>OZ005734.1:46308955-47003955 GCA_963930755.1 Eudasyphora cyanicolor | reverse complement strand
CAGAGGTCGACTCTAGTATAGAGGAAGAACTCTGAGGTCGACTCTAGTATAGAGGAAGACCTTTGAGGTCGACTCTAGTATAAAGTAAGACCTCTGAGGTCGACTCTAGTGTAGAGGAAGACCTTTGAGGTCGACTCTAGTATAAAGTAAGACCTCTGAGGTCGACTCTAGTGTAGAGGAAGACCTCAGTGGTCGACTCTAGTTTAGAAGAAGACCTCAGAGGTCGACTCTAGTATTGAGGGAGACTTCAGAGGTCGACTCTAGTATTGAGAAAGACTCTAGTATAGAGGAAGACCTCAGAGGGCGACTCTAGTATAGAGGAAGACCTCAGAGGCCGACTCTAGTATAGAGGAAAACCTCAGCGGGCGACTCTGGTATAGAGGAAGTCCCCAGAGGTCGACTCTGGTATAGAGGAAGACCTCAGTGGTCGACTCCAGTATAGAGGAAGACCTCAGAGGTCGAATCTAGTATAGGGGAAGACCTCAGAGGTCGACTCTAGTATAGAGGAAGACCTCAGAGGTCGACTCTAGTATAGAGGAAGACCTCAGAGGTCGACTCTAGTATAGAGTAAGACCTCAGAGGTCGACTCTAGTATAGAGGAAGACCTCAGAGGTCGACTCTAGTATAGAGGAAGACCTCAGAGGTCGACTCTAGTATAGAGGAAGACCTCAGAGGTCGACCTCAGAGGTCGACTCTAGTCTAGAGGAAGATCTCAGAGGTCCACTCTAATATAGAGGAAGACCTCAGCGGGAGGTCGACTCTAGTGTAGAGGAAGACCGCAGAGATCCACTCTGGTATAGAGGAAGACCGCAGAGGCCAACTCTAGTCTAGAAGAAGACCTCAGAGGTCGACTCTAGTAAAGTACAGACCAAGACCTCAGTATTCGACTCTCCTTTATTTTACTTACTTTTTTATAATATTATGTTATCTCATTTTTATTTTCCTTTATAGCTGAGCAAACTTTCGCAGATATTTTGTGAAACCCCCTTTGAGCATTTTGCTAGGGAAATGTCCTTTCCCCATTTCTTTGACTATATAAAAAAAACTGGAAAACTTTTGAAGAGAAGTTTATAAAAACTTGTGCGTTTTTTGTTTTGCTACTGAAAAATTTATGCTTTTGTTATTGTGACTCCAACAGAAAGTTTGCCCTCCCTTATCCCTTACTTAGTACTTACTCATGCGTGAATTTCGACGACTAATTCTCCTTTCTTCTTTTTTTTTTGTTTTTCTTTTCAGCTTTCCGTTGGCATTGAAAATGGCAATCTGGAGTCCTATAACTCCGACTTTGAATTACAATTCAGTCATCCCCTGAAACACATTGTCGGCATGTGTCGCATTGTTCACAAACAGGGAGGCAAACAGGTGGGCAATGGTTTCATGCAAATCAAGACGGCCCAACAACAGCAGCCCTCCCACTCCCAATCAAATGGAGTGGCGAGTGGCGGCAATGGTATCGCGGGTCTGACGACAACCAATGGCTTCAAGTCAACTCTGAAAACGTCCACCTCTTATGGGTCATTGTCTTCAAGTGCTGCCGCCTCATACCAACAGCAGCAGTTGCAGCAACAACAGCAGCAATCGCAGGATGCCAACGGGGATAATGGGATCCCCAATAATTTTATGGAATTTACTGGACCCATAACGGGTCTGGTGTATCTGATGAAAGAGCCCAAAGATCCCTTGCTGCACATTTATCTCTTCGAATGCGATGCCGTGGAAGAGGTGAGTGGAATATGTTTTAATTTTGTTGGTATATCTATATTGTATTGTTGGTCCTTCTATTGGAGGGCGAAAGAGGTGGTAGTTTTATGGTGATTTATGAGTGTCGTGTAAGCTCATGGCGGAAACGGAAATTGCATGTCCCTGAACACCTATGAAATGTTCGTAAACTATAAATGGCTGTCGGTCGTATTTCAACTGTGCGCAGTTTGACAGTATTGAAAACATGCAATTTTGTAAAATTAATAAATCTTTGGACGTTTTAAGGTCAATCAATGTTTATGCGGAAAAGCGATGCGATGTTCATTTAAATATACATTGCAAGAGAAATTTCTATGGAAATTAAGTTACAGTAATGGAGGGTGCATGTGTTAGCTTTAATATGCAGTTTTAATTTCTAAAATATCTCAATTAAAACAAAACTTGCAGGCAATTTTTTAAAAATACTCAGAAATTAATAACACTTATACGCACTAGAGTCTAGAATAATACAAATTAATATATCTTCAAAACTATAAAGGCTATTGTTTTGATTTAAACGGAATTCGATTAAGGAGAAAAAATTTCAATATTTTATAGAGAAAGCCGATTTCTTCGACTTGGGTATACAACGACGTATACATTTTCATAAATAATTTAAAAATAAATATAAAATTTTAAGTGCTCTTTTATGCTCCTTCTAAGTTCTAGTTGTTTAATAAAAATTAAAATTTTTGGTAGTAAGTAAGAAAAATGATTGTCTACTAACTGGACTACTCCCACTAGATTTAGCAACACAATCTACTAGGCATAAAATAGTAAGGATTTTTAAAAATTACAAATTTTGTTTTCTATTAAATTTAAAAATAAAAATAAAATTTTGTGATTTGAGGTAATTATTTCATATTTAAATATTACTTAACAAATTGTTTTCCATTTCTAATAGACGCTGTATGTGTTAGCTTTAATATGAAGCTTCAATTAAGACAAAACTTACAGCCGATTTTTTTTAAATACTCCGAATTTAGTAATACTTTTACGCTCTAGGGTCTGGAATAATGCAAATTAATATATCTTCAAAACTATAAAGGCTTTTGCTTTGATTTAAACGGAATTCGATTAAGGAATCCAATTTTCAATATTTTATGGAGAAAGCCGATTTCTTCAACTTGGGTTTACAACGACGTAAACATTTTCATAATAAATTTAAAAATAAATATACAATTTTAAGTCCTCTTTTATGCTCCTTCTAAGATCTAGTTGTTTACTGAAAATTTAAATTTTGGAAGTTACGCATAAAATTGTAAGGATTTTTAAAAATTACAAATTCTGTTTTCTATAATATTTAAAAACACAGGGTTTTCCAACAAGAGCTGTTATTTTGAATCACCCGGTATTTCGGTAGCTGTCACCTTTGAAGCTTTTATTCTTTGACATTTCACAAGTGGAAACTACGCCATTACTAAAAATGGAACGATACTCGATTCAACAACGCATTGAAATTATTAAAATTCGAAAAATCGAAAATTATTGAAAAATCATCTTGACTAATGAGGCCCATTTCCAACTCGGTGGCTACGTCAACAAGCAAAATTGTCGCATCTGGGGCTCGGAAAACCCAAGACTTATTGTTGAGAAGCCTCTCCATCCTCAACGTGTGACTGTTTGGTGCGGTTTATGGTCCGACGGGGTCTTTGGACCTTACTTTTTCGAAAATGAGGTTGGATCAACAGTTACGGTGAATGGATTGCACTATCGAGAGATGATTAATGATTTTTTATGGTCGGAGTTGGATGGTATTGATCTGGACAACATTTACTTTCAAAAAGACGGCGCTACGTGCCACACAAACAACGAAACCATTGCTCTGTTACGGGAAAGTTTCCGGACCGTGTTATCTCTCGAAGTGGTGATCACAATTGGCCACCGAAATCTTGTGATTTAACACCTTGCGACTTCTTCCTTTGGGGCCACGTGAAATATAAGTCTACGCCAACAGCCCTGCGTCGATTCAAGACCTCAAAGATAGAATTCGTGAGGCTATCGAGGACATAGGGCTGCCACTTTGCGATTCGGTTATGGAAAATTTCATGAAAAGGATATGGCCCTGTAAGCGTGGTCTTGGTGGCCATGGTGGCATACCTTCCTCTTTATTATGAAATAAACATCTGATCATTTATCTCAAAAAATATTTTTCTTTGAATACCAAAATAACACCTCTTGTTGGAAAACTCTTTATAATTTTGTGATTTGAGCTAGTATATTTCATATTTAAATATTACTTTACAAAAAATGTCCAATTTCTAATTGAGGCTGTATGTGTTAACTTTAATATGCAGTTTTAATTTTGGAAATATCTCAATTAACACTAAACTTACAGCGCATTTTTAAAAACTACTCAGAAATTAATAATACTTATACGCTCTGGGGTCCAGAATAATACAAATGAATATATCTTTAAAACTATAAAGGTTATTGCATTGATTTAAGTGGAATTCGATTAAGGTGTAGAATTTTCAATATTTTACGGAGAATTCACATTTCTTCGACCTTGGTTTACAATGACGTATAGAAAATATAAAATACAAAATTTTCCTAATATTCATAATAAATTTGAAAATAAATGTAAAATTTTAAGTGTTTTTATGCTCCTTCTAGTTGTTTAATGAACATTTAAATTCTTGTATTGAGTAAGAAAAATTTTTGTTTGCTGCTCCTACTACAATAGACAAAAATAGTAAAAATTTTTCAAAAATCCAAATTTGTATTTCTATACAATATATATATATATACTTTCTTTTATAATTTTGTGATTAGATGTAGTATATTTAACATTTAAATATTACTTTATAAAAAATTTTAAATTTCTATTGAGGCTGTATGTGTTAGCTTTAATATGCAGTTTTAATTTCAGAAATATCTCAATTAAAACAAAACTTACAGCGACTTTTTTAAAAATACTGAAATTTATAATACTTATACGCTCTAGGGTCTAGAATAATACAATTTAATATTTCTTCGAATCTATAAAGGCTATTGCTTTGATTTAAACCGAATTCGATTATGGTGTATAATTTCAATATTTTACGGAGAGATCATATTTCTTTCTTTGCTTATCAAAGGTCAAACACTCAAATATGCTTGAAACATTTCGCTGAGAAAAATTATGTCCTATAAAATTGTAGTTAATTTTAAAACCTAAGCTTCGCTTTAAATGAATAATGAATGAAAAAATAACGATTGCTAGAAAATTACCCGCATTTTTCTAATTTAAAGTATAGATGATTCAAGTTTTTCAAATCGTTCTTTAGTTCATCAGAAAAAAAGAACCCAGAAATTGTATCCTCACTTTAAGTTGAAATAATATTTTTTTGGAGGAAAAAGGACATAAAAAATAGCGAATATTATACCTTCCTTCTTAGGGAAAAAAGTCGCAGATAGAGTTGAAGTAATAAGGGATTTTTGTTAAACGCCCCATATCGACTAAATTCCCTAAGAACCAGACTACCGATAGACACAACCCTCGCACATGTCGAATTCGCTGCGTTCACGCAATAATCTAAACAACTATAAAATTTCTTTTATAATTTTTTTTTATAATTTGAGCTCGTATATTTCATATCTAAATATTATATTACAAACTTTTTCAATTTATAATTGAGGCTGTATGTGTATGCTTTAGTATGCAGTGTTAATTTCGTTAATATCTAAATTAAAACAAAACTTACAGCCGATTTTTTAAAAATACTCAACAATTAATAATACTTATACGCACTAGAGTCTAGAATAAAAGAATTTAATATATCTTCGAAACTATAAAGGCTATTGCTTTGATTTGAACCGAATCGATTAAGGAATAAAATTTTCAATATTTTACGAAGATTTTCCTAATACATATTCATAATAAATTAAAAAAATAAATGTAAAATGTTAAGTGTTTTTATACTATACGTTTTTATACTTCTACGATCCAGTTGTTTACTGAAAATTTAAATTTTTGTAGTGAGTAAGAAAAATTATTATTGTTTGCTAACAGGATTACTCCTACTGGATTTAGCAACAAAATCTACTCGTACTACGATAGACATGAATAACAATAAACGTTCTTTTATAATTTTGTGTTTAGAGCTAGTATATTTAATATTTAAATATTACTTTATAACAAATTTTAAATTTCTATTGAGGCTGTATGTGTTAGCTTTAATACGCAGTTTTAATTTCGGAAGTATCTCAGTTAAAACAACACGTACGGTGGATTTTTTAAAAATACCCAGAAATTAATAATACTTATACGCTCTAGGGTCTAGAATAATACAAATTAATATATCTTCGAAACTTTAAAGGTTATTGCCTTGATTTTAACGTAATCCGACAAATTTCTAAAGCGATAAAATTTCCCTATAGAAATTATGTCGTTTAAGACAAAATTTCCCATATAGAAAAAAAGTTTTCCATACATATTTTTTCTTTTTAGACAACATTTTCCCCATATAAATTATGCCATTTAAGACAAAATTTCCATATGGAAATTTTTGTCGCCTCAGACAAAATTTGAACCTCAAAATTAGTTATCTAATAAATCCTCTTCTCGTTTCGTTTTTAGTATTTAAGTGTTCATTCATTTCACCATTTCCAAAAACCACCAAAATCTAGTTGCCACTAAAGAGCTGGCAATTTAGCCTTTCGCCCTGTCGTTCCAAAACCCCAATGAGTTTTGGCGAAACTAAATGAACTTTGGCCGTATTTTGGAGAGTATTTTCGAATTGCAATTCTTCCGTGGTTGCCCTGGCAGAGGGAGTTGTGGGGGACACGGGCAAGTGGAGCTGATTTGTTTGCGGTGACTGGCGAAAACACACGAGAAGAGTAAATAATCGAAAATTGCACTGGCGTTGAGTGGAACGAGTGAACCCATTTGTTTTTAGAGCTCTATAAACCACAATACAAAAATTGGATTCTCTGCGCTCACATAGGCATACAACGAGGGTAGTTCGATGAGTAGTAGGAATTCACATATCTGATGAATTGAAAGCATTTTATATTGATGAATCCCTATGAGGAATCCCTGGTTATAGAACTTTATGAGTTTTCTCACTGTGGAGATGAGCTGAAGGTCAAAGAGGTTCCTTCTAAGTGAAGGAAGGTATTTGAATAGTCAAGTGAAAAAGAAAACGTCCTTGAAACCCAACACTTACCACTGCATTACGTTTCACTGCATTTTATTTTGCAGGAATATTTGTATGTGGATAATGTGTTATTTTTTCAGATTTTAGTAAATTTTGTAGGTACAAATAATTTGTTGATTTTGAAATAACAAATAAAAATAAGCAATTTCGTATCCTTTTATTTTCTTTATTTTATTTCAATATTTTCCCTCTTTTTCCCTTGAAATTATATTTGTTTAGCTTGTATAATTTTCCATAGACTTCTCAGACTTCCCTCGTTTGCGTTTGGTCATTAATATGTTCTACTACGTTCAGTTATTTATTCCTGCGAGTATGTTTTGAATGTTTACCATATTTTGGCTTAGAATAATTTAACTTTCAATCCTAGAAAAAATCCCTTTATCCCCTCACCCATCCATCCCCCCATTGTAGCAAAACACATATGGTTATAGAATTTTATGAAGCCAATATGATGAAATAACGAACGATATGAAAAACTTGAAACTTTTAAATTAGAAAAATGTGGGTAATTTTCCAGCTATCGTTATTTTTTCATTTAAAGCGAAGCTTAAGTTTTAATATTAACTAAAATTTGTAGGACACACTTTTTCCCAGCGAAATGCTTGAGGTATATTTGAGTTTGGCCTTTGATAAACAAGAAATAAATCTGATTTTTGCCTAAAATATTGAAAATTATATTTCCTAATCAAATTCCGTTTAAATAAAAGCAATAGCCTTTATAGTTTCAAAGATATATTAATTTGTATTATTCTAGACCCTAGAGCGTATAAGTATTATTAATTTTCGAGTATTTTTAAAAAATTGGCTGTAAGTTTTGTCTTCATTGAGATATTTTCTAAATTAATACTGCATATTAAAGCTATCACCTCAGCCTCAATTAGAAATTGAAAATTTTTTGAAAAGAAATATTTAAATATGAAATATACTAGCTCAAATCACATAATTATAAACTGTTTTCCATTTTTTGAGATAAATGATCGGTTGCTTATTTCATAATAAAGAGGAAGGTATGCCGTTAATAATGAAAAAACAACATCAGCCAAATGGCCATCACGACCACGCTTACAGGACCTTATCCTTTTCATGAAATTTTCCATAACCAAATCGCAAAGTTGCTGCCCTATGTCCTCGATAGCCTCACGAATTCTATCTTTGAGGTCTTGAATCGACGCAGGGCTGTTGGCGTAGACCTTTTCTTTCACGTGTCCCCAAAGGAAGAAGTCGCAAGGTGTTAAATCACAAGATTTCGGTGGCCAATTGTGATCACCTCTTCGAGAGATAACACGGTCCGGAAACTTTTCCCGTAACAGAGCAATGGTTTCGTTGCTTGTGTGGCACGTAGCGCCGTCTTGTTGAAAGTAAACGTTGTCCAGATCAATACCATCCAGCTCCGACCATAAAAAATCATTAATCATCTCTCGATAGCGCAATCCATTCACCGTAACTGTTGATCCAACCTCATTTTCGAAAAAGTAAGGTCCAATGACCCCGCCGGAGCATAAACCGCACCAAACAGTCACACGTTGAGGATGGAGAGGCTTCTCAACAATAAGTCTTGGGTTTTCCGAGCCCCAGATGCGACAATTTTGCTTGTTGACGTAGCCGCCGAGGTGGAAATGGGCGTCATCAGTCAAGATGATTTTTTAATAATTTTCGATTTTTCGAATTTTAATAATTTCAATGCGTTGTTGAATCGAGTACCGTTCCATTTTTAGTAATGGCGTAGTTTCTACTTGTGAAATGTCAAAGAATAAAAGCTTCAAAAGTGACAGCTACCGAAATACCGGGTGATTCAACATAACACCTCTTGTTGGAAAACGCTGTGTTTTTAAATTTTATGGAAAACAGAATTTGTAATTTTTAAAAATCCTTACAATTTTATGCGTAACTAACAAAATTTAAATTTTCAGTAAACAACTAGATCTTAGAAGGAGCATAAAAGAGGACTTAAAATTGTATATCTATTTTTAAATTTATTATGAAAATGTTTACGTCGTTGTAAAACCAAGTCGAAGAAATCGGCTTTCTCCATAAAATATTGAAAATGCTATCCCTTAATCGAATTACGTTTAAGTCAAAGCAACAGCCTTTATAGTTTCGAAGATATAGAAATTTGTATTATTCTAGACTCTAGAGCGTATAAGTATTATTAAATTCTGAGTATTTAAAAAAATCGGCTGTAAGTTTTGTCTTAATTGAGATCTTTGCGACATAAAAGCTTCATATTAAAGCTAACACATACAGCGTCTATTAGAACCGGAAAACATTTTGTAAAGTAATATTTAAATATGAAATAACTACCTCAAATCACAAAATTATATTTTTATATTTAAATTTTATAGAAAACAAAATTTGTAATTTTTAAAAATCCTTACAATTTTATGTCTAACTACCAAAATTTAAATTTTCAGTAAACAACTATATCTTAGAAGGAGCATAAAAGAGCACTTAAAATTTTATATTTATTTTTAAATTTTTTATGAAAATGTATACGTCGTTGTATACCCAAGTCGAAGAAATCGGCTTTCTCAATAAAATATTGAAATGTTTTTTCCTTAATCGAATTCCGTTTAAATCAAAGCAATAGCCTTTATAGTTTCGAAGATATATTAAATTGTTTTATTCTAGACTCTAGTGCGTATAAGTATTATTAATTTCTGCCTATTTTTAAAAAATCGATTGTAAGTTTTGTTTTAATTGAGATATTTCCGAAATTAAAGCTGCATATTAAAGCTAAAACATACAGCCTCAAATAGAAATTGACAACATTTCATAAAGTAATATTTAAATATGAAATATATTAGCTCAAATCATAAAATTATAAAGGAAAGTGTATATGTCTTATAGAAATAAAAATTTGGTAACTACACAAATTTACATTTTCAGTAAACAACTAGGTCTTAGAAGGAGCTTAAAAGAGCACTTAAAATTTTATATTTATTTTTAAATTTAGTATGAAAATGTATACGTCGTTGTAAACCCAAGTCGAAGAAATCGCGGTTCTCCATAAAATATTGAAAATTGTATTCCTTAATCGATTTCCGTTTAAATCAAAGCAATAGCCTTTATAGTTTCGCAGATGTATTAATTTGTATTATTCTAGACCCTAGAGCGTATTAGTATTATTAATTTCTGCCTATTTTTAAAAAATCGGCTGTAAGTTTTGTGTTAATTGAGATATTTCCGAAATTAAAGCTGCATATTAAAGCTAGCACATACAGCCTCAATTGGAAATTGACAACATTTTGCAAAGTAATGTTTAATTATGAAATATACTAGCTAAAATCACAAAATTATAAAAGAAATTTTATAGTTGCTTAGCTTACTGCGACGAAATCGACGAGTACCATATGGAATTTAGTTGCTACGGGGCGTTTACCAAAAATCCATTGTTACTTCAACTCTATCTGTGACTTGTTTCCTTTTGCATCTCAAAGAAGGAAGGTACAATATTCGCCCCCTTTTTTGTCCCTTTTCTCAAAAAAACAAATTATTACTTTAACTCAAAGTGAGGACACAATTTCTGGGTTCTTTTTTTTAGAATTTTTACCCAAAAACTAAATTCTGAGTAAAGTACAATGTTGGGGACCACTTTTGTCGCTTTTCTTAAAAAAAGTATAACAACAAAAAAATGTTTATTACTGAGTTAATTTTGTCCATTTTCATTCCAATAGGAAGGTATAAAATATGGGTCCATTTTTGTCAATTTTACTCAACAAGTTTTAAATATCAATAATTTAAACTAAAATTTGTGGGCACTTTTTTGTCCCTTTTCGCTCAAAAAGTTGGAATAAGAAAAATACATTATTATTTCAACTCAAGTTGAGTATAGAATTGTGGGTTCTTTTTTTAGAAGTTTTATCCCAAAACGTAACCTTCAGCCTATTTGTATCGTTTCTTCTCCAAAAAGTGTGCCAAAAATCCATTATTACATAAACTTTATGTTAGGCTGCCATATCTGGGACCATTTTTCTCCCCAAAAACGAAAGGTACAATATTCGATCTTTTGAAAATTCTTTATTTTTCATTAAATTTAGCATAATCTTCATTACTTCAACTCTCGATGAGTTTACACTATTTGGGCTCATTATTGTCGCTTCTTCTCCAAAGAGTAAAAATGCGAAAAAAATCATTATTCCTTAAAGTTTTGGAGAGTATACACTTTTTGTAATTTTTCATCCCAAAAATAAGCAACAATATTTGAACCCATTTTTTTCCCTATGCCCTCCGAAAAGGTCAATTACCAATAATAAATTTTTATTTCAAATCAATGTGAGGATATAAATTCTAGGTTTCTTTAGAATGTTTACTCCAAAAGGCAATTTTCAGTGGAGGTACAATATTTGGGCCCATTTCTGTCGCTTCTTCTTCAAAAAGTGTAAATGCCAAAAATCCATTATAATCTAAACCGTAGAATAGGCAGCAATATATGCTGCCCAAGGGAGTAAAATGTCCTTTTCGCCCGAAGCAGTCAAATACCAAAACTGATTAATATTTTGGCACAAAAAATCATTGTGAGTGAAACTCTCTGAGAGTGTACAACTTTTAGACCTTTTCATTCTTCAATAATATGAAAAGGTATGAGTTTAGAAAAAAATTATCATTTTATATCTGAGGAGTAGTTCCAGTATTGATGTTTTTGTTGTTTTTTTTTTGCCCTAAAAGGGTAAACATAGGAATTCTGTTATTCATATAATTTGTAGACCCTTTAAAGTCAGAATAGATTTTCTAAACCAGAATACGAGTAGATTGAAATTCTGAAAATTTCTTTTTTTTCGTTAAATAATGATTAATCAATTATTACTTCAGCTCTCGGTGAGAGTACAATAATTGGGCCCATTTTTGTTGCCCTTCTCTAAAAAATGTAAATACGAAAAAATTCATTATTATTTCAACTTTAGGAAGTACTTGTTTGTTCTTTTTAATCCCAGAACAATATTTTGTCCTTTTTCCCAAAAGATTAAATAACAAATGACTTTTTGCCTTTTTTTTAACCAAAAAAGAAAGTACAATACGAGTATTTGGGGTAATTTTCCCAAAAAACTACCAAGCTCCAATAATTCATTATTATTTCAACTCAAGGTTGGACAATTTGTGGGTTCTTTTTTGTAGAATTTGTACCCCAAAACGAAATGCTCAGCTAGGGTACAACATTTGGGCTCATTTTTGTCCTTTTTTTCCAAAAAAGCTTAAATAACAAAAAAATATTATACGAAAATCGCCTAAAATCTGGGCGATTTGTTGTAATTTTTTAACTCAAAAAGAAGAAGGTACAATATTTGGGGCCAATTTTGTCAATTTTCCACCAATAAGTAAGAAACACCAATTTACTAATAATTCATTATAATTGCAACTCAAGGTGAGGATACAATTTCTTTTATTTTGACCCCCAAATTATGGTACCATATTCAGCCCCATATCTGTCATTAAAAAAAACGAAAAATCATTCTGACTTTTACACAAGAAAATCGGATACCCTCTCCTAGACATTAAAATATTATTTATTTTTTAAATTTTGTGTTATTTGCGGTGGGTAAAGGATAAAAAGGGCCCAAATATAGTACCATCTCTTAGAGATTATATTATGGTGTTTTTGTTTGAAGGAAGTTCGGGACAGAAAAGGCCAAAAATTTGGTACCCTCCCCTAGAGTTGAACTACTAATGGATTTGCGAAATGACAATATTCTTGGATGATATGGTATTGCTACTCCGGAATTGGTACTTTTTGTGTAAAAATTGATTGAGCATGGGAGATAACTTTATAATAGATTTGGGGATAAGGGACACAAAGATGGTCTTCAAAATTTAAACTTATAACGGATTAATAAAGTTAATATTTTTTTAGGAATAGGAGAGATCAAAATAGCCCAAAATATGGTAATCTCTCCTAGAAATTAAGTTTTAATCGATTTCCAAAATTTGGGTAATTTGCGGTGGGCAAAAGATTAAATAGGCCCAAATATAGTACCTTCTCCAAGGAATTAAATTATTATGGTTTAAATTCGTACTGTTTGAGGTAGTGGATGACTAATATTACTTTATTATTTATAATAAAGGGGCCCAAATGTGGTAATTCTTCAAGATATTTTTAGGATTTGTGGGAATCTGCTATAAAACCCTCTCTTAAAGGTGAAAATATTATGGATTTTCAAAAGATGTGTTATTTGTATTAAATAAGGATAAAATGGGCCCAAATATAGTACCCTCATCTAGATTGGTTTTGTTTGAAACTCGTGCTGAGGTAGTTGGGGACAGAAAGTACCCAAAATGTGGTACCCTCCCCTAGAGATGAACTACTAATGACAATATTCTTGGAGGATATGGTATTGCTACTCCGGAATTGGTAATTTTTGTGTAAAAATAGCTCGAGCATGGGAGATTACTTTATAATGGATTTGGCGATAAGGGACACAAATATGTTCTTCAAAATATAAACTTATAACGGATTATCAAAGTTAATATTTTTTTTTAGGATAAGGAGAGATCAAAATAGCCCAAAATGCGGTAATCTCTCCTAGAAATGCATTTATAATCGATTTCCGAAATTAGGGTACTTTGCGGTGGGTAAAAGATTAAATAGGCCCAAATATAGTACCTTCTCCAAGGAATTAAATTGTTATGGTTTTTTGAAATTCGTACTGTTTGAGGTAGTGGATGACTAATATTACTTTATTATTTATAATAAAGGGCCCAAATGTTTTACTTCCTCAAGAAATCATCAAAAAATTCATCCATTTATTATAAAAATTCGTACGTTTAGGAAATGCATCCATTTATTATACAAATTCGTACTTTTTAGTATTTGTAGGAATCTGCTATAAAGTATTACCCTCTCTTAAGGGTGAAAATATTATGGATTTTCGAAAGATGTTTTTGTTGCACTGGATAATGGATAAAATGGGCCCAAATATAGTACCCTCCCCTAGAGATTAAATTTTAATGGATTTTTGCAACTCCTGCTCTTTTTTAGATATTAGGGTAATTTTTGTGCCCCACTATTTTGACATTTCGGTAATTTGTTGCTAGTTCATTTAAAAAAATTAATATTAAAACAATCATTATAATATAATCTCTTGAATGGGGTACTATATTTGGGCCCATTGTATCTTCTACCATTTTCGGAAATCAATAATAATTCAATTTCTAGCAGGGAGTACCTCATTTTGGCCTATTTTGTTCACACCTAATCCTACAAAGAACGAACTTTGATAAGCCGTTGTTAGCTGATATTTTTGATAATGTACTATATTTGGGACCCTTTAGCTCCATATTTTTTTTAATTTTATTTGTGCAAGAGATTACCATGACATAACCAATTTCGGAAGAAAGTTTTTCTTGTGTAAAAACATACAATGATTTTTCGTTTTTTTTTTTTTCAAAAGGACAGATATGGGACTGAATATTGTACCATCATTTTTGGGGTCCAAATAAAAAAAAAAGAAATTGTATCCTAACCTTGAGTTGAAATTATAATGAATTATTGGTATATTGCTGTTTCTTATTTATTGGTGGAAAATTTACAAAAATGGCCCCAAATATTGTACCTTTTTCTTTTTGAGTTAAAAAATTACAACAAATCGCCCAGATATTGGAGATTTTCGTTTCCATTTTTTTTTTTGTTATTTAATCTTTTTTGGGGAAAAAGGACAAAAATGAGCCCAAATGTTGTACCCTCGCTGAGCATTTCGTTTTGGGGTAAAAATTCTAAAAAAACATCCTACAAATTTTCCTAATCTTGAATTCAGATAATAATGAATTATTGGAGCTTGATAGTTTTTTTTTGGGAAAATTACCCCAAATATTGTACTTTCTTTTTTGGGTTAAAAATGGACAAAAAAATCATTTGTTATTTAATCTTTTTGGGAAAAAGGGACCAAATATTGTACCTCATTTTTGGGATGAAAAATAACAAACCAGTACTACCAATGAAGTAATAATGCATTTGTTTACATTTGTTTTTGGAAAAATGGGCTCAAGTATTGTACCCTCAACGAGAGCTGAAGTAATAATTGATTAATCTAAATTTAACGAAAAAAAGGAATTTTCAGAATTTCAATCTATTCTGGTTTAGAACATCTATTCTGGCTACAAAGGGCATACAAATTATTTGAATAACAGATTTCCTATGTTTACCTTTTAGGCCAAAATGGTAACAAAAACGTCAATACTAGTACTATTTCCCAGATATGATATGATAATTTTTTTCTAAACTTATACCATTGCATATAATCGAAGAATGAAAAGATCTAAATGTTCTACAATCTCAGAGAGTTATACTTACAATGATTTTTCGAAATGTGCCAACATATTTTCAATTTTGGTATTTGACTGCTTCGGGCGAAAAGGGCATTTTTGTCCCTTGTACCTTTGCAGGGGGGTCAAGGGCAATATATATTTCTGCCTATTCTAGGTAATAATGGATTTTTGGCATTTACACTTTTTGAAGAAGAAGCGACAAAAATGGGCCCAAATATTGTACCCTCACTGAAAATTGCTTTTTTGGGGCAAACATTATTCTAAAAAAACCTAGAATTAATATCCTCACATTGATTTGAAATAAAAATTAATTATTGGTATTTGACCTTTTCAGAGGGCATGGGGACAAAAATTGGGCCAAATGTTGTAGGCTATTTTTGGGATGAAAAATTACAAAATGTGTATACTCTCCAAAACTTTAAGTAATAATGCTTTTTTTTGGCAATTTTACTCTTTGGAGAAGAAGCGACAAAAATGGACCTAAATAATGTACCCTCACCAAGAGTTGGAGTAATGAAGATTATGCTAAATTAAATGAAAAATAAAGAGTTTTCAAAAGATTGAATATTGTACCTTCCTTTTTGCGACAAAAATGGGCCCAAATATTGTACCCTCACTGAAAATTGCCTCTTTGGGGCAAACATTTTCAAAAGATCGAATATGGTACCTTCTTTTTTGGGGAGATAAATGGTCCCAGATATGGCAGCCAAACATAGAGTTTAAGTAATAATGGATTTTTGGCATTAACACTTTTTGGAGAAAAAACGATACAAATTGTCTGAAAGTTACGTTTTGGGATAAAAATTCTAAGAAATAGAACCCACAATTCTATACTCAACTTGAGTTGAAATAATTATGTATTTTTGTTTGATGTGTTTTTTGCCTAGGGTAAGGGATAAAATGGCCCAAATATAGTACCCTCCCCTAGAGGCCAAATTTTAATGGATTTTTGCCATTCCTGCTCTTTTTTAGTTGGTGGGGCACAAAAATTACCCTAATATGGTCCCAGATGTCCGAAATGACAAAAGCAAGAGGAAAATTTTGAAAAATATTTGTTTGAACGTACATATACGTGGTAGAATCTGAAAGTAATACTTCATTGTTGGACATTTTCTTTCGCATAATAATTTTTGTTTTAATTTTTTCCTTTGTTAAGTACTCCTATATCGCCTCTTAAAAAAACCAATATGTTAAAAAGCAAATTACGTATTTTTCTCAAAAAAACTCACTTTTCTTATCCCTGTTCCATGGATTTTCTCGTTCTCTTCGTGTAATAGAACATTCCACTGGTTGTCTTGAACAATTTATTCTCTCCCTGGGCATTTAGGCATAGCTTTGAGAAATTTGTCAGTTGAGATTAAAGAAGACTGTGTCTTTGTGTCATTCTTTAAAATGAAATTCCGTAGGAGCTTAAAGAATTTTATCTGTGAGTGCCCGAGAGAAATTTCCATACCATAAATGCTGGAAAGCAAATTCTTGTATACTCATGTATATGTATGTATTTATGTGTGAATGTATGTATATGTATTTCTTTGAAACAAAAACACATACAGAGATAGAGAGAGATAGACACTCACACACATGTGTCCATATGTACATAGATACATGTGTAAATGTGCTTTATAATAGATATTGAAATGTAGAAAATGTACATTCTCAAACACATATCTGTATAACAATTCATATTTATGTATCTACTCTGAACATTAGGATGTACCGAAGAAACAATCGGGATTTTATCGAAACATCGACGAGATTTTACCCATTTTTGTACCATCACTTAAGTGGTATAAATCAATTGCTATGACCCAAAAGTGTAACACATCGAAGGAGTAACCTAAGTCCCTAAGTATGTTTGGCGAAAATGTCCGGAAATTGGGACATTTTAAGCCATTTGAGCAATGTCCGTCAGTTTGTCTGGCTGGTGTGCACGATAACTCTAAAGGATATCCCATGACACATCAGGGAGAGGTAAATATACATTTAGACTAACTTTAAAATGTACGATTTTCTAAAATACGGCATTAGTTCATCTCGAGAGAGATCTCAATTAAGAGTTTCCATTATTAGTTTATGTCATGAAGAGAGACCGTATTTAGGACATTGAGTCTCTTTTTCACCCACAAAATTACTACAATCCATTATAATTTCATATCTGGGGTATTTTGGGCCTATTATCCCTTTCCTAACCCTTAAAGTACGAATTTTAGAAGTCCGTTATTAGTTCATCCATGTTGCCCCCTATTTACCACAAAAAATATAAATTTATTGTAATATCCATTACAACGTTCTTTAGAAATAGCTAAATATTAAATTTCATTTTAGTCCGTTTTCCGCCCCAAAAAGTACGAATTTAAAATCTTTAAGATTTCCTAAATATTAAATTTTCTTTTTGGTCCGTTTTCCGCCCCTAAAAGTACGAATTTGAAAAATCCCTTGTGAAATTTTCTCTGGGAGAGGGCATAATATTAGAGTCCCATTTTATACAAAATAATTCCAATGTCCCAAATTAGGGTAGTTTGGGCCTATTATCCTCTTCCTAAGCCAGAAAGTACGAATTTTAGAAGTCCGTTATTAGTTCGTCCTAAAAAGGGCAGTTTTTTACCACAAAAATATGAATTATTCATTACAACGTTCTTTAAGAATTCCTAAATATTAAGTTTTCTTTTTGGTCCGTTTTCCCCCCCAAAAAGTACGAATTTGGAAAAAATCTTGTGTGGAATTATCTCTAGGAGAGGGCATAATATAAGGGTCCCATTGTATACAAAATAGTTCCAATGTCCCAAATTAAGGTAATTTGAGCCTATTATCCTCTTTCTAAGCCAGAAAGTACGAATTTTAAAAGTCCCATATTAGTTCGTCCAAAAAGGGGGCAATTTTTTACCACAAAAAATATGAATTTATTGTAATATCCATTACAACGTTCTTTAAGAATTCCTAAATATTAAGTTTTCTTTTTGGTCCGTTTTTCCCCCCAAAAAGTACGAATTTGGAAAAAATCTTGTGTGAAATTATCTCTAGGAGAGGGAATAATATTAGAGTCCCGTTTTTCTCCCCAAAAAGTACGAATTTGGAAAAATCTCGTGTGAAATTATCTCTAGGAGAGGGAATAATATTAGGGTCCCATTTTATAAAAAATAGTTCCTATGTTCCAAATTAAGGTAGTTTTGGCCTATTATCCTCTTTCTAAGCCAGAAAGTACGAATTTTAGAAGTCCGTTATTAGTTCGTCCAAAAAGGCGGCAGTTTTTTACCACAAAAATATGAATTATCCATTACAACGTTCTTTAAGAATTCCTAAATATTAAGTTTTCTTTTTGGTCCGTTTTTCCCCCCAAAAAATACGAATTTGGAAAAAAATCTTGTGTGAAATTATCTCTAGGAGAGGGCATAATATAAGGGTCCCATTTTATTAAAAATAGTTCCTGTGTCCCAAATTAAGGTAGTTTGGGCCTATTATCTCCTATCTAATCATGAAAGTACGGATTTTAGAAGTCCGTTATTAGTTCGTCCAAAAAGGGGGCAATTTTTTACCACAAAAAATGTAAATCTATGTTATATCCATTACAGCGTTCTTTAAGAATTCCTAAATATTAAGTTTTCTTTTTTGTCCGTTTTCTCCCCCAAAAAGTACGAATTTAAAAAGATCCCTTTTGAAATTTGCTCTGGGAGAGGGCATTATATTAGGGTCCCATTTTATACAAAATAGTTCCAATGTGAAATCCCAAATTAGGGTAGTTTGGGCCTATTATCCTCTTCCTAAGCCAGAAAGTACGAATTTTAGAAGTTCGTTATTAGTTCGTCCAGAAAGGGGGCAGTTTTTTACCACAAAAAATATAAATTTATTTAATATCCATTACAACGTTCTTTAGAAATTGCTAAATATTAAGTTTTCTTTTTGCTCGGTTTTTCTCCCCAAAAAGTACGAATTTGGAAAAATCTCGTGTGAAATTATCTCTAGGAGAGGGCATAATATTAGAGTCCCGTTTTTCTCCCCAAAAAGTACGAATTTGGACAAATCTCGTGTGAAATTATCTCTAGGAGAGGGCATAATATTAGGGTCCTATTTTATAAAAAGTAGTTCCTATGTCCCAAATTAAGGTAGTTTTGGCCTATTATCTCATTCACAACCCCGAAAGTACGAATTTTAGAATTCCGTTATTAGTTCGTCCAAAAAGGGAAAATTTTTACCGAAAAGGGACAATTTTTACAAAAAAAAAAATATATAAATTTATTGTAATATCCATTACAACGTTCTTTAGAAAGTGCTAAATATAAGGTTTTCTTTTTGGTCCATTTTCCGCCCAAAAAGTACGAATTTAAACAATCCATTGTGAAATTTTCTCTGGGAGAGGGCATAATATTAGAGTCCCATTTTATACAAAATAGTTCCAGTGTCCCAAATTATTATTGTTTTGGGCCTATTATTCCCTTACTAAGCCACAAAGTACGATTTTTAGTCCGTTATTAGTTCGTCTATTTTGCCCCCGTTTTTACCCCAAAAAATATATATTTATGAAATATCCGTTACATCGTTCTTTAGGAATTGTTAAATATTAGGTTTTCTTTTTGGTTCGTTTTTTTCCGTAGAAAGTACGAATTTGCTAAATCCATAGTAAGATTTTCTCCACGAGAGGGTACAATATTTGGGTCCATTTTTATACAAAATAGTTCCAACGTCCAAAATTATTTTATTTTCATTTCAAGAAGTGGTTACCATAATTGTTGCCTTTTTTACCCCAAAATGCACAAATTTCTAATCCATAAAAAAAGTCATATCTTGCTGAGGGTACACATTTGAGACTTTTTTGCTCCCCATTTAGTATGATTGTGTTCACCACAAAAGTAATATTTTGGAAAATTTATTAATATTTTATCTCTGGAAAAGTGGCCACAATTGAGTCTTTTTAACCCCCATAAATTATGAACTTCAAAAGTGTATTAATATTTCATCTCTTTTTAACCCGATTTTGCATCAAAGAGTACGAACTTTGAAAATCCTTTCTCTTGGATACGGTACAATGTTTGTATCCCTTTGTAACAAAAAATGTCCCAATGTTCAAAATTTGTTATTATGTAATTTCAAGGAAAGGGTACAATATTTACGACCTTTTTTCCTCAAAATGAACCAACATGGAAACTTCATTAATATGAAAGGGTATTACATGTGAGGCTGTTTATTCGCCCGAATGTCTCACCTGAAGATGAAATGACATCTTCAGGTGAGAGTTCTACATTTGAGCCCTTTTGTTCCTCTGTTATCCCAAAAAGTGGGATCATCTTGAAATTCATATTTCATTTCTATGAGAAGGTACCGCATTTGAGCCGCATACGAACTTTATAAATTTATAAATATTTCATCTCTAGAAGAGGCAATCTATTTCGGGCCCTTTTGACCCTTTTCACCGGAATAAGTACGAACTGTGAAATTTTATTTATATTTATTTTCTAGGAGGTAAATTGGGTCTTTTTGATCAATTTTTAAATTAAAAAAAAATCAAATTGCAAAAAATTTATTAACTTATTAATATTTCAGCTCTAGAAGAATGTACGAATTTTCAAACAATTATTTTTTTAGGATACGGTACAATATTTGTCTCCCTTTTTTCCAAAAAAGTTGCAATGTTCATTATCTGGTACTAAGTCATTTCAAAGAAGGGTACAATATTTGGTTCCTTTTTAACCCAAAAAGGACAAAGTTGTAAAATTCAGTAATATATCATCTCGATGAGAACCCTGGGGATTTTTTATCGTCCGAATGTCTGAAATCTGTTGTCATTTCATCTCCAGGACAGAGTTCTACATTATGGCCCTTTTGTTCCTCTGTTAGTCCAAAAAGTAGAAACATCTTGGGCCGCGGTGTCGCCTTTTAGAACAAAAGTACGAACTTTTAATTTTTATTAATATTTCATATCTAAAAGCGGCACCCTATTTCGGGCCCTTTGGACCCTTTTAACCAGAATAAGTACGAACTGTGAAATTTTATTTATATTTCATTTCCAGAAGGTGGATGGGAGGGTCATTTTTTGACCCCTTTTTTATTCCAAAAAATTTGAATTGCGAAAAATTGAATTGAATTGCAAGAAATTCTAAAGCTTATTTATATTTCATCTCTAGAAAATGTGCCACATTTCGGGCCCTTTTAAGCAGAATAAGTAAGAACTGTGAAAATTTATAAGTATTTCATCTCCTATTTTATTTAATCAGCAAAAAATCGAATTTCGGATATTATTTTAATGTTAAGCCTTTCTCCAGGAGTGGGTATCACCTGTGGGCCCTTTTACACCTTCTACCCCAAAAAGTACTAGTTTGGAAAATATATTAATACTTGTGTCTTTTTCACTCCTTTAGGTCCACTTTGTCCCCCATTTAACCCACAAAAAATCGAATTTCAGAAATACGTTATAGGTTATCTCCAGGAGAAGGTACCAAATTTCGGACTCCTTTTACACCAAATAGTATGAATCGAGAAATTTTATTAATATTGCATTTCAGGAGAGGATGCTATAGACGGGTCCTTTTACATCCATTTTAAACCCCAAAACGTTCGAACTTCTAAAATTTATTGCAGATTTTTGCAGTTGAGATCTTTTTATCATCCTATACCCCAAAATGTACGAATTGTGAGAATTTATGAAAACATATTTCGTTTCTAGAAGCGACTGTTATAAACGATTCCGTTTATTTACCCATTTTAACCCCAAACTTCGAAAATTGATTAATATATTATCTCCAGAAGAGGCTTCTGTTGTTAGGTCCTCTTTGGTCCCCATTTAATCCCAAAAAAATTGAATTCCAGAAATCATTTTTAGATTATCTTCAGGAAGGTACATTTCGACCCTTTTTGCCCCCCTCTACCCAAAATGTACGAAATGTTAAAAATTATATATATTGAATTTCTAGAAGAGACTGGATGGGTCTGTTTTTACCCATTTCACCCCAATAAAAAGTACGGAATGCGAAAAACTATTAATATTGCATTTCTAGAATATGCTGTTATATTTAGGTCAATTTAGTCCCCCATTTAACCCAAACCTAAACCCACCAAAAACCGAATTTCAGAAATACATTTTAGGTTATCCCCAGGAGAAGATACCAAATTTGGGTCTCTTTTTACGCCAAAAAGTACGAATTTTATTAAAATTGCATCTTTAGAAGAGCCTGCTTGCTATAGACGGGTTCCTTTTTATCCATTTTAATCCCAAAAAGTACGAACTTCTAAAATTTATTAATATTTCTTTTCTAGAAAGACTGTAATAATTTGGCCCTCTTTGGCCCCCATTTAAATACCAAAAAATAGAATTTTAGAAATAATTTTTAGGTTTTCCCCAGGAGAGAGCGCTGCAGTTGAGATCCTTTTGTCTCCCCTATACCCCAAAATGTACGAATTGTGACCATTTATAACAACATATTTCATTTCTAGAAGCGATTGTTATAAATGGGTCCGTTTTTTACCCATTCTAACCCCAAAGTGTACAAACTTCAAAAAATTTATTGATATACGAACTCCAGAAGATGCTTCTATAGTTAAGTCCTCTTTGGCCCCAATTTAATCGCAAAAAATCGAATTTCAGAAATCTTTTTAGATTATCTTCAGGAAAAGGTACCCATTTCGGCCCTTTTTGTCCTCCTCTACACCAAAATGTACGAATTGTGAAAGTTCATTAATATGATTTGAATTGCTAGAACAGACTAACAGTCTTTGGCCCGTTTTTACTAATTCCAACTCCAAAAAGTAGGAACTTCAAAAATGTATTAAAATTTAATCAATAGATGAGGCTGCTATAGTAGGGTCCTCTTTGACCCCATTTAAAATCGAATTTCAGAAATAATTTTTAGCTTTTTTCCAGGAGAATGTACCATATTTCGGGCCTTTTGACCCCCTTCTCTCCAAAATGTACGAATTGTGAAAATTTAATAATATTGAATTTCTAGAAGAGGCAGCTATAGACGGATCCGTTAGTTCCTCTTTGGACTCCATTTAAACCAAAAAAATTGAATTTCAGAAATCATTTTTAGCTTTTTTCCAGGAGAAGGTACCATATTTCGGCCCTTTTGCACTCCTTCTGCCTCAAAATGTACGAATTGTGAAAATTTATTAATATTCCACTTATATGTAGAAGAGGCAACTATAGATGGGTACGCTTTTTACCCATTTAACCGCAAAAAGTACAAACTTCAAGAATTTATTAACATTTCATCTCTAGATGAGGCTGCTATAATAAGGTCCTCTTTGACCCCAATTTAACTGCAAAAAATCTAATTTCAGAAATAATTTTCAGCTTTATTCCAGGAGAAGTTTCGGCTCTTTAACCGTTCTTCTACCCCAAAGTTTATTAATATTTCACTTCTATAATTTGTAGGTTATCTTCAGGCGAATGTACCACATTTGGGCCCTTTCTGTCCTCTTCTGAACCAAAAAGTACGAATTGTGAAAAATTATTAACATTTAATTTCTAGAGGCGATTGTTAAGGATAGGTCAGTTGTTTTACCTATTCTACCCCAAAGAGTACGAACTTCGAAAATTTATTAGTATATTATGTCCAGAAGAAGCTGCTGTTGTTAGATTCTCTTTAGTCCCCATTTAACCCAAAAAATCGTATTTCAGAAACCATTCGTAGGTTACCTCCAGTAGATGATGGCACATTCCGGCCCTTTTTGCCCTCCTTCTACATCAGCATGCAAGATCCCAACATTTCGGGTCCGACATATTACCAGACTTGACTCATCTCAGAGAATATGACTGGAAGATACTGAGAAAATTCGTGTCTAGTACCGATTTTCTGTAACTCGTGAGGTATAAAAAGATCATAAATAAGGAGCGCACAACAGGCCGAACCACTGGCATAAGTGTATGTCCATGGACATGAGACGTTTAAACGTCTCCTCTCTTCAACCTAACCTACATCAGCATGTACCAATTGTGAAAATTTATTAATATTGCATTTCTGCTATACTCGTATATGGCTCCGTTTTTACCCGTATTAAGCACAAAAAGTACGAACTTTAATTAATTAATATATTCAATTGATTAATACATTATCTCCAGAAGAGGCTGCTATAGTTAGGAACTATTGGGGCCCCATTTATACCCTAAGAATATAACTTTACAAATCATTGCTATCACATTTGGCACCTTTCTGCCTCTTTCTATATTCCATTTGTAAATGAGGCTTCTATAGTTGGGTCCGTTTTTTACCGCTATAACCCCAAAAAGTACGAACTTCAAAAAATGATTAATATTTAATCTCTAGAATAGGCTGTTATAGGTAGTTAGGTCCCATTTAGCCGCCATTTAACCCCAAAAAGTTGAATTTCAGGAATCATTTTTAGATTATCCCCAGGAGAAGGTACTGAGGCCCTCTCTGTAACCTTCTATCCCAAAAGGTACGAATGTGAAAATTTTAAAATATTGCATTTCGAGAGGAGACTGTTATACACCGGTCCGTTTTTTAACCCATTTTAACCCCAAAAAGTGCGAACTTCAAATATGTATTAATATTTAATCCCTAAAAGAGGCTGCTATTATAGTTGGATTCTCTTTAGCCTCTTGGGTCCTTGAACTTTAGAAATCATTATTGTCTTTTCTCCAAGAGAGGGTACTGCATTTGAACCCTAGAAGGGGTGGGGGGCACTCTACCCCAAAATTTATGAATTGTGATAACTTATTAATATATATTTTATTTCCAGAAGCGGTGGTTATAGAAGATAGGCCCGTTTTTACCCATTTTAACCCCAAAGAGTACGAACTTCGAAAATTGATTAATATTTAATCTCTAGGCTATATAGTTAGGTCCTCTTTGGCTTCCCATTTAACCCCAAAAAATCGAATTTCAGAAATCATTTTTAGATTATCTCCAGGAGAAGGTACCACATTTCGGCCCTTTTGCCCTTCTTCTACCCGAAAAAGTACGAATCGAGAAAATTTATTATTACTTATCTAATTTCTAGAAGAGACTATTAGAGACGGGTCCGTTTTTTAACCATTTTAATCCCAAAGAGTACAATCTTCGAAAATGTATTCATATTTTATCTCTAGAAGGGTCCTTATCTGGTCATTTCTTTTCGGTATACACAAGTGTACATTCATATTTGTATAGCCCTACATACACAGATGTACTACATACAGACATATGTCCTTCCGTCCGTCTGCCTGCCTATCCATATGTAATGCATTGATATTCTGTTTCCATATTTCCCTGTGTTCATGTGTTGTTTGTAGCAGTACAAGAGTGACACAACACTCGACACAGCACTCTCCGCTGGCACTCAACGTATCCTTCACATACATTTCAGCACCAATACTAACACCAACCTACAGCGCCACATACAGACAGACAGACAATGGAAGTGCTGTTGGCTTTGTGCTGCCATATCTTTTTGTATACTGTGTGAGTATGTGTGATTTCCTGTTTCCTTTCTGCATGAATATTTCTTAAAAAAACAACATTACAAAATGCAAAATGATAAGTGCTGAGCATTCGTCGTCGTTTCACAGAAAAATGTTACTATTCAGACAATTTTGTTCCAAATCCTTTTCGGCTTTGTTCAGTTCAGTTTTTTCTTTCTAACTCCTCTTGTTGATGTTGTTTTTTGTCTTGACTGACAATAATCTATATAAATTTATGAATGCAATGGCCAAGAAAACCACATACGTTGTTCCACAGGAATGTGAACGCTTTACCAAAAAAGGCTAACAAATGGTTTTTATTGCTGCCTAGAATTTACTACGTTTAAAATGAAAGCAAAATTGAAGTTTAAGCCAAAACAGAAACAATATTGTGAGCAAAGAATTTTGCATAATTTCAATAAATCGTAAAAGTCACAACCCTCAGATCCCTCCCTATAGCACAAAAATGTCACATAAAGAGTTACAATGAATACTAAATAAGCATACGATTTTCTATCCGACTATCCGACTGGTATTTGGCATTCGGCAAAATGGTCTCAGAGTTAGGACGTTTCGAATGGTATTTACAGTTTCAATCTAATTCTTCTAGTTTTCTCAGGGTTTACTATGGAATCAAAAAATCTCTTTTCAATGCTGCAATTAATGCTAAATAGGGGTAAAAAACCCCATCTAAATCCTAGAAATGAAATATAAATAAAATTTCACAGTTCGTACTTTTTCTGGTTAAAAGGATCAAAAGGGCCCGTAATGGGGTCCCTCTTCCAAAGATGAAATTTTAAAAATTATCATAGTTCGTACTTTTGTGCTAAAAAGGGGACAAATCGGCCCAAATGTGGCACCTCCTATAGAGGAAATAAAAATTAATTTCTAGATGTTCCTACTTTTTGGGTTAACATGGGTTACAAAATGGCCCAAAATTAAAACTCTCTCCACGACTTAAAATGATAACAGATTTCAGACATACGGGTGACAAAAAAGGCCCCACCTGTGGTACCCTCTCATAGAAATGTTGAATGAATGATGAATTTTCCAAGTTTGCCCATTTTGCGGCAAAAAGGAATCAAAAATTATTTCCTTTCCTGGAAATGACATAATAAAAAATTTTAAACATTGGAACTTTTTTTTGATAAAAAGGGACACAAATATTGTACTGTATCCTAAAAAAATTTAATTGTTTGAAAATTCGTACTTTCTTCTGGAGATGAAATATTAATAAGCTAATAAATTTCTCGCAATTAAATTTTTTTGGAATTAAAAAAGGGGCGAACAAAGAACCCATCTAAATCCTAGAAATTAAATATAAATAAAATTTTACAGTTTATACTTCTACTGTTTAAAACGATCAAAAGGGCCCGAAATAGGGTCCCTCTTTTAAAGATGAAATATTAATAAATTTCAAGATGTTTCAACTTTTTACTTTTGTGCCGAAAAGGGGGGGACAACGCGACCGAAATGCAGTACTTTCTCTTAGAGATAAAATATAAATGAATTTAAAGATGTTCCTACTTTTTGGGCTAACAGAGGAACAAAATGGACTAAAAAATTTAGAACTCTCTTCTAGAGATGAAATGATAACAGATTTCAAACATTCGTGCGGCAAAAAGTTCCCAACTATGGTACCCTCTCATAGAGATGATAGGTTAATGAATTTTCCATGTTTGTCCTTCTTGGGGTAAAAAGGACCTAAATATTAAATACTTTCCCTGAAATGGCATCATACCAAACTTTGAACATTGGAACTTTATTTTTTGCTAAAAAGGGATACAAATGTTGTATCGTATGCTGGAGAAAATCGGAATGTTTGCAAATACATACTTTTTGAGGTAAAATCGGGATGAAAGAAGAGATGAAATATTACTAAACTTTTGTAGTTCGAAATTTATTTAATATTTTAATATTTATAAAATACTTTAAAATTGACTCTACCATGATCCATCCAGAAATTAAATATTAAAAATCTTCAAAATTCGTGCTTTTGTGGTGAACAGGTGATAAAGATCCCGAAATGTGGTATCTTCCTCTAGAGATTAACGATAACAGATTTTAGACATTCAGACAAAGAGGAGAGGAAAAAAATCCAAAATATTGTACCCGCTGACTTTTGAATGTTTGAATGGATATTAAAAATTTGTGTTTTTCGGATAAAAAAGCACCAAATATGATACCCCTCCTTGAAATGACAATATAAAATAATTTTGTATAAAAAGGAACTACATATTTTGTACAAAAATAACTAGTTTGCATAAAAAGGAACTATTTTGTATAAAAGGGAACAATTTTGTATAAAAAGGAACTATTTTGTAGAAAAGGGAACTATTTGGTATAAAAAGGAGCTATTTTGTATAAAAAGGAACTATTTTTTGTATAAAAAAGAAAGATGTTGTATTAAAAGTAACTATTTTGTATAAAAAGGAAGTATTTCGTATAAAAGGGAACTATTTTGTATAAAACGGAACTATTTTGTATAAAAGGGAACTTTTTTTATCAAATGGAACTATTTTGTATAAAAGGGAACTATTTGGTATAAAAGGGAACGATTTGGTATAATAAGGAACAATTTTTTATAAAAAGGAACTATTTTGTATAAAACGGAACAATTTTGTATAAAAAGGAACGACTTTTTGTATAAAAGGGAACTATTTTGTATAAAAAGGAACTATTTATATAAAAGGAACTATTTTTCATATAAAAAGGAAATATTTTGTATAAAAAGAAACTATTTCGTATAAAAAGTAACTATTTTGTGTAAAAACGAACTAGTTTTGGTATAAAATTGAATTTTTTGTATAATAAGGAACAATTTTGTATAAAAAGGAACTGTTTTGTATAAAAAGGAACTATTTTTTTCTATTAAGAATGACTGTTTTTTGTATAAAAAGGAACAATTTTTTATAAAAGGAATCTATTTTGTATGAGAAGGAACTACTTTTTCTATAGAAAGAAACTATTTTGTATAAAAGGGAACCATTTTGTGTATAAAAATGAAAGATTTTGGATTAAAAGGAACTATTTTGTATAAAAAGGAACTATTTTGTATAAAAGGGATCTATTTTGTATAAAAGGGAACCAATTTGTATAAAAGGGAACTATTTTGTATAAAAAGGAACAATTTTGTATAAAAAGGGACTATTTGGTATAAAAAGGAACTATTTGGTATAAAAAGGAACTATTTTGTATAAAAGGGAACAATTTTGTATAAAAAGGAACTATTTTGTATAAAAGGGACCTATTTTGTATAAAAAGGAACGACTTTTTGTATAAAAGGGAACTATTTTGTATAAAAAGGAACTATTTATATAAAAGGAACTATTTTTCATATAAAAAGGAAATATTTTGTATAAAAAGAAACTATTTCGTATAAAAAGTAACTATTTTGTGTAAAAACGAACTAGTTGTTGTATAAAATTGAATTTTTTGTATAAAAAGGAACAATTTTGTATAAAAAGGAACTGTTTTGTATAAAAAGGAACTATTTTTTTCTATTAAGAATGACTGTTTTTTGTATAAAAAGGAACAATTTTTTATAAAAGGAATCTATTTTGTATAAGAAGGAACTACTTTTTCTATAGAAAGAAACTATTTTGTATAAAAGGGAACCATTTGGTGTATAAAAATGAAAGATTTTGGATTAAAAGGAACTATTTTGTATAAAAAGGAACTATTTTGTATAAAAGGGATCTATTTTGTATAAAAGGGAACCAATTTGTATAAAAGGGAACTATTTTGTATAAAAAGGAACAATTTTGTATAAAAAGGGACTATTTGGTATAAAAAGGAACTATTTGGTATAAAAAGAAACTATTTTGTATAAAAGGGAACAATTTTGTATAAAAAGGAACTATTTTGTATAAAAGGGACCTATTTTGTATAAAAAGGAACTATTTGGTATAAAAAGGAACTATTTTTTTTATAAAAAAGAAAGATGTTGTATTAAAAGGAACTATTTTGTATAAAAAGGAATTATTTCGTATAAAAGGGAACTATTTTGTATAAAACGGGACTATTTTGTATAAAAGGGAACTATTTTGTATAAAAGGGAAACATTTGGTATAAAAAGGAACAATTTTGTGCAAAAAGGAACTATTTGTATATAAGGAACTATTTTTCATATAAAAAGGAAATATTTTGTATAAAAAGAAACTATTTCGTATAAAAAGTACCTATTTTGTATAAAAACGAACTAGTTTTGTATAAAATTGAATTTATTTGTATAAAAAGGAACAATTTAGTATAAAAAGTAACTGTTTTGTATAAAAAGGAACTATTTTTTTCTATTAAAAATGACTGTTTTTGTGGATAAAAAGGCACAAATTTTTATAAAAGGGATCTATTTTGCATAAGAAGGAACTACTTTTTGTATAGAAAGAAACTATTTTGTATAAAAGGATATAAAAGGGAAATATTTGGTATAAAAAGGAACTATTTGGTAAAAAAGGGTACTATTTTGAATTTTTTGTATAAAAAGGAACTACTTTGTATAAAAGGAAACGACTTTGTATAAAAAGGAACTATTTTGTATTAAATGGAACTATTTTGTAACAAAACAAAAATGAACTATTTTTTGTATGAAAACGGAACTATTTTGTAAAAAAAGGACTATTTGGTATAAAAAGAACTGTTTTGTATAATCAGGAGCTATTTATTGTTTAAATAGGAAATATTTTGTATAAAAAGGAACTATTTGGTATAAAAGGGAACTATTTGTATAAAATGGAACTATTTTGTATAAAAAGTAACTATTTTGTATAAAAAGGAACTACTTTTTGTATTAAAAGGTACAAATTTGTATAAAAAGAAACTATTTTGTATAAAAAGGAACTATTTTGTATAAAAGGGAACTATTTTGTATAAAAAGGAACTACTTTTTGTATTAAAAGGTACAAATTTGTATAAAAAGGAACTATTTTGTATAAAAAGGAACTATTTTGTATAAAAAGAAGCTATTTGGTATAAAAAGGAAATATTTTGTATAAAAATGAACTATTTGTTATAAAAAGTAAATATCTTGTATAAAAGGGAATTATTTTGTATAAAGAGGAACTATTTTATATGAAAATAAACCATTTTTTATAAAAAGGAACCACTTTTTGTATTTATTTTGTATAAAACGCAACTATTTTTTTTGTACAAAAATAAACTTTTTGTATAAGAGGGACCTATTTTGTATAAAAAGGAACCACTTTTTGTATAAAAAGGAACTATTTTGTATAAAAAGGAACTGCTTTTTGTATTAAAAGGAAGTCTTTTGTATAAAAAGGAACTATTTTGTATAAAAGGGAACTATCTATATATATAAAAATGGAAAAATGTTTGTATGTATGTATGTATGTGTTTTATAGACGCTTAAACCACTGGACCGATTTAAAATTTTTTTCTTTTGTTTGAAAGCTATATTGTCTGAGATGGTTTTGGAAAAAAAAATTTTGCAAAAAGTGGGCGGCGCAGATGTGGGCGTGACAAATCGTTTGTTTTCAAAAATGGACGGGATCGGAAATCTAAATCTGGGGCAACGAAGTGGACCGGGTCCAGCTAGTTTTGTATAAAAAGGAACTACTTTTTGTATAAAGAGGAACTATTTTGTATAAAATGAACTATTTTGTATGAAAAGTAACTACTTTGTATAAAAAGGAACTATTTGGTATAAAAAGGAACTATTTTGTATAATAAGGAACTACTTTTTGTATAAAAAGGAACTACTTTTTGTATAAAAAGGAAATATTTTTTATAAAAAGGAACTATTTTTTAAAAAGGTTACTATTTTGTATAAAAGGGAACTATTTTGTATAAAAAGGAACTATTTTGTATGAAAAGAAACAATTTTGTATAAAAGGAACTATTTTTTGTATTAAAAGATACTGTTTTTTGTATAAAAAGGAACTTTTTGTATAAAAGGAACTACTTTTTGTATAAAAACGAACTCTTTTGTATAAAAAGGAACTGCTTTGTGTATTAAAAGGAACTATTTTGTATAAAAAGGAACTCTTTTGTATAAAAAGTAACTATTTTGTATAAAAAACAACTATCTTTTTGTATTAAAAAAAAATTTTTTTGTATAAAAAGGAACTACTTTTTGTATAAAAAAACTATTTTTTGTATAAAAAGGAACTTTTTGTATAAAAGGAACTTTTTGTATAAAAAGGAACTATTTTGTTTAAAAAGGGACTAGTTTTGTATAAAACGGAATTATTTTGTATAAAAAGGAACCAGTTTTTGTATAAAAAGTAACTATTTTGTATAAAAAACAACTACCTTTTTGTATTAAAAAACTATTTTTTTTTATAAAAAGGAACTACTTTTTGTATAAAAAGAAAGTATTTTGTGTAAAAAGGAACTACTTTTTGTATTAAAAGTAACTACTTTTTGTATAAAGAGGAACTATTTTGTATGAAAAGGAACTGTTTTGTATAAAAAGGAACCAGTTTTTGCATAATAAGTAACTATTTTGTATAAAAAACAACTACCTTTTTGTATTAAAAAACTATTTTTTGTATAAAAATGAACTACGTTTTGTATTAAAAGGAACTATTTTGTATAAAAAGGAACCAGTTTTTGTATAAAAAGTAACTATTTTGTATAAAAAACAACTACCTTTTGGTATTAAAAAACTATTTGTTGTATAAAAACGAACTCTTTTGTATAAAAAGGAACTACTTTTTGTATAAAAAGGAACTATTTTGTATAAAAAGGAACTACTTTTTGTATTAAAAGGAACTATTTTGTATAAAAAGGAATTATTTTGTATAAAAAGGAATTATTTTGTATAAAAAGGAACTATTTTTTGGTATAAAAAGGAATTATTTTGTATAAAAAGGAACTATTTTGTATATAAAGTTCCTTTCCAGGCAGACAGACGGACGGACATTGCTCAAATTACCTAAAATGTCCTAAAGCGGATTATTGTCGAACATACTTAGGGTCTTAGATCACTCCTTCGATGTGCTACACTTTTGGCCCATAGCAAATGATATGTGCCCTCGTTACACTAAAGTGAGGGTGTACAAAATATTCACCAAATACTAAACGTGTCTTCCATGAAAATTTGAATTTAAAGAAAATTTAAAAATATTATCATAACAAAATCTTTCGTTTTGGGTTGATAAAGTAGTATGCTTCCATCTACACAAAAAAAGTTTTTAGGTCTCGGACAGAAAACATGTTTTTTGTTCCATTGTGTAATCAGTTGACCCGATTTAAATTGCGATAGCAAATTTGATCGAAAATGGAATAAATTAGTTTATACAGCACAAACGGACAATATATGTATTCTATATATGGTGGAACTATTGGTGTTTCATAAGCTTTTATATTCCATATATATATATTTCTGTTTTTAAAGTGACTAATACTGTCTAAACTGATCCAAGTCCACTTTCGATAAATTTTATAAGAGAGGAGAGGAGAGCATCTTCTACAAATCATTAAAAAAATTGGAAAATCATTCTAGAAAGAAATTGGCAACATATTTCGATAACCATGTACATATAAATTCAAATTTCGATAAAAAAAAATGTTTTTCGAAATGCACTTAGTTAATTTAAGCAGAATACATTCAATATAATTTTTTCTAGCACACCAGTTTGTTTCACACCACTGTGCATTAGTAACTGAACGAAAAAAGTACATCATACGCCACCATGACCCTTAATTCCATTCAAAATCCATCACGTGCCTCAAGGGTCATTTAGAAATTTAAATAATTAATCATTACTAACAACAAGAAGCCATCGTACAGTACTCGTAGTAACCAATGAGCACCTGAGAAAACAAAACAAGCAAAAATGGAATAATTAAAGGCTCCTCTTAAGCCACAATTAATTCGTAAATATTTTAAAATGTAAGACATCAGCATAAACCCAAGTATACTCGTGTAAACCAAATTAATGGAATCTTTCTCAAAAGCACTTAATTTCAAAACCACAGCACAATATTGTTTAGACCAACAGATAGACATACAAACAGACAGACAGACAGAACAAACACACATACACATGATTTGTTGGCGTCCCTAATGCAGAGAAATGTTTGATGAAGTCTCACACTCCAAATGTGTGAGCTGAATGGATGGCAGAAATGCAGGAAGGAAAAAGGACCATTACCTGTACTAAAGTACCTTCGTTCGTTCCTTTCTTATGTGTAATATATTTATGTGAACAAACAAAAAATTGTATCTTCTAAATGGCTCAATATGAAAAGAGAGAATGGGAAAGATAGAGAGAGAGAGCGTGGACGGGGACGGGGACAAAAAAGGAGAACGGAAGACATGTCCAGGATTTATTTAGCATTGTTTTCAACTTTGCCACAGCAGAAGTGACGGCAAAAACATAATGATTTACAGCGTTGCGAACAAAAAGGTAACTCAAAGCCATTACATGAGCAATGCAAAGAGAGAGTGAGAGATAATATTTAATAGCGGACCGTTTTTTCTGTCTTCGAAATTTAATTTTTCAAGAAAGGTTCCGTCAACGGCCTTTAATCACACAACCTTTAAACGACTCACCGATCTTTAATCCCTTCCGTGGTCCTTAATCGGCTTATCGACTTTTGACATTTTCAGCAACATTTTCTAGAATAAATTTAATTTCAAGAAATTTTTTGGTGAAATTCATTTCAACTACATATTTTACTGGAGAATTTGGTTTCAGCAAAATTTTGCAGAAAATGCAATATTCACAAAAATGAAATATCAACGAAATTTGGTAGTAACATTTTAGTAAAAAGTTATTTTAGAAAAATACAAATTTGAGGGAAATTACAATTTTATTGAAAAAATACACAGAAATTCAATTTCTACAAATTTAAAATTTATTGAAAAATTTATAAAAATTGCAATTTTATTGAAAATTTCATAGAATTGCAATTTTATTGAAAATTTCATAGAATTGCAATTTTATTGTAAATTTCATAGAAATTGCATTTTTTTTTTAAATTTCAAAGAAATTGCAATTTTATTGAAAAATTCATAGAAATTGCAATTATATTGAAAATTGCAATTTTATTGAAAATTTCAAAGAAATTGCAATTTTATTGAAAATTTCTTAGAAATAGCAATATTGTTGCAAATCCATAGAAATTGCAATTTTTCGGAAAATTTCATAGAAATTGCAATTTTATTGAAAATTTCAAAGAAATTAAAATTTTATTGAATATATCGTAGAAATTGCAATTTTATGGAAAATTTTATAGAAATTGCAATTTTATTGAAAAATTTCATAGAAATTGCAATTATGTATATTGAAAATTGCAATTTTATTGAAAATTTCAAAGAAATTGCAATTTTATTGAAAATTTCTTAGAAATAGCAATATTGTTGCAAATCCATAGAAATTGCAATTTTTCGGAAAATTTCATAGAAATTGAATATATCGTAGAAATTGCAATTTTATGGAAAATTTTATAGAAATTGCAATTTTATTGAAAAATTTCATAGAAATTGCAATTTTATTAAAAATTTCGAGCGCCCCAGTAGGTGAGTTGGTAGCGTACCCGCCTATGAGTTTGGGGGTCGTGGGTTCGATTCCCACCAGAGGCTCTGGTCTGTCGCTGCAAAATCTAGCCACATGGTCTTTGTAACCCGGCTTTTCCCTGGACCGTAAAATTAGAATATAAATTTACTTTGTATTGTAATTCATATAAATAAATAAATAAAAAAAATTAAAAATTTCATAGAAATTGCAATTTTAGTCAAAATTTCATAGAATTTCCAATTTCATTAAAAATTTCGTACAAAATGCAATTTTATTGAAAATTTCATGGAAATTTGATTTTTATTGAAAATTACATAGAAAACGCGATTTTTTTGAAAACGTCATAGAATTTGCAATTCTCTTGAAAATTTCAGTTAAATTGCAATTCTCTTGAAAATTTCAATTAAATTGCAATTTTATTGAAAATTTCATAAAAATTGCAATTTTAATGAAAATTTCGTTAAAATTGCAATTTTACTGAAAATTTCATAGAAATTGGAATTTTATTGAAAATGTCATAGATATTGAAATTTTATTGAATATTTCAGAAAGTGCAATTTTATTGAAAATATCCAACGAATTGAAATTTTGTTGAAATTTTAATAAAATTGCAATGTTATTGAAAATTTCATAGAAATTAAAATCTTATTGAAATTTTTAATAAAATTTAAATTTTATTTAAAATTTCATAAAAATTGCAATTTTATTAAATTTTTATAGAATTGCCAAGTTATTGAAAATTTCATAGAAATTTAAATTTTATTGAAATTTATATTATTATAAAAATTGCAATTTTATGAAAAATTTCATAGAAATTGCAATTTCTATGAATTTGAACATTTTTATTTTTATTAACAAATTTCGTCAAATTAAATTTTTCTGAAAAATATCTTTGAAAATAATATTTTTCTGAAAAATATCGTTGAAAATAACATTTTTCTTAAAAATGTCGTTGAAAATAATATTTTTCTATTAAACAATTTAAAAACATCGTCAAAATGTTATTTTTGCGGAAAACAAATTTTTATTGAAAATTTCTGTTTTTCGTGGAAATTGCAATTTTATTGAAAGTTTATCAAAATTCAGTTGAAAATATAGAAAATGTTGTCAACAATTTGTATTTCTATTAAATAGCCATAGCAAAATTTAATTTTTCCAAAAAAAAATCGTTGAACATTGCATTTTTTGTAAAAGTTTCGTTGAAAATTATATTTTTTCTAAAAATTTTGTCAAAATTGATTTTTTAGAAGATTTTGTCGAAAAAAATCAATTTTTCGAGATAATTTTGTTGAAATTGCATATTTCTAGAAAATTTCTTTGAAATAAATTTTTTCTGTTAAAAATTGCGTGGAATTGCATTTTACGAAAAATGCAAAACAAAAATTTTTTTCAGAAAAATAAAAAATTGAATGGAGATGTAATTTAAGATTAATGTAAATTTTGAAAAAAAATTAAAAAAAAAATGCAATTTCAAGAATTTTTTTTTTAGAAATTGTAATTTTATTAAATTTTTTGTGGAAATTGTTAAAATTGTATACTCATATATCTAAAAAATTGCTTGAATTTAGTTTTTTTGTTACCAAATTTTGTTGAAATCGAATTTCTCATTACAATTTCTTCGAAATTGCATTTTTCAACAAAAGTTCCTTTGTCATCCCTTAACCAAACAACCTTTAGTCATCGCTCTTGAAACGACTCATCGACCTTTAAATTTTCAACAAAATTAATTTCCAGAAAATTTTGTAGAAAAAATTATTATAATGAATTTTTTCAGAAAAATAAATATTTGATGAATTGTCTAGAAAAATTGTTGTCAAAACTTGAAATTTTTAAAAAATTACCTCAAAATTTAGTTTCTCTAAAAAAATTTAAAAAAGGTTTTTTTTATTGAAAATTTATTTTTTCTAGAAAATTTTGTCAAAATAGAAAATTGCATATTTCTGGAATATGTCGATGAAATCGTATTTTTATTAAAATTTCTTTGAAATTGAATTTTTCCACAAAAGTTCCTTCACCGCCTTTAATCAAACAATCTTTAAATTGCGTTTTTATAGAAAATTAAAAATATAAATAAAATATAAAATTTAATTTTTTTAAAAAAAAATTTTCAAATATTTATTTTTCTATAAAAATTCCGTTGAAAAAATTAATTTTTCAAGAAAATTTTGTCAAAATTATTTTTTTGGAAAATTGCATATTTCTGGAATATGTCGATGAAATCGTATTTTTATTAAAATTTCTTCGAAATTGAATTTTTCCACAAAAGTTCCTTCACCGCCTTTAATCAAATAATCTTTAAATTGCGTTTCTATAGAAAATTTTAGCAAAATTTAATTGAAAATATGTTGTTAAAATTTAAAATTTTTAAAAAATTCCTTCAAAATTATTTTTTTTTAAATTGTTGTAAAATGTATATTTCTATAAAAATTTCGTTGAAAATTTAATTTTTCTAGAAAATTTTGTCAAAATTGATTTTTTTGGAAAATTGCATATTTCTAGCAAATGTCGATGAAGTGCATTTTTCATTAAAATTTCTTCGAAATTTAATATTCCACAAAAGTTCCTATAACGCCTTTAATCAAACAAATTTAATTTTCCACAAAAGTTCCTTTAACGCCTTTAATCAAACAACCTTTAAGCGTTTTTATAAAATATGTATTTTTCTATAAAAATTTCGTTGAAAACTTAATTTTTATAGAAAATTTTGTCAAAATAGATTTTTTGTGGAAAATTGCATATTTCTCGAAATGTCGATGAAATCGCATTTTTATTAAAATTTCTTCGAAATTTAATTTTTCCACAAAAGTTCCTTCACCGCCTTTAATCAAACAACCTTTAAATTGCGTTTTTTTGAAAATTTCAGCAAAATTTAATTGAAAATATGTTGTTAAAATTTGAAATTTTTAAAAATTCCCCTCAAAATTTAATTGTTTTAGAAAAAAATTTAAAAATGTACTTTTCTAAGAAAATTTCGTTGAAAATTAAATTTTTCAAAAAAAAATTCTTTTTTTTTTGCGGAAATTGCGTTTTTATAGAAAATAGAAAATACTAGCAAAATTTGAAAATATGGAAAATTTTGTCAAAACTTGAAATTTTTAAAAAATTTATTTTTTTTATAAAAATTTCGATCAGAATTTAATTTTTCTAGAAAATTTTGTCAAAAATGATTTTTTGGAAATTTGAATATTTCTAGAAAATGAAGATGAAATCGCATTTTTTTAAATTTCTTTGAAAATGAATTTTTCCACAAAAGTTCCTTCACATCACCGCCTTTAATCAAACATCCTTTAAATTGCGTTTTTATAGAAAATTTCAGCAAAATTTAATTGAATGTTGTGAAAATTTGAAATTTTTAAAAAATTTAAATTTTCTAAAAAAATGGTTGAAAAAATGTATTTTTCTATAAAGATTTCGTTGACAATTTAATTTTTCTAAAAAATTTTGTCAAAATTGATTTTTTGGAAAATTGCATATTTCTAGAAAATTTCGATGAAATAGCATTTCATCAAAATTTCTTCGAAATTTAATTTTTCCACAAATGTTCCTTTACCGCCTTGAAACGACTCATCGATATTTATTCCCTCCAGTGGCCCTTAATCCGCACATCGACCTTTGAAATTTCAACAAAATTTCATAGAATTTTGTAAAAAGTTAAATTTTATTGAAAATTTCATAGAAATCGCAAATTTATTAAAAATGTTTTTGACAAAATAAGTCAAAATTATATTTTTCTAAAAATTGCGTTTCCTATAAAAAATATAAAAAATTTAGTCAAAATTTATTTTTTTTTTTCCAAAAAACTTTATTTAAAAATTCTTTTTTTTTTGGAAATTGTGTTTTTATAGAAAATATCAGCAAAATTTAATTGAAATTATCTAAAATGTTGTCAAAGCTTGAAATTTTTAAAAAATTTCATCAAAATTTAATTTTTCTAAAAAAATTTTATTTTTCTGTAAAATTTTCGTTGAAAATTTAATTTTTTAGAAAATTTTATATTTTTAGAAAATGAGCATTTTTCAAAATTTAATTTTTCCTCAAAAGTTCCTTCACCACAGCCTTTAATCAAACAATCTTTAAATTGCGTTTTTATAGAAAATTTCAGCAAAATTTAATTGAAAATACGATGTTAAAATTTAAATTTTTTAAAAAATTCCATCAAAATTTATTTTTTTTTAAAAAAATTGTTGAAACATTTATTTTTCTAAGAAAATTTCGTTGAAAATTGAATTTCTCTAGAAAATTTCGTCAAAATTGATTTTTGAAAATTGCATATTTCTAGAAAATGTTGATGAAATAGAATTTTGATTAAAATTTCATCGAAATTGAATTTATTCACAAAAGTTCCTTCACCGCCTTTAATCAAACAATCTTTAAATTGCGTTTTTATAGAAAATTTCAGCAAAATTTAATTGAAAATACGTTGTTAAAATTTGAAATTTTTAAAAAATTTCCTCAACATTTAATTTTGTTATAAAACATTGTTGAAAACTTGTATTTTTCTAAGAAAATTTCGTTGATTTTTGGAAATTGCATATTTCTAGAATGAAATAGCATTTTTCATTAAAATTTCTTCGAAATTGAATTTTTCCACAAAAGTTCTTTTAGCGCCTTTAATCAAACAACCTTTAACCAGGGTCATCGTCCTTGAAACGACTCATCGATCTATATTCCCTTCAGTGGCCCTTAATCCGCACCTTTGCAATTTCAACAAAATTTCATAGAAATTGCAATCTTTTTGCAAATTTCATAGAAATTCAAATTTTATGGAAAGTTTCATAGAAATGTAAATTTTATTGAAAGTTTCATAGAAATTGAAATTTTATTGAAAATTTCATAGAAATTGAAATTTTATTGAAAATTTCATAGAAATTGAAATTTTATTGAAAATTTCATAGAAATTGAAATAATAAAATTTCAATAAAATTTCAATTTCTATGAAATTTTCAATAAAATTTAAATTTCTATGAAATTTTCAATAAAATTTCAATTTCTATGAAATTTACAATAAAATTTAAATTTCTATGTAATGCTATTTCATCGACATTTTCTAGAAATATGCAATTTTCCGAAAAATCAATTTTGACAAAATTTTTTAGAAAAATTAAATTGTCAACGAAATCTTTATAGAAAAATAAATTTTTTAGAAAGTTCAAATTTTTTAAAAATTTCAAATTTTCACAACATATTTTCAATTAAATTTTGCTGAAATTTTCTATAAAAACGCAATTTAAAGGTTGTTTGATTAAAAGGCGGTGAGGTGAAGGAACTTTTGTGGAAAAATTCATTTTCAAAGAAATTAAAAAAAAATGCGATTTCATCTTCATTTTCTAGAAATATGCAAATTTCCAAAAAAATCAATTTTGACAAAATTTTCTAGAAAAATTAAATTCTCATCGAAATTTTTATAGAAAAATACATTTTTTTAAAAATTTCAAGTTTTGACAAAATTTTCGATATTTTCAATTAAATTTTGCTATTATTTTCTATAAAAACGCAATTTCCATAAAAAAAAAGAATTTTTAAATAATAAGTGTGTTCTTAAAAAACTTAATTTTCAACGAAATTTTCTTAGAAAAATACATTTTTAAATTTTTTTTCTAAAACAATTAAATTTTGAGGGACATTTTTAAAAATTTCAAATTTTAGCAACATATTTTCAATTAAATTTTGCTGAAATTTTCTATAAAAACGCAATTTAAAGGTTGTTTGATTTGATTAAAGGCGATGAAGGAACTTTTGTGGGAAAATTCAATTTCGAAGAAATTTTAATAAAAATGCGATTTCATCGACATTTCCAGAAATATGCAATTTTCCAAAAAATTAATTTTGACAACATTTTCTTGAAAAATTAATTTTTTCAACGGAATTTTTATAGAAAAATGCATCCTTCAAAATTTTTTTTTTGAAAAATTAAATTTTGGTGGCATTTTTTAAAAATTTCAAGTTTTGACAACATTATTTATATTTTTAATTAAATGTTGCTGAAATTTTCTATAAATACGCAATTTAAAGATTGTTTGATTAAAGGCGGTGAAGGAACTTTTGTTGAAAAATTCAATTTCGAAGAAATTTGCGATTTCATCGACATTTCCAGAAATATGCAATTTTCCAAAAAATTAATTTTGACAACATTTTCTTGAAAAATTAATTTTTTCAACGGAATTTTTATAGAAAAATGCATCCTTCAAATTTTTTTTTTTGAAAAATTAAATTTTGGTGGCATTTTTTAAAAATTTCAAGTTTTGACAACATTATTTATATTTTTAATTAAATGTTGCTGAAATTTTCTATAAATACGCAATTTAAAGATTGTTTGATTAAAGGCGGTGAAGGAACTTTTGTTGAAAAATTCAATTTCGAAGAAATTTTAATAAAAATACGATTTCATCGACATATTCCAGAAATATGCAATTTTCTATTTTGACAAAATTTTCTAGAAAAAATAAATTTTCAACGAAAATACATTTTTTAATTTTTTTTTAGAGAAACTAAATTTTGAGGTAATTTTTTTAAAATTTAAAGTTTTGACAACAATTTTATATTTTCAATTAAATTTTGCTGAAATTTTCTATAAAAACACAATTTCCACGAAAAATAACGAATTTTTGAATATAAAAATATAAAAAAATACATTTTGACAACATTTTTAACGAATTTTGTCAATAAAATTTTTAATAAAAATTCAATTTCTATGAAGTTTTTAATAAAATTACAATTTCTATTAAATTTTCAATAAAATTGAAATTTTTCGATAGAATTGCCTTTTCTATAAAATTGCAATTTATATGACATTTTTCAATAAAATTGCAATTTCTATAAAATATTCAAAAAATTTCTATTAAATTTGGATAAAATTGCAATTTCTATGAAATTTTCCATAAAATTGAAATTTTTATGAAATTTTCAAATAAATTGAATTTGAATTTTTATTGAAAATTTCATAGAAATTGAAATTTTATTGAAAATTTCATAGAAATTACACTTAATTGTATTGTTCTAGCAAATTTTGTCGTAATTAATATTTTCTTGCAAATTTTTTTAAAATTTAATTTCTATACAAAATTTAAACGTTGAAAATTAAAATTCGTTGAAAATTGCATTTTTCATAAAACATTTTAAGAATCAATCTTAAAGATTTCTTCAAAGTGATTGTTTGAGCGAGTTTTTTTGGAAAATCGTTTTTTTTTTCTTGGAAATTGCGTTTTTATACAAAACTTCAGCAAAATTTAATTGAAAATATAGGAAATTTTTGTCAAAAATTTGTATTTTTTAAAAAATTTACCAAAATTTAATTTTTCTAAAAACATTTTTTCTGACTTAAATACAGGGATTTGTATTTTAGGCAAAATCTGGAGAAAATACCCAGCAAACATGGCCAATATCTGTCTTCCTTTTGATATACGTATTCCCCTTGCAAAATTCCCATCCGATGTGACTTTCTTGCAATCTGCAAGCCTTTTAAGTGGCGGAGCTGCAGTGTATTCTATAGTCGGCCCTCTACTGTAGTCTTACCCTACTTCTTTTTTTCTTCCTAATTTCCTTTTTTGTTTTTATTACCTCAGGTCTAAACAGCAGTGGTCACAACCTTCCGTATTCACTACCTTCTCATTTGTTAGCAGCAACATTTGCCCTCTGTTCTGCTCTGTTCCTTGTGTGTGTGTGTGTGTGTTTGTATGTGTCTGTCGTTGACATCCAACAAAAACTAATCGAGTGTCAGAGGGATATCAAAATAGGTGACATTCCAATGGACAATCAACTCTCTCTCTTTCGTACAGCAACAAGAGCAACCAACCAACAACTACACAATTCAGCACGACAATGTCAACCAAGAGTGAGAGAGAGAGAGAGGGGGAGGGGGCTTCAACTGGCAGCATGTGTCAACTACAGCAACGTCAACCAAAGTAAAATTGTTGTTAAGTCATTTGTTGTAGTTTGTGGCACTGACAGTGTATAACATTGTATAATGTTCATTCAAATCGTACATAGTCAGAGAACCGAACTCACTCGATGTACTTTGTTGACGTCAATGTTTCGAGAGAGGAGTACCAGCTAAAACGGACTAAGTCATGTTTGATAAATATTACTTTTTTTTTTACCGAAATCACAACTGAAATTTATATCAACAATTTTATTATTATTTTTGATTTGCTAATATAGAGAAGATATCTGTCTCTATAAACCTAAAGAAAACGCTGTAACTTAACTTTATCGTAACCGTAACGTTGTCCGCATCAGTAATTATCCAAAACGATCATGTTCTTGCCCATTTACGTTACGTTTCCATTGACTTATACTCGTAGTTTACAGCAGGGTTTCCCAACCCCTTCAACCATGCCGCTCCTCACAACCATGTAACCATCTTCATTCATTCCCCCTTCGCAATTTCATTATTCTGCAAAATTTTTTTTAAATTGCATTTTTGTTTTAGAAAATTTCATTGAAATTGCTTTTCTCTCAAATATTACATTGGAATTGCTTTTTTCTACCAAATATCGTCGAAATTACATATTTCTAGAAAATTTAATGAAAAGTTGCTATTTTATAGAAAATTTCATTTTAATTACACATTTCTACAAAAATTCTTGAATTTGCTTTTTTTATTAGAAAAATTTTTTAAATTACTCTTTTCTAGAAAATTTCTTCAAATTTTTTATTTTCTAAAAAAGTTGTTGAAATAAAATCTTTCCACAAAATTTCATTGAAATGTATTTTTTTAACATTTCGCCGAAATTTCATTTTTCAGCTAAATTTAGCTGAAATCAAGTTTTTCTAGAAAAAAACTTTTCGAAATTTCTCTACAAAATTTCCCGAACCTACATTTATTCTAGAAAATTTTATTGAAATTCCAAAGGTCGATGTGCTGATTAACGGCTACTGGAGTGCATTAAAGATCGATGACTCATTTCAAGCACGATTAAAGGTTATTTGACTAAAGGCCGATAAAGGAACTTTTCTGGAAAAATTCTATTTCGAAGAAAGTTAATGCGACTTCAACAAAATTTTCAAAAAAAAAAAATTCGAAGACATTTTCTAGAAATAGACATTTTCAATAAAATAGCAATTTCTATGAAATATTTCAATAATATTGCAATTTCTATAAAATTTCAATAATATTGCAATTTCTAAGAAATTTTCAATAAAAATGCAATTCATATGAAATTTTCAATAAAAACATATTTTTGGCAAAATAAAAAAAAAAAAAATTTCTAGAAATATGCTATTTTAATATTTATTTTAATTATAAATTTTTGGCAACATTTTCAATGCAATTCTATTTCTATTATATTTTTTATGAAAATTATTTTTTTTTAAATTTTCTATAAAACTGCAAATTTCCACGAAGAAAATGATAAAAAAGAAATTTAAACAAAAATTTTAAAAAAATCAATTTTGACGAAATTTTTTTAAAAAAAAATAAGAAATTTTATAAAAATATGATATTTTTGGTTTTTTTTTAATTTTGGCGAAATTTTTTAACCAAAATACTAATTTTGACAACATATTCTATAACAATTTGATTTCTGTCTATGAAATTTTTAATAAAATTGCAATTTCTATGAAATTTGCAATCAAATTGCAATTCAATGAAATTTTCAATAAAATTCCGATTTCGATGAAATTTTTAATAAAATTCAAATTTCAATAAAACCTATATAATTTTTAATAAAATTTCAATTTTCAATAAAAAAATGTCAATGCAATTCTAAAACATTTTCTGTTAGATATACATAATTCACTTGAGCAATGAACACTCTACACATAAAAATTTAATATTACCAAGTAGGCTGTTTATTTTTCCTACACAGCAATCAATACATTGTATGTATGTATTTTAGTTTTTTAATTTCATTTTCGTTTTTGAGTCTGTAAATAAAATTCATTGACTTCTGTCACAAATATCGGAAAACACATTTTTGTTTTTACAAGAGGTTATGGACCCAGGCAAGCTATAAGCTGGGAATAAATTGGAAAGTCTTTGTTCGCGTTTTAAATTCGTGTTGTTAGTATTAATAGAAACAAAGAATGAATTCCATGTTCAACATAGATAAATTGGACGAGTCCAATTACGACACATGGGCCGTGCAAATTAAGAATGTGCTGATTTTCCAGGATATGTGGACTGTTGTGACAAAGGAAAGAGAGTCAACTGATGATGAAGCCAGATGGAAGGTCAAGGAAGAAAAGGCCCTAGCAACCATGGTCTTAAGTGTATCGGCAATGCAGTTGCAACACATAAAAAGTTGTACATCGGCCAAACTGGCATGGGATAAGTTGAAGGAAGTTCATCGTCCCAAGGGTCCTGCTCGCAAGGTATCTTTATTCAAAAAGCTCCTGGCAATGCGGATGGATGAGACAGAGAGTATGCAGACGTACATATGTCAGTTTAGTGCGCACGTGGAGCAGCTGGCAGAAATAGGGGTAGAACTCCAGGAAGAGTTGTTCGTAATTATGCTTCTAGCCAGTCTACCCAGTTGTTATGAAAATCTGGTCGTCGCTCTGGAGGCACGTGACAGTCTTCCTTCATTATCTTCGCTGAAGATAAAGTTGCTGGAAGAAAGCGAGAGAAGAAATGATCAACAGAATGGAAACCAAAATGAACATGCTTTTGCATCCCGTAAAGGCAATCCTAGGAAGCAATGGAGACCACAGAATGAACCAAATGAACAAACCAGTGGAGCTCAACAGCAAAATCAAGATCAGAAGAAAGGAATTAAGTGCTTTAAATGCAAGAAAATTGGTCATTACGCTTCACAATGCAAGACAGCAATATTGCAGAAAAATAACCAAGGTAATAAAGGCTCATTATTTTCGGCAGCGGGCGGTCACAAGTTTCTAAACGAAAGTAGCTGGTGCCTAGACAGCGGTGCATCGTCCCACATGTGCTGCAATCAAGATTTATTTAAAGAATTCAAACGATATCAAGAGAAAATAATTTTGCCCGGTGAGAATAGCATACAGGCCGAGGGTATCGGTACAATTTCTCTAAAATTCAAGGATATTGAGATAACACTAGTCAACGTATTGTTTGTGCCTGGCCTTCAATGCAATTTTTTGTCAGTTTCAAAAGCAATTGAGCATCACCATACAGTACTCTTCAGCCAAGACGGAACCAAAATATGTAACAAGGATGGTGAGTTAGTTTTACAAGCCCAGAAACGGGGAGATTTGTTTATATGTAGACAAAGTAATGCAACACTATTTTCATCGAGAAAATCTGCTGAAGAAGCAATGAAGTGGCACTGTCGCTATGGACACCTCAATTTTGGAAGCCTGAAAGAGTTGAAGACAAAACAACTTGTACTTGGGATGGAAGTCGAAGTTCCAGATGACATGAAGTGCACGGTTTGTATGACAAGCAAGTGCGTTCAAAGGCCATTTGGAGATGCTGAAAGTCGTGCCAAGGAAATTGGAGAGATTTTCCACACGGACCTTTGTGGCCCAATGAAGAAGCCGTCCATTGGTGGAGCACGCTATATGCTCACTTTCATTGATGATAAATCAAGGTACGTTCTTGTATATTTCGTTAAGAGTAAACACGAAGTCTTCAGTAAGTTTCAAGAATTCCATCTAATGATTGAGAGGCAGACAGGCAAAAAGCTAAAAATTTTGCGAAGCGATAACGGCACCGAGTTCGTCAACAAAGCATTCGATTCGTATCTGCAGAAACATGGTATAATTCGTCAACTTACCGTACCCTATACACCACAGCAGAACGGTGTAGCAGAACGCTTCAATCGAACGTTGGTCGAAATGGCAAGATGCATGTTGAACGGAGCAAAATTGGATGAAAGTCTATGGGCAGAAGCTGTTTATACAGCAGCATACTTACGAAATAGGTCACCTACGAAGGCATTAAACAGCAGTACACCGTTTGAAGAGTTTCATGGCATCAAACCAAAAGTATCACATTTCAAAGTGTTTGGATCAAAAGCCGTTGCGATGAATAAACGTCAGAAGACCAAGTTCGCTCCCCGAGGAAAGGAATATGTAATGGTAGGATACTCAGACACTTCAAAGGCATATCGCTTGTTTGATAAGGAAAAACGTCAACTCATCGTGAGTAGAGATGTGTATTTCATCGAGGAAATAGCTGAAACAGATAAAGGCAATAACTGTAATGGCAATATCGCTATTCCTTTGATGATGGATTCCACACCTAATGAGCAAGAATTGGATATTTCAAGACAAGAATCGACTGCAAGTGACAATGAAATTACAATTCGTGAAGACCAAGAAAATCCGAGTGAAAGTGACTACGATTCTTTTAGTGAAGATGGCGAAGAAACTGCAAACCCCGATGAAACCCCACAAAATCCAGTAGTATCAGCTAGAGGTCGAGGAAGACCACGAATCATACGGACAGGAACACCAGGAAGACCGAAGAAAGTCTATAACACCTTGAATATGGTATGTTCAAATGAAGTTCAGATTCCAGAGACTGTTGATGAGGCGTTAAATAGTAAATTCGCATGTGAGTGGTGGTCTGCAATGCAAGCCGAATATTCGTCATTATTAGCAAACAATACATGGGAATTTGTCGAAAAACCGCCGAATCAGAAAGTTGTGGCAAATAAATGGGTATTCGCTTTAAAAAAGGAAAGGGATAATAAAATCGAACGTTTCAAGGCCAGACTGGTAGCAAAGGGATGTTCCCAGAAATACGGAGTCAACTACACGGAAACATTTTCTCCAGTGGTTAGGAGTGAAACAATACGAACGATATTTGCCATAGCCGTGGAATACGGGCTATACCTTCATCAAATGGACGTGTCCTCCGCGTATGTAAATAGCGATTTGAGCGATGAAGTGTATATGAAGCAGCCGGAGAAATTTATTAATAGAGAATTTCCGAATCATGTGCTTAAGTTAAAGAAAGCTTTATACGGCTTAAAGCAGTCTGGAAGAGAATGGAATTTCAAGCTGGACAGCATTTTAAAAGGCATTGGATTTGAGCAATGTGCAAGTGAGCCTTGTGTTTATACGATGTACAGGGGTAGCAGGATTAACATCATTGCAGTATACGTGGATGACCTGCTAATTGCAACCTCGTCTAAGGCTGACATGCAGAAAATCAAAGATGGCATTGCAAAACAAGTCAAAGTAGTCGACAAGGGAGAAGCTAAATACTTTCTGAGTCTCGAAATTGATCGTCATGGTGAATTGGGTGAAATAGCAATAAACCAAAAATCCCAAATTCGTAAACTATTGAAAAATCACTGCATGGAAGGTTGTCGACCGGTGTCAACGCCACTAGATCCAAAGTATCAGGTGAAGTGTGTTAACAATGAATGTAAATTAGCGGATCAAGCTCAGTACCAGTCATTGATAGGATCGCTTATGTACATCGCAATAAACACGCGTCCTGATATACTGCATTCGGTGAGTAAGTTATCACAACGAAATAATAATCCTCACAGTGAGCATATGAATGCAGCGAAGCGAGTTCTCAAGTACCTTCATGCAACACAGGACAAGAGTATAAACTACAGGAAGACTGGAGAACCAATTAGTTGTTTCGCAGATGCAGATTGGGGTGGAGACGCCAGTGATCGGAAATCGTATACAGGATACGCATTTATAATGGCAGGGGCAGTAGTTTCATATGAGTCCAAGAAACAAACAACAGTTGCTCTCAGCAGCACGGAAGCTGAATATATGGCTATGTCATCAGCGTGCAAGGAGGCAACGTATTTAAAAAAGCTCTTTAATGATATGAAGCTTCAGTGTCCAGATGCAATAACCATAAATGCAGACAATATGAGCGCAATGAATTTAGTTAAAAACCCAGTGTACCACAGCAGGAGCAAACATATTGACATAAAATATCACCACATTCGTGATGTTTATCAACGAGGAGAAATCGATCTCAATTATTGCGCAAGTACAAATAATATTGCTGACATATTAACCAAAAATCTTTCCAAGATATCCCACAGCAAATGTATGCAGATGTTGGGAGTATATTAGATTAAGTAATTTATGAACTAATGATTTTAATTTTGAATGAATTTAATTTTCCTGTTATATGTAGAAATGTTCATTGAGGGGTAGTGTTAGATATACATAATTCACTTGAGCAATGAACACTACACATAAAAATTTAATATTACCAAGTAGGCTGTTTATTTTTCCTACACAGCAATCAATACATTGTATGTATTTTAGTTTTTTAATTTCATTTTCGTTTTTGAGTCTGTAAATAAAATTCATTGACTTCTGTCACAAATATCGGAAAACACATTTTTGTTTTTACAAGATTTTCAATAAAATTGATATTTCTATTAAATTTTCAATAAAACTGCAATTTCTACGGAATATTCAACAAAATTTCAATTTCTACGAAATTTTTAATAAAATAAAACAAAGACAAGATAAAATTCCAATTACTATAAAAATTTCAACAAAATTACAATTTGTAAGAAATTTTAATAAAATTTAAATTTCTGTGAACTTTTTCAATAAAACTTAAATTTCGATGAAATTTTCCATTAAAATTCAAATTCTATGAAATTTTCCATAAAATTTTCAATAAAATTGATATTTCTGTGAAATTTCCAATAAAATTTACATTTTTTATGAATAAAATTCCAATTTCTATGAAATTTTCAATAAAATTGCAATTCAATGAATGTTTCAACAAAGTGGCAATTTCTATGAAACATTCAATAAAATTTTTATTTCTATAAAAATTCAATAAAATTGCGATTTCGATAAAACTTCTACGAAATTTTTAATAAAAATTCAATTTCCATAAAATGTTCAATAAAATTGCAATTCTATAAAATTTTCAACATTTAAATTTTTCAATAAAATTGAAATTTCTATTAAATTTTCATTAAAATTGCAATTTCTATGGAATTTTCAATAAAATTGAAATTTCTATGAAATTTTCAAAAAAATTTAAATTTCTATGAAATTTTCAATCGAATTAATTGATTGAAAATTTCTATGAAATTTAAATTTTATGGACATTTCATAGAATTTGCAATTTAATGGAAAATTTTAGAGAAATATAAATTTTATTGAAAAATTCACAGAAATTTAAATTTTATTGAAAATTTCATACAAATTGTAATTTTGTTGAAATTTTTATAGAAATTGGAATTTTATTAAAAATGTCGATGAAATTTTCAATAAAATTCCAATTTCAATAAAACTTCTATGAAATTTTTAATAAAATTTCAATTTTCATGAAATTTTCAATAAAATTTCAATTTTCATGAAATTTTCAATAAAATTTAAATTTTTCAAAAAAATTGATATTTCTGTTAAATTTTCAATAAAACTGCAATTTCTATGAAATTTTCAACAAAATTTAAATTTCTACGAAAGTTTTAATAAAATTCCAATTTCTATAAAAATTTAAACAAAATTACAATTTGTATGAAATTTTCAATCAAATTTAAATTTCTGTGAATTTTTCAATAAAATTTATATTTCTATGAAATTTTCCATAAAATTTAAATTTCTATGAAATTTTTAATAAAATTGAAATTTCTGTGAAACTTTCAATAAAATGTCAATTTTTATGAAATTTTCAATAAAATTTACATTTTTATGAATAAATTCCAATTTATATGAAATTTTCAATAAAATTGCAATTCAATGAGAGTTTCAACAAAATTGCAATTTCTAGAAACATTCAATCAAATTTTGATTTCTACAAAAATTCAATAAAATTGCGATTTCAATAAAACTTCTATGCATTTTTTAATAATAATTCAACTTCCATAAAATGTTCAATAAAATTGCAATTCTATATAACTTTCAACAACATTTAAATTTTTCAATAAAATTTAAATTTTTATTAAAATTTAAATTTCTATGAAATTTTCAATAAAACTATAATTTGTATAAAAATTCCAACAAAATTACAATTTGTATGAAATTTGCAATAAAATGTAAATTTCTGTGAAATTTTCAATAGAAAATTTTCCAAAAATTGCAATGCCTATGAATTTTTCCATAAAATTGCAAACTCTATGAAATTTTCAATAAAATTTCAATTTCTATGAAATTTTCATTAAAATTGACATTGTTTATGAAATTTTCGAAAAATTGCAATTTCTTGAAATTTTTAATAAAATTGCAGTTTCTGTGAAATTTTAAATAATTTAACAATTTCCATGAAATTATGTCTAAAATTTTAATTCCTATGAAATTTTCAATAAAATTTCAATTTCTATAAAAAACAACGAAATTTTCAATAAAATCACATTTTTGACAAAAATTTTAAAAAATAAATATTGACTAAATTTTCTAGAAAAAATATTTTTTTATGAAAAATTAAATTTTAGCTTTTTTTTGTAAATACCAATTTTATACAAAAGTTTCTATGAAATTCTGTTTTTTCTTATTTTAATAAAATTTTGATTTTTCTGAAATTTTCTATAAAAAAGCAATTCCACGAAAGAACGAGCAAAATGTATTCCTGAAAAAAAAAATAAAAAATGCACTATTGACAAAATTTTCGAAAACAGATAAATTTTTAAGACGTTTTATATATAAATAAAATTTTCAACGATTTATATTTTTGGGGAAAATATAATTTTGACGAAATTTGTCAATGAAAATAATTATTTTGAAACATTCAATAAATTGTTTATAAAATATAAATTTTGAAGAAATTTTCAAGGAAATGTTAATTTTTGCAAGATTTGCTAGAAAAATACAATTTCGTCAATTTTTAAAAACACAATTTTAATATTGCAATTTCTAGGAATATTGCAATTTCAATGAAATCTTAAATAAAATTGCAATTTCTATGAATATTTCAGTAAAATTGCAATGTTTATAAAATTTTCAATAAAATTGCAATTTCTAAGAAATTTTCAATAAAATTTAAATTTTTATGAAATTTTCAATAAAAATGAAATTTCTATTAAATTTTCAATAAAAATTTAATTTCTATGAAACTTTCAATAAATTGCAATTTCTATGAAATTTAAATAAAATTGCAAATTCTATGACATTTTCAATAAAACAGCCACTCTATGAAAGTTTCAAAAATTTCACTTTCTATGAAACTTTCAATAAAACTTCGATTTCTATAAAAATATGAAATTTTCCATAATATTACAATTCTATAAAATGTTCAATGTAATTTTCAATAAAATTGAAATTTTTTTATTAAAATTGAAATTTTTTAATAAAATTGAAATTTTTCAATAAAATTGAAATTTTTCAAAAAAAATTGAAATTTTTCAATAAAATTGAAAATTTTCAATAAAATTGAAGTTTTATAATAAAACTGAAGTTTTTCAATAAAATTGTAATTTTTCAATAAAATTTTACTTTTTTTAAGAAAATTTTTAATAAAATTGCAATTTCTATGAAATTTTCATCAAAATTTCCATTTCTATAAAATAATATCGCAATTTTTATACATTTTTAATCAAATTGCAATTTTAAAAAACGTTCAATAAAATTTCCATGCAATCTTCGATAAAATTACAATTTCTTTGAAATTTTCAATAAAATTGCAATTTCTATGAAATTTTCAATAAAATTTAAATTTTTATGAAATTTTCAATAAAAATGAAATTTCTATGAAATTTTCAATAACAATTTAATTTCTATGAAACTTTCAATAAATTGCAATTTCTATGAAATTTTAAATAAAATTGAATTTTCTGATATTTTCAATAAATTACAATTTCTATGAGTTTTTCAATAAATTGCAATTTCCATGAAATCTTCGATAAAATTACAATTTCTTTGAAATTTTCAATAAAATTTCAATTTTTATTAAATATATCAATAAAATTCCAATTTCTATGAAATTTTCAATACAATTGAAATTTCTATGAAATTTTCATTAAAATTGTAATTTCTCTGAAACTTTCAATAAATTGCAATTTTTATGACATTTTCAATAAAAAATTGAAATTTCTATGAAATTTGCAATAAAATTGAAATTTCTATGAAATTTGCAATAAAATTGAAATTTCTATGAAATTTGCAATAAAATTGAAATTTCTATGAAATTTTCAATAAAATTTCGATTTCTATGAAAAATTCAATAAAATTGCAATTTCTATAAAACTTTTATGAAATTTTCCATAATATTATAATTCTATAAAATGTTCAATGTAATTTTCAATAAAATTTAAATTTTTTAATAAAATTTAAATTTTTTAATAAATTTCAAAATTTTCAATAAAATTGCATTTTTTTAAAAGAAATTTTTTAATAAAATTGCAGTTTCTATGAAATTTTCAATCAAATTGCAATTACCATGAAATATTCAATAAAATTAAAATTTTTATGAAATTGCGATTTCTATAAAATTTTCCAATTTCTACGAAATTTTCAATAAAATTGCAATTTCTATGAAATTTGCAATAAATTTAAATTTCTATAAAATTTTCAATAAAATTGCAATTTCTATTAAATTTTTATTAAAATTTAAATTTCTATAAAATTTTCAATAAAATTGTAATTTCTATGAAATTTTCAATAAAATTTAAATTTCCATGAAATTTTCATTAAAATTACAATTTCTATGATATTTTTCAATAAAATAGAAACTTATCAATAAAATTGAAATTTTTCAATAAAATTGAAATTTTTCAATAAAATTGTACGTTTTTTAAAGACAATTTTTAATAAATTGCAATTTCTATTTTCAATAAAATTGAATTTTCTATGAAATTTCCATTAATGAAATTTAAATTAAATAAAATTGATATTTTCAATAAATTGCAATTTCTATGAAATTTTCAATAAAATTGCAATTTTAAATTGCAATTTTTCAATAAAATTTCAATTTTTATGAAATTTGTCAATAAATTGCGATTTCTATAAAATTGCCAATAAAATTACAATTTCATTAAAATTCCAATTTCTATGAAATTTTCAATAAAATTTCATTTTCTATAAAATTTGCAATAAAATTGCAATTTCCAAAAAGCTTTCAATAAAATTTAAATTTCCATGAAATTTTCATTAGAATTACAAATTCTATGAAATTTTCAATAAAATTGCAATTTCTATGAAATTTTCAATTTCTGCGGCATTTTCAATAAAATTTAAATTACAATAAAATTCTAATCTATTAAATTTTCAATAAAATTGCAATTTCTATGAAATCTTAAGTAAAATACGCCCCTTGGGGAGCCGGCTCCCCATTTGGGAAGGTTTGGGTTGCTCTTATTTCCATATAAAACAGATTGTATTAACTGATTCGTTAAGCTACAGCGAAGTTACGTTATGATTAATCCATCCTTAGATCTTGATTAAAAAATTGCTATAACAATATTTATCGAAAATGGTTTTGGTCAGTTTATCCTGCATACCGACAGTTTTAATGAATATTCACTTCATTCACCTGTATGTGAGAGAGAGGGCGAAAAGGAGGTAGAAAGTACTCAAAGAGACATGCACAATGTACATTAGGGATGTAACGAAAGTGACTTTAGCGAAATCGAGTATTGAAATATATTTCTTGCGAAAGCGAATAGTGAAATATAGATTTTTGCAAAAGCGAATATTCGTAACATCCCTAATGTACATACATATGTATATGTATGTATGTATAAATGTATAGCTATTATACTCGTATTATTATGTCCTGTATGTGTGTTTGATTTGTTTATGCATTTGTTGGAGCGTGAATATGAATGTTAATGTACACAAAGTACTTTACAATTATACGAGTACTCATCCACACATACAAAGAATCCCACTCTCATACAAAATCATTTCTATAAATGTGTTTCGCATATGTATGTATGAGATGGGAGAATCCAAAATAATCGAATGAACGTATTTAATAGGTAAATGTTAAATCACAAAGGACATTGTCTGTCTAAAAATAGGAAATCACATTCAGTTTATTTAAACTTTAAATATTAGGTTTAATATTATACCGAGGTTGTGCCCTAAAAATGGCTATGGTAGCATTTTTGAAAACACAGAGAGAGAAATGTTACCTTACTTTGGTTTAATTTGATTAAATTCTAAAAAACAATTAAAAAATTTCTAAAACAAAATTAATTCATTTTAGAGAAGGCGAAGACGAAAAAAAATTTAAAAAAAAATTAATTTTATTGAAATTTTGTAGAAAATCTAAAATTTAAAAAAACAAAAGTTTTAGAAAAGTGAAATTTTTAAGGAATTTTCTACAAAAAATTATTTCGTGAAATTTCATAGAAAATGCAATTTTACCAAATTTTCTATAGAAATGAAATTTCAGCGAAAAAAGTACAATTTCCGCGAAATTTTTAAGAAAAAGAAAATTTTTAAGAAAAATCTTATTATAAAATAAATACAATTTCGGTTTTTTGCAGGAGTGGAGGACTATTTTTATAGTTGTGGGGAGCCGTATGGTTGAAAGGTTTGGGAAGCACTAATCTAAATGTTTTCATATGCTGAGATCACTATTATTTTCTCAATGACTATAGACTAATGGCGATTTCGATTCTGAAGAAATGTGTTTTTAAGTGGAACTGATGTAGTCCCTCGAATTAAACTTAACTACTATTTCAGAAATTTCAAAATGTGGTATAAAAATCCAGTTTTCGGGAAAAGGGAAATGTTGCACTTTTTTGGCAGAAAATAAATCGGCATAAGTAAATGTTTTTACACAAAGTATAAGTACTAATGGAATAGTATTACTGAAAAGTGATGCTGGCATTTTCTTACTTTACATTTTAACTAACATATTCGTATTATTTTTAATTAATTTTTCTCCCTGAGGAAAGCAATGGAACATCCTTGTCTTTAAATCCAAGACCCATTTCGGTTTTGATTGGAATTTAATTTGCATTTGTTTCATAAAATAAAAACTTAATTAACGCCCCTCGTAGACTGATGTCTACTGCAAAATTAATTTATCAGCTGTTTTATATCAACGACGCCGGTGCTTTTGTTTGTATTCTCTCTCTATCTCTCTACCCAATATCATCAATACAGGTGAAATATGAGAAAAGGGGGCGGTAAACAATCGAATGTGCCCTACCACACATCGATCAGCTGTTTTGGTTTTGTATGCTTTTGAATTCGCCTCATAATGCACCTACAACACAGACAGAGAGCCGAGCGTATGTGTGTGAGAGAGAGCGCCGCCGAAAGTATCTGTTGGTCGATTGAAGATCGATCAGTTGTTAACAGACGGTCTCAATTGCAATAACGGTCGTCGGTTATTGCAATTATTTGCCCACAAATTTTCGCTGTAATTAAACACTGACGTTGTTTTGTTTACTTCCAAAGTAGACACCGACTTCATTTCAAATGCAATCGACCAACAATAACATCAAAAATCTACTAAAATAATATAACTGCAAAAAAAAAGAAATTTTGAGAAATGTTTTAAAAAGTAAAGCCTGATGATGGATGGATGCTTGACTGCAAAGAAAAAATAAAAAAAATAAATAATAAATAAACAAACAAAACCAAACAATTGGCAAGTGCAAGTGAACTCATCTGGCCATCTGAGGAGTGGAGTGTCTCTTATTTAATGCCGACGAAAAAAGAAGGTCGTGCGTACGACGCATAATAACGCACTTTTCACTTTGTAAAAATCACTCGCCGATTTTTGCATGCCACAGTGCGGGTAGATGACAGTGGTGTGGACTGACTGGCCAGCTGGTGCTGTGGCAGGCATCCATAGTTCAGGCATCCATAGTCTGGTGCATGAAATGTTTTGCCTAGAGCGTATACCTATTAATTAAGAACACAACTGCATTTCTATATACATATTTGCATTGACAGCGTGTGATGTAATCCTACCAAACGGACAAAATCAATGGTATGATTTGTGTTTATATGCATTAGATACACTACTCTCCACCATTATGATATTATAGTTGACATTACTATCGAAAATCGATTATTATTTTATCTTTGAAGGAATGAGCCATTTTTCGATTTTTTTCATCTATTTATTTATTTATATGAATTACAATAAAAAGTAAATTTATATTCTAATTTTACGGTCCGGAGAAAAACCGGGAGACAAAGATCATGTTGCTTGTAATAGATTTTGTAGCGACAGAGTAGAGCGTCTGTTGGGAATCGAACTCATATTTTTTCAACTAATTTTTTAACTTCTGCAAGTATAGGGTGTTTTTTAGAGCTGTAGAACTTAAATTTAAAATCAACTATAGATATTAACAATTTTAAACTGAAAATTTACTTTATTAGAAATATAAATTTATGACATTAGGGGGAGAGTATGATATCCAAGGGAGGCCCTGCGATCTGTCCACATATTTGGATAGAGCACCTTAAAAGAAGTAGAAAAATTACTGGGTACGTTATCGATGTCCTGCTCATTTTTTCCGAGTTATCGGACATTTAAGTTTGAAAAATCTATTTGTTTCGTTTCAATGTACTCAAAATCTAAAACAAATCGATAACTGCCTTAGTTGGTGATAATTTCAACAACAATCGATACCATACAAAGACAGTTTGGTACGCGTACCTGTCTATGGACATACAGAAACGCTTCGGTCCGCGTGACCGGCTTTGAACTCTTCGATAATTCGAAAGTTATAGATTATTTATAATGATTTTTTCTTTTTATTCTTTCAAATGAGCTCAAAATAATGAAGTGAAAAAATTGATTTTTTAAATTGAGTAATTTCTTTAACGTTTGAAAAATCGATTTTTTGTTTGCAATATGCACAACATCTAAAACAAATCGATAACAGCCTTAGTAATCGTTAACTTTCGTAACTATCGATATAATACAGTGGCAGTTTGGTACGCGTAGCCGTCTATGGATATACAGAAACAATTTGGTCCGCGTAACTGGCTTTGAACATTTCGATAATTCGAAAGTTATCGACAATTTATACCAATTTTCTCTTTTTATTCTTTCAAATGAGCTCAAAATAATGAAGTAAAAAATAAATTTTTTAAAATGTCAATTTCGATTACTAAAGTATTATCGAAAAATGTTATGATATCCGAGGCCCTGCGATCTGCACACATATTTGGATAGAATACACCTACTATCGATATCTCGCTTATTTAACGATTTATTGGACATTAAAATTAGAAAAATAGATTTTTTCATTCCAATGTGCTCAAAATCTAAAACAAATCGATAACAGCCTTAGTTATCATAAACTTTCGTAACTATCGATTTAATACAGTGGCAGTTTGGTACGCGTAGCCGTCTATGGATATACTGAAACACTTTGGTCCGCGTAACCGGCTTTGAACACTTCGATAATTTGAAAGTTATCGATTATTTATACAGATTTTTTCATTTTATTCTTTCAAATGAACTATAAGTAAACAAGTTAAAACTTGATTTTATAAATTTTCAATTTCGATAAGTGTATTATCGAAAAATTGTATGATATCCCAGGCCCTGCGATCTGTCCACATATTTGGATAGAATACACCTTATATCGATGTCACGCTTATTTATCGAGTTATTTTACATTATAGATTGAAAACCCGGTTTTTTCATTCCTTTGTGCTCAAAATCTGAAACAAATCTATAAAAGCCTTAGTAGTCGATAACTTTCGTAACTATCGATTCAATATAGTGGCAGTTTGGTACGCGTAGCCGTCTATGAATATACTGAAACACTTTGGTCCACGTAACCGGCTTTGAACACTTCGATAATTTGAAAGTTATCGAAAATTTATACCCATTTTCTCTTTTTATTCTTTCAAATGAGCTCAAAATAATGAAGTAAACAATTTATTTTTTAAATTGTCAATTTCGATTACCAAGGTATTATCGAAAAATGTTATGATATCCGAGGGCCTGCGATCTGCCCACATATTTGGATAGAACACCTTCTATCTATGTCTCGTTTATTTATCGAGTTTTCGGACGTTAAATTTGATAAATCGATTTTTTGGTTCCAATATGCACAAAATCTAAAACAAATCGATAAATGCCTTAGTAAACGATAACTTTCGTTACTATCGATTTAATACAGTGGCAGTTTGGTACGCGTAGCCGTCTATGGATATACTGAAACACTTTGGACCGCGTAACTGGCTTTGAAAATTTCGATAATTTGAAAGTTATCGAAAATTTATACCCATTTTCTCTTTTTATTCTTTCAAAAGAGCTCAAAATAATGAAGTAAAAAATTGATTCTTTAAATTGTCAATTTCGATTACCAAGGTTTTATCGAAAAATTGTATGATATCCGAGGCCTTGCGATCTGCCCACATATTTGGATAGAACACCTTCTATCGACGTCTCGTTTAGTTATCGTGTTTTCGGACGTTAAAGTTTGAAAAGTCGATTTTTTGGTTCCAATATTCACAAAATCTAAAACAAATCTATAAATACATTAGTAATCGATGACACCCATAACTACCATGCAGTGACACTTAGGTACGCGTAGTAGCCTATGGTCATACATAAATATTATGGTCCGCGTAATCGGCTTTGAAAATTTCGATAATTCGAAAGTTATCGAACATTTCTATAATTTCAAACTTATCAACAATTTATACCGATTTTCTTCTTTTTATTATTTCAAATGAGCTCAAAATAATGAAGTACAAAATCGATTTTTAATTATCAATTTCGATAACTAAGGTATTATCGAAAAAAATTATTACACTATTTTCCGTTTTTTTCATACAGAGTTTATTTAAAAAAAAAAAACAATGTTTTTTTTTTAATTTTTTTAATTTTAACTTCCGATTACTCGTTAATTAAGCGAAATATCGATAACATGGTCATTATTTTTTCTTCTTATTTTTAAATGTTGTATTAAAATATCTCAGATAGGGGCCTTTTCTTTACTGATTTATATAAGATGTCCTTCATTTTATAATTTGAAAGAAAATGTCGTATTCAAATTTCGATAACAAAATTGTTCGACAATGTACTTTGTCAGTTTATGCTGTATACCAACATTACGGCAAGAGTATGATATCCGAGGCCCCTCCATCGTTTTGGATAGAGCACCTCAAAATAGTACAAAAAAATTATGTGAATTTTTCGATAACTCCCTTAGATACCGAGTTATCAGACCTTTCAGCATGAAGAAAACCGATTTTTTTTTGGTAAAATGAGCACAAAATGAGATATAAAGGAACAAGTTTATATACAGTTTTTCAATAGCTATCTTAGTTATCGAAATATGGAAAATAAAGATCAATAACTACCTTAGTTAACGAAATTGATTTTTTGTAATAGATTATTACTTTAAAGTGTTTTAGGAATCAAAGTTATCGATAATTAAACAGTTATCAATTTCACAGTTATCATTTTCGACTTCTAACTTTGGATTTTGAGCCCATCGGAACAAAAAAATCTATTTTTGTTCAACTTTAACATCCGATAACTCGATAACCAGGCGAGTGCTAATTTTGTCTTCTTATTTTGAGGTGGTTAGATAGAAGATATGTGGTCAGATCGAGGTGCCCTGGATATCATACTCTCCCCAACGATACTGCGTAATATGTGCCAACAAACATTTCGATAAATACTTTTTGTATCGAAATTTCAATTCGATTTTTCCCCATTATATTTTCTATATTTAATGGATTTTTCAGTCGAATAATAAGTGTATGTCGTTGATGTACATACGTGGTCAATTTCCAAATCCAATTCGATAAATCTTTCTTTCAACAAATTAATTTTTATTAATTTTTACCTTTACCAACTTATAGAAGTAGTTTTCTATAATTTTAAAGAAAATATAATGATTTATGACCCAAATGAACGGGTTAATTATCACTTCAAATTTCGATAACAAAATTTATCGACAATGGACTTGCTTAGTTCTTGCTGTATATACCCACATACATTTCGATAAATATTTTCTATCGAAATTTCAATTAAAATTTTAACGCATTTATCCCAATTTTTATGATTGTTTTCTTTGCCAATTTTTAGAAGAAGTCTTCCTCTATAAATTTTTATAATACCAACCGATTTGCCACGTAATCTCTGTTTAATATTTCGATAATAAAATTTATCGAAGATGTAATTGGTTAGTTTATACAGTATTCCGGCGATTTGTTGGAATTATATATTAATATTATATCCTACTTTGATAAATATTTTTGTTGTCGAAATTTCAATTTGGAATTATAAAATAACATACCGTCGGTGTACCTGATAAACTTTCCATTTCGATATCTACTTGTTATCGAAATCGCAATTCCAAGTTTTACGTTTTAAGTATTAATTTTGTATTTATCAAATTAAAGAAAAATATATAATGAATAATATGACCCAATTTATTGTATAAATCATTGCATAAAATTTCGATAAAAAATATCGAAATATATAATGAATAATTTATATTTATCGTATAAATCATTGCATTAAATTTCGATAAAAATATCGAACATTGATTTGGTCAGTTTATGCTGTATACCAACGATATTCGATTAATATTTTACAGTTCGATTAATACGATACAATTCAATTAATATTGATATTTTGGGGAAAAAAAATATTTATATTTAGATGACCATGTACCATTTCGATAAATATGTTTGTTTATTGTATTTTCATTTGTTTCTATTTCTATTTATTTTATTATCGATAATTTCAAATTCAAATTTCTACATTAAATACATTTTGTAGTCGAAATAAAAAAATATATAAATCGTTAGAATACATGATAGGCTGCCAAGTTCACTCCGATAAATATTTTTTAGCGAATTTTCGCATAGATGTTTTCATAATTTTTATTATTTTTTTCTTTGGCAATTTATATAAAATTTCCTTTCGATAACAGAATTTATTGAAAAAAAATTTTGCATAAAATGTACTAACATTAATTTCAATAACCATTTCTGTTATCGAAATTTCAATTCACATTTCTACATTAAATACAATTTTTATTCGAATTAAAAATGTATTTTCAATTCGATTTGTTCCCTAATTTGTATTAATTTTTTCTTTGTAATTTATAAGAATGCCTTTCGATAACAAAATTTATCGAAAATGGACTTGGTAAGTTTAGGTAATATTCGCTGATTTGTTTCTAAAAAATATGTATATTTAGATGACCACCTTCCATTGCGATAATTATTTGTGTTATCGAAATGTCAATTAAAATTTCCACATTAAATACATTTTGTATTCGATTTAAAGCATTTATTATCTCGGTTAAATAATAACGGTAAAGTCCATTTCGAATGTCCTAAGATTCAATGTATAGTCTAAATCATGTTTTTCAATTTCGATAACAGAATTTATAGAAAATGCTCTTCGTCACTTTATGCAGTATTCAGACGATTTGCATCAGTTTAGAATGCCGATATATTAATACCGACGATATGTTGGTAAAAATATTTATATCGAGTGTATACATCAATCTATTATCGATTAATATTTTTGTTATCGAAATTTCAATTCGGATTTCTATATTAAAAAAATTCGATTCAAAAATTAAATTTGAAAATGTTCCTTTCAGTATTGCAGTATTCCAACGATTTATTTTGAAAAAATATATATAATAATAATGACTACCTACCTTTTCGATAAATATTATTGTTTACGAAATTCCAATTTGAATTTTTGTATTAAATGCATTTTGTAGTCGGATTAAAAATAAATATAACGTCGGTATACCCGATTTACTTCCAAGTCCATTTCGTTAAATATTTTTTATTGAAATTTCAGATCGAATTTTTACATATTTATAGAAATTTGTATTCATTTTTTATTTACTAAATTGAAAAAAAAAATGTTATTAAAAAGTTATATGAGCCAATTGGACCCTGGTCAGTTTATGCTAATAATATTATTGAGGCTGTACTGCATAAAATTTTAGTACATTTCGATAAAAAATTTTGTTATCGAAATTTCAATTCAAATTTCTACATTAAATACATTTTGTATTCGATGTAAAAAATGTATTATCTCGGTTAAATAATAACGGTAAAGTCCATTTCGATAAATATTTGTTATCGAAATTGTAATTCAAATATTGAAGTGTTTATCGAAATTGCAATTAATTTTTTTCGCTACTAATTTCTGTAAAATGTCCCTAAGATTCAATGTATAGTCTAAATCGTGTTTTTAAATTTCGATAACGTAATTTATCGAAAATGGTCTTGGTCACTTTATGCAGTGTTCCGACAATTTGCATCAGTTTATAATACCGACGATATGCAGGAAATAATGTATATCTAGTGTATACAGCAACCTATTTCAATAAATACTTTCGTTATCGAAATTTTAGTTAAAATTCGTAAATGTTTATCGAAATTGCTATTAATTTTGTCGTTACTAATTTACATATGTAATATGTCCTAAGATCCAATGTATAGTCTAAATTATGCTTTTAAATTTCGATAACAGAATTTATCGAAAATGGAGTTGGTCATTTTATGGTCATTTGCATCAGATTAGAATGCCGATATATTAATACCAACGATATGTTGGTAAAAGTAATTATGTCGAGTGTATTCAGCATCCTATTTCGATAAATATTATAGTTATCGAAATTTCAATTCGAATTTCTACATTAAAAAAAATTTGTAGTTCAAGTATAAAATGTATATATCTTCGATGTACATGATCAACTGCTAAGTCAATTTCGATAAAAAATTCTATCGAAATTATAATTCAAATTTTTACGCGTTTATCGAAATTGATATTATGTTCTACTTAACTATTGACTAGAATATCTTTTCCTCTGTAAATTGAAAGAAATCTCTGTAATGGTTCGATCCTAATTACAGTCCAAATCATGCTTTTATATTTCGATAACAAAATTTATCGAAAATGAAATTCTTGCAGTATGTCGAGATTTGAAATTTGAGCGCACTTTGTCGGATTACCAATGTTGCCATATATTTTTTTTTGAAAAGTGCAAATAGGGCTTTATTACAATCGAGTCAACCAGATTTCTTGAACAGACTGGTTTTTTCCAAAGAAAAAAACTGCAGTTCCTGGAATTCGTGCACTTGTTACGATGGCAATCGCATGTATTAGCTGGTATTTCACATTACCCTGTTAATTATTATAATAAATGCAAAATAATAATAATTTTGCGGCGAACGAATGTTTTTAATATAGGTTCGGTCGGTGTTGTATTTTTTATTTTCAAGTTTTTCGTTTTTTCTCTTTTCAAAATATTGTAATAGTATAAACAATTGCAGACCATAAACAACATACATACTCACATAAGTATCTGCAAAACTTAAATTTCATATTTATTTATGTATATATACTCGTATGTAAGTATGAATAAATAAATTCAAAATAATTGATATACAACGATTCGCGTTGCAATTTTATTTATTTCTTGTTTATTGATTTTGTAATAGGCATCGTTTGAGCCATACCTCCTGCAAGTTTTTTAAGGCCGCAGGAGGGGATCGGATCGGGTAATATACTTGAATGTCGCCTACAGAGCGCGGGGCGTGCATATTTTTATTGGACATTGACATTATACAATTGATTGAAGATCATAGTGAACCGATCGACGATGACGACAAACACAACAACAACAAATTATGATCACGTGTTTTTATTGTAGCGGGAGTCAGGGTTAAGGAGACTGGGGCGACTGACCACAATCGACTGGCACAAGACACTCGATCCAATCGTCGACTACTCTCTGTAGTGATTTCACGAAACAATCACTTACTGAACGAACTATTACAAATCGAACAATAATTAAAGTCTATGACAATAACAACAGTAACAACAAAAACAAGTTTTGCGACAAATCAATTGACAAAAGTTAAGCAAAGAAAGTAAAAACAATAAAATGTGTAAAGAAAGACTTACATTTGTTGAGCGGAGGCTACAATGGAGTTCCCTTAGACTGACTAAGTCCATTTTCGATAAATTTTGACTAAGTCCATTTATGATAAATTTTGAAATAGTAAATCGGGTCATATCATTACTATTTATTGAAGAAGAATTCTTAGCCATCCTAAAGAAATACAAATTTCGATAAATATATAACAATTCCAATTGAATTTCGATGGAAAATATTTATCGAAATTGACTTGATCAATTTAAAGTGCATATCATCAATATGGGCAAGAGTATGATATCTTAAACCCTGCGATTTAAAGCACTGGTTTGGATAGAGCACCTAAAAATAAGACGACAAATTTAGGGCCTTATTATCGATAACTCGCTTAGCTATCGAGTCATCGTACAGAAATGAAATATTGCTTTGGTTTTGTAAAATGAGCTCAATATTAAAATAAAATAAAATTTTTCGAAACTACCTTATTTATCGAAATTGAAAAAAATCGATTCCAGTGCTCGATTTTTTACTTTTTGTATTAGATTCAACTCTATTTAATTAAAAAGCGAAAAAATCGCCTAAAATTATTCCATAACCATGAGAGATATCGATTATTAAGACAATTATCGATAACAAGAAAAAAATGTGTTCGATTTTTTTTCTTCTAATTTTCGATGTTGAACCAATTGTTGCGAAAAGTTATTTGATAATCACGAAAGTTATCGATTACTAAGACAGTTATCGAAACTTTTCCCCCATTTATTCTTCTAATTTTATTATCGATATCATGCTTAGCTATGGAGTCAACGTACAGAAAAAAATATTGCTTTGGTTTTGTAAAATAAGCTCAATGTTCAAAAAATTTAAATAAAATAAAATTTTTCGAAATTGCCTGTTATCGAAATTGAAAAAATCGATTTTTTACTCTTTGTATTAGATTAAACTTATTATAATTAAAATGCAAAAAAATAGCCTAAAATTATTCAATAAGCTTGAAAGATTTCGATTATTATGGCAGTTATCGACAACAACAAAAAAATGTTTGTTGATTTTTTTCTTCTAATTTTCGATTTTTAATCAATTGTTGCGAAAAGATATTCGATAACTACTAAAGTTATCGATTACTAAGACGGTTATCGAAACTTTTTTTACGATTTTTTTCTTCTAATTTTATTATTGATATCACACTTAGTTATCGAGTCATCGTACAGAAAATAAATATAGCTTTGTTGTTGTAAAATTAAACCAATTTTAAATAAAATTTTTCGGAACTACCATAGTTATCGAAACTGAAAAGATCGTTTTTTACTTTTTGTATTAGGTTAAACTCATTTCAATTAAAAAGCAAAAAAATTGCCTAAAATTATTTGATAAGCATGAAAGTTATCGGTTACTACGCCAGTTATCGATAACTAAAAAACGTATTTTTTCGATTTTTTCTTCTAATTTTCGATTTTGAACCAATCGAGTTTTATTAGATAACCATGAAAGTTATCGATTACTAAGACAGTTATCGAAACATTTCCCCCCATTTTTTCCTCACATTTTCTTACCGATATCACGCTTAGCTATGGAGTCATGGTACAGAAAAATATATTGCTTTAATTTTGTAAAATGAGCTCAATATTAAGAACAATTTAAATAAAATAAAATTTTTCGGAACTACCATAGTTATCGAAACTGAAAAGATCGTTTTTTACTTTTTGTATTAGGTTAAACTCATTTTAATTAAAAAGCAAAAAAAATTGCCTAAAATTATTTGATAAGCATGAAAGTGATCGATTACTACGCCAGTTATCGATAACTAAAAAACATATTTTTTCGATTTTTTTCTTCTAATTTCCGATTTTGAACCAATCGAATTTTATTCGATAACCATGAAAGTTATCGGTTACTAAGACAGTTATCGAAACATTTTCCCCCATTTTTTCCTCAAATTTTCTTACCGATATCACGCTTAGCTATGGAGTCATCGTACAGAAAAATATATTGTTTTGATTTTGTAAAATGAGCTCAATATTAAAAAAAAATTTAAATAAAATAAATTTTTTCGAAACTATTTTAGTTATCGAAATTGAAAAAATTGATTTTTTACTTTTTGTACTAGTTTAAACTCTTTTTAATTAAAAATTTTATTAAAATGCAAACAAATCGCCTAAAATTATTCGATAACCATGAAAGTTATCGATTACTAAGACAGTTATCGATAACTAAAAAACTTTTGTTTTGGAATTTTTCCTTTTAATTTTTGATGTTGAACCAATTGGTGCGAAAAGTTATTCGATAATTACGAAAGTTATAGATTACTAAGACAGCTATCGAAACATTTTCCCCCATTTTTTCTTCTAATTTTATTATCGATATCACGCTTAGCTATGGAGTCATCCTACAGGAAAAAAATATTGCTTTGATTTTGTAAAATGAGCTCAATATTAAAAAAAATTTAAATAAAATAAAATTTTTCGAAACTATTTTAGTTATCGAAATTGGAAAAATTAATTTTTTTACTATTTGTTTTAGATTAAACTAATTTTAATTTAAAAGCGAAAAAATCGCCAAAAAAATTATTCTATAACCATGAAAGATATTGATTACTATGACAGTTATCGATAACTAAAATACTTTTTTCTTCTAATTTTCGATTTTGAATCAATTGTTGCGAAAAGTTATTCCATAGCCAGAAAGTTGTCGATTATTAAGACAGTTATCGAAATTTTTTTTTCGATTTTTTCATTTAATTTTCGATTTTGAACCAGTTGGAACGAAATTTTTTTTCCAACTTAAACGTTCTATAACTAAGCAAGATATCTATAACATGACCTCTAAAGTTTCTTCTTATTCCGATCGAATCGCGGGGCCTCAGATATTATACCCTCCCCTCAATACGTTTGAGGGAAATCTGTTCCTGTATATTTTAAGTCATTTGGGCTATGACCGTCCTACGACTGTCTATCTAAAACTCACGATAACTGCCTATAGTGGCTATACTCAAAGCAAACTCCCCTAAGTCGGGAGTATTATGCGCACCGTGTTCATCGAACTTGACGGTTTGCAGTCAGGAGCTACCTCGGTCTGTGTTTGGACGGCGGCCTTTGCTGATATCTGGCGGCCTCAGCAGAGTCTCAGTTCTTGTCGGGTTTTGGGGTCCATGTTTGCTACAGCAGCGTTGGGAACACTTCGAACGCCGTTGGTAACACTTCGAACGCCGACCCCTGTGTTTTGTTGCTGTTCGTGCAGCAATTAATTTTGTAATACTTACGCCGATCTTACATACAATTAAGTTTGAACGTCATAACATCGTTTTCTGTTTAAGTTGAATCAACAGCGAAATTATATGACATCCGTCGTAATGGAATTGAAATATTTATTCTTTTTGTCTAAATTGTTTATTGATTGCTGCGCTGAACTTTCGTCATTTGTGTTTACATAATATAATGATTGTTGTTGTTTTGGTTTTGTTTTTCTTTTCCCACTATTACAAAGATCAGTGGCAGAATGATTATCGCGTTGTCTTTAGATATATATGAGATATATTTGTATTCCTCGAGAGTACTTTTGCATTGCTACTCGATGAGTTCTCTGCAGTTTGTTTTCCTTCTAACACAAAAAAACTCAATCGAAAAATTCCCGCAGAAAAGTTTAGAGAGAAAATGTAATTTGTGATTTCATTTTCCCAAAACACATACAGAGATAATTAAGTTGCACAGTGGCTCTTATTTTTTTTTTTTTTTTTTGAGGGGTACTTTTAGGTAAATTCGAAAAAATGCAAGCTATAGGCTAGATCCTGGGAAGTAAAGTCTTTAAAATTTAAAAATTTTACTTTTCGCTTTCGTCGGCACTTGTTGAATGACAAAAAACGATCAATGAACACCTATAAATACTACGTATTTTTCAATATTTTACTGACAGGTACTTATCATCATTTATGACTTTGTTCACGCACGTGAAGGTTTAAAATTCTTCAAAATTTTCCAAAAACAAGTAAGAAAGTTCAGTCGGGTAAACCGACTTATGAATCCCCTCACCTTGAGTCCCAAAAAAAATAATCGCAAATTTATTTATTTTGTTGTTTAATTAAATTATTATCAATCTTAATTGCATTTAATAATTTGTATTGTAAAAGTATGTACTAGTATTAAAGTTCAAAGCTGTTTAGTTTTTGTACTAAAATGTCCATTTGTGTGGGAGGTCCCAAAAGGGGCGTGCCAATAACGCCCATTTTTCTCTGGACTCTTGGTACTATCAAAGCATTGCATTGTACGAAATTTCAAGTATTTGTATGCACTGGTATTGAAGTTAAAAGCTGTTAACTTTTGGTACAAAAAGGTCCATTTGTGTGAGAGGTACCAAAAGGGGCCTCCCAATAATGGTAACTTTTCTCTAGTACTCTAGGTACTATAGAAGCATTACACTGTACAACATTTCAAGTATTTGTATGACCTAATATTAAAGTTAAAAGCTGTTAACTTTTGATACAAAAAGGTCCATTTGTGTGAGAGGTACCAAAAGGGCGTGCCAATAACGGCCGATCTTCTGTGGACTCTAGGTACTATAAAAGCATTACACTTTACAAAATTTCAAGTATTTGTATGCACTGGTATTAAAGTTATAAGCTGGTAACTTTTGGTACGAAATGGTCCATTTGTGTGGGAGGTACCAAAAGGAGCGTGGCAATAATGACCATTTTTCTCTGTATTTTAGGTACTATTAAACCATTACACTGTACAAAATTTCAAGAATTTGTATGCACTGGTATGGAAGTTATAAGCTGGTAACTTTTGGTTCAAAATTGTCCATTTGTGTGAAAGGTACCAAAAGGGGAGTGGCAACTTCGCTCATTTTTCTCGAGGTCATAGTGACTAATAAACTAATACTACGTGTAGAATTTCAGAGGATTCAAATAAGTAGTATAGAAGTTATTAAATAATCAATATTTCACTAAATATTTAACCTTTGTGGGGGAGGTACTAGAAGGAGTGGAGTGGAGTGGTACTAGAAGGAGTGGAGTGGAGTGGAGTGGAGTGGAGTCCCATCTTCGAACTTAGCCGGAGATAGAAGAAAATATTACCACATGCCAAATTTGAAGTCAATCGGTTACTCCTTTCGAGAGTTATCGTGCGCACCAGCCAGCAGACAGACAGACGGACGGACATAGCTCATTCGACTTAAAATGACCCAAAACGGATATCCGCCGAACATACTTAAGGTCTTAGGCCACTTCTTCGATGTGTTACACTTTTGGCTCGTAGTAAATGATATATACCCTCCTCTCTAAGGTGAGGGGATAAAAATAGGACTCATTAATTTGGGTGGAATTTCTGTAGAAAACTCATTCATTACAGTTAGCCAACGGAAAAACACACATAGATAAGAAAAGTCCACTTCCTTTTCTCCCTTTAATTGTCTGTGGACGTATCATGAAGGAACAAGAAGAGCAATTCTGCGTCCACGCACATTTAAGAGAGTTTACGCACCTGTGTTTCTATGTTCTGTATATGCATTGCACCTTTTCCTATGGAACATCGACGAAACGTTCATACGGTATTGTAAATAGACACTTCCAAAAAAACATAGCATATTTGTGGATTAATAATCCAGTTATTGAGCAAAAAAGGTGAAACATGGGAACTTTTGGGATTTTTAAGGCATTGGATGCCCTTTTTTCGGGTAGGTTTGTTCCACATTTTTCTTATCCTATTCAATATCTACAACTTTGCTTTAGGCACAAAAGAGATATTCCGTACGGTATAGCGAGATAAAACCGTGTTAAAATGTAGAAAAAGTGCTAAAACTTCACTTTGAGCAAACAAAAAATCGTATGGCCATTAAATTATTAATTGAGCCAACTTGACTAAACGAATGATGCCGAAGTTCTTATTTTTGGGGCTACTTTCACGTCCAATTCTTAGAATTGCGTTCCAAAATCATGTGTTGTACTGAGTTATGTATAGGGTGATCCATTTCGAGGTTTAAAGAAAAAAACACAGAAAAAGGCTATTGAAAAAAAGTATCTCTACTTGGATCACCCTATATTATAGAATGGATTTTTTTTTAAATATCACTTAATCACAGCTGAAACTAGCTGAATGATCGGAATAGCATCGGTGAAATAGCTATACGAGGAGCTGAGCTGTAAAGTAATTTTTTTTTTTTTTTAAACTTTGCATTCTACATATAATACCTAATAGAGGCAAAGATGGTCTGAAGCCAGTAGAATATCCTAAATCCTGGGAATACAAACCGGAATACATCTTTTAAAAAGTCTCTCCACTAAATATTGTTTCTTTAAAATATTTGTCATTAATATTTTCCTTATTGTTTTACTGTGCCATTTCCATTTCTCGTGCAAAGAAACCTCTTTCGATTTTCGACTGCGACATATGTACATGCAAATTGATTTTGTTCAATAAATTCTTATAGGATTTGTATAGTTATGACTAAAATAATAGCAATATTGGTTAAACTCTACAGGAATATAATTTTCTGGAAATAAATTAAACAATTTTTAGTTTAACATTGCAAGTTTCAAGATCGTGTCCACAGCGGAAAAAAATATTAAAGATCTTTCGATTTGAGAACATAATATGGTAACGGTCTTGATGATAGAAAATCTTAAAATACCATAATATGAGCCCCTAGTAACCATCTTATGTTCTATCTAACCATTACGATCACAACGCAACCATATTATGGTCAGTATCTACGAAAAATCTATGTGGTTGCCGTAACTGTAATATGATTGCGTCGCTACTATAATGTAAATTGCATCGTGATAATAATGTGGTTGTACAGAAACCATAGAATGGTCATGATGCATCAATAATATGCCCACAATTATACGGAAAAAATATCTTACTTAAAATTAGTTTTCAGTCCAAAAACCGCGATACTATTTTTCTTGTAGGTTTTGGCGAATAAAACAACGTTTGTTCTACGAAATTTGCCGGACACCTCCAAAATCCGGATTTACGGATAAAACCGATTTTCTTGCTTTTTCACTTGAACGCCTAAAACATTGTTAATTATTAACCGATTAACTCTAAGCGAATTTGGAAAGAAGAGAATTAGACCTTTCGAACGATATATATTTTGTTTTTAATCTGTAGGAATATAGGTTTATTTGTCCTACAAACCCATTTTTAAAATGTTTGTACGCCATTTTCTACTTTAGGCAATTTTTCTACCAATTATTTTGTGAGATAACCGTACGATTACATATATAGCATATTTTAAAAGGAACAAAATGCAACCGGTCTCTTTAAAATCCGTTTATTTTGTCGCACCGTGTTATCCTTGCTCATTACACTGTGCAACAGTGACTAAAATACACGGAGTTGACATCATAGGTTCGATTCTACTACCGAGGGATAGTACAAATAACCCTCTATTCTCGGTTTGGTGAAATTGGTGCCCAATTTTTGGGGCCCTCGAAAGATTTTGGAAATAAGTGGGACCCTCGAAAAATGTGTCATCAGTTTTTGACCAACATCAAGTTGCGACTTGGTGATACCGCTTAACTACAGGGTGGCTGATATGTAATGCAACAAAGTAAAGAGCTATATTTTTTTAATTTTTTTTTTTAAATTTTATTGTTCAAAAGCAGAAAATGTCGGAAATAACATAAAATTTTAGAAACAGTTTAGATTTGTTCGAATTGGCCACCTTTGGCACGAATTATGGCCTTCAAACGGCCGACAAAGCTATCACACGCTGCACGAAAGTGGGTCTGCGGTATTTTAGCCCATTCCCGGCGAAGCGCCGTCTTGAGATTTTTTTTAAATTTTATTGTTCAAAAGCAGAAAATGTCGGAAATAACATAAAATTTTAGAAACAGTTTAGATTTGTTCGAATTAGCCACCTTTGGCACGAATTATGGCCTTCAAACGGCCGACAAAGCCATCGCACGCTGCACGAAAGTGGCTCTGCGGTATTTTGGCCCATTCCCGGCGAAGCGCCGTCTTGAGATGATCGATACTTTGGTATTTTTTAGTGCGAACCTTACTCTCTAAAATGCCCCAGGCGCAAAAGTCCAACGGATTGAGATCCGGAGATCTTGGTGGCCATTGTGCGGTAGAAATGAAGCGAGGAACCTCCTTTTTAAGCCATTCTTGGTTGACGCGTGCTGTGTGCGATGGTGCTGAGTCCTGTTGGAATGTCCATGGTCTGCGGCCGAAATGTTTGTCTGCCCAGGGCTTCAATACTGTCTTTAGGACATTTTCCCGATAATATTCGGCATTTATTTTGACCCCATGGTCGATGAATACGAGCGGGGAGCGACCATCGGCCGTTACAGCGGCTCACACCATTACCATCGGCGGCGCTTGAGTTCTGGTGGCCAATCGAAGGTTTAAATTTTCAGCTGACCTCTTTGGCAAGTAAACCCGATCATTTTGTTTGTCCACAAACTGCTCAATTTGGAATGGCTTCTCATCGGAGAAAACCAAATTCGGTAACTGGCCACTTAGCGAAGCAACTCCTTGCCTCTTTCCAGTCTAACTTTTTTTTGTACATCGGTGAGCTCTTGCACTTTTTGGAACTTCAATGGCTTTAGTCCAAGCTCATTTTTAATATGTGTTGTATCCGTTCTCGCGATATGTTCAGCTCACGAGCAATTTTTCTACCACTGCGGCGTGGATTTCGATCAAATCTGGCCTTCACTTTTCGGATCATTTCTGGTGTTGTTACCGTTTTTTTCGTCCACTTTTTGGACGCGATGCAACACTGCCAGTATCACGGTAACGAGCAATGGTACGAGAAACAAAAGATTTGTTCACATTTAAATGCTGGAGGGCTCTAACGATAGCCACGTGTGTTTTTCCACCCAAATATAAAGCAATCACACTATCACGCTTGAATTCCATCACGAATAACTTTTTTTCTGAATGCAATAGATCAAAATGCTTTTGTAAGCTTGTAAACAATAAAATGAACTGTCACTGAAATAAATCTGTCAGCTATCAGACTAGCGGTTTAGAAATGATAGCAACCTGAAGTTGGTTGCAATACATATCAGCCACCCTGTAGTTCGGGTTTGGTTAGTAATTCTTGTTACATTCAATTTGCTACTTCCATAAGTATATCAGCTGATTTAAGTTAAAAACATACATTGTTGCTATTGAATTCTGAAGATGATAGACTTGGTGTCTATCGAAACTGCAGTCAATTCTATCAAGAAATTAAAACCATTTTTATCCCCTCACCTTAGAGAGGAGGGTAGATATCATTTGCTACGAGCCGAAAGTGTAACACATTGAAGGAGTGACCTAAGACCCTAAGTATGTTCGGCGGATATCCGTTTTGGGACATTTTAAGTCGAATGAGCAATGTCCGCCCGTCTGTCTGTCTGTCTGTCTGTCTGCTGGCTGGTGCGCACGATAACTCTCGAAAGGAGTAACTGATTGACTTCAAATTTGGTATTAGATCGAAGATGGGCCATATTGGTCCACTCATTCTAGTAACTCCCCCACAAAGGGTTAACTTTTAGTGAAATATTGATTCTTTAATATCATCTATACTACTGACTCGAATCTTCTGAAATTTCACACATAGTATTAGTTATTGTTAGTCGCTAACACGTCAAGAAAAATGGGCGAAGTGGTTACTCCCTTTTTGGTACCTCCCACACAAATGGCCCATTTTGCACCAAAAGTTAACTGCTTATCGCTTTAATATCAGTTCATACAAATACTGGAGATTTTGTACAGTGTAATGATTTTATAGTACCTAGAGACCAGAGAAAAGTAGTACCTCCCACACAATTGGACCATTTTGTACCAAAAGTTACCAGATTATAACTAGAGACCATTACATATGTACAAATACTTGAAATTTTGTACAGTATAATGATTTTATAGTACCTAGAGTCCAGAAAAAAATGGGCGTTATTGGCCCGCCCCTTTTGGTACCTCCCACACAAATGGACCTTTTGCACCAAAAGTTAACAGTTTTTAAGTTAAATAGCAGTGCATTCAAATACTTGCAATTTCGTACAGTTTAATGGTATTATAGTACCTAGAGTCTGGAGAAAAGTGGCCGTTATTGGAACGCCCCTTTTGTTACTTCCCAGTCAAATGGACTATTTTACACCAAAAGTTAACAGCTTATAACCAGTGCATATAAATGCTTGAAATTGTGTACAGTGTAATGCCTCTATAGTACCTAGAGTCCACAGAAAATTTGGCGTTATTGGCACGCTCCTTTTGGTACCTTCCACACAAATGGACCATTTCGTACCAAAAGTTAACAGATTTTAATTTTAACACCAGTGAATATAAATACTTTGAAATTTTGTACGGTGTAATGCTTTTATAGTATCTAGAGTCCAGAGAAAAGTGACCGTTATTGACACGTCCCTTTTGGTACCTCCCACACAAATGCAATTTAAATTGGTAATAATTTAAATAAAACAAAAAAAAAATAAATTTACGAATATTTTTTGTGGGACTCAAGGTAAGGGGATTTATAAGTCTCGGTTTACCCGACTGAACTTTCTTACTTGTTTTCTCTATCACTGTCTAAATTCGAATTGGTCCACTACTTCTGGTACTTCCCCCACAAAAGGGTTAACATTTAGTGAAATATTGATTCTCTAATAACTTTTATTCTATTTACCCGAATATTCTGTGATTCCACATATACATATTATTAGCTTATCTGTCGCTATCATCTTGGGGAAAAATGGTAAAACACAAAATGGTAAAACACAATTTTATTTTTTCCAAACTATTGCTGCTATAACTTTGTACATATCTGTAAAACCATGAGAAAAATTCTCAAGTTGTTTTTTTTTACAATTTGATCGAGTGTCACTTGTTTTGTATTTGTGAGCATTTAATTCCTAGATGATCATCAGCAGAATTTTCAACTCAAAACAATTCTCAGTGAAAAATTGCACTTTGCAAAAAAAAAAACGAAAAACAAAGCAACCAAAACTAAAAACAAACAACCGTCCGACAACAACGGCCACAGCAAATATCGCACGAAATCTCGCCAAACGCGATCAGTTGAAAATGTTCTAATTAATAGTTAACATGAAACGGTGAAAAGCTAACAACAACAACAAAAAAAAAAGAAACAGCCAAAATATAATAAAGTCATTATTATTTCAAATTTATCAAGAGAAAGAAAAAAAAAACAAAATAAATTATTATTCCAAAAAGCCACAATAATCAAAATAACAAAAATAGAGAAGAGAAAAAATCCGTTAATAAAGTGCAATACACAAAGTGTGGAAAGAAAAGATTATTTGTTAAATAAACAATGTTGTGAAAACCCCCAAAACAAAAGTTGCCCATTTCCAAATTTTATACAAAGAAAAAGTAAACCACAATTTTTATTATCATACAATACATATAGTTTTTTTTTTAATTATATTCTAAATAATATACTCTAACTCAAGTGTTTGAGAAATGAAATGAAAAATTAAATTGAAGTGTGTTTTTGTTATTTTTTTATCCATGGAATTTTAATTCAATTCAAATGATTATAAATAAATCAACAACAAAAAAAGAGAATTTCTTGGTAACCCAAAGAAAAAGCTAAGAAAAGTTCAAGGAATACCAACTAATCTAATCAAATAATAAATAATACAAAATATAAACCAAAAAATACGATTCTTATTATTTGTAAAGATAAGGAAACCTATATTTTGTGGATAAATTAAAAAAACCATATAATTGGCAATAACAAGAAATAATCTAATCTAATACACATATAAAAAACTTAATCAGGAAATTAAAATAAACTTAACCATAACAATAAATATTCGATATAGACACATAAATTTATTTTTAAAATTTTATAGAAAAAATTTTAATTTATTTTTAAAATTTTATAGAAAAAATTTTACTTTATTTTTAAAATTTCATAGAAAAAGTTTTAATTTATTTTTAAAATATAATAGAAAAAATTTAAATTTATTTTTAAAATTTTATAGAAAAAATTTAAATTTATTTTTAAAATTTTATAGAAAAAATTTTAATTTATTTTTAAAATTTTAGAGAAAAACTTTAAATTTATTTTTAAAATTTTATAGAAAAAATTTAAATTTATTTTTAAAATTTTATAGAAAAAATTTAAATTTATTTTTACAATTTTATAGAAAAAAATTTAATTTATTTTTAAAATTTTAGAGAAAAACGTTAAATTTATTTTTAAAATTTTATAGAAAAAATTTAAATTTATTTTTAAAATTTTAGAGAAAAAATTTAAATTTATTTTTAAAATTTTATAGAAAAAATTTTAATTTATTTTTAAAATTTTAGAGAAAAACATTAAATTTATTTTTAAAATTTTATAGAAAAAATTTTAATTTATTTTTAAAATTTTAGAGAAAAACTTTAAATTTATTTTTAAAATTTTATCGAAAAAATTTTAATTTATTTTTAAAATTTTATAGAAAAAATTTAAATTTATTTTTACAATTTTATAGAAAAAATTTTAATTTATTTTTAAAATTTTAGAGAAAAACATTAAATTTATTTTTAAAATTTTATAGAAAAAATTTACATTTATTTTTAAAATTTTAGAGAAAAAATATAAATTTATTTTTAAAATTTTATAGAAAAAATTTTAATTTATTTTTAAAATTTTAGAGAAAAACATTAAATTTATTTTTAGAATTTTATAGAAAAAATTTAAATTTATTTTTAAAATTTTATAGAACTAATTTAAGCTAATAAAAAGTAAGAATTAAAAATGGGATTATTTTTGTTTTCAAAAATTATTGAGTTAATATTTATGGTAAATTCAGAAAATTATAGTAAATCAGAAATTATTAAAAAAATATTAAAACCTAAAACATAACAAAAGTATTTTCATTACCTATAAATGCTAGACCAAAAGATATTTACATGATAAATATTTAAAAGAAGGCTACAAAAATAATAAAAAAATCATATACTTACAGATAAATTCTAACAAATAACTATAAAAATACTAAATAAAACAATTATTCCATTTTACAAGCGTTGAGGCAAGTGCTTAAAATCACAAGAGAAATTTCTGGAGTTGAATATATACAAATAAAAAATCAAAAACTTCTGTGATCTTCAATTTAATTCAAAACAATAAATTGATTTAGTTAATCTATAAAAATAAAGAATAAAAATAAAAAATATCAACACTCACATATAACTTCAGCAAAAAACAAACAACACCGCTGAACTTTGTGCATCTTTAAAAAACAAACAAACAGCAGTTATTTTGGAAAACATTAAACCAAATCAAAGTTTAAACTGAGTTTCAGTCGATTTCATCAACAGTGAGCTGTGCTGCCAGAGTTGCCAACATGTTCACCATACCCTTTCATCGGGAGAACGTTTTAACGGCATCGCTCAGCGATGCCTCAGCTTTGGCTAAAACTCGTGCCGTATGTATTTTTTACCCCCGAAAACCATCCCCAGAATAACCGAATTAAAACCGAACTAAAAAATGACCAATTTACATATTTTATAATTATATTATGGCATGATGGATTTTGTTAACAGCATGATGAAAATTAACTTTAAAAATGTTGAATATGAAACAGAGTTAGCGACAAAAATTTGTCGGAAAAAAAATTTAAATATTAAAAAAAAAATAGGATTTATAATTAGAAATTAAATAATTAATACATTTTAACTAAAAAATATGATTCATAATTAATTGCTTAAGTAAAGGTTCTATGTTGAACACAGCCATTCTCAAGATTTTTCACTTGTAAATACTATATCCGATAGATTTTTCTTCAGTACATACTGTTATCCGTAACATTTTCTATAAAAAAATATTGTACCTAGAAATATTTTATTTAAAAAATATTGCTATCCACAACATTTTGTATAAAAAGTTTTTTTATCATCTTTGCAATATATTGTAATCCACACGTTTTTTTTAAAGAACATTGGGGTATCTGAAAGGTTCCCTATTGAATATAACCATTGGCAAGAGTTCTCTTGTTAATATGGTTATCCCAAAATTTTCTATATAATATATTGTTATCCGCAAGAATATTGCTATGCGCAAATTTTTGTATAGAAAACATTGCTATCCGCAAGATTTTCTATAGATAATATTTTTATCCGCAATATTTTCTATAGAAAATATTGTTATCTGCAAAATTATCTATAGAAAATATTGTTATCTGCAAAGTTATCTACAGAAAATATTGTTATCATCAAAATTTCCTATATAAAATATTGTTATCAGCATGATTTTCTATATAAAATATTATTATCCGCATGTTTTTCTATAGAAAATATGTTTATCCGCAAGGTTTTCTATATAAAATATTGTTATCCGCAAGATTTTCGGTAGGAAATATTGTTATCCGCAACATTTTCTGTATATAGAAAAAAGTATAGTATAGTTATATATAGTTATGGTTATCCGCAAAATTTTGAAAATTTTTTTATTGTTATCCGAAAGAATTTATATATCTTCTATAGAAAATCTTCCTGATAACAATATTTTTATTCACAGTGGTTTCTATAGAAAATATTGTTATCCGCGTTGTTTTCTATAGAAAAAATGGCTATCCGCAAAGTTTTCCATATCAAATATTGTTATCCGCAAGATTTTCGGTAGGAAATATTGTTATCCGCAACATTTCCTGTATATATAAAAACGTATAGTATAAAAAACATTGTTATCCGCAAGATTTTTATAGAAAATATTGTTATCTGCAAAATTATCTATAGAAAATATTGTTATCCTTAAGATTTCCTATATAAAATATTGTTATCCGCAAGATTTTATATATTTTATATAGAAAATCTTTTATATATTTTATATAGAAAATCTTGCCGGTAACAACATTTTATTTCACAGGTGTTTCTATAGAACATATTGTTATCCGCGTTGTTTTCTATAGAAAAAATGGTTATCCGCAAAGTTTTCCATATAAAATATTGTTATCCGCAAGATTTTCGGTAGGAAATATTGTTATCCGCAACATTTCCTGTATATACAGGTGGCGCAAAAGTAATCCTCCTATCAGAAAATGCTATAAATTTTGCGATTGGCCCCTAATGCCTAATGTTGACATTTGTGTAGTAAACACATGCGAAATACACGTTAATAAACAATGTTACGCTACACTGCTCCAGAACGCGGAATATTGCTGACTATTTATTTGACCAATAATCGGTCGGTGACTTTGGCACTAAAAACATCGAAAGGTTACTTTTGCGCCACCTGTTATAAAAACGTATAGTATAGAAAACATTGCCATCCGGAAGATTTTCTATAGAAAATATTTTTATCCGCAATATTTTCTGTAGAAAATATTGTTATCTGCAAAGTTATATATAGAAAATATTGTTATCCGCAAGATTTTATTTTTTCTATAGAAAATATGGTTATCCGCAAGGTTTTCTATAGAAAAAATAGTTAGCCGCATGGTTTTCTATAGAAAAAATAGTTATCCGATACGTTTTTTATATAAAATATATTTATTCGCAAGATTTTTGTTAGGAAATATTATTATCCGCAACATTTTCAATAGAAAATATTGTCGTCATTAAGATTTTCTATAGAAAATATTGTTACCCGAAAGATTTTATTTAGAAAATATGGTTATCAACTAGATTTTCGGTGGAAGATATTGTTATCCGCAAGGTTTTCTATAGAAAATAGTGCTATCCTCAAGATTTTATGCAGAAAATATTGTTATCCGCATGATTTTCTATAAAAAATATTATTATCCGCAAGATTTTATATAGAAAATATTTTTTTCGCAAGTTTTTTGGTAGACAATATTGTTATCCGGTTATCTATAGAAAATATTGTCATACGCAAGACTTTTTATAGAAAATATTCTTATCCACAAGATTTACTATAGAAAATGTTGTTATCCGCAATACTTTTTGTAGAAGATATTGTTATCCGCAAAACTTTCTATAGAAAATATTATTATCCGCAGGATTTTCGGTAAGAAATATTGTTATCCACGAGATTTTCGGTAGAAAATATTTTTATCCGCAAGGTTTTCTACAGAAATTATTGTTATCCTCAGGGTTTTCTTTATAAAATGTTCGTATTTTCATGATTTTTCATAGGAAATTTTGTTATATAAAGCATGGTCCATATAAAATGTTTTTTTATGGTGGAAAATATTGTTGACCGCAAAAGTTTTTATAGAAAATATTTTTGTCCGCAGGATTTTCTATAGAAAATATTTTTGTCCGCAAGATTTTCTATCGAAAATATTGTTATCCGCAAGATTTTCTATAAAAAAATTATTCGCAAGATTTTCTATAGAAAATATTGTTATCCGCATGGTTTTCTACAGAAAAAATAGTTATCCGCATGGTTTTCTATAGAAAAAATAGTTATCCGCAACGTTTTTTGTATAAAATATATTTATTCGCAAGATTTTGGGTAGGACATATTATTATCCGAAACATTTTCAATAGAAAATATTGCCGTTCTTAAGATTTTCTATAGAAAATATCTATCTATCTATCCTCAAGAATTTATGTAAAAAATATTGTTATCCGCAATATTTTCTATAGAAAATATTATTATCTGCAAGATTTTCTATAGAAAAATTTTATTATCCGCAAGATTTTATATAGAAAATATTGTTATCCGATTTTCTATAGAAAATATTGTTATGCGTCAGACTTTTTATAGAAAATATTCTTATCCACAAGATTTTCTATAGAAAATATTGTTATCCGCAATGTTTTCTGTAGAAGATATTATTTTTTTCGCAATAGAAAAAAATAACAATGTCTATAGAAAATATTATTATCTGCAAGATTTTCGGTAGGAAATATTTTTATCCGAGAGATTTTCGGTATAAATTATTGTTATCCGCAAAGTTTTCTATAGAAATTATTGTTATCCTGAGGGTTTTGTATATAAAATTTTCTTATTTTTGGGATTTTTCGCAGGAAACTGTGTTATATAAAGGATTGTCCATAAAAAATATGTTTAATGGTGGAAAATATTGTCCGCAAAATTTTTTATAGAAAATATTTTTGTCAGCAGGATATTCTATAGAAAATATTGTTGTTCGCAAGATTTTCGAAAGAAAATATCCGCAAGATTTTCTATAAAAATATTATCCGTAAGATTTTCTATAGAAAATATGCTTATCCGCCACATTTTCTGTAGAAAATATTGTTATCTGCTAGGCTTTCTTTATTTAAGGAATCCGCATGATTCCTTAAAAAAATCTTTAGTATCCGCATGATTATATATTTAGTATAGTGATTCGCAAAATTTTCTAAAGAAAATATTGTTACTCGTAAGATTTTCTATAGAACAAATTGTTATCCGTAAGATTTTCTGTAGAAAATTTTGTTATCTGAGTAATTTTCTATGGAGAAGGTATCCGTATAATTTTACTTAGCTACTATTGTTATCTGTATAATTTTTTCCAAAGAAGTTATTGGTATCAGCTAGTTCCTATATTAATTATAGTTATTCGCAATATTTTCTCTTACAAATAGTGTTATTCGTGACTTTATATAAAAAAGTAGTAGTCTAGATTGTTTTCTTAAAAAATATAGTTATCCGCCATATTTTCTTTAGTAGATATTGCTTTCCGCTACATTTTCTGTAAAAATAAATAAACTCGAAATTTTTCTTTAGAAAATATTTTTATCCGCTGGATTTTCTTTACTAAGTTTTATTATGCACGACCATATTGATGAAAAACATAATAAACTGTTTTCTTTTCTTTAGAAAATATTGTTATCCGCTAGATATTCTCTACTAAAATTTTTTATCCACGTCATTTTTTGTAGAAAAATAAAATGAATAGCAATATATTCTGCATAAAATCTTGTGGATAATAATATTAACTATAGAAAATCTTGCGGATAACAATATTTTATATTGAAAATCTTCCAAAACACTATATTTTTTATAGAAAATCATGCGGATAACAATATTTTCAATAGTAAACCTTGCGGATAACAACATTTCCTATAGAAAACCTTGCGGATAACAATATTTTCTATAGAGAATTTTGCGGATAATAATATTTTCTGAACAAAATCCTGCGGACAACAATATTTTCTATTGAAAATCTTGAGTTTATTCTTCACATTTTCTATAAAAAATAGTAGTCTGTATTGTTTTCTTTAGAAAATGCAGTTATCCACTATATTGTCCTTAGTAAATAATCCTATATTTCCCGTAAACAATATATAATATAATCTGGAATATTTGGGGGCCGTGGGTTCGATTCCCACCAGAGGCTCTGGTCTGTCGCTGCAAACATTTAGCCATATGGTCTTTGTAACCCGGCCTTTTCCTGGACCGTAAAATTAGAATATAAATTTACTTAGTATTGTAATTCATATAAATAAATAAATAATCTGGTATATTTTCTTTAGAAAATATTTTTAATCCGCTGGATCTTCTTTAGAAAACATTGTTATCCGTTAGATCTTCCTTAGCAAATCTATAGCTATCCGCTACACTTTGTAGGAATAAACTTTTATCTAGAATATTTTATTTAGAAAATACTTGCTTACACATGTTTTTTATAGTAAGAATTTTTATCCACTAGAATATTTAGTAAATGTTGTTATCCAAGAGATTTCTTAAAGAAACTATAGTTATTGTTATCGTAAGGTTTTCAAAACAAAATATCGCTAAACGACCAATTTTCCCTGGAAATTAATTTTATCCGCAAGATAGACAAAACAGAAAATATAGAAGTCGATAAAATTTTTTTCCACAAAAAGTTATTGAATAATTCCCAAGATTTTCTTTAGAAGACATTATTATCCGCCAGATTTGCTATAGAAATTTTTGTAACAACTGAAAGCTCTATTGAATTTCACTTGGAAACGCAATGCACGAGTTGGGAGAAAGTTTTTCTTTGCCAAGTGGCGTTTATAAAATTATATTTTAAAGATTTCTGAATTTTTACAAAAAACAATCCATACAAAGTAAGAAATATATATCATCAACATCCGGGTAATTTAAATTAACGGTTATTTAACTACACACTGTGTCTCCGCTTTGTAAGTGAATACTCGAACGTGTATTGTGGTCAAATATGTGAGTTACCGGCCCCTCTGTGGCGGGTCCGTAAACCGATTAAATGCAATGCAAAACACAAAGCTAAACAATTGACTTTTTGTCAATTCGGTTAATTGCAACAGTAACAACAATGAGTTATTGCACAAATCATAGAGTTATAAATACGGACACTGTGTGAAGAAATTGTATATATATGTATAAGCATTATCACATCACGATTTCTCAACATTTGAATTGTAAATATGGAAATAAAAGCGGTAGCAGTGATAATGGATAATTGATAAACGGCTATTCGAATAAGTGTGTAGTTTAGAAACGGTTTAGTCTATTATCCAGAAATAGTAGAGTTATTTAGTATTACTCCGTTTAATATAAATGCCGCTCACTCGATTTACAGAGTGTCAATTAGTCCCTTAATTAATTTTGTTTTCCTAGTATTTTTTACAACGGCTATTCGCAACAAAATTGTGAGAACTATTATTACATTTATTATACTCGAACACACAAAAATATGCAAATATCGTTAAATTGATTGGCTTATATGTACAGAGATAAATGAAAAAAAAAATATTAAAAATAGTAAACATTTTAATGACAATAAACATTCCTACGAAAAAAACACAGTGGTCTACTCCATTATGGCGTGAAACTTTAATTAAATAATTACTTTATATTCGCCCTTTGTGAAAAAAAATATTAATAAATGTATTGTAGTTAACAACTATTGAAACTGTTGTGGAATATAAAGTTTTTTTTTATATAAAAACGACTGCGGATAATGCAGTTTTTTATAAAAAAGCTTGTGGATAACAATGTTTCTAAAGAAAATATTGCGATAAAACTTCCTTCTTTTGAATAATGTCATATAACAATATTTAAGATAAAATCTTGATAATAGCAATTCCTAATATTTTCATTAGAAAATCATGTATGTAGATAGCATTATGTTTCAAAAGAAAATATTCCGAATAACAATGTTCTGTTTAGAAACTCTTATTGCTGAGCACAATGTCTTCTGCAGAAAATTTCACGGATAAAACTATTTGCCAAAGAATGTCCCCCAGGTATCTTTCCAATAAAATCAAGCAGATTACAATAATTCCCATAAAAGCTTGTGGATACTGAAAATTGAGCGAGGGCACAATATTTTCTAAACAATATATTGCGGATAAAAATATTGATTTATAATAAGTTTCGAGCTAAGAATATTTTCTACAACCATATTTTCTATAGTAAATCTCTCGAATAACAATATTTTCTATAGTAAATCTCTCGAATAACAATATTTTCTATAGTAAATCTCTCGAATAACAATATTTTCTATAGTAAATCTCTCGAATAACAATATTTTCTAAAGAAAATATTCCAGACAATAAAGAAAATATTCCAGAAACAATATTTTTTTTTAGAAAATATCACTTATATATACATATTTTTGTTATAGAAAATCTGGCGGATAACAATATTTTCTATTCAAAAACTCGCTGAATGGAAACATTTTTTTCTTCAGCAAATACCAATTGCTATATTTCCAATGGAAAATCTGGCGGATAACAATGTTCTCTATAGAGAATATGGTGGATAACAATAGTTTTTATAGAAAATCACGCGAACAACAACATTTTCAATAGAAAATCTGGAGGAAAACAATATTATCTCTTAAGAATATGGTGGATAACAATGTACTCGTATATAGGAAATACTCACGTATAACAAATTTTCTGTATAAAATGTTTCGGATATCCGTGTTTTATATATCTACATTTTCTAAAGAAAATCTTAAAGATGGTAACATTATTAATCAAAGAAAAATTTGGGTTAAAATCTTTTCTAAAAATAATTTTTTTAAAAAAATAATTTCTGACAAATATCGTATGGATATTATAATTTTCAAAAGGAAACAATTCAGATAACAATATATTCTATAAAAAATATAGAATAGATATAATTTTTTTATAGAAAATCTTGCGGATAACAATATTTTCTATAGAAAATTTTGCGGATAGTAATATTTTTAAAGAAAAGCTTGCGTATGAAAATATTTTTGAAGGAAATTTTGCAGAATCTAGAAAATGCTGCGGATAGCAATATTTTCTAAAGAAAAGCTGGTGAATATCAATATTTTCTATAGAAAAGCTGGTGGATAAAATTATTTGTTATAGAAAAATGTAGTGATAACAATGTTTTCTATAGAACATCTGCCGGATAACAATATTTTCTATAAAATACTTACGGAAAATAATATTGTCTGTAGAAAATCTTCGGATAACATTATTTTCTATAGAAAATCTTGTGGATAACACAATATTATCTATTGAAAATCCTGCGGTTCCATAGAAAATCTTGCGGATAACTATATTTTCCATAGAAAATCTTGCGGATAACGATATTTTCTGTAGAAAGTCTTGCGGATAACAATATTTTCTTTAGAATCTACAAAAAACTTACGGATAACCATGCTTTTTCTAGAAAACCTTGCGGATAACCATACTTTCCATTGAAAATCTTGCGGATAACAATGTTTTCTATAGAAAATGTTTCGGATAACAATATTTTCTATAGAAAATCTTGCGATAACAATATTTTCTATACAAAATGAAATGCTGTTAACTATATTTTCTATAGAAAATCTTTCGGATAACGATATTATCTATAGAAAATCTTGCGGATTACAATATTTTCTTTAGAATCTACAAAAGACTTACGGATAACCATGCTTTCTTTAGAAAACCTTGCGGATAACCATACTTTCCATTGAAAATCTTGCGGATAACAATATTTTCTATAGAAAATGTTTCGGATAACAATATTTTCTATAGAAAATCTTGCGATAACAATATTTTCTATAGAAAAAAATGCTGTTAACTATATTTTCTATAGAAAATCTTTCGGATAACGATATTATCTATAGAAAATCTTGCGGATTACAATATTTTCTGTATGCAATCTTGCGGATAACAAACTTTTGTATAGAAAATCTTTCGGATTGCAATATTTTTTGTAGTAAATCTTGCGGATAACAATATTTTCTATAAAAAATCTTACGAATAATAATATTGTCTGTAGAAAATCTTCCGGATAACAAAAATTTTATGGAGAACCTTGCAGATAACAATATTTTCTATAGAAATGTGGCAGATACAAATATATTCTGTATAAAATCGTGCGAATAAGATTTTTTTCTCTAGAAAATCTTAACCAAAAAGTATTTTATACAAAATCTGTTGGATAACAATATTATCTTGGGGATAACACAATTTTCAGTAAAAAGTCTTGCGGATAACATTGTTTTCTATAGAATATCCAGCAAAAAAACATACGGATAACAATATATTCTATAGACAACGTTGCGAATAACTATACTTTCCATAGCAAATTTAGCGGATAACAATATTTTTATTGCAAATTCTGCGGTTAACTAGATTTTCCATAGAAAATCTTGCGGTTAACTATATTTTTAATAGAAAATCTTGAGGATAACAATATTTTCTACAGAAAATCTTCGTATGTACATATTTTTGTAGAAAATATTGCACATAACCAATTTTTTATAGATAATATAAAAAAACTATATATTTGATAAAAATTCTTGCGGAGAACAATATTTTCTACAGAACATTTTGTGGATAATAGTATTTTCTATAGCAAATCTTGCGGATAACAATATCTTTTACAGAATATCTAGAAAAAAACTTACGGATAACAATATTTTCTACAGAAAATCTTCGTATGGCCATATTTTTATAGAAACTATAACAGAAACTATATATAGAAGATATAAATTCTTGCGGATAACAATATTTTCCATAGAACATTTTGTGGATAATAATATTTTCTATAGGAAATCTTGCGGATAACAATATTTGCTGTATAAAATCTTGCGGATAACAATATTATCTGTAGAAAGTCTTTCGGATAACAGTATTTTCTATAGAAAATCCTACGGATAACAATATTTTCTAAAGAATATCTAGCAAAAAACTTACGGGTGCATTATATAGAAAACCTTGCTGGATAACAATGTCTTGTATAGAACATTTTGTGATTAATAATATTTTCTATATTAAATCTTGCGGATAACAATATTTTCTACAGAAAATGATATGGATAATAATTTATAATATAATAATATATAGAGAATATTGTGGATAACAATATTTTGCGTAAAATAATAATTTTAATAGAATATCTAGTAATATGAAGAATATGTAGCAAAAACTTACGCATAACAATGTATTCTATAGAAAACCTTGCGGATAACAATATTTTCTATAGAAAATCTTGTGGATAAATATTTTTATATGAAATTTTGTGGATAACAATATTTTCTGTAGAAATTCTAGCGTAAAACAATAATTTCAATAGAATATATAGTATAAAAATTAGGGATAACAATATTTTCTATACAAAATCTTGCGGTTAACAATATTTTCTATAGAAAATCTTGCGGATAACAATATTGTGTATAGAAAATCTTTGGGACAACAATATTTTTAATAGAAAATCTGGCGGATAAAAATATTTTCCACGAAAAAATGCTGTTGATTATATTTTCTATACAAAATCTTGCGGATAACAATTATCTTTGGAAATATTGCATTTTATCTAGAAAAAAATATAGCAATATTTGTGGAATATTTATGGAAAAACTTACGTATAACAATATTTTCTATAGAAAATCTTGCGGATAAAAATATTTTCTATAGAAAATCTTACGGATAATAATATTGTCTGTAGAAAATCTTTCGGATAACATATGTATATGGAGAAACATGCGTATAACAATATGTTCTAGAGAAAATGTGGCTATCTTGCGAAAAAAATATATATATTCTATACAAAATTTTGCTGACAACAATGTTTCTATATAAAGTCTTGCGGATAACATAATTGTGTGTAGAATGTATTACAGGGTAATATTGTTTTCTATAGAATATTTAGCTAAGAACTTACGGACAACAATATTTTTTATTGAAAATCCTGCGGTTATCTATATTTCCATAAAAATCTTGTGGATAATAATATTTTCTATAGGATATCTTGTACATAACAATATTTTCTGTATAAAATCTTGCGGATAACAATATTTTCTGTATAATGTCTTGTGGATAACAATGTTTTCTATAAAATATCTAGCAAAAAACTTACGGATAAGAATGTTTTCCAAAGAAAACCTTGCGGATAAAAATATTTTCCACAGAAATTCTTGTGGAAAACAATATTTTCTATAGAAAAAGTTTCGGATTGCAATATTTTCTGAAGTAAAACTTGCGGATAACAATATTTTCTAGAGAAAAAAGTGATGTTTCCTATATTTTCTGTAGAAAATAACAATATAATCAACGGAGGGTCATGCATTTTATTTAGAAAATCCTCTCGATAACAACATTTTATATAGAATAAGCAGATAGCAAAACTTACGGATAACAATGTTTTTTATATTTTGAGGAAAACAATATTTTCTGTAGAGAATATTACAAAATACTATGTTTAATGGAAATTCGTTAGGATAACAATATTTTTATTGAAAATTATTTAATATAAAAGCTGGAAGGTAACAATATTTGTTATAAAAAAACTTTCGGATTACTATATTTTCTATAAAAAATCTATCGGACAACAATATTTTCTATAGAAAATCTTGCGGATAGTAATGCTGTTAACTATATTTTCTACAGAACATTTTGCGACGATATTTTTATAGAAAATCATGCGGTAAATCTTGCAGATAAAATTTTTCCCAAAGAAAATTTTGCAGATAAAAAGTTTCCTTTAGAAACATTTTGCTAAGATTATTTTTAAAGAAAGATAAGAATAAGCAGATAAAAAGTTTTCTTTAGAAAGATTTTGCTAAGATTATTTTTAAAAAAAGTCTGTGGTATAAACTGGATTCCAAAGAAATCTAACGGAATATATTACAATAAATATAACATTATTATTATTTGATACGCCAAATAATAGAAATAGTTGTAGAGTATTTATAATTTCTTCGAATAAAAAATTAATTTAAAAATATTTATCAAAGCGTTTCGGAGTTGATTGAAAACAAAAATCCCCTCTATATTGAAGCATTGGATATTTTTTTAAAAAAAAAAGTGTATTCATATAAATCTGGTTTGATATTAAAAAAACCATCAATTGTTTATTTTTACAACAAACCAGTAATTTCTGAATTGATGACAACAAACACGTTTTCGGCCATTGTATGTCAGACATGTGATTGAATGTGTCAAATAAAAATTCCATGTAAAATGTTTGATTTGCAGCTTTTAATTAAAATCACGTTCTCATCACAAATAGCGGTCAACAGTGGTGAACAGTGGTTTGAAAGGAAGAAACCCGTTTCAAAAATGTCCGTTCTTTTGAATTTTTAACAATTTATTTTATAAATTGAGTTAAAATTTAATGTTTTTAATTGTTAATGCAGTTTCGAAATTTTATTTCATATTTTTTGAAATTGCATATAAGAATTTGCCAGTTCCCACATTTTTTCTCCACTTATGACACTGTGTGATTACTATCGGTTTGACTTGTTGGCACAAAGCCGTCTGTTGACAAATGTTTGATATGCAAAATGCATAGCAAATTCATGTGTGGATAGCATAAATGAGTTTCAGTTTTTTTTTATGGCGAAAAATAAGTCATTAAGACCACCAGACAATCGGTCGCATTGAAATTCAATCTCTGGCAAAAAAATAGGTGTTGAAACCAATTCAAAATAAAAACGTGATATGGGATAAATGGGATTCGGATGTTTTTTTTTTTTTGTTATGCCATTGTGAAACTTCATTTGGTATTTTTAAGCTATTTAAAATTGCAACATTAGTTGGTATAACTCCCTTCAACAGACATAACCTTCACTCATTGAGAAATCTAAATATTGCGAAAATCGAAGCATATATTGAATTAATTAATTTCCATACTAAATTCTTTCTAAAGGCATTTTTGCGAATCACTTCCGGTCAGAAAAAAAACAACTCTTTAGGTCTCGGTCCAAGAAAGTACAAAGTCCTTCCTTTGGGTGTTTTACTGCTGTCTTTTATCAGCTAAAATAAATATAAACATATTTTAATATAGACAAATATTTTTATTGCCTAAATGTGCACATTTGAAAGGTTCCTCTTTTTTTCCCCCCATTCAAAGAAATCTGTTAAATTTCAAATGTTTACATGAACAATAATGCAGACACACATGGCTCATTATTTCCGCTTCATTTCCCATTTAGTTTGGGTAGTCTTGGGCGGAGGAGGTGTAAATTGTTTATTTTATTTCTTACAGCACTAACAGTTTTAGTTTACATATTTTTTTACTATGTTTAATAGTATAATTAACCAAAAGATAAATGTTTCCTAAATGGTCGTTTAGACGGAACCAAGGTCGATGTTGACAACTAAAGGCCATTCATTTTTTTCTAATTATCGACAACATATGAATTGCATTGATTTTTTAAATTCAAGCACAGGTTTTCTAGTGGCACGCTTTCGCATTATGATAACAGTCTATAGAAAATCCTGCGGATAACAAACATTCTGACAATATATGTTGCGGATAACAACATTGTCTGTAGAAAATTATATAAAATGGTCTACATAATGTCTTTCTTTGTTATCCACAGGAAATTGTATAGAGAACTTTGTTATCCTCAAAGGTTTATATGCACAGCATATAAACTTTTGAGGTTTCATTTCATGTTAGGCCCAGCAGTCCCAATCTATAAATGTGTTATTACTAATACATTACTTCAAAACAATTTTTTTTGCAAGAATTTCTTTAAAATTCCTTGTTATCCAAAGAACATTCTTTGGAATAATGTTAAGTTGTCCGCAATATTTTCTACATAAAATATTGTTTTTCGCAGGATTTTCTACAGATAATATTGTTATCCGCATGATTTCCTGTAGTAAATATTGCTATCCGCAAGATTTTATACAGAAAATATTTTTTCCGCAAGATTTTCTATAGAAAATATTGTTATCCGGAAAATTTTCTATAGAAAATGGTGCTAGAAAATATAGTTATCCCCAAGATTTTCTATAGAAAATATTGCTATTCGCTAGATTTTCTATAGTAAATATAGTTTTCCGCTAGATTTTCTATCGAAAATACAGTTATCCGCATTACTTTCTATAGAATATATTGTTATCCGCTAGGTTTTCTATAGAAAATATAGCTATCCGCAAGATGTTCTATAGAAAATATTGTTATACGCAATATTTACTATCGAAAATATTGCCATCGGCAAAATACTGCTATCCGCAAGATTTTCTATATAAAATATTGCTATCCGTAGTATTGTTTATAGAAAATATTGCTATCCGCAAGATTTTCTATAGAAAATATTATTATCCGAAGGTTTCCAGTAAAAAAATATTGGTATACGCAAGATTTTTTATAGAAAATATTGTTATCCGCAAGATTTTCTATATCAAATGTTGTTATCCGCAAGATTTTCTATAGAAAATTTTTCAGTCCACAAGATTTTCTGTAGAACATTTTATTATCTGCAAATTTTTTTTGCAAAAAATATTGTTATCCGCAAGTTTTTCTACCGAAATTGTTGTTATCCGCAAGATTTTATATAGAAATTATAGTTATCCGCAAGATTTTCTATCAAAAATATTGTTATCCATTAGATTTTCTATAGAAAATATTGGTATACGCAAGACTTTCTATAGAAAATAAAACTATCAGCAAAATTTTCTATAGAAAATAATTTTTAAAGAAAATATTGTTATCCGCAAGATTTTCTTTAGAACATTTTCTACAGAAAATATTGTTATCCGCTATATTTGCTATATAAAATATTGTTATCCGCTAGATTTTCTATATAAAATAGAAAGTATTCTATATAAAATATATCTATCCGCAAGATTACCTGTAAGAAAAGTACTTTTAATAGAAAATATTTAACAAGATTTTCTCCAGGAAATATTGTTATCCGCAAAGTTTTCTATATAAATCTTGCGGATAGCAATATTTTCTATAGAAAATATTGCTCTATAGAAAATATTGCTATCCACAGATTTTCTATAGAAAATATGGTTATCCGCAAGAATTACCATAAAAAATAGCTGTCCGCTAGATTTTCTATATAAAATATATCTATCCGCAAAATTTTCTGTAGAAAATATATTTATATGCAAGATATTCTATAGAAAATATAGCTATCCGCTAGATTTTCTATAGAAAATATAGTTATCCGCATAATTTTATATAGAAACTATTGCTATCCGCTTTATAAATATTGCAATCCGTAAGATTTTCTATAGAAAATATTGTTACCCGCAAGATTTTCTATAGAAATATGGTTATCCGCAAGATTTTCTACAGAAAATATTGTTATCCGCGAGCTTTTCTTTATAAAATATTGCTATCTGCATGATTTTCTATCGAAAATATTGTTATCCGCATTAGTTTCTATAGAAAATATAGTTATCCACAAGATTTTCTATAGAAAATATAGCTATCCACAAGATTTGCTATAGAAAATATAGCTACCCACAAGATTTGCTATAGAAAATATAGTTATCCACAAGATTTTCTATAGAAAATATAGTTATTCACAAGATTTTCTATAGAAAATATTTTTATCCGCAGTACTTTTTATAGAAAATATTGTTATCCACAAGATTATCTCCAGGAAATATAGTTATCCGCAAAGTTTTCTATATAAATCCTTGTTATCCGTCAGCTTTTCTAAAGAAAATGTTGTTATTCGCAGCATTTCCCACATAAGATGCTGATTTCCACACGCTTTTTTAAGCTTTTGTTTTTGGAAATTTATTAACCTAAACCTTTTTGTATAGAAATCCTTGTTATCCGCCGAAGTTTATATAGAGATCAATGTTGTCCACAGAAATGTGCATTGAAACCTCAATGATTTGTATAGAACTTCTTGAATATCACAAATAAAAAAGACTTTCTATAAAAACCCTGTTATCCGAACTTGTTTCTACAGAAAAAATCCTTCCTTGTGTTAACTGAAATACGTTCTTTAGAAAAATGTTGTTATCGTCTGAATTTTGTTTATAAATCCTTGTTATCCGAAGGAAATTGCATCGAAACTTGGTACTCTCATCTTTTCTTGGAATTTCTAGTTACATTTAATAGTTTCTATAGAAAACATATTATCCGCAAGCATTTCTACTGAAAAAGAGACTGTTGTAAGTGAAAACTAATTGCCCTATAGATGTTCTATAGAATGTTTTGTTATCCGCAGAATTATTTTAGGAAACATTGTTATCAGCGATATTTTTTAATATAAAATCTGTTTATCCGCAATGTTTTCTATAACAACTCAATCTATTGTGTAGAATTTCTATAGGAAACGTATTATGTACAATAATTTCTATATGAAAACATGTTATCCACAAGAATTCGTATTGTAAACTTTGTTATCCATAGCTTTTGTAAACGAAACTTTATTGTCCTACAGATGTTCTATAGAAAGCTTTATTAACATTGTTATACGCCATATTTTCAACATAAAATCTGGTTATCCGCAATATTTTCAACATAAAATCTGATTATCCGCAATATTTTCTTTAACAACTAAATTTATCCTGTAGAATTTCTATAGGGAAACATATTATCCCCAATAATTTCTATAGGAAAACATTTTATCCACTAGAAATCGTATCGTACACTTTGTTATCCATAACTGTTGTAAGTGAAACTTTATTGTCCTACAGTTGTTTTATAGAAAGCTTTATTATCCGCCATATTTTCAATAGAAAATATTGTTATCCGCAATATTATTGACAAGATTTTATATAGAAACTCTGCTAATAAAATCATACTCTACTATATAAAATCCAAAGAAAATCTTACGAACGTCAATGTTTTCTACAGTGAATCATACGAAGAATAAATTCTTCTACAGAAAGTCTTATGATTAACAAAGATTATTACCAAAAATATTTCGGATACAAAATCTTCTCTCAAAATCATTTTTGAGGCAATCTCACCTGATATTCCGGATAACATGTTTTCCATTGAAAAATCTTCTTAACAAATGGGATTATCTATAGGTTAGGATAGGCTAATTATCTATAGGATAGGTTAATTATCTATAGAAAATCTTTCGTACAAGATTTTCTATACAAAATCGTACTGACTGCAATGATAGTTTTAGAAAATCTACCGGATAACAAGGTTTTCTATAAACAGTCCTCCGGATAAGATGTTTTTCATTAACAAATGTTCTGAATAAATGGGATTATCTATAGAATATCTTTCGGATAATAAATCTTAATATTAACAATCTTCCGGATAACAAAATTGTCTAAACACAATCTTTTGCGATGATCGCTATAGAAAATCTACCGGATAACAAGGGCTTCTATAAACAATCTTCCGGATAACATGTTTACCATAGGAAATCTTTCGAAACATGGGATTATCTATAGAAAATCTTTCGGACTATAAGTCGTACTATGAACAGTAGGGCGGGTCGATTTAAAAATCGCCCATTGCTCAGTGAAAATCGTACTCTAGGGATCAAAATAAGAAACTTTGCCGTAGGAACCATACCTCTAAAACGAATTCTGATGTCCCGGAATTTGAGTCGAACTTTTGGGTAGGGGCAATTCCCTAGAATACGATTTTCACTGAGCACTTCACTGAGTGGGGGTCGGTCATACATTTGGACCCCACAAATCGACCCGGCCTAATGAACAGTCTTCTGGATAACAGGATTTTCTATGCAAAAATCTTTTTTCTGGAAAGATTTTGTAATTTCTATACAAAATCTTTCTGATTACAATGATCTCAAAAGAAAATCTTCCGGATAACAAGGGTTTATATAAAAAATCTTCCGTAAAACATGTTTTCCATAGAAAAATCTTCCTCAAAAATGAGATTATCAAGAGAATATCTTTGGGATAATAAGTCGTGCTATGAACAATCTTCTGAATAACAAGATTGTTCTTGAGAATAATTGGATTTCCTAGAGACAACTTTGGGGATAACAAAGTTTTTCATTAAACTTTGACTTTCTCTTTAAATGTCACCTTGTTCCTCAACATTTGTTGCATTATGGACGACCGTGTATAATCACTTGAGTAATTGAGATACATAACTTTTGAGGTCATAAATCATTAAAACTGCTTCAAATTATCCTTAATTTATGCCTAAATGCCACCCACCATTCGCCATTCCGCATTTGCAACATGACAAATTCATAGTTATACAAAGCACATTCCTTTCATCCTCCCTCCACATGCTGCGGTGGGTGAGTGTGTGTGTGCTCGTACATACAATGTGACATAAACATCCTAACCACTAGTGGAATCCAGACAAATGGATATAATTTTCATCTCAAACTCTCTGCGTGTTCAAGTGCCCCAAAAATGGCGCGAGGGATGCATAATAATTACTTAACGACCATAACGAGCGGTGCCCAAAAGGATACTGAATGTTGTTGAAATCACTTACGCGGAAGCGACTGCCGTTGGGTGGGTGGGATGGAAGTGTTTGGCCATATGGTGGCTATGTGGAAGTGAGCTCATGCAGCAACTGATGTTGGCTTACAGGTATCCACATATACGAGTAAGTCACGCCTGTCCTCATTTGAACTTGTTGCTGCTGCTCAGGTGTTTGTTGTTACTGCGCTCGTTCCTCGTTGAACTTTATGAAGTGGATCCCAACTTTGGAATACTGTCCAGAGGATTAAGGCTCTGGAAAACAAAAATCTCATTTAAAATGCGCCAATGAATATTTACGAGTATAAATGAATTGTTTTTTTTTCTATCCACTCAACATATGCTGCTCGTTGTATGTACGAGAACATGGGAAAGTCCCATGAATCTCCAGTGGAATGTGAAACATTGTAATCATCATCAGACAATAGCAATCTTAACTGGGTGGGTCTGTGGCGGTAGCTTCATTACCATATCAGAGTCTCTACTCAAAACACGTGTGTCCATCTGTATTGTGTGGCAAATAAAACGCCCTTTTGTAGCCTCATAATATTTTGCCTTCAATGAATTCCCGACCAGCGATAATAAAATATTTTTTATATGAGGCGTACTATGTGTAACTCACACTTCATCTATCCTTTTACAATTCGGTGGGGTGGGGTTAGGTAGTTGCAATCATTTGGGAGTGGCTTTGCGACTTGTGATGTGTTCAATGTTTATTATTGCTATTATTACAATGAATCATATTGTAATAGAAAATCTTTGCGGATAATAGGTCACACTACAGAAAATCAATTCGATACAATGACTCCCTTAGAAAATCTTGATAATTTAAATAGTTTACTGCATAAAATACTGCAGATAACAAGATTCCCTCTAGAAAAAAGTTTCCCTTAGGAACTTTTCTAAATAACAATGGGTTCTCTATGAAATCCTGTGGATAACAAGATTTCTTAAGAAAAATCTAGCGGATAACAAAGTTGTTAATAGAAAATCCTGTGGATAACCACATTATCTATAGAAAATCTTGAGGATAACAGAGTTTCCTAAAGAAAAATCTGATCGGATAATAATGTTTCATGTTAAAATCTTGCCGGTGTTAGGTGGGTTTTTTTTATGGAAATCCTTGCGGACAAAATGTAATTCTGATGAAATTCAGTAGAAACTATTACGGGCTTTGTAAAGAAAATAATATATTTTCTATAGAAATCCCTTGAAATAATAATGTGCTCTATAAAATATACAGGGATTTCCAATACAAATTGAAACCAGTAAGGAAAGGCTAAAGTCGGGCGGGGCCGACTATATAATACCCTACACCACTCTCGTAATATTGAATAACTCTGATATATAAATTTTGTAATTCATGTATAAATTGTTTACATAAATTTACTTTTGGGACATTTTATACTTAAATAATACCCTGTACCACAGTGTGGTGTAGGGTATAAAAACGATTGGATCTAAAGAGCAAAATCGGACGAAACATATATATGGGAGCTATAGCTAAATCTTAACCGATTTTCTTCAAATTCAGCAATGTTGGTTCATGGATCAAGAAACTGTACCATTCTAAATTTCAAAATGATTGGATATAAAATACAGCTTCTACAGGACTAAAGGGACAAATCGGACGAAACATATATATGGGAGCTATAGCTAAATCTTAACCGATTTTCTTCAAATTCGGTAGTGTTGGTTCATGGATCAAGAAACTCTACCATTCTAAATTTCAAATTGATTGGATGTAAAATACAGCTTCTACAGGACTAAAGGGACAAATCGGACGAAACATATATATGGGAGCTATAGCTAAATCATAACCGATTTTCTTCAAATTCGGTAGTATTGATTCATGGATCAAGAAACTCTACCATTCTAAATTTCAAATTGATTGGATGTAAAATACAGCTTCTATAGGACTAAAGGGACAAATCGGACGAAACATATATATGGGAGCTATAGCTAAATCTGAACCGATTTTCTTCAAATTCGGTAGTGTTGGTTCATGGACCAAGAAACTCTACCATTCTAAATTTCAAAACTATTGGATGTAAAATATGGCTTCTATAGGACTAAAGGGCCAAATCGGACGAAAGATATATATGGGAGCTATAGCTAAATCTTAACCGATTTTCTTCAAATTCGGCAATGTTGGTTCATGGATCAAGAAACTCTACCATTCTAAATTTCAAAATGATTGGATGTAAAATACAGCTTCTACAGGACTAAAGGGACAAATCGGACGAAACATATATATGGGAGCTATAGCTAAATCATAACCGATTTTCTTCAAATTCGGTAGTATTGATTCATGGATCAAGAAACTCTACCATTCTAAATTTCAAAACGATTGGATGTAAAATACAGTTTCTACAGGACTAAAGGGCCAAATCGGTCGAAACATATATATGGGAGCTATAGCTAAATCTTAACCGATTTTCTTCAAATTCGGTAGTGTTGGTTCATGGATCAAGAAACTCTACCATTCTAAATTTCAAATTGATTGGATGTAAAATACAGCTTCTACAGGACTAAAGGGCCAAATCGGACGAAACATATATATGGGAGCCTTAGCTAAATCTTAACCGATTTTCTTCAAATTCGGTAGTGTTGGTTCATGGATCAAGAAACTCTACCATTCTAAATTTCAAAACGATTGGATGTAAAATACGTCTTCTATAGGACTAAAGGGCCAAATCGGACGAAAGATATATATGGGAGCTATATCTAAATCTGAACCGATTTCAACCAAATTCAATAGGGATCTTTACAGCTGCGAAATACTCTAAACTGCAAAATTTCAGAACGATCGGAGTGAAATTGCGACCTGTAGTCGACGAACAACTTTACATGGACAGACGGACGGACGGACGGACGGACGGACAGACATGGTTAAATCGACTCAGCTAGTGATTCTGAGTCGATCGGTATACTTTAAGGTGGGTCTAGCTGTGTTATTTTCAGGTGTTACAAACATCTGCCGTGAAACAAACTTATAATACCCTGTACCACAGTGTGGTGTAGGGTATAAAAAAACACACTTATTGTTAAGGAAATTCAAAAGTTTTTTATTTAATGTCAAGTACAATCGATACAATTAAGTTCTAAATAAAACGTCATTCAAATGGCCTCCACGACTTCTTCTGCAGGAACGAATTCGATGAACCCAATTTCGAGCACTTTTTCCACTAAATCAAGTCGTACGTCATGAATGGCACGTTCAATATTGACTTGTAAAGCTTGAAGAGAGTCCGGTTTATTTCGAAAGACCAATGACTTCAAAGAACCCCACAAGAAATAGTCTAATGGTGTTAAATCACAACTTCTTCGAGGCCATTCAATATCACAATTTCTTGAAATAATCGAATCTCCAAACTTTTCTCGCAACAATTCAATTGTTTCATTTGCTGTGTGGCACGTAGTCACAATCGGTCAATGGCAAAAAGATAGCTCTTAACGAGTGCTAAAATATTGCTCATGTGTGTCAAGGTCGTAGGTCGACTGGAAAGTGTTTTTTTTTTTTGGATTTTTAAAAAAATGGACTTAGCATCATTATCAAATGTGAACGGGAAGTTTATTTTTGCTCTATATCCTTAAAGGTACGTCGGAACGGGAATCGGTCAATGGCAAAAAGATAGCCCTTAACGAGAGCTAAAATATTGCTCATGGGTGTCAAGGTAGTAAGTCGACAGGAAAGTGTTTTTTTTTATTTAAAAAAATGGACTTATCGCACGAAAAGTTGCAATTGGAGAACAATGATTTTGATAATAAAACTGAATAATTTGTAAACGTTGTAAGCCCTCGACTGCCGCAGATCTCTTAACGAGATGACTGAGCAGTTTAATATACACCTCATATGGGTGCCTGGGCATAGGGATATCCCGGGGAACTGCAAAGCCGATGAACTTGCTAGGAAAGGGACGACATTTCAAATTCTCGAAGAATTTGCATATATTGGTGCGCCACTATCCACGTGCAAGCTTTGGCTTAGGCAAGAGGCAATCAGGCAGTCCAACGAAAGATGGACAGAAATCGGCACCTGCAGAGTAGCTAGACAAATCTGGCCAAGGTATGACCTGAGAAGATCAAAATATCTCCTCGCACTAGAGAGGCAAAGATTGTCTACGTTAGTATCAGTTCTGACGGGACACTGCTTGATCACGCCAACACGCCAATAGATGGGGTATTGACTCTAATGACTTCTGCAGAAGCTGTGGAGATGAGGAAGAAGTGGAGAGCATTGAGCACTTGCTATGCAACTGCCCCGCTCTGAGTAAACGACGACTGGACATACTGGGGTCGGCTTTTCTAGGCAGCCTAACAGATCTTTCCAGCAACGATATTCGTAATATCGACAAATTTGTATATCAAACAGGTTGGTTTCGATGAGGGGCATTTCAGCCCGTGGTAACACTAGGGACCTAAACTGGTCTATGGGAGCTTGTATAAAAAATACGGCTGCCACCCTAACTTAAAACCTAAAAAAACGTTGTTCTTGCGTATATCTCTCTCCTTGATGAAATTGTAAACACTACTGAATACAATGAAAAACAAATGACAGATTATGACATATTACAAATGGCCGAAACTTCACTTTAAAATCATATCATCCCTATTGGAAAACCCGTTATATATGGTCAATGGTCATTCACTCCCTATCAATGGTCATTGATCTCCAATAAATAATTATTAGGATCCTATTAATGGTCATTGACCCCTCCTCGAGGTTAACTAACCCCTTACAATGATCGTTGATTTCCTATAAATAACCGTTATGTTACTCTCTTTAGTCATTGACCCATTCTCGATGTTAATTAAGCTCTTGACCCTTCCTCGATGGTAATTAACACATTTTAATGGTCATTGAGCACGGCTAATTGTCACTGATCCCAAATTAATATCATTAGAATCATATTAATGACCATTGACCTCTGCTAGATGGTAATTAACCCTTTTAAATGGTCATTGACCACTGCTAATTGTCACTGATCCCAAATTATTATCATTCGAATAATATTAATGACCATTGACCTCTGCTAGACGGTAATTAATCCTTTTTAGTTGTCATTGACCCCTTATCCTTTGTCTTGACCGCTTCCAATAGTCATTGACCCTTTGTCTGCAGTCATTGACGCTCAGTCAATGGTCACCAATCACCTACGAATGATTATTAGGGTCCTATTAATGGTTATTGAACCCTCCTCGATTGTAGCCAACCCCATTCAGTGGCCATTGTTCACTGACCATGATCATTGACTCACTATCAATAGTCATTGACCCCTACCAATGGTCATTGTTCCCCTAAAAAAGGCATTAGGATCATATTAATGGTCATTGAACTCTTATCGATGATAATTAACCGCTTTCAATAGTCATTGACCCCTTATCTTTTTCTATTGACTCCTTTTAATAGTCATTGAAGCCTTATTTATAGTTATTGATCTTTCAGAGATTAGTATGTTTAGTAGATTAGTATGTTTAGTATCAATTAGCCTATCAATGATCATTGACCCCTTTAATGATCATTGACCTTTTATTCATGGTTAATGATCTCTTATTAATGATTGCTGAAATGATCATTGACTCCTAATTTATAGTTAAAGATATCTTATTAATGATTCATTAGTTCTATTAAAGGTCCTTAATTAATATATGTCAATGGTCGGGGATTCCTTACCCCGCATTGTACTAAATATTGTCACTGGCCTATTTTCAGTGGCCACTGACCATTTTTTAAATGGTAATTTACCCATTTTTCAATCTATGATCATTAACTCTTTGTCAAAGGCAATTGAATCCTTTCAATAGTCTTTGACCATTTGAATAGTTCATTGAATCCTTATCCAATGGTCATTGAATCCTTATCAATGGTCATTGATTCCGTATTAATGGTAATTGATTCCTTATCAATGGTCATTGACACCTTAACAATAGTCATTGATCGATTTTCAGTGGTTATTGACCCTTCATATCAAGGTCATTGACTCCTTATCAAAGGTAATTATTATATTATGCAATTATGACAATTTTCTATAGAAAATCTTCCGGATAACAGAGTTTTTAATAAAAAGTCTTACGGATAACAAGATTTTGTTAAAGAAACCCTTGCGGATAACTTGGATAACAAGGTTTAATATACTGAATATAATTTTTAAAAGGTTTTTCTATAGAAAATGTTGACGATAACTTTGATTTCTATAGAAACTCGTATGTATAATTAGAGATTTTTGATAGAAAATCTTTCGTATTAAACGAGTTTCTATAGAATACCTTAAGGATGGCAAGTCTTGTCAAAGAAAATCTTCCTGATCTAGCAGATAATATGGATTATAGAAAATGGTCAATGACCACTGAAAAGAGGTCAGACGTCAATGCCTATTGACAAAGCTCAATGATAAGGGCCCAATGACTATTAAAAGTGGTCAATTACAAATGATACGGAATCAATGACACATTAATAGCATCCTAATGACTTTTTTAGAGGATCAATGACCATTGGCAGGGAATTAATATTCGTTGGCAGGTCAATAATTAGAGTTTTTTGATAGAAAACCTTTCGTATTAACGATTTTCTATAGAATACCTTGCGGATGGCTAGTCTTTTAAAAGAAAATCTTCCTAATCCAGCGGATTATATGGGTTTCTATAGAAAATCTAAGGGATAAGGGAATATATCGCTTTGGCTGTTGGCAATCTAGCAATTAGTATGAATTTTTGTAGAAAATTAACAATTTCATTTTTTTCTGTAAGATCATTTTTTTTTAGAATTTCACTTTCAAACAAAGGTGAACTATCCCACGTCTTATGCCATGTCTTAATATAGTTTTATTGGTCTTTTAAAACGCAAACCCCAACTGTTTCGAAATTGGGTAGCAAACATACATTTTTTATATGCAGAGCTTTGCCAAAATTCAGCCATTAATAGAAACATTTGATGGATTTCCTTTGTTACACTTAGATTAAGAGTATTCTGCACATTTCGAAATGGGAATAGGAAAAATTTTTGAGGGAAATGGTTAAATGTCTGTGATATTTAACAAATCATTGAGGAGACGAATCACTCATTGAACACGTGAAAAATGTAAATTGAAATATGAATTTTTACTATTTCCTCGTCCAGTGCACAGACTACACTCGTACTACTGCTACAAACGATCGAACAAATTCACAAAACTGAAACCTCATGTGAAATACGTCATCGAAACGATCATCAAATGTCGTATTTAAGATATTTTTAATTTTTTCAAAAATATGTCACGTTTGAAAAATTGTTGTAAAAATGTACGAAGAAAAAATCGAACACACGCCGGGCGGGCATCATCATCATCCACCGAGGACATGACACACAATTTTATTTTATTCTCTTTTATTTAAAAACTTGGACACATTGAACACACCACACCACACCACACACCATCCCAGACCACATCACCCCAGATGATGATGATGCTGGTGATGATGATTGGAAATTGTAGTGTAGCACAGAATACTCGTATCATCAGGCCAAAACGTGATATCATAAATGTTTGGCTTTTTCTTTAGCTTTTTCCCAATTTTCGCGAAAATGTAAAAAAACGAAAAGGAAGAAGCACACGGACACCCCATCGCAACAAGGCCACTGCGGCAATTTCGTAGGAATATATAAGAACAAAAAAAATTGGAAGACGCTTTTCTGTCTACGATCCACGTAGAGCCAAGTGCGTTTTTTCCTCTTCTTCTGGGGCCGGTAGGGGTCTGGCGATGAATTATACAGTTATGGGTAGAGACCAGTAACATGAGGAGCGGGTAGGGGAGAGGAGGGAAGTGAAGCTGTCGCCTGAGGACATTGAAAGAAAGGTCGCGTTGCCATTTTGGCAATCAATTTCATTAAATGAACCGCATATCGTATACAGATATGCGACGAGGGTTTATCGAAAAGTTTGGTGATTTTTTTATTGTCTCGTAGCAGGCGCAACAGACAATTTTCTACTCTTACAATAAATGCAGACATACTTTGATTTATTTCACATAATTTTAAATATTTTCAATAATAGGATCAATTTTTATTTCAGTAGGCATTAGCCTTCTATCAAATTGACAACATCTATCATTGATCGCCTATAAATAATTATTGGGATCGTATTAATGGTCATTGACCCCTCCTTGATGTTAATTAACCCCTATCAATCAATAAATAGTCAGTGATCCCCTATACATAATAATTGTGTTCCTATTAATAGTCATTGATCCTCTATAAATAACTATTATGTTCCTATTAGCAGTCATTAACCCCTACTCGATGTTAATTAAGCACGTAACCATTCCTCGAAGGTAATTAACCCCTTTTAATGGACATTGAGCGATTCTAATTGTCATTGATCCCAAATTATTATCTTGAGGATCCTTCTGCTAGTTGGTAGTTAATGATTTTTAATGATAATTGCCCTCTTATATTTTGTAATTGAACCCTTTCAATAGCCATCTACAGACATTGACTCCGAGTCAATGGCCAATAATCCCCTATAAATGATTATTACAGTCCTATTAATGGTTATTGAACCCTCCTCGATTGTAACCAACCCCTTTCAATGACCATTGATCCCTACCGATGATCATCGACTCACTATCAATAGTCATTGACCCCTACCATTGGTATTTGATCCCCTAAAAATGCATTAGGATCATATTAACGGTCATTGAACTCTTATCGATGGTAATTGACCCCTTTCAATATTCATTGACCCTTTATCTACAGTCATTGACTCCTAGTCAATGGCCAATAATCCCCTATAAATGATTATTAGAGTCCTATTAGTGGTTATTGAACCCTCCTCGATTGTAACTAACCCCTTTCAATGGTCATTGATCCCTGCCAATGATCATTGACTCACTATTAATAATCATTGACCCCTACCAATGGTCATTGATCAACTAAAAAAGGCATTCGAATCCTATTAATGGTCATTGAACTCTGACCGATGGCCATTTTAATGGCCGTTGACCCCTGCCAAAGTCATTGATTCCCAAAAAAGGCATTCGGATCATATTAATTGTGATTGAACTCTAATCGATGATATTAACCATTTTCAAATGTTTTTGACCCCTTATCATTTGTAATTGACTCCTTTTAATAGTCGTTAGACCCATGTCTATAGTCATTGACCTTTGGTATTGACATATGACCTCTTCTCGATGGTCAACGACCCTTTATAAATGGACATTGACCCTCTCCAATGGTCACTAACGCCCTATCGATGGTCAATGACGTCATATCAATATATTTATTAATAGCTAATGACCCCTTACTTTTGATTGTTCGGCAACCCCTTACTTAATTTACGCCCTTTCAATGGTCATTGATGACTTATGAATGGTTACTATGGTTATTTTTTCATATCAATGATCATTGACGTTTTATTAATGGTGTCCTATTAATAGTCATTGAACCCTGCCAATAATCATTGACTCTCTATAAATAGTCAATTGATCAACTAAAAAAGGCATTAGAATTATATTAATGGTCATTGAACTGAAATCTATGGTAATTAACCCCTTTTTGTCATTGTCATTGACCCCTTTCCCCATTTGTCACTAATCCTAGAAATCCCATTTGTCACTAATCCTAGAAATAACCATTATGTTCCTTTTATAGTCTTTGACCCATTCTCGATGTTAAGTAAGCACTTAACCCTTTCTCAATATAATTGGCGCCCATTTAATGGTCATTGAGCACTGCTAATTGTCATTAAACCCAAATTATTATCATTCACCTCTGCTAGATGATAGTTAATCGTTTTTAATGGTCATTGCCCCCTTATCTTTTGTAATTGATCCCTTTCAATAGTCATTAAACATTTATCTACAGTCATTGACTCACAGTCAATGGCCAATAATCCCCTTTAAATTATTATTAGAGTCCTATTAATGGTTATTGAACCCTCCTTCATTGTAACTAACTCCTTTCAATGGCCCTTGATCCCTGCTAATGATCATAGTCATTGATCCCTACCAATGATCATTGATCAACTAAAAAGGCATTATAATCCTATTAATGGTCATTGAACTCTGATCAATGGCCATTTGAATGGCCTTTTACCCCTGTCAATGTTCATTGACTCCTTTATCAAAAGTCATTCATCCTTGCCAATGGTCATTGATTCCCTACAAAAGGCATTAGTATCATAATAATTGTCATTGAACTCTAATCGATGGTATTAACCATTTTAAAATGTTGTTGTCCCCTTACCATTTATAATTGACTTCTTTTAATAGTCATTAGACCCATAAATATAGTCATTGACCTTTGGTATTGATATATGACCACTTGTCAATGATCAACGACCGTTTATCAATGGACCTTGACCCTTTCCAATGGTCACCGACGCTCTATCAATGGTCAATGACGTCCTTTCTATACATTTATTAATAGCTAATGGCACTTTATTTGTTATTGTTTACTTCTATCAATGGCTCTTAATGCAATGTCAATGGTCGGAAAGCCTTTACGTTATTTACGCCCTTTCAATGGTCAATGATGCCCTATGAATGGTTACTATGGTTATATTCTCATACCAATGATCATTGACGTTTTATTAATGGTGTCCTATAAATGGTCATTGACTATGAATGCCCATTGAACCCTGCCAATGATCATTGACTCCCTATCAATATTCATTGACCCCAGCCAATAGTCATTGATCCCCTAAAAGAGGCATTACGATCTTATAAATGGTTATTGAACTCTGTTCTAAGGTAATAGACACCTTTCAATTGTCATTGACCCTCTTATAATTTGTAATTAATTGACTCCTTTTGATATTCATTGGACCCTTATCTCTTGTCACTGATCTTTGTCAATAAACATTGACATGTGATCTCTTTTTAATGGTCATTGACCATTTCATAACGGTCAAGGGTCCTTTATCAGGACATTGACCCTCTCCAATGGTCACTGACGTCCCATCGATGGCCAATGACGCCCTATTAATATATTTATTAATGGTTAATGACCCCTGAAGTTTGATTTTTACTACTACCTATGGTCCCTAATGCAGTGTCAATGGTCGGCAACCTCTTACCAATGATCATAGGCCCGATCATTGATGACTTTTGAAGGGTTACTATGGTTACATTCTATTATCAATGATCATTGACTTTTTTATTAAGGGTTAATGATCTGTTATTAATGATTGCTGATCGCATCAAAGGCCCTTAATTGACTTCATATCTATTGTCGTTGACCTGTATCAGCGGTCATTGGACTAAACATTTTTATTAACCCACTCGCAATGGTCACTAACCATGTCTCAATTGACATTATCTATTTTAAAATGGTTGTTGACCCTTTCTCAATATAATTGGCGCCCATCAAAGGTCATGAGCCCCCACCTCAATGGTCATTGAACTCTTATCAAAGGGTATGAGCCTCATATCAGTTCATTGAACCCATGTAATGACCTCCGCCACCTTTAAATGTATTATTTATACCGTTATGTGGTCATTGACTCACTACCAAAGGTCATTGGTCTCCTGTGATGGTCATTGACTTCCTATTAATGGTTATTGATCCCTCACAAACGATCATTGACCCATTATGAAGGGTAATAGAACTCTTTAATTAGTCTTTGACCCTTTATATTAGTTCATTAACCTATACCAATGGCCATTAACTAGTTATCAATAGTTATCGACCTAGTCATTGGATATTGGCCCTTTCTGCCAATGGCCATATTCCCTTTATGGTCATTGACCCTTTTTCAATGTTCATTGACCCTTTTTCAATGGTCATTGACCCTTTCTCAATGGTCACTGACCCTTTCTCAATGGTCATAGACCCTTTCCCAATTTCATTTACCCAATTTCATTAGTCATTGACCCTTTACCAATGGACAATGACCCCTTCTCAATGGTCATTGACGCCCTCCCAATGATTCCTGTGTATGTACACTCCTATCAATGATCGTTGACTCATATAAATTACCTTTTACTCTTTATTATTGCTTAATGATCCCTTATTTATGATTGTTGACTCCTATCAATAGTCCTTAAAGACAATGTCAATGGTCAGCTACCCCTTATTAATGGCCATTGGGCCACTCTCAATGATCATACACCCTAAGAATGATTACTATGGTTACATTCCCCTTTCAATGAGCATTCACCCTTTGTAATGGTAAATTATCCTTTATTAAGAATTGCTGAATCATATCAAACATTCTAAAAGCAATCCCTATACCTTATCAATGGTCATTGCACTGTTATCGTTGGTCATAGGCCCCCATATCAGTTCATTGACCCTTGCAATGATCTCTGACACCTTTGAATGTGTTCCCTTTACGTGGTCGTTGATCTCCTGCCAATGGTCATTTACACCCTATCAATGATCATGGACTGCCTATCAATGGACATGGATTTCTTATCAATGGTCATTGATGCCCTAAAAATGGTTATAGCTCCCTTACACTTGGTGTTTGACCGTTTATTAATGGTTACTGACCCGTTATTAATGCTTGATGTATCAATAAATGATGATTAATGCAATGTCAATGACCATTGACCTCATATTAATGGTCAATGACCACTTACCAATTGGCATTGACTCATTATCAAATGTCACTAACCCCTTTTCAATTGGCATTGTATCTAATAAATTGTCATTAAATCCGTATCAATGGTAATTGACTCCATATCATTGGTCATTGGCCCTTTATCACTGATCACTGATCGTAATCAATGGTCATTTACAGCTGTCAATGATCACTGACAATATTTTTATATGGTTGACTTTTTATTAATGACCATTGATCCTTTCTCAATGGGCATTGACACTTATCAAAGTTCATGGGCTCCCCCATCAATGTCAATTTCTTCAACGTCCTTCTTTTCAATGGCAGTCGACCCCTAATCGGCATTCATTGATTTTTTTCGATTGTCATTGACTCATTGCAATGCGTCATTAAATCATTGACCCCTTTTAATGGACATTGCCCCTTTTAGTGGACGTTGACCCCTTTAAAGGGTTATTGATCTCTTTGAGTGGTCATTAGTATAGTGTTAATTATCATTGATCCCTTAGCAATGGTCATTAGCCTCTTATCAATAGTCATCGGCCCCCATTGAAAGTCATTGTCCCCTTATCAATGGTCATCGACCCCCATCAAAAGTCATTGACCCCTTATTAATGGTCATCGATCCCCATTAAAAGTCATTGACCCCCTAATAATAGTTATTGATTCGACGTCAATGGTCATTGACTTCTATAAAGGGTTATTGACTCATTATTAATGGTCATTGACCCCTTTTTCCGAATGTCTTACAAGATTTGTTCATTGATTCTTTGTCAATGGTTACTAGAAATGTCATTGACCACTTATCAATGATCATCAACCCCATCAAAAGTCATTGACCCCTTATTAGTGGTCATCGCCCTCTTTAAAAGTCATTGACCCCCTAATAATAGTTATTGATTCATCATCAATGGTCATTGACTTTTATCAAGGGTCATTGACTCATTATTAATGGTCATTGACCCCTTTACCGAATGTCTTACAAGATTTCTTTATTGATTCCTTGCCAATGGTTTCTGATCAATTAGAAATGGTCATTGACCCCTTTTTACGAATGTCCTGCAAGACTTCTTCATTGCCTCCTACATTAACTTCCTGTCAATGGTCACTTATTGACCCATCCTCAAAGTTCATTGACCCCCTAATATTAGTTATTGATCCCCCATCTGCCATCAATGAGAAATGAGACCCTCAAGCGTCATTGACTCATAAATAATGGTCATTGGCCCGGTTTTTCCAAATGTACCACAAAATTTTCCCATTTTTTTTCACATTTTATTCTGTCTTTCTGTAAATTCATCCGACCCTCTTACAGTACTATAGTCTTCCGATATATTCTATAGAAATAAATAGTCATTTGCTCATTCTATATAAATGTGTCATTCTTACATTAATTGCCATTTATTGGCAAAAAGGCGAAATGCAAACAAAAAAAAACGAAAAACTAATATAGAAGATAAAAGTACAAATTTACATACAATTATCTGTCGATTTCTCAGTCTGTTTCAATAAGAATTTCTTATGAAAATAACAGAGAATAGAACAATCTAAATTTAGATAAAAACACAAAATGTTTTCAATTTATTGTCGCGCAGCTACTATACAATAATAACAATTTAAATTTAAAATGTTGTTTCACTCAGAGTGCAAACATGCAAATGAGGAAACCACAGAAAACCTTTCTTCCACCACCACCACCACAGCCACCACTTACTCCTCGCTCCCTTTGACGACGAATCGGATTGTAAATTAAAATAAGATGTTTTTTCTTTGTGCAAAAAATCATCTTTTCGTAGAGCGAATAGTCAATTAATGAAGAAATGGAAAATTGTAAAATGTTATCCTGAACTGAAAGAAAAACTCAAATGATTTCACAGAAAATCTCTTTATTTTTTGTCTAAGACTTTTTGAGCTGAATAATAACTATAAAAAATGCCCTTAATATTTTTGCCTAAGACCCATTCATTATTTCGTAGACTCGTCAACTCAAGAAAATATGTGAATTTACATTCATGTTTGCGTAAATAAATGTACATTTGTGTATTGACAGTTTGTACAAAATTAGTACATGCTTCTATTCAAATATCGTAAACAATAAAAAATATGCTCGTGTTTTTTTTATATAAACAAAATGCGAGATAATAGTAAACAAGTTCTACTTTTAACCTTTTGGTTGTTTGTTTTCAATTCCATCTCTCCCTCACGTCGCATTTTAAAAGTACGAAAACAAGTAAATTGTATTAACCTATTTAAATTTCAGTTCATGTAATTTATAATAGATACACTGAAAAAAAATTTGTCATAAAATTAAAGAAATGCTCCAAAGACGTCCTTAGTCTTCAAAATAATTACATTTTGTACTTAAAATTAAGAAAATTTACTTAAAATTAAATAAATTACTTAATATTATTGAAATTATCTATATTTTAAGTACAAAATGTACTTATTTTAAAAACTAATGACGTCTTTGGAGCATTTCTTTAATTTAATGACCAATTTTTTTTCAGTGTAGAAGAAGCATTTTATTCAATGGGACTTCTATTTTTTACAATTTACTGCATTTACATTTACATGCATTATTTTCACCTGCAAAAGTCTTTAATAATTTGTAGATCATTTATAAAACGACGTCACAATAGACGTCTTTTCTAGGCACCATAATGGTGTTTTGACGACATTGTGGTAGTTTTTTTGGCACCCACATAGTAGTCTTTTACAGACTGGGGTCAGTTATAATTTATGACGTGTAAATTACCTTATCCTATCAATGATATATTGATCTTCATTAATGCTTTATAGATAGTCACTTAAAAATAGTTAGTTAATCCTGATCAATAGCCATTGAACTTATATTTATGGTCATTGGCCATGAATGATCACCTATACCTTATAAATGGTCACCTAACCCTTATAAACGTTCATTGACCCAATATAAATGGTCATTGACGCACTAACAATGGTCATTGACGTGCTGTCAATGGTCTTTGATCCAATATGAATGGTCATTGACGCACTAACAATGGTCATTGACGTGCTGTCAATGGTCTTTGATCCAATATGAATGGTCATTGACGCACTATCAATGGTCATTTATACACATTCAATAGTCATTGACCCCAAAAATGCTCATTGACCCCATAAATGGTCATTTACACACTTCAAATGGTCATTGGCATACTATCAATGGCCATTGACCTAATCGATAGCCACTTACCTCTTATAAACGGCCATTGACCCAAAACTAGCAATGGTCGTTGGCCCAAAACTATAAATTGTCATTGACACGTGATCATTAACACACATTTAATGACCATTGACCCCGTAAATGGTCATTGACACACTATCAATGCCCACTTACACCTTAAAAATAGTAATTAACCAATTATAAATTCGATAGCCACTTACCCCTTATAAACGGCCATTGACCCAAAACTATCAATTGTCATTGACACGTGATCTTTTACACACTATTAATGGTCATTGACCCCGTAAATGGTCATTGACACACTATCAATGCTCACTTACGCCTTAAAAATGGTCATTAACCAATTATACATTTTCATTGACCCACCACTGTGAATAGTCATTGATCCAACACTATAAATGGTCGCCTAACCCTTATAAACGATCAATGACCCAATATGAATGGTCATTTACACACTATCAATGTTCATTGACACACTATAAATGATCATTGATCCAATATGAATTATCATTTACACACTATCAATTTTCATTGACACACTATAAATGATCATTGACACATTTTCAATGGTCATTAACACCATAAATGGTAATTTACGCACTATCAATGGTCATTGTCACACTATCAATGGCCATTAACCTCATCGATAGCCACATACCCCTTATAAAAGGTCATTGGCCCAAAACTATCAATAGTCATTGACCTAACACTATTTATTGTCATTGACACGTGATCATTAACACACAATTGACGGTCATTGACAATGTCACTTGGTCATAAAGCAATCAAAAATGGTCATTAAGCAATTATAAATTTTCATTAACCCACCGCTGTGAATAGTCATTGATCCAACAATATAAATTGACCCCATCAATAGCCACTGACCCCATAAATGGTCATTGACACACTATCAATGGCCACTGACCTCACTATCAATGGCCATTGACCCCATCTATGGTAACTTACCCCTTGTAAAGGGTCATTGACCCAACACTATCAATTTTAATTGACCCAACACTATCAGTAGTCATTGACACACTATTAACGGCCATTGACCCCATAAGTGGTAATTGAAACACTACCAATGGTCACTTACCCCTTAAAAATAGGCATTAACCAATTATAAATTTTCATTGACCCACCACAATGAATGGTCAATGGCCATTGATCCCATCTGTGGTTACTTACCCCTTATAAACGACCATTGATCCAACACTGTCAGTGGTAATTGAACCACTAACAATGATTACTTACCCATTATCGGTGATTTTTGATTCCCTAACAACGGACATTGCTCTTTTCAATTTACATAGGTTCCTAACCAATGGTCATTGACCCATATCAATGGTCATTAACTCTTTATTAACGAGCATACATCCCTTGTCATTGTCCACAGATTCTCATCAAGTTTAATTGATCCCTTATGAGTGGTTATTGGAATAGCTAATGACTCCCTATCAATGGACATTATCCCTTTATTAGTGGTGATCATCAATCCTGTCAATAGTCATTCACAACTTTTAATAGGCAATGGTGCCCTGTGTCTGGTCACATATTCATTGCCAATGGTCATTTATATCTTGTCAATGGATATTGATGCCAAATCAATGGTCATCGATATCTTAAAAATGGTCATAAATGACCATTGATTCCTATCTGTAGTCATTGACCCCATTAAATTTCCTTTGCCACAATCAATGATCAATGACATGGTCATTGGGTCTCCATCAATGGTCATTGACGCTCAATCAATGGTCATTGACGCTCAATCAATTGTCATTGACTCCCTATAAATGATCATTGACACCCTATAAATAGTCATTTAACCATTATTAATGGGCTTTGGTCCATATCAATAGTCTTTGATCCCTATCTGTGGTCATTGACGCCCCGTAAATGGTCATTGAACCATTATGAATGGTTTTTGATCCCTTGTCAGTGGTCATTTATACCTTGTCAATGATATCTTAAAAATGATCATAAATGAGTATTGACTCCTGTTTGTGGTCACAAAAGACCGTTGCCTCCTGTCTGTGTCATTGACCCATTTTATTAGCCTTTGCCTCAAGCAGTGATCACTGACTCCTTATCAATGGTCATTGACTCCCTATTAATGGTCAATAACAGCCTATAAATGGTCATTGAAATATTATCAATAGTTGTTGATCCCTATCAATGGTATTTGATTCTTATAAATGGTCATTGTAACATATCAGTGACGCTAAATCCCCTACCAATGACCATTGATGGACTTAAATAGGGGATTGGCTTTAAATAAATAAAATGAATCAATGATCATTGATCCTTATTATATTTATTTAACTCGTATAAATGATACTTGGCCTCATATTAGTGATAAAACATATATTGCAACTGGTCGTAGATGATCAATGACTCCTTACAATGCCCAATGACTCCTTACAATGACTTCATACAATGCTCATTGACTATTTATCAAGGGTCATTGACTCATCATGAATGGTCATTGTTAAAATATCAATGATTTTTGATCCCTATCAATGGTCTTTGATTCATATCAATGGTATTTGATCCTTATGCCAATGATCATTCAAACCTTGTCAATTGTTATTGACCCTTATAAAGGTCATAGCAATGGTGTTTTGTCCCCTACCAAGGACTATTGACTCCCTATCAATGGTCATTGACTCTTATCAGTGGTCATTGGAACCCTGTTAATGGTCACGGACTCCTTTCATTGGCCATTGGCCTCCTCCAATGGTCATGAAGGGAACACATCAATGATCGTTGATTCCCTATTGGTTGTTGCGCACACATCCCTTGTCAATAATCATAACTCCCTCACCATTTGTCATTGAGCCTTTATCGAGGATCATTAACCCCTGTCAATGGTCAATGAAGCTTTTCAATGATCACTGAACCCCGATCAAGACTTATATATGACACCGTGCTTCCACCTACTGATCGCCATTGCCCCCTGTCAATGGACATACATCCCTTTGTCAATGGTCATGGATCCCTAATTAATGGTCGTTGGCCCTGTTAATGGTCATTGTCACAGATTCCTCGTCATTGATCATTTACAACTTATGAATGACCATTAAAAACTGGTCACTAACCTTTATCTATGGTCATTGATCTCCTATCAATGGTCGTGCATCCCTTGTCGTTGGTCATAGATCGCTCATCAATGTTTATTGATCCCTTTTAAATTGTCATTCAACCCCTATCAATTCTCATTGACCGCTATCAATTGTCATTGACCCAGATCAAAGGTTGTTGATCCCCTACAAATGGCTATTGACTCCATATCTATGGTAACTGAATCTAATCAGTGGTCATCGAAGCCCTGTTAATAATAATTGACTGATATTAATGACAATTGACATCCTGTCAATGTCCACGGAACCGTCGTCAATTGACTTGTCAATGAAGCCTTACTTACCACTGATCATTGAACACATATATGTATATGGTCATTAAACTCTATGAATGGTCATTGACCCATAGCAATGATAGTTGATCCCAATTCCAATGACTATTGATTTTTTATTAATTGTCATTGACTCTTGTCAAGAGTTATTGCCACCCTGTTAATGGTCATTGACTTCTATTAATGGCCTTTGTCTTTCTGTCAATGTCCAATACATCTCTTGGAAATGGTTATAGATCCATCGACAAATATCTTTGATCCTTTATTAAGGCACGTTAAATCCTGTCAGAGATCAATGAAGCCTAGTTGAATCCTTATATATGGTCATTGACCCACATCAATGATCGCCCCCCTACAATTGGTCATAGATTGCTCAAGGTTTATTGAATCCTTATAAGTTGTCATTGACCCATATCAATGGTAATTGACCCAGAGCAATGGTTGTTGATCCCCTACCAATTGATATTCAATTCATATCAATGATCATTTACTCTAATCAGTGGTCATTGAAACCCTGTTAATGGTCAATGACCTCCTGCCAATGGCCATAGAAACCTCGTCAATTTTCATTGAACCTCTATCAACGGTCGTTAATCGCCGTTAATGGTCAATGAAGCTTTATCAATGATCATTGAACCCTTAAATATGGTAATTAAACCCTATGGATGGTCACTGACCCATAGCAATGGTCATTGACTCTTGTCAAAAGTTATTGACACCCAGTTAATGGTCACTGACTCCAATTAATGGTCATTATCCTCCTGTCAATGGTAATACATCCCATTTCAATTGTTATAGATCCCTCGCCAATTATTTGTTAACCCTTATCAAGGCTAAAATCCTGTCAAAGATCAAAAAGGCCTTAACAATGATCATTAAACCCTAATATATGTTCGTTGAACCATTATGACCATTGAGCCATAAATCAATGGTCATTGAGCTAGGGCAATGATCGTCCCTTGTCATTGGTCGTCGATCGTTCATCCAGGTTAATTGATCACTTATCAATTGTCATTGAATCACTATCAATTCTCATTGACCTCAATCAATCGTTGGTCTCCTACTAATTGACATTGAATTCCTATAAATGATAATTGGCCCCTTATCACTGGGTACTGTCCACTATAAATGATCATTGAAACCCTGGTACGGTCATTGACCCTCATCAATGGTCATTGGCCTTTTTGATCAATGGTCCTACATCCCTTGTCAATGATCGTAGATTCCTCGTCCATAGTATTTGAATCCTTTTCAACGATCCTCAACCCCTGTCAATGGTCAATGAAGCCTGATGAATGGTCATTGAACCCTTATCAATGGTCATTGAACCCTTATCAAAGGTCATAACAGTATTTTATATACGACATCATAGCCTTCTTCTACAGACGACTTATTAGTCGCCTTTTATCAAAGTTGTCTTGTACCAACGAATTCATAGCCGTTTTGCATTGGAAATTTCGTAAACTGAAAAAAGTATCCTAATATTAAAGAAAATGGCATTGATTTGGCGGTAAAAACATTAAAGCATTAATAAAAGGACATTTTATACATGATCTAAAAAAAAATTATTTAACACAAATTATATTATCTTTAATAATTCAGTCAGAATTTACTTATATTTTAGTTCGAGACCATATGTTTCAGTTACATTATGTCTATTGCAAAAATTTAATAAAAACAAATAGAAAACATGGTAAAAATATTATATGTATTATCTTTAATTTAAGTACAAAATTTACTTATTTAAAGGTTTTCTTGTTTTTGGAGACAAATCATAAGATTTATAATTAATTTAAAGAAAATGTACTTAATACAATTAATAGCATCTTTAAGTTAAGTACAAAATTGACTTATTTCAAGGTTTTCTTGTCTTTGGGCGACAAATCAAACCTAACCCAACGTTTTTTCAGTTTTATAATTAATTTAAAGAAAATGTACTTAATACAATTAATAGCATCTTTAAGTTAAGTACAAAATGGACTTATTTCAAGGTTTTCTTGTCTTTGGGCGCCAAATCAAACCCAACCCAACGTTTTTTCAGTATATTTATCATTTATTGACGATTTCATAGTCATCCCTTGTAAACGAATGTATAATTCTCTTAATCAAACTGTGATTTCACATCAAATCATCTTAAATATTAGTTGTGAACAATAGATAGCTGACACAACTCTATTTACCTCTGTCTACTCGTATCATTAGTGGTGATTAACTTTAAGAAATTTAATGCAAGTTCACAGCCATTAGAGAAAATTAAAATAACCTCTCGTATTTGTCGATAACTGGTATTACTGCTAACTATTAATAGACACAAATAACACGAATGAAAAACAAAATCATGACATATTCTTTTTGTTATTTAATCGAAATGAGAAAAACATGCTGTAATTAAATTACTGCAAATTCCCTGAATAAATTAAATGTCATGTAAAGGGAAAAGGAATTTTGTAAAAGAAAATGGAAACAAAGTTAATTTTTAACTAAAACAAATGCTTGTAGCTTTTTTGGCAACAGAAAAATTTACATTTGTCAAATTTTCTAGAGAAAATAAATTCGACAGATATTTTTGACAAGAGAAAAATTTGAAATCTGTAAAATTTTCTACAGAAAATAAATTCGACAGATATTTTTGACAAGAGAAAAATTTGACATCTGTCAAATTTTCTCGAGAAAATAAATTCGACAGCAATTTTGTGACAAGAGAAAAATTGGACATCTGTCAAATTTTCTAGAGAAAACAAATTCGACAGACAGTTTTTACAACAGAAAAATTAGACATCTGTCAAATTTTCTAGAGAAAATAAATTCGACAGACAGTTTTTACAAGAGAAAAAATTGGCATTTTTTAGAGGTAAGGACGTGTGTCATGTGATTTTTTTCACATGTCCACAAGCATGTGATTTAATCTGAAAACTCTGCAAATCAGCTGATAAGAACTACAATTTGACACATCTGATTCAGTCTACGTTTTTTTAGAAAAAATACAATTTTATTTTGAACAGAGAATTCTGATTCCTCAACTGACTATTTTTGAAGATAACATTTAGGGCCTTATTCATAAATATTTTAAGAAGGTTTGAGGAACTTTTTAACATTGCTAAAATGTTTATCAAGCCTTTTTTAAATTATTATAAATAAGGCCCTTAATATTAAACTGCCAGACCCACGATGTCGAACGTTAACGTTCGCTTGACTTCCATGCGAAAAACAGATGAGTTGCGTCCAACTAACAGCCATCAGATAGTATGTTGTCGTTCTGAGGCCTTTTTGTAGGTCGCAAATCAGCTGTTTTTCGCATAGAATTTCTACGAACTTTAACGATCGACATCGTGGGTCAGCCAATTAATTTCTGCTGAAATTTTTTAATTTAAATTGCAAAATGATGTGAAATGCATTATGTTGTCTTATTCTGCCTTCTACCAATCTTTGACTCTTTGTCTTTAACATTATTTGAACTAACGTTTTTAATTCAAATGTGTTTTAATTTAATTTTGATTCTTAACAATTTCTCTATTTTATTTCATGTTCTTTTCAGATGGCCGAACTCATGCATCAAATGCGTGATCCAGCCCATACCTTGGGCGGATCCGTTGGCAGTATACCACAGACGCTGGTGGCCAATAGCAACTCGGGTGGTGATCTATCCATGCAAAAGCTGCTGGCCGGCAATGGCGTTCACACAACACCGGCTACAAATTTGAAAATGGCCGAAGCCATGCGTCAGGCTCAAAACGAAGCTAGTCCAAGTTCGTTGACATCGTCCAAGATGAAATCGTCAAAATCCTATACACATGGTCTCAGTAATTCCGCAGGAACGGTAAGTGAAAAAATATATATGTATTACAATAAATATAAATCTAATAAGTGATATCGAAACTTTTCGGAAATCTAATAAATCAACATTCATAGGTTCTTCCGTTCCGTTTACATTACGAACCTCTGAATAATCGTTTACATTGATTTTCGTACGACTTAAGGCTGGGTTAGGCAAACGTAACCGTAACGCCCCCGAAGCGTAGCGAACAGCTGATTCAATCTGACATATGGAAATCAATGTAAACGACTAGGCAACGAAAACGCAACATAAACGGACGGCTGAATCTGCTGAAATGTGATTTGGACGGTACGTTTACCTAAATTCGCAAACAAAATCTGCTAAAACACCGAAAAGGAAAACATTTATGCAAAACTTTTAAAACGGTTTCAATAAGTAATAAAATGTTAGATTAGGAGCAAAAAATATAAAATAAAGATTTTACAATGTTTGTTGTGAATATCTCTGTGCCATATGTTTTCAAGTTTTGGGTAATTGCTCCATTGCGGCAACGTTATGGCTGCGTTAAAGTTAACGGCCTGTTTCTGTATTTCTAACGAAAGACTCTGCGAACGAAAACCAGTCACTCACTTTCGTCTGGAATTTGGTTTCTCTAAGGTTCGTTCGTTCGTTCGCCTGGCCTTACGTCAACGACGTTAGCAATTTACCAATTGGAAAAAAATGTTATTGCCAGATCAATAATTTCACAACTTCCGGTCTAAAAAAGCAGACATTTTTGTATGGTCGACCTTAGAAAATACACCTCTGTATCCTTTACACTAGCGGTGGCCAAAAATTAACCCTGGGTGGGTCAGCTGAGCTGATCCAACACTCTCATTTCTTTCTCTCTCTCTCTCACGTCTCTCTCATTGTGCACTAATGATTTTTTTCCATCTTAGCGAGCTGCCAATGTTGACTTCTTTATGCTTAAATATGTAAACATATGTATACAATTTTATTACTATTTAATTGTTTTTTCCATAATTATATTATTATCTACTTATTTTTTGCTTTTAATTACGTTTTTTTTGCCATTGTTCCTATCAGTCGACAAATAAAAAAAAGTGACTCGATCTGACATTTGTGTTCGCGCAGATGACAGCAGAGAGAGATAGAGAAACCAAAATTTACACTGAAATGATTACGTTTTCGTACGAGATCATTATCGTGCGACTTGTTGTTGTGATGGTAGTTAGTGAAACCCAAATCAGCTGTTTGTCGTCTTGCCTAATCCGTCCTATATTGGATCAGCTGATTCTTTACGCTACAGCAACGTTGCATTTACTCCCGCCAAAACAAGCCTTTACATTTCGATTATGTGATCCTATTTTAATTTCATTGTTTTCTTCTTCCTCTTCCCCAGGTGAACATTCCAACTTCTACCTCAGCTCAAAGTAATCTCTCGCTCCTCGCCGATATCTCACCCAATCACACCCATTTCTTTGAGGTTATGTATGTGGGCAAAATTCGCGTTTCTCACAAACGTGTGCCCTTCTCCTTCATCGACGATGCGTTGCCGAAATTCAAGGCCTATGATGCCCAACGTCAGCGTCTCATGCAAATGTCTTCGAATCGCAAAATGTCCATGACCAGCGAGGGAGCATTTGTGGGAGCGGGCACCATTGATCTGAAGTCTTGCTCACTCAAAGATCATGACGTGAAAGAGGAGGACGAAGAAGAAGCCGAACGAGAAGATGCCCAACGTTTGCAGAATGAAGTGTATAAGGATAATATGTTCGTTACAGTAGCTACGCCTCCATCGGGAGGTGAGGATGGAGAGCGTTCTGGATCTGCGGAAATGGAACTCAATGAGGGTGAATCTACTAAACAGACCGAGGACAACAAAGAGAATAATTTACCACAGCCAACGCGTTTAATGCGTGGCATAAGTCAGCTGGATATTCCCCTTAATAGAAAGGAGTAAGTATAGGGAATACCTTGAACGCATCCCTAAATCCAACATGTGTGATCTCTGCTCTGTGTTTGTTAATTGTTTAATGTTAAATATAATGTGCAGCATTTGTGAGTGTTTTAAGGTCGTGCGATAAGGAGAACTTCACCATATTGTTTCACTGTGTTCTACTTTCTGTTATCAATTCGTTGGCCTACATGTAATTCTCATTTGTTAGATGAGAGTTTTTCTTTTAAGAACAGCGACTCTCTGTAAAGTAATCAAAGGAGTGATCAATCGTGAACATATAATTCTCATTTGTTGGACGCGAGTTGTTCCACAAAGAGTAGCGAGACTCTGTGAAGTAATGAATATGTTACGAAATGATATTGTAGGCGCCAGAATTAAAAGTTCCCTTGTCAACATTTCGCTTAAATTCTAAATCTGGGTAGTTAGTCTCAGAGCAAGAATGTTACATTGATCAGACCAATTTTATTAAATATTTTCCAAAGATTTCCGAAGGCAATGATACCGAAATAACTTTTCGATTTTATTAAAAGATTGATATAGTTTACCTAAAATTAACATTTCAAGGAAGGAACATAAAGTGAGGATCTTGAATCCTTTAAAACGTCAGTCTCCGTTGCACGTGTATTCTTTAAGAATCTACTCTAGAGACAAGGCGACCGCTACGAAAGAAATCTGTAGATTTTCCTTCATTCATTTCTCAGCAATTCTTTCAGAACTCCCTAATTCCTTCATTCATTTCTCAGCAATTCTTTCAGAACTCCCTAATTCGGCTTATCCAAAATTAACATCTTAGCTATGAAATATTTTGACTCCAAGACCTCGAGGGAGGATTTGGATCCTCTAAGACGTCAGTCGTCCGCTATTCATAGATCATCAGCAATCGAGTTTTTCGTATTACCTGCAAGAATACTCTCGAGAGACACTTGCCGATCCTTACAAAATAAGTTCATGGATTTCCCTCAGAGTTCAAGAGACAATCCTAGATAGATCATCAAAGAATTTTTTCATTTGGTATACATGGATCACCTACAAATTCAAACGATTCGGGTATCCTACAGAATTCTCTACAGAGACTCTGCCCAGATACTCTGCCCCAAATTCAAACGATTCGGGTATCCTACAGAATTCTCTAGAGAGACTCTGCCCAATCCTTCCGAAAGAGGTCAAAACATTTCCTCAGTTCTTCCAGATACCTCTAATTTAGGTTACCCAAAAATAACATCATAGGCTTGAAACTTTTGTACTCTAAGATTTCGAGCAGGATCTTGAGATGTCTAAGACGTCAGTCATTCGTGTTACCTCGATTTCCCTCGGAGTTCAAGAGAGAATCCACTTTTGTCATTTGGAATACATAGATTACCTACAAATTCAACCGATCCGGGTATTCCATATAATCCTCCCTAGAGACACTGGTCGATCCTTACGAAAGAAGTCAATATATTTCCTCACTTCTGCCAGAAACACCTAGTTTAGTATACCCAAAATTAACATCTTAGGTATGAAACTTCTTTACTCTAAAAGTTCGAGGGAGGATCTTGGATCCTCTAAGACGTTAGTCGTCTGCTATACGTAGATCATCTGCCATCGAGTCTTTCATATTACCTGCAAGAATACTCTCGAGAGACACTTGCCGATCCTTACGAAATAAGTCCATGGATTACCCTCAGAGTTCAAGAGGCAATCCTACATAGATCATCAAAGAATTTGTAATTCGGAGTACATGGATCACCTACAAATTAAAATGACTCGTGTATCCTATAGAATCCTCTCGAGAGAAACTGATCGATCCTTACGAAAAAGGCAAATGATTTCCTCAGTTTTTCCAGTACCCCTTATGTAGGTTACCCCAAATTAACAACTTAGGTATAAAGATTTTTTAATATAAATTTCGAGCAGGATCTTGGATCGTCTAAGACGTCAGCGATCAACCATTACACAAATTCAACGGATTCTATAGAATCCTTACCAAATAATTCAATATACATAAATATTTCATCAGTTCTTCCAGAATCCCCTAATATAGCTTACCCAAAATTAACATCTTATCTATGAAACCATTTTACTCTATGACTTCGAGGGAGGATCTTGGAGAGACATCAGTCTTCATCGTACGTAGATCATCTACAATCGAAACATTCGTGTAATACGTAAGAATACTCTCCAGAGACACTTGTCGTTGTCACTCAAAGATATGTACATGGAATTCCCTCCAATTTCGACTCAATTCTTCCAGATTCCCCTAATATTTCATACCAGGTTTGCCACCAGGAAATACTCGGTACTAAATTCGGCGATGAGGGAGTTATTCGTAGCCTAGTCAATGGATTTTAGATACATGGATTTCCCTCCAATTTCGATTCAATTCTTCCAGATTCCCCTATTATAACTTACAAGGTTTGCAAGCAAGAAATTTTCTGTACTAAATTCGGTGAATAAGCTGAGGGAGTAATTCGTAGCCTAATTCATGGATTTTTGCCATGGAAAGAGCACATTTGTGCAACCTTGCATTATCCTGGTGGAAAATGCCGTAGATTTTTCTATCCAATTAGTTGGCATAGTATTCGCCATTGATTGTTTTACCCTTTTGAAGTTAGTCAATGTAGATTATACCGCTAGTAGATCCCAAAGAACGGTCGCCATGACTTTATCGGCTGATAAACCCACCTTGGTCTTCTTTGACACATATTGAACCCGAGAAATCCACTGTTTTTACTGCTGTTTGGCCTCTGAACGTTCTCAGAGGTCAAGCGAGTATCAGGAGTTGAACCTCAACAAGTTGAAATGAGAATCATAGATGAATTCTCAGCAAGTTCAAACGAGAATAGAATATATGGATACCCTAAAAGTTCAAATAATAATCATACGTGGAACCCGTAGGAGTCCATTAGTCTGGATCATTTACAACTTTAAGCTAAAAACATGTGTGGATCCTCACAAGTTCACAGGAGAATAGTATAGAATTCAAGTAAAGATCATATATGGAACCCCTTGCAGTCTATTCGACAGGTATACGACGATCATTCTTACGTTCGAATAAGAATCATGCGTGGATCCACAAATAATACCTGCATATTCTAAGAGTCCAAGAAAAAATCATAATTGGATCCCCTAGGAGTTCATTTAAAAGTCATTAATGCGGTTCTACTCAAGTTACATTACGGATCTGCCGGAATTATAGTGGAACTATTAATAGTTTCGAATTCCAAATACGTACGTGAATCCAACTCAGAGTTTCAAGAAGATAAATAGAGACCAGGATCTATTAATTAATTTTAAGTATAATTCGGAGTCTCGAATGAGTTAAATAAGCGTCATACGAGGATCTGATAAGAGCGCAGTCTTCATAAAACTAATTCAAAGTGCCAACGATTTAAATAGAGGCTCATATTTGGATACGAAACGGCGCAGAAACTCTTTAATATTGCTGTTGAACAACGCCAAACCTTCCTGCGAAATTGTCACACGATTATGTTTATGATCCATTGTGAGCAAACGCGGCACCCATCTTGCGGAAGGCTTTCTCATACCCAAGTGATCATTCAGAATTGTAAACCCTGAGCCATGTGAAATGACTATAGCTTCCACAATCTCTCGCATCGTGATTTTTTCAATAGTTTCGGGTGTAGAGACCTCAACTGAGCGTCCAAAAGGTTCGGCATCTTTCATGCTTGTATGGCCACAGCTGACATACCTCTTGACACGAGCAGTGTTGTCATTTCACTTAAGTGGCGGGTAATTCTAAAAGTCACGGACTTATTGACCCTCTTTCGTATTTTAGAATACGTTAGGTTAGGTTCAAGTGTCAGCTTGTATGTCAGGTTCACTAAGACTATATAATCCATTGTGATATCACTCGGAACGGAAGGGAAAAGATGAGATTTTCCTAGTCCCTGCCATTGAACCAATCCCATACGAAATTAGTCTATATAAGTAGATTCCCCTACTTATATACTTCGCCTCAATTCAACCAGAAACCTCTAATATAGCTTACCCAAAACTAACATTTAAACTATAAGGCCCCTATTCATAAAAAGTTAATGAAGGTTTGAAGAACCTTTATTAAATTTTTATGAATAAGGCCTAAATTAGCCTATAGATTTCCCTCCACTAATTTCGTCTCAATTCAATCTGAATCCTCTAATATAGTTTACCAAAAACTAACATTTTAAATGGGGGAAATTTTCGTTCAATTTCTTTCCTCCCCTTCTTTAAATTATATTCTTACTTACATCGCTTCCTCATCTCCATTACTCTAAACAGAGAGAAATTAGATTCCAATGATACTCAGACTATCGATGAAAATGAGCCATTACCCAGTAATGTTATCATCAATAAACATCCATCGCCACCGCGTCAAGAACAGGAACAAGAACAAGATCAGCTGCAGAACTCTGCTCAAGTACCGGAGCAGCAACCACAACAAGAACAACCAAACAATTCCATACAACAGCAGCAACAATTACATCCTAATTACGGTTTGGATAAGTGAGTAAAGATGTGTCATTCCTCTCCCCCTAGTCAGCGTTATGTTGTGTTGCTTGTTTTTGTTTGTTTTTGTTACCCTAAATCCCTGGAATGTTTTAATTTTCAATTGGTATTATATTGATCAAAATGTTTTTAGTCCTTTCTCCTGGCTTTTTTTCGTTATACCCCGGCATGATTTTCACATATCCTTTGAGTTTTTTTTTCTTTAAATAGCTGCTTATTTGAATTTTATATACCTTAAAATTTAAACAACATCCGGTAGAAAAGGAAATATTTTCAGGATTTGGAAGGGACCGTCAAGAGTCCCGGAAATTGTCATTGACTATTACGATATTTGTCGGTTGTACCTTGGATTATTGTCATTTGTATAGCTTATATATTTAAATGATAGGTAATCAACAGGTTTTCTTAATGTAGGTAGCTCTACACGAAGGACTCACCGAGAATACTCGTTGAACGCTTTTAATCGATAATATTAACCAAAAGACTACTTATATATGAATCTACCGCGAGTTAAGACTACTGCCATCAGTGGATACTCTAGGAATTTAACCGCGAGTCTACGTAGACCATTAAACGCTTTTAATCGATAATCTTAACCAAAAGACTATATGGATCCTCCGCGAGTTAAGACTACTGCCATCAGTGGATACTGTACGAATTTAGCCGAGAGTCTACGTGTATCATCTGTTGGTATCATCTACAGCCATATTATGAGTGCTTTTTTAAGAACTTTCGCATTTGATTTTAAAAATTGATAAAATTTAGAGAAATGTATGAAATCTTTTTTTGTTTCGATAGAACGGTCTATATAATTCAATGTTTAAATGCGAAAACAGTGTTGCCCAAAAATCACCCTTTACATTGATCTTCTATTCAAGCTAGAGAGATATACATACATATAGAAGTACCTGCATCCTCTACAATTTCAGGTTGGAGACATGATTATAGTCGACAGATCTTGGTGGATGTCCCCAAACGAGAGCATTACTCCAAATGATCCTCTGCAGACTTAAGCGACAGATATATGATACCTGGATCTCGACTCTCTGAATTCAATCGACAGCATTAATGGAAAATATCTTAGGAGAACGAAAATCATAGTGAAACCTCTAAAAGTCCTAAAGAGAATCATAGGTGGATCCTAAGCAAGTTCAAACGTGAATAGGGTAGGTTGATACCCTAAGATTTCAAGCAAGAATCATACGTTTCTCTCGCAGCCCATTCGTCAGGTATACCAGGATCATTAACGCATTCAAAAGAGAATAATAATTGAACCCCCAGCAAGTTTAAATACGATTATAGCTGGATAATCTATGAGCTGAAGGAATAATCATACTCGGATCCATTAGAGGTTCATTCATCAAGTATAAGTGGATCATTGACCCCCTAAATCAGGTATACGAGGATCAATCACAAGTTCAAACGATAATCATGAGTGGAGCCTCAACATGTTCCAAAGCGAACCATAGCTGCATACTATGAGAGAATCATAATCGGATCCAAAGGAGAGTAGGATATGATTCAACTAAGGATCATATATGTATGTATCCTAACACGTGGATGTTCAACAAGTTTAAATTTTAACGGATACACTCGGAGTTAATTTTTCATGTATTCTGGTAGATCTTCTGTACTCTTAATCGACAGACTCTCGGAATTCAGTTGACATTAATAAATTAGAAAATCGTGATCATCTTAGAACGCGAACGTTCTCAGAGTTCAAGCGAGAATCAGAAGTTGAATCTCAACAAGTTGAAAAGAGAATCATAGGTGAATCCTAGAATATGTGGATACCTAAGAGTTCAAACAGAAATCATACGTGGAATCCTTAAAAACCCATTAGTCTGGATCATTTACAACTTTAGACAAGAATCATCTGTGGATCCTCAAAAAGTTCAAACGAGAATAGGATAAGAATCAAGTTAGATTCTTAGTTAGATTCAATTTACTTGATTCTTATCCTATTCTCGTTTGAACTTTTTGAGGATCCACAGATGATTCTTGTCTAAAGTTGTAAATGATCCAGACTAATGGGTTTTTAAGGATTCCACGTATGATTTCTGTTTGAACTCTTAGGTATCCACATATTCTAGGATTCACATATGATTCTCGTTCCAACTTGTTGAGGTTCAACTCCTGATTCTCGATTGAACTCTGAGAACGTTCACGTTCGTAGATGATCACGATTTTCGTTCTTGGACAATCCCAAAAGTCAATTCATCAGGTATACGAGGAACATTCAAAATTTCAAGCGAGAATCATTCAAAAGCTCAGACGAGAATCATAGTGGACCAAACGAGAAACTTAGCTGGATAATCATATTGAAGAAAGAGTTACAAAGCCCCACAGATGTTGGTCGTTGTGCAGAAGAGCTACAGGTTCAAAATGGGGACTACGTCCAAATATGACACACTGGCTTTACATGAGCGTGATTAGACCAATAATAACATACGCCTCTGTAGTGTGGTGGACATCAATGGATAAAAAGTACAACGTAATACCATTGCAAAAAGTGCAACGTATGTGCTGCCTAGGCATAAGCGGGGCAATTAGAACCAAACCAACAAAGGTTTCCAATTTTCCAACAACTTGGAAAATTGGAAACCTTTCGAAGCCAGGAAGGATGAGTTGAAGCACTGTGCAGTGATGGCTCACAAAACTGTGTTGAATAGAGCAACTGCAAAGATACTGTGGGGTGACCCAAATGAGAAGAAAACAAGTAGTTTTCTGAAACTAAACTAGATCGAGATTAGTAAGATGAAATGTGTTCTAACGGGACACTCAAGCTTACAGGCACATCTTCATCGCATAGGACTAGCAGGAAACGACGAGTGCAGGGAAAACATCGAAACGATGGAACATTTTCTGTGTCACTGCCCAGCTTTCACACATGCAAGATCCCGATATTTCGGTTCCGACATATTGCCAGACTTGACTCATCTCAGAGGATATGACTGGAAGATACTGGGAAAATACGTGTCTAGTACCAATTTTCTGTAACCCGTGGGGTATAAAAATCATAAATAAGGAGCGCACAACAGGCCGAACCACTGGCTTAAGTGTATGTCCATGGACATGAGACGTTTAAACGTCTCCTCTATTCAACCTAACCTATCCTATATTAATTAGAAATGAATTTATAGCAAAGGCATAAATAACTACAGTCAAGGAGTCAATGACCAGTGATATGGGCCAATTACTATAACCAAGAGTCAATGGCCAGTGACAGGGGGTCATTCAATTACCCTTGAAAAAGCGTCACAACCCAAAGGTAGGGGTTTATCAACAATGACAAAGGGTCTATGATAATTGATGGAGAGTCAATGTACATTAAATTGTCATGACGATATGTTATGATGCATATGCATGACCATTTATGGGGATCAGTGACCATTCATAAAAGTAATGAGGGGTGGTTTTGAATGAAAGTTTTGAAAGACTATTTTTAGGGGATTACTGACCAATGTCATAGATTAATGGCCAGAGAAGGAAGGCAAATGACTAGGAGTAAATATTAATTAAGAAGTAAATTATATCCTAGAGGGAAATATAACTACAGTCAAGGAGTCAATGACAACTGATATGGGCCAATGACTACAACCAAGGGTCAGTGACCAGTGACAGGGTGTCAATGACCACTCATAGGGGTCAATTTCCTTTAGAAAGACGTCAATGACGATAAATAAATATCCATCGACAATGACAGAGAGTCAATGACCATAAATAGTGGATCCATCAAAATGTCACTGGGTCAATAAGCGTTGATAGGGAGTCAATGACCAAATAAAAATACACAATGACCATTAATAGTGCTCAGATACCATTGGTAGAAAGTCAGCAATCTTTGACTTTTTAGAAAGAGTCAATTTTCTTCAACAGGTGAACAACAATCAAGGACAGTGGGTTAGTGACCATTGGAAAGAACTAAATGAGTATAGGAAAGGTGTCAATGATCAATCACTAGGTGCCAATGACTATGTATTGATGGGATAAATAACATACCACAAGGGGTTAATCGTTATTTATCGTGTTTAATGGGCATTGGTAGAGGTTCAGCTAACTTTATCCATTAGTAGGGATCAATGTCCACTGACAAGGATTTAATGAAATGAAATAATCACTGAGGGGGGGATAATCCATTGAAAAGTCCTCAATGCGCATTGATAAAGGGTCAATGATCAATGACTATTGAAGGGATCAATAACATACATATGGGGTTAATCGTCATTGATCGTGTTAAATGGCCCTCGGTAGAGAGTTTGCAACCTTTTAATAGAGATCAATTACCGCTGACAAGGATTTTATGAATATTCACAAGGGACCAATAATCATTTATACGGAATAAATCGTTACGTCCTCACTTCTGATTATCCCCTCACCTTAGAGAGGAGGGTATATATCATTTGCTAAGAACCAAAAGTGTAACACATCGAAGGAGTGACCTAAGACCCTAAGTATGTTCGGCGGATATTCGATTTGGGTTATTTTAAGTCATTTGATCAATGTCCGTCCGTCCGTCTGTCTGCTGGCTGGTGCGCACGATAACTTTCGAAAGCAGTAACCGATTTACTTCAAATTTGGTATGTGGCAATATTTTCTTCTATCTTCGGCTAAGTTCGAAGATGGGCCATATTGGTCCACTCCTTATAGTACCTCCCCCACAAAGGATTAACATTTAGTGAAATATTGATTATTAAATAGCTTCTATACTACTTACTTGAATCCTCTGAAATTCTACATATAGTATTAATTTATTAGTCACTATCACCTCGAGAAAAATGGGCGAAGTTGCCACGCCCCTTTTGGTACCTCCCACACAAATGGACAATTTTGAACCAAAAGTTAATAGCTTATATACAGTGAAAATAGCTTATATACGGTTATAATACGGTGAAAACTGGGCATAACTGCCACGCTCCTTTTGGTACTTCTCACACAAATGGACCATTTTGTACCAAAAGTTACCAGCTAATAACTTTAATACCAGTGCATACAAATACTTGACATTTCGTACAGTGCAATGCTTTTATAGTACCTAGAGTCTAGAGAGAAGTGGCAGTGCAATGCTTTTATAGTACCTAGAGTCTAGAGAGAAGTGGCCGTAATTGGAACGCCCGTTTTCGTACCTCCCACACAAATGGACCATTTTACACCAAAAGTTAACAGCTTATAACTTTAACACCAGTGCATATAAATACTTGAAATTTTGTATAGTGTAATGGTTTTATAGTACCTAGAGTCCAGAGAAAAGTGACCGTTATTGGGAAGCCCCTTTTGGTACCTCTCACACAAATGGATCATTTTGTGACAAAGGTAAACAGCTTTTAACGTTAATACCAATACATACTTTATAGATATTAAATGCAATTGATTATAATTTAAATAAAACAAAAAAATATATAGATTTACTAATATTTTTGAGACTCAGGGTGAGGGGATTCAATAGTCGGTTCACCCGACGGAACTTTTTTGCTTGTTTTAATAGAAACTTAGATATTTATTTAGTTCATTTAGTTGGTAAAATACATAAAAAGAATAAAGTTAAATAAATGATCAGGATGATCCGTACACGTCCGTTCGCCACAACTTCAACTATACGACTCACCGTCTTCTTCGTCTCTCATTGTGTGGGCAATTCATGATTGCCATTTTGCAAAAAATTCGTAGTCTTACACATTGAGAAGTTAAGGAGTTAATGATCAATAACAGAAGATCAGTGTTAATCGACAGATCGTTAGAGATTCGATGAAGATTGACAAGGGACCAATAATCTTTGAGAAGGTAAAGTGTTAACGATCAATAACAGAAGATCTGTGATCATCGACAGATCGTCCGACAATTGACAGTGGGTCAGTGGCCATCAGCTGCATTAATATAAAACTATGTAAATGTACTCCTCTTCGTTTCTAATGGAAAATTAAATGCTGCATTCTCATCTAACTAAATTGAAGATAATATCGGATTAGTCAATGGCAAATCTCTAGCTGTGTTAAAGCAGGCATCGGAAGTTCTTTTCTATCGGAAATTTTGCTTTATTCCTCCAATTTTGACTAATTAATAACCTTATTTAATTCTCTCCCTCCTCCTCTTTTGCCAGCTTGCCCAAACAACGTGATCGTTCGGCTTCTTATGGCTGCATACCGCCCTATGTTGAACAGAATCGCACTATGGTCTTTTTGGTGGGTCGCTCTGATTTGCGTTTGATTTCGCCGGATCGCAAGCAGGTCTTGCTCTACAAAGATTTCAAAGATGTGGCCAGCTGTGCTCAAGGTCAAAAGAATGCCGATCACTTTGGCATTATCTGTCGTGAGGCTCACAATGATGGCTATATTGGTTACGTGTTCAAATGCCAATCGGATCATGTGTGTGATGATATTGTCGCAGCCATTTCCCAGGCCTTTGTAACCTGTGCCGAACAAAAGAAAAAGGAGGCCACCCAAATCTTCTCTTGCGATCATTGCCCCATGTTGTGGTATCACAAACTCTGCACCGATGTCGAGGGTCTTAGTGAGAAGAAAACGCAGGCGATGATCTTCAGACGTATTGAAACGTTGACTGATGATGAACAGGATACTATATGGGCGAAATTCTATGGTTCCGAGAAAATGACGGCTCCTTTGCAGGAGCAAAATCAATTCCTGATGATGTTGCTGAGGGCTCATTGTGAATCACGACAGCAGAGGCATGTCCATGACACCGCAGAGAATCGTTCGGAATTCTTAAATCAATACTTGGGTGGCAGTACCATATTCATGAAGGCCAAGCGTTCGCTGACCAATTCCTTTGATCATTTGCTTAAACGTAAAGCCTCCAAGGATGACATAGGGGCGAATATGTTGCAAGTTAAGGAACATAAAATACGTGAGAGTTCAGCGGAACCAAAGCTAGAGGGAGCCGGGGGCGGGGATTCGCCGCCGGAAGGTTTTCGTTCCAGATCGAATACGATTGGTGGTACCAGTCCCAGTAAACCGCAGGCAGAACAATTGAAATCACCAATGATGGATATGTGAGTAGAAGAGAATGAATGAATGAAGAGAGAGAGATGAAAGAACGATTTTGTTACTAATATTGTTTCCCTTCCAGATTCATGAAGGTTGGCAATAGCCCTAAGGTAGCTGAGACCCATCAGGGTTCCTGGCGTCAGGCCATACTAAACAGTGTGGTAACACCCTCAAAGGGAATGGATGGCAGCGATGTGCAGTCGGAGTATTTGTCACCCATGAGAATAACACGTAAGATCTGTTTTGCTCTTTTATTTATTTATTTATTTATATGAATTAGGGGGGCCGTGTAATAAAGACCATGTGGCTAGATTTTGCAGCGACAGACCAGAGCCTCTGGTGGGAATCGAACCCACGACCCCCAAACTCATAGGCGAGCCCGCTACCAACTCACCTACTGGGGCGCTCTGTTTTTCTCTTATTTTCTGTAACATCTATGCTGAATTGTCTCTCTCTATCTCTCTTTATAGAACCCAAAATTGGCAAACGTACTCGTGAAGATCTACGCGAACTCTGGAAGACAGCTATACGTCAGACGATCTTGCTCAATCGCATGGAAACCGAGAACGCCATGCTTCAGGCGCGACAAAATGAAAACGAATTGAAACGCATGAAATTGGACTATGAGGAAATAGTGCCCTGTGACAAGCAGCTGATCGATCGTTGGGAAACCTTCATCGAACGTGACTCTGTGAAGATAGGCAACAAGCGTGATCCCATAGTCTTGGCGCAGGCCATTAAGACCGGTGTGCCACGTTCGAAACGTGGCGATGTCTGGTCTTTCCTGGCCGAACAACATTCCATGTATACGGCTCCGGTGGATACAAAGAAATTTCCGAATTTCAATACTCCCTATCATACCTTGTTGAAAAATCTCACCGAACATCAGCATGCCATATTTATTGATTTGGGTCGTACCTTTCCCAATCATAAGTTCTACAAGGACCCGCTAGGTCTGGGACAATTGTCGCTGTTTAATTTGCTAAAAGCTTACTCCATATTGGATCCCGAGTTGGGCTATTGTCAGGGTTTGGGTTTCATATGTGGCATTTTGCTATTGCATGTAAGTATTTGAGGGACTAATTTTTTAAGAGAGTTAAGTAAACTAATTTTCTCCCCCTTTTCCAGTGCGAAGAGGCTGATGCCTTCCAGCTGCTGAAACATTTGATGTTCCACCGTCAAATGCGTACCAAATACTTGCCCGATATGAAAAAATTCCAATTACAATTGTATCAATTGTCACGTTTGGTCAAGGATCATTTACCCGATTTATATGTTTGGCTTGACCAGAATGATGTTTCACCCACTCTCTATGCGGCCCCTTGGATTTTAACGGTCTTTAGCTCACAGTTCCCATTGGGTTTTGTGGCACGCGTCTTTGATTTAATGTTCTTGGAATCCTCTGAGGTTATTTTCAAATTTGCCATAGCTTTGTTGACCGTGCATGAGTCTGAGCTATTGGCTCGTGATAATTTCGAAGAGATTATGGATTATTTGAAAACAATTGTACCCAAAATTGATGCTAAGACCATGGAAAAGGTGTTGAAAATGGTAAGTTGGGAAAATCTAATAGATATAGAAATTAAATTATAGCATACTCTCGGGTAAATAATGGTCATTATTCGCCTAATAAAACCAATTTCGAGGCTCTATAATAAGTTTCAGTGTACTTTCGGGCCAATTATTCTTATTATTCTCATATTAAAACCTATTCCGAAGCTCTGTAATTGCTTTCATGCAATGGAGATAGGTATAATCGTTGAGAAAGACACCATAGTTTGATGAAAGTTTTAGGCAGGGCAGTTTAAAATGTATAATTGTGAGGTCAAGTACAGAACTTATTGTTGGGCTTTCCTTAATTTTGCGTATCAAGTGCGAATTAAGGAGACTCCACTTTTTCTACGATGGTAAAAGTAAGAAAGAAATTTAGTACCTCGCGCTCTATATTAACAAAATCACTTCTGACCGGCCTGATTAGAGGTGCTGCGTCGCTAAGACTATGTACTGACATAGACCTGCCTGGTTTGTGAGTTGATCTAGGTTCTGTCCTACACCTTTCCTGATGCTTGCATGAACTCGGTGCTGATCGGCATGACTGCAGCGATATCACTGAAGCAGGTTGTTCGTCTCCTTATATATGTAGATAATTCACTGAAGATATCCAGAAGTATGATATGATAGCAGTATCGGCATGACTGCACCGATATCACTGAAGCAGGTTCGCGAGTAGAATGTTCGTCTCCTAATATAGATAATTCACTGAAGATATCCAGAAGGTTGATATGATAGCAGTATGTTTTGCTCTGATAAGACCTCAGCTAATCTAGGTGGCTTTAGCGTGCAAGACTATGGTACTTATGAAAGTCATACTGACGGTCGGTAATTAGAGAATACCCAATCAGGATCGGGGTGAAAAGAACCTCAAGGGTATTTACTACCGACAAAATAAGGGGTAGACTATCAACTAGATGGTGATAGGGATGAATATGGCGATAGCAGGTCCAACTTCGAGCATATATGACGGTGTCTTCGTTTCCTAAATGTAGATGCATCTCAGGAAGGTCTTCGATATACCATACCCATGGTCAACTAAGACCTCAGCTAAAATTCCTGATTATAACCCGTACAGCACTTATCGTACTGTAGTGCTTATGTAAACTGTTGTGATGATCGGGTGAGGCTCAGGGTGAAAAGAACCTCAAGGCTATTTGCTGGTGACCAGATAAGGGAATCAGCATGCACGATTCTCCCTCGCTCCAGCACTTGCGTTCATATTCAGGACTGATGATCTAAAGAGTGTCTATTATATCTTTGAACTTTAAGCTAGTCATCATGAAAATAACTCTCGATCTTTATGGGTGGTTATTAGGATTATGTCTGTTATGCCATTTTGCTCAGAGGTATCTTTTGTACCTTTGAACGTCAAGCTCCAGATTATGTAAATCACTCCTGGACCTTTTGTCGGGTAGACTATTAACTTGATGGTTATAGGGATGTCTACGGCGATATCACTGTAGCAGGTATTGCTTAGAGAACATACAACTGTGTCTTCACCCGGATAAGATGTTCGTATTATCATGTAAATGGACCGATATCTTGAGCACCATGGTGTGTTCTGATAAGACTTTAGCTTTTAGTCATGATAAAAGCTTATTGTGGAACATTGAAGAATATGCAGTGTCGGTAGGAGAAAAAGCTCGCGGGTATCTGGGTTAGGTTAGGTTGGGTTAAAGGACGCATAGTGCATTACCAATTTGGCGTGCAGTACTGCACTCGGAGACCGAAAGGTCCATTGTGTTAGTCCTATAAAGAATTAAAGCTTTGGGGAAACAGTTGAAAAAATAATAGATTGAAAAATGAAAGGTGGTGGAGGGGGCCCCAATTAGGAGTGAGAAGAGCGGAAAAAAGAAATGTTGAATTAAAAGAGGAGAGGGCAGAAAAGTTCTTGCGATAGACAATGCGGTTTAGGCAGATGGATGAGCGGTTCTTATCCCCAGCCACTTCAGGCAACTAATATAATTGAGGATACTGATGATTTTATGCGATGACAGAGCTTCTAGATCTTCGATCGTAAAGTCACCTAGGTAGCGGTGTCTTCTTCTAGAAAGAAAAGGACATTGGCAAAGGAGGTGCTTGATCGTTTCAAGTTCCTCTTCGTCTGTGCAGAGACGACAGTAGTCGTCTGATGTAAGTGCTCTAACGTTACAGTGGCCTGTGAAAACGCCTACTAACAGGCATAAATCCCTCTTTGTGAGGTTCAGCAAGTCCCTTGTTCTGGATTGTGACATAAGAGACCAGAGAGACCTAGCGATTTTACAGTCCGGTCTGGCTCCTCTCCTTCATGCCGAAGAACTCACACATTGGTGGATACAGTGATGACACCGCACTAGTGGTTTCCATCGCCGATGCGTTCCGCGCGAACACATCAGCCTTCTCGTTTCCGTTGATGTCACAATGTCCTGGAACCCAGCAGAGCTTGACGTTGTTAACTGTTAATTTGTGCATTTCTAATATGCAATCATTCACTATCTTGGATTTAATGACGTTGGAGTTCAGTGCCTTCAGAGCGCTTGACTATCAACATAGATAGTTATGTTTTCACCCTGTCTGGAAAAGCCCTCGTTAATTAAACGCAAGGTAACCAGGATGGCAAAAACCTCCGCCTGAAAGACACTGCAGGTGTCTGGCAAATTATAAGACCTGCTAATGCTAAGAGATTCACTAAAGATGCCAGCCCCCGTTCCCACATCCATCTTTAATCCATCTGAGTAATTCGCGTGACCACGAAAGGGGAGATCACCATCCAGCCAATCTGATCTAGAAAGGGTCGTCGTATCCAAGTTTGTGAATAAAATCAGAACAGGTGGCAAATAATCAGTTTGTCCTGTTAGAACCCTCAGACTAGGCCTGTTAGATGCCTCATTAAGAATCTTTGAGTGTCCGCAATCTGAGTTACGCCACATAAGTGATTGGCGGAGTCTAATAGCACACTTGGTGGCGCTACACTTAATATATTGACATATCGGTTGAAGGTTTAGTAAAGTGTTCATCGCCGCTTGCGGTGTGCTCATTCTCGCGCCGGTTATGAATAGAGAAGCAATTCTTTGAATTTTCTCTAAAGATTTTAGCTGGTGTCTATATCCAGTTGCTTTCCACCACACTACTGAACCATAGGTGAGGATGGGACGCACAATCGCGGTGTAAATCCAGTGGATAGTACTTGGGCGGAACCCTCAACTTTTACCTATGGAACCTCTGCAGGAGTAGATTGCATTCAGTCCCTTGCTGACTCTTTCCTTGGTGTTACTTTTCCAGTTAAATTTCTGATCAAGTATGACGCCAAGGTACTTAGCCTCTGGGAACAGTTTCAACTCCACCCCGTCGAGAGTGGGTTTATGGAGAAATTCTATCATATTTTTCCTAGTGAATAGGACTAGCTCTGTCTTAGTTTGATTAATTCTTAGCCCGTTCGCCGTTGCCCATCTAGACAGCTTCCTAAGAGCACTTTGAATAAGATCAGTAATGGTTGAGAGGATTTTGCCTCTAACCATGATAACCACATCGTCGGCATAAGCGACAACTTTCAGACGCGGGTATCTGCAAAAGGCAATGGATCAGCCATTATGACACTCTCATCCCAACATCAGCCTTTCATCAGATCTAAAGATTAACTTTTGTGTCTTTGGACCTTACGCTCTTTACATCAAATTTACAATCGACTAGGATGACTTTCGATAAGACCTGCCGGTATAGGGTTTCTCTTGTACCTCGCACTTTATATGAAGATCACTCCCGACCTGCCTGTGTAGCAAACTTCCCCTAGGTGGCGATTAGGATGTCTATCCCAGTGGATAATGCTTTGACGATAAAACTATGTCGCCCCCAGGAGTAAGATGTCCGTCTCCATATCGAAACCCCCATTCTAAAACATGCTAAGTCGACTTAGCATAGTTTTAGGGAGATTGCATTTTTATTTTCTAAATATTCCAAATTATATTCCGTCAAAATTTGGTGTTTATCCGTCAACCCAATCAAAAGTTATTCACAAAACCGTACACGTCATTCGATTTGCATTATAAAGGAATTCCACACAAATTTAAAAAAATAATCAAACTTTGATCGCCTCTCCTGAAAAACTACCTTTTTGCACTTAGCATAGTTTAGAATGGAGGTATCGATACGTAGATGATAGTCTGAAGACTTGCCACATGGTATGTTCGGTTGATAACTCAGCTAAAAACGTTATTATAAAGTACAAAGCCGTAGTGGTACTTAGGATAATATTCTTTTGATCGTCAATTGGAAACTATCGAATATGTCTAGGGAGCAAACGATTATCAAGAGTGTTTGCTAATTGCGAGGAAAGGGAAATTATTAGACGTTACGATTGCCCCTTATTCACGACGTTGCCTAGTTTCATAAGTACGACCAATCTGTCCATCTTCCTGATTTCGGGTGTTATTAGAGTGATCAAGTACAAATTGCGCTTTTTTGTCAGGCACTCGACTCGTGGTAAATCCAGTTGCGTCAGCATCAGCTTTAATATTCCGCCTGGCCCAAGCTCTTTGGACGACTTTGTGGATGATATGAGCAATATCGCCAACTATGAACGGTGATACTAAATCCCTTCTGCTTTTGTCAGCTACTCTACTCCTGGTTGTTGTTGTTGTTGTAGCAGTATATGTGTTTGTTATCCATTAGTTGTTTTTATTCGCCTTGTATAGTGGGTTCTGCTTTATTTGTTTCCAGGCCGAGGAAGATGGCTGCTTCCACTGGTTGGGTCCAAAGAGACCTGGGAACAAGTTGAGTAGATTTAGCAGGGCAGTTAAAAAGGTGTAGTGTGTCGTGTGGTGCCTGGTTACAAGCGGGACATGTGTTCGACGTGGTGCCATCAATCCTTGCCCAGTATGAATTGAGGCGGCTAAACCAGCCAGATCTTAATTGGGCCAAAAGTACTCTTGTCTGTCGTTCCTCTTCCTCTGAGGCCACTGATGGAAGGTGGTCTCCTAGCACGACATTGACTCTATAATTATTCACGGCTTCAGCGACTGCGTCAGAGTACATGTCAGCCAGACCTGCATGGTAAGCTCTCTGATCTAGAGGTTCTCTCTTGTAGAGTTAGACCTCGCGCTCTAGATCATGAAGGTCTTTCCTGATCTGCCTGGGAGGTGGACGCCTATCCACTAGATGGTGGATGGGATGGCTGGGACGGTAGCAACCAAGCAGATACTGCTTCGACAGCAAACAAATTGTGTCGTCGCACGGTTATGATCTTCGTCTCCTCATGTAGGTGGTCCAGAGAAGACATGAGGAGGCACCCTGTCGCAGTTCTCAGGGCGACATTTTGGCAGGTCTGTATATTCTTCCACTGGGAAGAATTATTAGACTTTACGATTGCCCCTTATTCACAACTTTGCCTTGTTTCATAAGAACGACCAATCTGTCCATCTTCCTGACTTCGAGTACTATTACAGTAATAAGGTACAAATTGCGCTTTTTTGTCAGGCACTCGACTCCCGGTAAATCCAGTTGCTGCAGCATCAGCTTTAATATTCCGTCTGGCCCAAGCTCTCTGGGTGATATGAGCAATATTGCCAACTATGGACGGTGATATAACCCTTCTGCTTTTGTCAGCTACTCTACTCCTGGTAAATACAATTGCTGCAGCTGGAGCGTTGATATTCCGTCCAGGCCAAGCTCTTTGGACTTTGTGGATAACATCATCAATTTCGCAAGGTATGAGACTATACTTTCCCACTGTCACGCTCGAAGTGAAAGAACTCGATCCCTTTTCGGACACGAGTTCACAATATGCAATTTGTAGACGATTTACTTATGATTCTAAACCCAGTAGGATTATACTGCTGATTTTGCTGGGAAATTTGTTCGCATCTAGGGTATTCGATCAGCAAGGATGGTCCGGAATTTCTTATCAGCTACCAGTATAACTGAACCCGTCACAAATAGCTTTCCTATGATTCATAAAAGAACGGCCCAGAGACAAAGTAATAATGCCTATAAAGTCTCCTAGGCGGACACATGTATTGCCGTACCGTCATGGACTGATATCCGACAAAAAAGCAAGGGCACATCTACTAATCGGCAGTATCTAACCATTGTACTACTCTATCTCGCCAGTCTGACTGCTACCATATATTGAATTTCTTGAGGTGGAGGACATAGTTCTTACTTCTGGTGATATCGCAGATATGATCAGCATATGCAGAATACCTGAATAATTTTTCGAATGAAATCTCAAGAGTTTTGTCATTATAATGGCTATACTGCGCAGACAAATCGTTTCACCGTGAAAAAGTTAAAGGGTGAGTACACTCTTCTATACCTTAAGCCATCAACTAGACAGATGGGAATTTCGAAGAAGACCAAGAAATGTCGTTTCCTCGCTGATCATCACAATGGTACCTCGATGTAAAACGATGTTAAACGACTTTCTGCAGTCAAAATCGATATATCCGAGCTGTAGTTCAAACAAGAGGGCTATGTCATACAACCGACATAAAGCTCCACCATTCCACCATTTCACGGCCATCGTTATACTTATCCACACTAAAATTGTACTCATCGGCCCATGTTCTTGCTGTCAGCTCTTCGAAAATAAAGCTTCTTTTGTTTTTTAGTTCTGGGTCGTTCGGATTTGAGGTTTGATTACTTAAGGCAATGAAGCTCTTATCGGGTTTTTAACTTGGTCCTTTGGATTTGATATTCGAATACCACTTGTGATCCAATATTGCTTAAAATTTAATATAACTATCTTATAACTAGATTTAAATTATTATTTCCAATGTCTTCTTTCAGGTTTTCACATTGGACGTCAACAAACAACTAATGGAATACAATGTTGAATACAATGTGCTGCAAGAGGAGATCACCTCCACCAATCATCATTTGGATATGTTAAATCAAGAGAAAACAAGAAATCAACATTTGGAGCAACAACTGCAGGTAAGATCCTCTAGGCTTTAAGCATAACCCCTTTTAATTATTATTTTTTTATCTCAATCACCCCCACTCAGTTCGCCCAATCCTCAATTGTGCAATTGGAGAAGACTCGCACCTCGCAACAATCGCAAATAACCAATTTACAAACCCAAGTACAATCATTGGAATTGACTATACAAACTCTTGGACGCTATGTCAGCCACTTAGCCGAACGTAATATTGATTTGGAAATACCACAGGAAGTACGACGTGTCCTGCAGCAATTGGATGATCTCGAACGCCAAAGACGGCGACCATTGTTCACCGAACGTAAGATAGGCAAATCCATATCCGTTAACAGTCATTTGGGGTTTCCCCTCAAAGTCCTCGAAGAGCTGAACGAAAAAGAAGAACATGGTTCGCCCCAAAAAACCAAGAAGACACCTTATTTTGAGAATACCTATGAACAGTTGAGGCAACAGAAGCGTAATGCTGCGGCGATCACGTCGAGCGCCAACAATGAGACCTCCACCTCGCCCATCCGACAAGTGACGGTAACACCGCCCATCATACAACAACCATTGTCGCCGGATTTAAATCTAACTGCAAAAACGCAGCCTCGTCTTCATCAGGCGCAGCAAAGGCCGAACCGGTTGTACGATAGCAATGGACCGAATCACCAGGAAATACAGAGTCGTTTGGATGAACTAAAATTGCCCGAACATGTCGATCGTTATATGGCCAGCATTAAGAGTCCCTTGGAGGTGGACAGCGGTGTGGGCACTCCACTAAGTCCACCCAGCACGAGCAGCAATAGCAGTCAAAGTAGTTCCTTAAGCACTGGCAGCATCTTCAGTCGTATGGGCTACAAGAATACCCCAGCGGTATTCTCACCCAATGCAAGTCGCCAGCTTTTTGGAATCGTTGATACATCCTCCACCACCACCACCTCCTCCTCTTCGAATATCACAGCCACTTCACCGGCTAAAGCCAGCTCAGCTGTAGAGGCCACTTTGCCAGAAGTAAACAAAACCGAATCCATGCATCCTTTGAGTATGGTGGGCGAGGTGAATGTACGCTTCAATGGTACCACACAATTGAAATCCATTCGACCTATGCACTATGTGAAGACTTTGTCCAATGCTGCAGGCCTGGTGGCCACTAATAGTACAGAAACAATGGATAGCTCAGTGACCACCACCACCGCCGCTGCCGCCGCCACAACATCGGAAATGGTGGCTGTGACAACAACCAATGAATTGCCAGAAATTGTTACCGGGGCCGGTGCAAGCTAACGGTTTTGATTTATAACGAAGTTCTTGCGTAGCTTCTATTGAATAAGAAATCACAGAGACACGCGACAGACAGACAAAGCAACAATATAGTGTGGCATTGCAGTCAAGAAAGAAACCCAAGAAAAACCCAAACACAGATTTTGAGAAAAACAAAAACCAAATATACATAAATATTCGTTTCCAGCCGAAAAAAAGGGGAAACCGCCCCCCAACAGAACCTGAGCTTAATGTTAAAGCAAATCCCCCCAAAATGCTTCAATTTATATAAAAGATGATGAGAATAATGAATACGATTTACCCCTTTTTTCCCCCCGAGGAGTGTAACAGTAGTGAAGTAGAAGAAGGACAAATATTTAGTAGGGTGCTAATTAATATTGACATATAATGACGCGATGGTTAGACATCAACAAAAGTGCAGTATTTAATTTTGAATGAAAATTGTGGGAACAAGTCATTCCAGACCTAGCAAACTATTTGGGTAATCATTTTTGACAAACCTTCTGGTAATAACATAACGATTACCCCAGGATTTTCCTGGGATTTGATTACTTCTCGTTTAAGCTCGAAAAAGTTTAATATTCAAACCCTTAAATAAAGGTATACTAATGGCGATTTCGTTTCTGAAAAAGAATGTCACCACATCATGTTGCGACATTTTAAAAATTCCTCCTTAATTGTAGCATCATTTGGTGGAGAATTGTAATGTAAAATCAGCCATTTCCTAAGATTGACAGGGAAATTATTTGTGACAATATTTCCCTGTCAATGTGAAAACAAGTAAAGACGGATTAAGTGCGTCCCATGCCGAATCTTATGTACCTTCCACCATGGGTCGCATGTGTATGATTTCGTTTGCAAATAAACTCATTATACTAAATTGCAGCCCAATTCGTTGCAATTTTAGGTTTTTGAGGCCTTACGAAGTCAAATTTAGTGGGACCTTAGTATGGGGCCTACATAAAAACATGGACCTACTACCATGTTCGTGTGAAGTTTTCTGGGTATAAATAAACCCAAAAACAAATATGCAGTCTCTTTGACGTTAAGAAGTCAAATCGGACAGATGCTACATATGTATAGGGCTATATCAAATAATGGACCGATATTTCCCTTTTTCAATACCAAGTTACCTGCAGCTATAAGAAGTATATGAACCAAATTTCAGTCATTTAGCTCCATTATTGTAGATTGTAGCGTGATTATAACTGATGGAAGGACGGAAAGACGGGTATGGCTAAATGGTCAATATTTCTACGTGTTACAAACAGAGTGACAAAATGAATATTCCCGCCATTCCTATGGTGGAGCGTATAAATAGATATTTTCGAGCGATAATAGAAAAGTAGACTTCGTCTGTTATTCTAGCAATCTTAAGGTTGCTATTTTAGTACACAAATATATTAATTAATTTACCTGTTGCACATTTTTTTATTAAAATTTTTGTTTGTGACCTGACGTTATAATAATAACATTTTTTCACTTTAGTGCGAGGATGGGATATAACATTTGCTATGGGCCAAAAGTGTAACACAACGAAAGAGTGACCTATGACCCTAAGTATGTTCGGCGGAAATCCGTTTTGGGTAATTTTAAGTAATTTGAGCAATGTCCGTCTGTCTGCTGGCTGGTATGTGGTAATATTTTTTTCTATCTCCGGCTAAGTTCGAAGATGGGCCATATTTCTCCACTCCTTCTGGTAACTCCCCATGAAGGTTTAAAATTTAATGAAATATTGATCGTCTAATAACTTCTAAGTAGTATACTTATTCGAATCTTCTAAAATTCCACACATATTATTACTTCATTAGTCGCTACCATCGTGAGAAAAATGGTCGAATTTGCCATGCCCTATTTGGTACCTCCCACACAAAAGGACCATTTTGCACCCAAAGTTAACATCTCATAACTTTAATACCAGTAAACAAAAACACTTAAAATTGTGTAAAGTCTAACGTTTTTATAGTGCCTACAATCCAGTGAAAAATTTAGGTTATTGACGCCCGTTTGGTACCTTCCACACAAATGGATTATTTTACACCAATAATTAACAGCTTATAACTTTAATACCAGTGCATAAAAATACTTAAAATGTTGTACAGTGTAATGGTTTTATAGTGCCTTCAGTTCTGTGAAAAATGGGCGTTATTGCCACGCCCCTTTTGGTACCTCCCATACAGTGGTACCATATTGTACGATAAGTTAACAGCTTATAGCTTGAGTGCCATTCCACGAAAATACTACAAAATTGTGCACAGTGCTACAGCTTTAGCCCTATGAAAAATAGGCGTTATAGCCAAGCCCCTTTTTGTACCTCGCTCACAAAATGGCCAAATCATACCAAAATTGAATAGCTCATATAGTTAACATACCATTGCCCATAAATGCTTATAATTTGTTAAACCCCTTCAGAACTCTAATTCTGAGGAATTAGAGTTCTCTTATCAGTATATCAAGAGCAGAATAATAAAATGTGGGGTGGTGACAACAGCATTACAGGCAGCGCACATCGGCGAGGGTTTTCTTCTTCATTCTAGCTTAGCTTTCTCCACTATCTTTATTTTATAGCTTGTATGTCTATTCCATGTAACTAAGGCTTCTTCAAAGCAATTGGAAATAATGTGAGTTTCCTGAAATACAATGGGCCTCGTATTCCGATACGGTCCATTGGATTTCTCATTTTTTATGGAGTTAATCGATTTGGCATTTCAGCCAATGAAATCATTATCGACTTGTGTTTTACTTCTTGAAGTTTCATTCGACTCCTATTTTATAAAATCCAATGAAAAAATTAAACATATTGAGAACCGTATTTCGGAAAATAGACATCACCGATAATTTATTTATATTTTTCCAAAATATACTTTTTTCTTCACACGAATCAACTTAACATTTTTGATTTGCAATTTTTTATTATGTAACTTTTTTATGTTAAACTTTATTATGTAAATTGATGCAACATTTGACTTATTTTCACTTATTTTTATACCCTACACCACACTGTGGTACAGGGTATTATGACTTTGTGCATTTGTTTGTAACACCAAAAAGGAGAAGAGATAGACCCATTGTTTATTATACCGATCGACTTGTAATCACTTTCTGAGTCGATTTAGCTATGTCCGTCTGTCTGTCCGTCTGTCTGTAGACGTATTCTTGTAATCAAAGTACGGTCCGATCTCAACGAAACTTTGCACATATCTTTTTTTAGGCCCAAGGACGAATTTATTGAATTTCGTCAAAATCGGTTCAGATTTACATATAGCTCCCATATATATGTACCTCCGATTTGGCATATATGCACTGTATAAGCAACATTTTGTAACCGATTTGTACAAAAATTGACAGAGAGTAGTCTCGTGATACACTTAGATACAATACAAAATTTGGGGGAAATCGGTTCAGATTTATATATAGCCCCCATATATATGTTGCACCTGATTTGACATGTAAGCGCTGTAGAAACTGTATTTTATATCCAATCAGTACGAAATTCGGCAGAAAGAGGTTTCTTATTACATGAAGGAATACTGCCAAATTCGGAGAAAATCGGTTCAGATTTAGATATAGCCCCCATATATATGTTACCCCCGATTTGAAATTCAATAGCTGTAGAAACTGTATTTTATATCCGATCACAGCGAAATTCGGCAGAAAGAGGTTCCTTATTACACGAAGGAATACTGCCAAATTTGGAGAAAATCGGTTCAGATTTAGATATAGCCCCCATATATATGTTAGCACCGATTTGACATTCAAGCGCTGTAGAGACTGTATTTTATATCCGATCAGCACGAAATTCGACAGAAAGAGGTTTCTATTTTACATGAATGAGTATTCAGGGAAAATCGATTCAGATTTATATATAAGCTCCATATATATGTTCCTCCTGATTTGGTTACAAAGCGCTATAGAAGTTGTACTTTACTTCCGATCATTACAAAATTCTCCAGAAAGATGTTTCTCAATTTAGGAACGAATATTGCTTAATTTAGCGATTATCGGTTCAGAATTAGATATATCCGCATATATATGTTCTTACCCATTTACCAATTATTCCAAATTATTATCGCAATAACCCTTATCGCATTGTTAGGGAGGTGTAAGGTATTATATAGTCGGCCCCGCCCGACTTTCTGCCATTCCTTACTGGTTATTAACAGCAAACGTTTTAGCAAACTGCAAATTTTTCAGCAGTGTATTTGCTATTGCAAAACTGCAAACTTTTTGATGTTACAGAAGAAAATTTGCTGTATTAGCTCCTGAAAAATGTTTGCTGAAAATTCACAGATGGTGTTTGTTATTAACAGCAAATTTGTTGTTGTTGTACAATTGAATACCACGATGTGTCACATAAGCGCTGTACTTTAAGGTAAATTTTTATAAAATTTAGCAAAGAACAATTTTGGGAGTCAGGAAAAAAACTCTACAAAATTTTAAATAAATCGGTTCAGATGTAGTTAAAGTACTAATATATATTTGTTGAATAAATACTATAGGAGGAAAATTTTCAAATTTTGATATAGCTGTAGGGTAATTCAAAAGGCAGTAACACGACCCCCTCCTATTTCGATAAAAATTGGCACACATAATCTCCTAGTGTGGACTATTTCTATGATGTCTACGTTTAGAACAAATTTGCCATGGTTCTTGTTTTACAGTGTCCGAAAGTTGGTCTCGTCTCTTCTTTGTTCTTAAAGGACACTGAATTCATCAGAATATAACTTACGAACGCTTTATCCGATTTCGAAGAGTATCATTGTAACTGCTCACTATTGTACTTCAAAATTACTTATCTTAAACAAATTATGACCTTGTCGAAGGCCATTAGAAATCGAATAATGAATTTAATGCTTCACTATCCCGAAATGCACCTCATTTTTTCCTTCGTATTTTTTTAAGTCAAACTGTTAAATATCGATTATATGTGATATATAAGTTTCAAGATATAAGGATATTTTGTTTAATTGGTACAGCAATTCAACTGTTTCCCTACAAAAATATTTCAGGATTTTTATATAAAAAGAACAATGTAAATGATTTCTATTTGAGACGAATCAAATTAGACTGGTCAATATTTTGTGCAGCGCAGTCGATTTGGATAAAAAAAAATGGGGTTTTTTTGTACTTGACTCTAGTTCCTGCAATATGCAACATAGAGAGGTTGAACCATACGCCTGAATTGGCTCGCGAATTATTAAAGAATAAAAAATATCAAAACTACATTTATACTTCTTCTAATATAACTTTCTCATTCGTTCAGCAATTTCGATAATATCTTTCAAGAAATTGCGAAAAATCATATATTTGAAAAATTGCAATAATAGTTCACTATTATAGATATAATTGTTGCGTGTCTGATTGATCAGAATCATGTTTACTATGAGGGTATGCCTAAGGATATAGACGCATAGTGGGGCAACATTGAACGTACCCTACAAACTTGGAGCGATTTTTCAAAGTTTGCCCTTTTAACGCTGTGCATACACGTGGAGGATAGCCTTGGTAATGTTGACTCAGGATAATAATTGGTTTTCGAAATTGGTACCTTTAGAGGGCTGAAAAAATATATGGCGCCATCGTCAGATCGAAAAAATGTGGGGTGACAGTACATAGACCTTGAAAGGTAGAACTGGGGACAATAAGGGAAAAATGGATAATATGGTAAGGTCCCACGGAGTGCGAGTAGCTTTTGAAACATAAAGTAGAGTAGAGCGGTTTTTCGAAATTCTTACTTTTAGGGATACATTTGGGCAAAAATGGTTAAACAGCGATTTTCCGAAATTCGAGCTTTTAGCGCAGTACACACAGTGTCGGAGGTGGAACGGCTAGAGCTAGAATCGTGAAATTTGGGGTGACAGCAGATATTGAGAAGTATAAATGGTCAAACATGTATAATATGGTATGGTCCTAGGGTGAGCGAGTAGCTCTTGAAAAATAACCTAGAGATAAGAGTACATTTTTCAAATTTCGCACTCGTTTTGAAATTTGTTGTTTTAGGATCAGGGCGGAAACATTTAAGAATTGAAATTCAAAAATAGTATCCAAAAAAAAGTAGAGTTAATAAAGCAAATTCATATTATTTGAAATAAATGGTATTCAAAATTATTCACTTGATGCATTGAATGGTGAATCGGTTCCGATTTTGATTTTAAATGTCAGAAGTAGGTCAATAAAAATATAAGCATTATGAATGTGGTTTGCCGCTCGGAAATATATATTTGAAAATGGATCACCACATCGGTTCGTATTATTCGAATTTTGCCTTAATCTAAACTAACGAGTTAGGTTAGCTTAGGTTATAGGTGTATGACACTAGAGCATATCTAGTGCCTAATCCTGGACCATGTTTGATCCGACCAGAAACTAAAGGGATGGTATAGGGTATTGTATAGATGGCTCCGTCCGATTTATTACTGAATTCTATCTCAATTAAATAAAACATTTTTTATATGAAATATATGTAGGTATCTACTGATATATTAGTTTTGCTACATTTTATCCTACTTTCGGTTTTAAATTCTGAAAAAAATACATAATCTCTATTTTTCTCTCAATTTCACTACTGTTACACTTCCCCGCACACCGAATGTCCAAGAAATCCATTTCTTTTTGGACATAGCAAACAAAAAACCGCACAAAAAAACCTTTAAATGTTTGTTGCCATATACAAAACCAGAAGCTTAACTTAAATTGTATATTAACTAAATATAAAATAAAAAAAAATATAACTACAAATGAAATCAAACAAAACCATTGTAACAACACTACTAGACAAATTGAAAACAGAAAACTCGAAATGTAAAATCATTACCAAAATCTCCCACTCTCTCTCGCCCTTTCTATACTCAACCGTTGATGTTGTGTGATAAAAAGAAAATAAATTAAAACAAATCTATAAAAAAAAAAAAATAATAAAAATTGAAAATAATAAATTTAGTTTACTATGGATATACCCCTAGAAATGAGGATAAAAAATACATGTGTAAAGAATATATATCTCGTTATTATTGATGTCGAGTAGTGTAACATAAAAAAAAAACACCCACAACTATATATAACAAACAAAAAAGCTCTATATAAATTTAGCTAAGCAAACAATGATTTACAATAGAATTTGCAAAACCAAAAAAAAAAACACAAAACTTTGTAATGAAATCTTAGTCACAAAAAATGAGAAAAAAAACAGTCTTCTTACAAAACAAACAAAAAAAAATACAACTTTTAGTCACAATTATAATTACTATTATTAATATTATAATAATTATCATTATAAATTAATTAATTAACAAACAAACAAACAAAAAAAAACATACAATTCAATAATCAGTTATTATTTTAGATTTGTATTAACTTAAGACTATCTATCTATCTATAGTTCTCTGTCTCTATTTCACTATCTCTTTCTTCTCTTGTATATTTTAAATTGTCTAGTATTTAATTTAATTTAATTGTAAGCCTAAGCTCCAGCCGAGCAACAAACTCACCCTCCTCCCCCCCACACACACACATCATTGTACTTAAGTTATCCTGTTTAGTTTTAGTTTCCAACAATCAAAAAAACAACAATCGTTTTTTGCCAAGAATTTATTGTTAATTTACACTATTATTGTTTGTTTTATTTTATTTTTTAAATTAGCTTTATCTATAGTTTTAGATTTCTTTTTTTAAGATTTTGTTTTGTTGTTTTATTTTTATTTTTCATATTATTTTTAATTTTGATTGATCATTGACTACATTTTTTTTTATTTTTAAGTTTATATTTTAAGAAAGAAAAAATAACATTTTGTTGAAGCCAAGTAAAAAGTTTTACATTTTATTATAAAATTCAAGTCTCAAGTGTTTTGTTTAAAGGCGAACATTCTACGAAAAAAGCCGGGAATATTCTGACAAACAAAATGACTAGGCAATACTTCCTTCCGGACATATTGAAATCTTTTAGCTTTCAGGTATGGAAAGCGTTTTTGAGGAAATTGTGTTTTATATCCAGAAAATTTCACAAGTTTTTTGTGAAATCGATAGATAAAAACTACAAATTTGTCAACGGTAACACTATGCAACAAGCTTTTTGTTTGTTTTCGAGACCTAGAAACTTTTTGTATTGTTTGATTGATTTATGGTAGTTTTTTTCTTCTAAAATTCCAATTTTCGTGTATGGTACCTTTAGTAACGGGTTTTCCAATAGGGATGTTATGATTTTGAAGTGACTTGTCGGCCATTTTTTATATGTCATGATATGTCATTTGTTTTCCATTGTATTCAGTAGTGTTTACAATTTCATCATGGAGAGATATACTCAAGAGCAACGTTTACAAATTATTCAGTTTTATTATCAAAATAATCGTTCTCCAATTGCAACTTTTCGTGCGCTAAGTCCATTTATTTTAAACAACTTTTCGTGCGTTAAGTCCATTTATTTTTAAATCCCAAAAAACGCTTTCCAATCGACCTACGACCTTGACACCCATGAGCAATATTTTAGCTCTCGTTAAGAGCTATCTTTTTGCCATTGACCGATTCCCGATCCGACGTACCGTTAAGGAGCTAGAGCAAAAATAAACTCTGCGTTTACATTTGAAAATGATGCTAAGTCCATTTTAAAAATCCAAAACAAAAAACACTTTCCAATCGACCTACGATTTTGACTCCCATGAGCAATATTTTAGCTCTTGTTAAGAGCTATCTTTTTGCCATTGACCGATTGCGGCTACGTGCCACACAGCAAATGAAACAATTGAATTGTTGCGAGAAAAGTTTGGAGATTCGATTATTTCAAGAAATTGTGATATTGAATGGCCTCCAAGGAGTTGTGATCAAACACCATTAGACTATATCTTGTGGGGTTATTTGAAGTCATTGGTCTTTCGAAATAAACCAGACTCTCTTCAAGCTTTACAAGTCAATACTGAACGTGCCATTCATGACATACGACTTGATTTAGTGGAAAAAGTGCTCGAAAAATGGGTTCATCGAATTCGTTCCTGCAAAAACTGTCATTTGGATACAAGGAAACAATTTTAGAACATCGAATCCGAGAGAAAAATTCAAATAGTAGCCGCATATGGAATATAGAGCAATTGCGATAGTGAAAATTGAAGTACATAATAAACTTATTTTAAAGTTTCATTGTCTTTGGATCCAATGTCTTTAATATTTTTTTTATTGTTCCATATGGGTTATATGGTATGGTAGGTATCTTGTTACCACCAAAAAGTACAAAATGAGAATATTCTTTATTTAAAATTGTCACATTTAAAATTTTGTGATCCCACAGTTCCATTTCTTTCAGCCAATCTAGGATTAAACTGACAATAGACGTTACCAATGGTTTAGTTTTATTTTAAAATTAATTTCCTAATATATTATACAATATATGTACAATATATGTAATACAATACTTACATTTGAAAGGTCTTAGTCTAACCACTATTAAAACTGAGCTAGATTCTACTTGGGGCGAGTCTGCTCCTTCGTTTACAACTATATATGTAATATTGGGTGGCAGAGTTTAAGCGGAGCCGTACGAGCTGCCAACACCGAACACCGTAGTGGTCGACCGGAAATGGTTAAAAAATATTCACAAAATTAATTTTTCAATGATCGTCGTTTGAAGGTTCGAAAGCTTGCTGAAGTCATAGGCATTTGAAAAAGTGCTATACATTGCCTATTGACGGAAAATTTGATGATGACAAAGCTGAGCGCAAGATGGGTGCTGCGTTTGCTCACATTCAAGACAATGCATCAGTTCACACATCCGCTGTTGCGATGGCCAAAATCAATGAATTAAAGTTCGAATTGCTTTAGAAGCACGCATCTTTTTCGCCAGATTTAGCTCTCTCGGATTATTTTTTGTTTCCAAACTTGATAGTATTGCCAGCAATGAGGAGGTGCAGGTTGCGGTTGATGGCTATTTTCAGGAGCTAGACAGTTCTTACTATAAACAGGGTATCGAAACTAATGAAAATCGCTGGAAAAAGTGTATCGAGCTAAACGGAGATAATGCTGAGAAATAAAGACAAATTATCCGATTGAAACCCGCAAAAATGAAAAATACGTACCTAGCCATATTGTCGTGATTGGTGTAATTGAGGATCGCCTGACTTCGAGGGAGGATCACATGAATTCGGTAAAGGATTGCACATGTGAGAGAGAATCAAATACAATTTATCTCTCTCAAAAATCCATGACAAAGTATGACAATTCTTTAGCAAATTTACCTGAAATTTTGACATTTGTATTTAATTAATTTATTTATTTATATGAATTACAATACAAATTAAATTAATATTCAAATTTTACGGTCCAGGGAAGAGCCGGGTTGAAAAGACCATGTGAAAAGAAAAAAATATATATCTATATTTAACATTAAAAAATATTTTTTTTATTTTCTTTTAGGTTTAAACGTAATTTATTTTAATTTTTTTTTTTGCAAAATATTTTGGCTTTTATATACACGTTGAACGAATAAATGTTCTCTGACGATTCTAATGAGATTCTTAGTAAAAGAATAATCAAATGCAGTAGGGTTACTTGAGACGATCTAAATAAAATTCAATTATTTTCCTAAATTTCAGGGTTTGTATAACGCAGAAATAATTTGTTTCAATCATTCAATATTTGGCAATCTTACATTAAAATATAATTCAATCAATCTTTAATTATATAAATAACAATATGATATAAATTGATTGTTTTACTTAAAAAATTAGTTGAATCAATTAAAAAAAATTAAGTGATTCAATATAAAAACTAATTGATTTAATTAAAAAACAAACTGATACAATAAAAAAAAATAATTTATTCAATTAAAAAAATAATTAATTTAATAACAAAAATAAATTGATTCAATTAAAAAAATAAATTCATTGAATTGAAAGATTAATTGATTCAATTAAAAAATTAAATGATTCAATTAAAATATTAATTAATTAACCTAAAAAAATAAATTTATTCAATTAAAAAATAATTGACTCAATTAAAAAAATAATATGCAATTAAAAAAAATAATTAATTAAATTAGAAAATTAATTAATTCAATGAAAATAATTATTTATTCTAAAGGGTTTTCCAACAAGAGGTGTTATTTTGGTATTCAAAGAAAAATTCAATTTTTTGAGATAATTGATCGGATGTTTATTTCATAATAAAGAGAAAGGAATGCCGTTAATAATGAAAAACACTATCAGCCAAATGGCCACCACGACCACGCTTACAGGACCATATCCTTTTCATGAAATTTTCCATAACCAAATCGCAAAGTGGCTGCCCTATGTCCTCGATAGCCTCACGAATTCAATCTTTGAGGTCTTGAATCGACCATGGGCTGTTGGCGTAGACCTTATCTTTCACGTGGTCCCAAAGGAAGAAGTCGCAAGGTGTTAAATCACAAGATCTCGGTGGCCAATTGTGATCACCTCTTCTAAAAAATCATTTATCATCTCTCGATAGCGCAATCCATTCACCGTAACTGTTGATCCAACCTCATTTACGAAAAAGTAAGGTCCAATGACCCTGCCGGACCATAAACCGCACCAAACAGTCACACGTTGAGGATGGAGAGGCTTCTCAACAATAACTCTTGGGTTTTCCGAGCCCCAGATGCGCCAATTTTGTTTGTTGACGTAGCCACCGAGGTGGAAATGGACCTCATCAGTCATGATGATTTTTCGATGATTTTCGAATTTTAATAATTTCAATGCGTTTTTGAATCGTGTATCGTTCCATTTTTAGTAATGCCGTAGTTTCTACTTGTCAAATGTCAAAGAATAAAAGCTTCAAAAGTGACAGCTAACGAAATACCGGGTGATTCAAAATAACACCTCTTGTTGGAAAACCCTGTATTAAAAAATTAAATGATTCAATTCAAAAATTAATCGATTAAATTAGAAAATTAATTGACTCTATAAAAAATTAATTTATTCAATTAAAAAAGTAATTGATTAAATTAGAAAATAATTGACTCAATTCAAAAATTAATTGATTCTAGTAAAACAGGTAATTGAATCTATTAAAAAAATAAGAAATTCAATTAAAAAATTGTTTGATTCAATTAAAAAAGTAATTGATACAATTAAAAAATTAATTGATTCAATTAAAAAATTAATTGTTTCAATTAAAAAAATAGTTGATTCAATTAAAAAATTAATTAAATCAATTTAAAATTAATTTATTCAGTTAAAAATTAATTTATTCAATTAAAAAATTAATTGATACAATTAAAAAAATAGTTGATTCAATTAAAAAATAAATTGATTAATCTAAAAAATTAATTAATTCAATTAAAAAATTAATCGATTCAATTCAAAAAATAATTGATTCAATTAAAAATTAATTAATAAAATTAGAAAATTAATTGATTCAATGAAGAAATTAATTGAATCTATTAAAAAATTAAATGATTCAATTCAAAATTGTTTAGATTAAATTTCAAAATTAATTGACTCTATTAAAAAATTAATTGATTTTATTAAAGAAGTAATTGATTAAATTAGAAAATTATTTTATTCTATTAAAAAATTAATTGACTCAATTCAAAAATTAATTGATTCTACATATTAAAAAAAAAGCAATTGATTATGTTTAAAAAATAATTGATTCAATTAAAAAATTAATTGATTCAATTAAAAAATTACTGATTAAATTAAAAAATTAATTAAGTCATTTAAAAAATTAATTGATTCAATTAAAAAAATAACCGATTCAATTAAAATAATTGATTCTATTAAAAAAATAATTGATTCAATTGAGTCAATTAGTAATGAATTTAATCAAATAAAACATTATTTGGTAAATTAAAAAAATAATTGGTTCAATAAAAAAAATAATTGATTCGATAAAAAAATTAATTGATTTAATTAAAAAAAATAGTTGATTCAATTAATAAATTAATTGATTAATGTAAAAAATTAATTAATTCAATAAAAAAATTAATTGATTCAATTAAAAAAATAATTGATTCAATTTAAAAATTAATTAATTAAATTAGAAAATTAACTGATTCAATGAAGAAATTAATTGAATCTATTAAAAAATTAAATGATTCAATTCAAAAATTTATTGATTAAATTACAAAATTAATTGACTATATTAAAAACTTAATTGATTTTATTAAAAAAGTAATTGATTAAATTAGAAAATTAATTAATTCTATTAAAAAATTAATTGATTCTATTAAATAATAATTGATTCAATTAAATATTATTTGATTCAATAAAAAAAGCAATTGATACAATTAAAAAATTAATTGATTCAATTAAAAAATTAATTGATTCAATTAAAAAATTAATTGAATCAATTAAAAAATTATTTGATTTAATTACAAAATTAATTGATTCAATTAAAAAATTACTGATTCAATTAAAAAATTTACTCAATTAAAAAAATAACCGATTCAATTAAAAAATAATTGATTCTATTAAAAAATTAATTGAGTCAATTAAAAATTAATTGAATCAATTAAAACATTAATTGGTAAATTAAAAAATTAATTGATTCAATAAAAAAAATAATTGATTCAAATTCAAACTATTACTTGATTAATTGATTTAATAAAAAAATTAATTGAATCAATTAAAAAATCAATTGATTCGTTAAAAAATTAATTGATTTAATTAAAAAATCAATTGATTCAATCATTATGTTAATTAATCAGAATAATTACACTGTGCTCGAAATGGACACTTTAAAAATGTAACAGAAAGGAGACCCTATGGATACACATATTTCGACCTTGCTGAATCCAATGGAGCTAACCGTTTTTCTAGGTTAGCTCTTGTTTTCGCGATATTCGCCCATAAAGTTTGCAAAAAAATCAGAGAGGTTCGTTATCTCGGAGGTGATTTTGAAGTGTAAGACTTCCGAAAACGCGCTTCAGTCCAAGGAACGAAATAAAGGGAACCCTTCGCGAATTATTTCTCTCAAAATAGTCAACCACGCTTCTCACCCCTTTACCCCCGAAAAAGTGCAATCAAATCTTACCATGTGTCAAACGTCATACAAATCAACGACATTTTTAGTTTGTGTCTTTGAGAAAAGTGTTCCTCGCGAAAAATTACTATGAGTCTCCTTTCAACATATTTATGAAAAATTAAAAGGTTTCACAATTTAGCAGGTTTTGTTGGTTACCTTTGAAATTTCCATTAACTCTAACGAAAAAATAATTTACAAAAATTTAAGTCAAAAAATTGTATTTCGAATATTTTCTGTTATGAGCAGAAAAATACACAAATTATGTAATAACTCGAAATTTGCTTAATTCTAATAAAAAAGTTGCGAAAGGACTTATAGTATTTCTTCGCGAGGAATATTTTTCTCAACGATGCCTACTAAAAATGTCGACGATATGTATGATTTTTAACATATGATAAGATTTCATTGCACTTTTTCAGGGGTAAGGGGGTGAGAAGCGTGGACGACTGTTTGGAGAAAAATAATCGTCCAAATGTTCCCTTTATTTCGATCTTTGGACTGAAGCGTATATTCCGAAGTCTTCCACTTCAAAATAACCAAAGAGATAAGTCACCTCTCTGATTTCCCAACAAACTTTGTGGTCGAATATCGCGAAAACAAGAGCTAACATAGAAAAGCGGCTAATGCCACTGGATTCAGCATGGCCGAAATAGGTCTATCCATAGGGTCTCCTTTCTGTTACATTTTTGGACTAGCACAGTGTTATTGAATCAATTAATTTGTTATCCAATCAATTATTTTTTATTTGAATCATTAATACTTTTAATGTAATCAATTAATTTTTTAATTGAAACAATTAATTAATTAATTGAATAAATTATTTTTTATTATTTATGTGTTGTTGTTATTTATTGTTGGTCTGTGCTGTTGTTATTCAGTCAGAATTTATTTTGGTTTGAGACCATATGTTTCAGTTACTTTTTGTCTATTGCAAAAAAAGTAATAGAAACAAATACATAAATTGGTAGAGAGTTTTAATTGCTTGGTAGAATTGACTGCAGTTTCGAGTTTCGATAGACACCACTCTATCATCTTCAGAATTCAGTAGCAATAGTGTATGTCTTTAACTTAAATCAGCTGGAATACTTATGGAAGCAGTAAACGAAAGGTGAATTCCGACTCGTGAGCAAAGATGAGTTCTGAAAAAATTTATTGAAAAATCGTGTATTTTGTGTGCTTTTCTTTCACTTTTTCACATGCACGTCAATAAACACACAAAATAAAATTATTATACGTTAGTTGAAACAAAGAAAACGGAGAACATATCTTTTTTTAATCAATTTAAAATTCCTTTATGTCCACCACTTCAATAGAAAAACTCAACTCTGCACATGAATTTTCGCCGTGGTTACTCTTTATATACAATCTCTTTGGACCAGAGCCTCTGGTGGGAATCGAACCCACCACCCCCAAACTCATAGGCGAGCACGCAACCAATTCACCTACTGGTAAATTAATTAACTAATTAATAAATTGAATAAATTAAATTTTTAATTGAATAAACTATTTTTTATTGAATCAATTCATTTTTTTTTTATTGAATCAGTTACTTTTATAATTGAATAAATTCATTTTTAATCGATTTAATTAATTCATTGATTGATTTTTTAATAATTTTTGTATTTTTCAAATCTCTTTAAAAATTATAGTCTCTTTAAATCCGCTTAATTTATTGTTAGGATTTTGTGAATATTTTATTTTGTCAAAAATCCTTTCAAATTATTTTTTCTTTTTTATTATTGTTTTTTATTTTTTCCTTTTAAATAGTAAAATTTTTAAAATTGTTTATGACCTTTTACAAATTTTATTTCCATCCCTTTTCTGTTTTCTTTTGAAAACCCCACTTTGGCAAACATTGCATTTATACACAATTATTTGACGGTTGAAAAAAATATGTAAAGGATATTTATACAAACAAAACATTTCAATGAAGAAGGCACACAATAAATGAAAAAAAAGAATATTTATATTTAGCATTTAACAAAGAACATTTTTTGTCTGTAAAAATGAAATATTTATAAAAAAATACAAAAACGCCCCCTTTAAATATGAAAAAGAATTGGCAGAAAAAATAAAAACTCAATAATGCTCGTTTACCAGAAAAAATATATACAAACAAACAAACAAATATATATATATATCTTCAGTATTTATATATATTATACACTTATATATATATAAAAAAAAATTAGCAACCGCTTAATAGACAGAATATAATAATTTACAAGTAAAAGAAAAGCAAATAAGAAATATTTCAATAAAACAAAAATGCTTAGTTTGATGTACAACGTTTGAAAAACGCATTAACAAATCAATAATAAATAATAAAAAACCAAAGAAACATTTTCTCAAAATAAAAAACAAAATAAAGATGAGTTTTTACTGGATTGCAAGAGGGGTAAATGTAAAAATAAATAAGGCAGACACAAAACGTTGTTTCCAGTTCAGAGTTTTATTCAAGAGATAGAGAAATAATTTGTGAAAAACATAAACACACAAAATGAAAAGCAAAGCCTACTAACTAGAAATATTTGGTTTAAACAGAAAGTGTACAATAAGCAAGAATATTTTCAACACTCCTCCTCAAACCTAATATCATAATTACACAAATTATTTCAAATTTATTAAATCTACAAATTTCTTATGTTTAATCCTTTGTAAATTCTTCGTACAAATATCCGCAATCATGTCGTTAGTGTTAAGATATTTGAGTTCGATTTCCTTCTTGTTGATGACTTCTCGAATGTGATGGTACTTAATGTCAATGTGCTTACTGCGGTTGTGGAATACAGGATTCGTCGCTAACTTCATAGCACCTTGATTATCAACATTGAGAATCACTGCCCTTTCTTCAGCACCTCCGAGTTCTCGTAGCAATCTTTCAAATACACTGCTTCTCTGGCGGCATTCGATATTGACATGTACTCCGCCTCCGTACTGCTCAATGCTACTACATTCTGCTTCTTGGATTCCCATGAAATTAAACAACTTCCATAATAAAACAAGAATCCCGTATACGATTTTCTATCAGTGAGATTTCCTCCCCAATCAGCGTCCGCGTAGCCAACAAATTCCATTTCACTTTGTTTGTATTCGAGCTTCAAGTCCATAGTACCAGCCAAGTATCTTATAATTTTCTTTCCTGCTTTCAAATGCTCCATATGGGGATCGCTATTCCTCTGTGATAGCTTTGCAACTGCATGTAAGATATTGGGTCGAGTTGTAATGGCTAAATACATAAGCTCGCCCATTAACGTTTGATATGACGAAATATCAGCCTTAACACATTCTTCGGAACATGCTACTTGAAATCCAGGGTCAAGTGGATACTTTCTTACATTCCTCCATATTGTATTTTTTCAACATATTCTTTATATATTGCTCGTTACTCACGGTTAAATTTCCAGTTTCGTCTTCTCTATTGATTTCCATGCCCAGGAAATGTTGGACAGGTCCTTTATCACTGATGTCAAATTCGGTGGATATATCACGCTTTACTTGCTGCAATATTGACTTATTTGCGCACCCAATGAGATATCGTCGACATATACTGCTGCTATAACCATTTCGTTATTAATTTTCATCTTATATAGGCAGGGTTCATTGTCGCAACTTGCAAATCCCATTCTCTTCAAACAAGCGTCCAACTTTGCGTTCCATTCTCTGCCCGATTGCTTAAGACCGTAGAGAGATTTTTTCAACCGTATTACCTTCTTGGGAAATTTGCTGTTCACGAACATTGCTGGTTGCTGCATATAAATCTCATCATGTAGATCGCCATTCAAATATGCGCTTACCACGTCCAGCTGATGCAAATGCATTTTGTTCTGTACAGCTATACTCAAAAACAATCTTATGTTGGAGTATCTTATTACTGGCGAAAAAGTTTCCTTATAATTCACGCCATATTTTTGACTGCAGCCCTTAGCTACGAGTCTAGCCTTATATCTTTCGATATCTCCATCTTTATTCGTCTTAATGGCATACACCCTTTTGCTGCCAATAGCTTTCTTTCCAGCCGGTAAATCAACCAATGTCCAAGTTTTATTTTTCTTCAGTGCGTCGTATTCAGCCTTCGTCGCTTTCTTCCATTCGCTTGATTTCTCGCAGGTCATAGCTTCATTTGGTGTTTGAGGTACAAATTCCACTTCGGCAGATAAACCACTTACCATATTGTACTGTTTTCTAGGCCTACCTCTATTACCTTCTCGTAATATTCTTGGTCTACCATGTCCTCTTCTAGGCTCTTGTTGAATTGGGATTTCTTCATCTTCGGTACCATTATTGTCCTTGGCGACGTGCTGAATGGTAACATCGTCCTCTTCTGTATCACCAACACTATCTTCGGAATCTTCACCTTCGGCTGTATTGAAACCATCTTCTTGGTCTTCATTGTCTTCTTCCGAATCTTGACGAACTTCCGCCGATTCCGAATTTTTATTGTTTTCGTTACTTAAAATCACGAAGAATACGTCACTGTTGCCGGGATTTGCTTCGTTGTGGCCATTGTTGGAATTTTGCATACAATTCTCATCAAAAACAACATCGCGTCTTTCTATGACGCTTTGGGTAGATTTGTCGTATAATCGATACGCCTTCGCAACCAGGGAATAACCAATCATGATATATTGTTTTCCTTTTGGATCAAATTTCGCCTTATGCCTTTTATTCAAAGCTACCGCACACCAAAAACTTTGAGATGACTAACCTTGGGTTTTCTTCCGAACCAGAATTCGTATGGAGTTTTCTCACATAAAACCTTAGTAGGAGCTCGATTTCGCAAATATACTGCTGTCAACACAGCTTCAGCCCACAGATTTTGCGTTAGATTTGCGTGTATTAACATGGAACGTGCCATCTCCACAAGAGTACGGTTTGCCCGTTCGGCAACGCCATTTTGTTGTGGTGTATAGGCCACCGTCAATTGTCTCACAATACCATTTTCCTGTAGGTACGAATCAAATTGATTATTTATGTACTCACGTCCATTATCGCTCCGTAGAATCTTGATCTTCTTGCCCGTTTGACGTTCGACTTGTTGTTTGAATGCCTTAAATTTCTCAAATACTTCGCTTTTTGATTTCATGAAGTACACAAAAATTCGTCGGGACTTGTCATCAATAAAAGTGACGAAATATCTGGAACCACCAACTGAATTTACGTTGATCGGACCACACACGTCCGAATGAATCAGTTCCAGTAATTCTTTCGCATGATGTTCAGTTGCGTTTGGGAATGGAGATACATGAATTTAGCTTACCATACATGTCTTGCATTTAAGTTCCTTTGCTTGTTTCGATACTAGCATACCATTCACCAAACCTTTATTGCTCATGTCAGCCAGATCCTTAAAATTCAGATGTCCATATCTGTTGTGCCATAAAATATCCTTGGCATTTGCTGTATACAATCGATGATTAGCCTTTCCGGTTACAACAAACAAACTGTCTTCTTTCTTGGCTTTTATTGTAACGTAACCATCTTTGTCCTTTATTTTGACACCAACAGAATTGAATATTGCTGTAAATCCGTTGTCCACAGCCTTGCTAATTGAAATAAAGTTTCCTTGCAGATCCGGTGAATATAAACAATTTTTAAGACGGACTTCACATTCTGCTTTAATCACAACTTCACCTTTTCCTATAGCAGTTATAAAATTTTCTCCGGCGAGGAAAATTTTCTCGTTACATTCTTCAAAATTTGTAAATAGATCTCGGTTATTGCACATGTGGGATGTTGCCCCACTATCGATGTACCACAAATTAGATCTAAAACCGCTTGCTGCTGCCAACATTGCACTTGAACGTTGCTCCTCCACATTCTTGTCACGGCAATCTCGAGCAAAATGTCCTTTTCGACCGCATACATAACACTTACCAGAGTAATTATTCTTCGGTTTTGAACTCTTCTCGATGGTTGAACTCTTCTTGATGGTCTTCTCCTTGTGGTGAGAACGTGCCGCAAAAGCTTGTTGTGACCCACTTGCCTCCAAACTAATGTGGAAATTACCTCGGCGCTCACCTTGTATTAAAAATTGGCAGCACACATACTGGATCATGATTTCTGAGCCGTGACACTCAAAAATTATAAAAAAAACTTGGGAAAAATCTAAGGACCAAAATTATTTTCTAAAATTTTGGGCTCTCGAAGAAAAAGTAAGTTTTTTGGGGAGCAACTTTTGTCCCATATCAGCCAGAAGTATGGAAATATGAGGAAATTATAAAATTGTGGACCCAGTTTTTAAAAACGCAATATTTGCCAAAATATTGCGTTCTCGAAGAAAAAGTATATTTACAATTATTTTTGTTTCTCTAAATTGTTTTTCAATTTTCGAAATTTGACTAAAAATCTGATTTTCTGGGCGCCTAGATTTTGCCCTTTGTAAATTCGCAATTTTATAAATTCGTAAAATTTGCATTTTGTAAATTTGCAAATTTCCTTGCTGAAAATGCTGGGCGCCTGACAAGTTAGTCGGAAAATGTAGCAAAATTTTTATTTTGTTTTTTATCAATTTGTAAATTTACAATTGTATAAATTTGCAAAATTTGCATTTTGTAATTTTGCAAATCTGCTTGCTGAAAATGCTGGGCGCCTGATATTTTAAGTCGGGAAATGTAGCAAAATTTTGCCTTTTGTAAATTTGCAATTTTATAAATTTGTAAATTTCGCATTTTGTAATTTTGCAAATTGGCTTGCTGAAAATGCTGGGCGCCTGGTATTTCAGTCGGAAAATGTAGCACAATTATGATTTTGCCTTTTGTAAATTTGCAATTTTATAAATTTGCATTTTGTAATTTTGCAAATTTGCTTGCTGAAAATGCAGGGCGCCCGGTATTTCAGTCGGAAAATGTAGCAAAATTTTGCCTTTTGCAAATTTGCAATTTTATAAATTTACAATTTTATAAAATCGTAAATTTTGGATTTTTTAAGTTTGCTTTGTGAAAATTCTGGGCGCCTGGTATTTCAGTCGGAAAATGTATCAAAATTTAGATTTTGCCTTTTGTAAATTTGCAATTTTATAAATTCGAACATTTTGCCTTTTCTAATTTTGCAAATGTGATTGCTGAAAATGCTGGTCGCCTGGTATTTCCGTGGGAAAATGTAGCAAAATTTTGATTTTGCCTTTTGTAAATTTGTAATTTTATAAGTTTGTAAGTAAATTCCTAAATTTTGCCCTTTTTTAATTTTGCAAATTTGTTTGCTTAAAATGCTGGGCGCCTGTTATTTTCATCGGAAAATGTAGCAAAATTTTTATTTTGTCTTTTGTGAATTTGCAATTTGCCATTTTACAAAATTCGTATATTTTGGTTTTTGTAATTTTCCAAATTTGTAATTCCCTAAATTCGTAAATTTTTATTTTGTTATTTTGCAAATTTGCTTGTTGAAAATACTAGTCGTCTGGTATTCCAGTCGGAGAATGTAACAAAATTTTGATTTTGCCTTTTGTTAATTTCCAATTTTGCTATTTTGTAAATTCGCAAATTTCGCCTTTTGCAAATTTCGCTTGCTGAAAATGCTAAGCGCCTGGTATATCATTCGGAAAAAGTAGCAAAATTTTGATTTTGCCTTTTGGAAATTTTGCAATTTTGTAAATTCGTAAATTTTGCAAATTTGCTTGCTGAAAAATGCTGGGCGCCTGGAATTGCAGTTGAAAAATGTAGCAAAATTTTGATTAGGTAAATTTGCAATTTTATAAATTCGTAAATTTTGCATTTTATTATTTTGCAATTGTTCTTGCTGAAAATGCTGGACCCTTGCTATTTCAGTTGAAAAATTTAGCAAAATTTAGATTTTGCCTTTTGTAAATATGCAATTTTATAAATTCGTAAATTTTGCATTTTGTAGTTTTGCAAATTTGTTTGCTGAAAATGCTGGGCGCCAGGTATTTCAGTCGGAAAATGTAGCAAAATTTTGAATTTGCCTTTTGGAAATTTGCAATTTTGTAAATTCACAAATTTTGCCTTTTGTAAATTTGCAAATTTCCTTGCTGAAAATGCTGGGTGCCTGGAATTGCAGTTGAAAAATGTAGCAAAATTTTGATTTTGTAAATATGCAATTTTATAAATTCGTAAATTTTGCATTTTGTAATTTTGCAAATTTGTTTGCTGAAAATGCTGCGCGCCAGGTATTTCAGTCGGAAAATGTAGCAAAATTTTGATTTTGCCTTTTGGAAATTTGCAATTTTGTAAATTCACAATTTTTTCCTTTTGTAAATTTGCAAATTTGCTTGCTGAAAATGCTGGGCGCCTGCTATTAGTCGATAAATGTAGCAAACATTTTATTTTGCCTTTTGTAAATTTGAAATTTATAAGTTCATATATTTAGGCTTTTGTAATTTTGTCAATTTATTTGCTGAAAATGCTGGGCGCCTGCTATTTCAGTCGGAAAATGTAGCGAAATTTTGATGTTGCCTTTTATAAATTTACAATTCTATAACTCCGTAAATTTTGAATTTCTAATTTTGCAAATTTGCTTGCTGACCATTTTAGGCGCCTGGTATTTCAGTCGATAAAAATGAAAGGGTTACTGCCAAAAAACCAATTGTGAAAAAATCAAAACTTTTAATTATAAAACGAAGCATATACCGATTCTACTCGCCAAAAAGGAACTGTTTGATGGGCATTTTGTTCCAAGTAAGCCAGAAACACTGACAATTTGCGAAAATTTAAAAATAATGTGAAATTTCCTAAAACCGCAATATTTCCTAAAATATTGCGTTTTCAAAGAAAATGTAAACTTTCTAGGTATCTGTAAAGGGTCCACTATCGTCCACCAAAAAAGTAGGGAAATTAAAAAAAATTATGTTTGTCGCGATTTTTGTGAAAAATGGAAAGCGGTTACACTCAAAAAATTTTTGCAAAAAATCAAAGTTTGGAATTTTAAAACGAGGCAAATATCAGTCGATTCTAGTCGCCGACAGAAAATGTTTGATGGTCATTTTGTTCCAAATAAGCCAGAAATATGTAAAATATTAGAAAATTTAAAAATAGTGGGAACAGTTGAAAAATATCAGGAAATCCCTTGAAGACGCAATATTTTCTAAATATTAAAATTCGCTATTAAATATAAAATGCAAATTTTCTATGTATTTCTTTTCAGAATTGATTTTATTTGTATGATTTTCTGTTCAGTTTTTTTTTTCGTCAGATACTATTTATATTATAAATATAAATAAGAATATTAAAAATAATCATAATAAAAAAAATTATATTTTTATTTCTTTTCCTTGTGGTTACTTATTCATTTTTACTACATATGTATATAGGTTGTATTTTTTCCTTGTAATGCTTGTATTTACGAGTATATTAAAAATAAAACGAAAAACAAAACCATACAATTCAAAATGAGTTTTTTTTTGCACAAAATTGTTAATTACATTAAACTTAAATTAAAAATCTAAATACTTTGCAATTTTATTTCCCGTTTGTTTGTTTTAGTTGTTTTGTAGTTCTTACTATTCTTTGCAGTTTTGTTTTTAGACAATTCATAAAACTAAAAATTATAATTAAGAATAGTTTAAGAAAAAAACAAAGATTTTCTGTTTTTTTATTTTTTAAATTTAATTCAGCCATCATTGTGATGATGATGAGGTGAGGTGGGGCAGAGAGAGAGAGAGAGAGAAGAAGAGGAGGAGTTATGTACGACTATATCACTGCTGTACAATGGAATATAAAGAACTCAAGAGAGTTATTTATAGTTTCTTAGGGAGTTTTGAGTTGAGGGTTTTTGATTTTGTTCTTCTCTCACATTTCGAAAAAACTTAATTTGCAATTATAAATGTGATGCAATTTTGTGTATATGTGGTGTTTTTTTATTTTATTTTTTAATTTTTTGTTTTTGTATAAATTAAAAACTATATTCGTCGTATAGGTTGGTTTTTTGCATAAATCTAATAGTATTTTTTTAGTTTAATTTTTCACACTTGTTTGGTATACATTTTTGCTTTACATCATTTATTTTAATAAATAATTGCATAGTTTGGTTTTTATTGGAAAAAATTTACAAAGAGTTTTTCTTTAGTATACGTATATTCTGAGGGGTTTACAAAAACACAAAAAAAATGCAGCAATTAAAAAAATGTTTCAATTTATATTAAATTAATTAATAAATCAAATAATCTATTTGAAGACAAAATGTTTAATCATAAAATTTGTAATCATAAAAATATTAGTTGAATCAATATATTAATTAAATTAAAACTTAATTGAATCATTATTTAAAATGCAATACAATTATTTTTGTTGTATCAATACTCGTAGCGTTTTTTTTTCAATTAATTTTTTCGGAAAATCCTTAAAATTCGCATTTTTCCAAAAAATGTTGTTGAAATAAAACTTTCCTCCAAAATTTCGTTGAAATTGCATTTTTTGAAAATTTTGTCGAACATTTTATTGAAAATCGTTTAATTTCATATTTTCACTGCAAAATTTCTTGAAATTAAATATTTTTTTGTTGAAATTTCAAAGGTCGATGAACGTATTAAAGGTTAATGAGCGGATCAGGGGCCACTGAACGGATAAAAGATCGAAGAAGGAAATTTTCTGAAAAAATTCAATTTGGAAGAAATTTTAAGGAAAAATTTATTGTAGAAAATTGATTTTCCAAAAAATTTTCTACAAAAATTAAATATTGAAGAAAATTTCTAGAAATACGCAATTTCAACGAAATTTTCTAGAAAAATTTTTTTCAAAAAAAAAACAAATTTTCCTTAATAGATGTATTTTTGACAAAATTCCTAAAAATTCAAATTCGACAAAATGTTCTAGAGAAATGAAATTTTTAAGAAATATAGACAAATGGAATTTTCAACGATTTTTTTATTTTTGAAAAAATGCAATTTTGCTAACTTTTTTTAAAAAGAAAAAATGCAACTTTAACGATGTTTTCTAGAAAATTAAATTATTCAAAAAATGGAATTTATTTTTGATAAAGAATATTAAATTTTGAAATTTTCTGGAAAATTAAATTTTGAAGAAATCATCTACAATATTTCAAAGAAATTTTCTACAAATATACAATTTCAACAAAATGTTCTAGAAATATGCACTTTAAACGAAATTTTCTAGAAAAAAAGAAATTTTTTATAAAAATGTATTTTCGACAATAATTGGAAAATTTTCTAGAAAAATGCATTTTTTTTTATATATTGTTCGGCTTGTGGTCCTTTTTAATTAAAAAATGTGTTTATAAGGTTTTTTTAATTAATTTATTTTCTTTCCGATAATTCGACTAACGTCGTTAGTCTTCTTCAGGGAATTTGAAATTAAAAATTATTTTAAAGTTCGTCCGTTCTAGGTGAGCTAACTTGACAACTGAAAAATGGAATTGTCAACTTGACAACTGAGAAATGGAATTGTCAACTTGACAACTGAAAAATGGAATTGTCAATGATTTTTCTTTGAAAATATTCAATTTTGAAAACATTTTTTAAAAAGAAATTTTTAGGAAAAACTCAATTTCAACGACAATTTCTAGAATTTAAATTTTGAAAAAAATTTCTACAAAAATTTAATTTTGCAGAAATTTTCTAAAAATATGCAATTTTAACATAATTTTCTAGAAAATTTGAATTTCGACATAATATTGTAGAAAATTATTCTTTGAGTCAAAAAAGAAATGTTGACCAAAAGAAAAACGCTAACTTATAAAAATTTTATAAAAAAAGCAATTTTCAATGAAAAAAATAAATTTTGAGGAAAAATGCAATTTTAACGAAATTTTCTACAAAATTAAATCTCGAAGAAATTTTCTACAAAAAATTAATTTCAAAGACATTTTCTAAAAAAAAAATTATTTTGTCAAAATTTTCTACAAAAAAAAAATTGTTCCCATTATAATGTATTTTCGACTGTTAAACCCACTTTTTCTAGAAAAACAATTTCAACGAAATTTTCTAAATAAATTGAATTTTGATATAATTTTCTAAAAAAAGGCAAAGGCATTATAAATGTATTTTTTGACAAAATTTGACGAAATTTTCTACAAAAAATTGCAATTTTGAACAAATTCTATAGAAACAAAAATTTGTCAACATTGTATTTTTTTGAAAATACAATTTTGTGAAAGAAATTTAAATAGATATTTTAAGGAAACATTTATTTTTGACAAATTTTTCTAGAAAATTTAATTGAATTTTCAAATCTTGTTTTGAAACAATATTTTTAAAAAGAAATTTTAAAGAAAAATTTAATTTCAACAGAATTTTCTAGAAAATTTAATTTCAAAATTTTCCAGAAAAAAATATTTTTCGAAGAAATTTTCTAGAAATATACAATTTCAACGAAATTTTCAAAAAAAAATTGAATTTTGACATAATTTTCTAGAAAAGACGAAGTCTTTCATAATACATACATATGTATTTTGAGGAACACTGCAATTTTAACGAAATTTTCTACAAAATTAAATATCGAAGAAATTTTCTACAAAAAATAAATTTCGAAGACATTTTCTAAAAAAAAAATTATTTCGTCAAAATTTTCTAGAAAAAAAAAATTGTTCCCATTATAATGTATTTTCGACTGTTAAACCCACTTTTTCTAGAAATACAATTTCAACGAAATTTTCTAAATAAATTGAATTTTGATATAATTTTCTAAAAAAAAAGGCAAAGGCATAATAAATGTATTTTTGACAAAATTTGACGAAATTTTCTACAAAAAATTGCAATTTTGAACAAATTTATAGAAACAAAAATTTGTCAAAATTCTATTTTTTTGAAAATACAATTTTGTCAAAGAAATTTAAATAGATATTTTAAGGAAACATTTATTTTTGACAAATTTTTCTAGAAAATTTAATTGAATTTTCAAATCTTGTTTTGAAACAATATTTTTAAAAAGAAATTTTAAAGAAAAATTAAATTTCAACAGAATTTTCTAGAAAATTTAATTTCAAAATTTTCCAGAAAAAAATAATTTTCGAAGAAATTTTCTAGAAATATACAATTTCAACGAAATTTTCAAAAAAAAAATTGAATTTTGACATAATTTTCTAGAAAAGACGATGGCTTTCATAATACATATATGTATTTTCGTGAAAATTTTATGATTTTTTATTAGAATGCAATTTGAAAAAATTTTTTGGAAAAAAAAATTTTAATGATTTTTCTTTGAAAATATTCAATTTTGACAATATTTAAAAAAAAAAATTATAAGGAAAGGTGCAATATCAACGAAAATTAAATTTTGCAGAAAATTTTCTAGAAATATGCAATTTCAACGAAATTTTCCAAAAAAAAAAAATTGAATTTTGACATAATTTTCTAGAAAAGACGAAGTATTTCATAATACATATATGTATTTTCGGGAAAACTTGATGATTTTTTTATTAGAAAGCAATTTGAAGAAATTTTTTGGAAAAAAAATTTTCAATGATTTTTCTATGAAAATGTTCAATTTTGACAATATTTATAAAAAGAAATTATAAGGAAAAGTGCAATTTCAACGAAAATTAAATTTTGCAGAAAATTTTCTAGAAATATGCAATTTCAACGAAATTTTCCAAAAAAAAAAAATTGAATTTTGACATAATTTTCTAGAAAAGACGAAGTATTTCATAATACATATATGTATTTTCGTGAAAATTTTATGATTTTTTATTAGAATGCAATTTGAAGAAATTTTTTGGAAAAAAAAATTTCAATGATTTTTCTTTGAAAATATTCAATTTTGACAATATTTAAAAAAAAAATTATAAGGAAAAGTGCAATTTCAACGAAAATTAAATTTTGCAGAAAATTTTGAGAAATATACAATTTCAACCAAATTTTCCCGAATTTTGTAGAGAAAAAAAAAACAAATTTTCCATAATGATATTTTCGACAAAATTTAACAATTTCTAGAAAAATTCAATTTTGATTATTTTTGTTAAATACTTTTTGAGGAATAATGCAATTTCAACAAAATTAAATCTCGAAGAAATTTTCTAGAAAAATTTAATTTTGGCATAATTTCTAGGAAAAACGAAAATTTTCATAAAAATTGTATTTGCCAAAATTTGATGGCATTTTCTTAAAAAATGCAATTTTGAACACATTTTATAGAAAATGGGATCTTCAACATTTTTTTTTTGGAAAATGCTATTTTGAGAAAAATTCTTCTAGAAAATTGTTGAGAAGAATTTTTCTAGAAAATTAAATTTTGAAGAAATATACGATTTCAACGAAATTTTCTAGAAATATACAATTTCAACGACATTTTTTAGGTAAATTTAATTTTGGAAAACAATTTTCTAGAAAACACCGAAATTTTCCATAATAATATAATATATTCCATATATTCGGTAAAATTTGACGAAATTTTGTATTAAAAAAATTAAATTTTTGCAAATTTTTTTTTTCAAAATATTCAATTTTGATAACATTGATTTTGATTTTTTAAAAAGAAATTTGAAGGGAAAATCCAATTTCATAAATTTTCTAGATTACTAAATTTCACAGATGCTTCTACAAAAATTAAATTTTCTAGAAATATACAATTACAACGAAATTTTCTAGAAAAATTGAATTTTGGCATAATTTTCTAGAAAAAACGAAATTTCCCATAAAAAGTGTATTTTAGTCAAAATTTGATAAAAATTTCTAGAAAAATGCGATTTTGAAAAAATTTTATAGAAAGTTTTTTAATTAAATTTTGACAAAATTTGTTAAAAAAAAGAATTTTTGAGAAAAAATTCAATTTCAACGAAATTTTCTAGAAAGATAAATCTAGAAGAAATTTTCTACAAAAATTCAATTTCGAAGAAATTGTCTAGAAAAATTTAATTTTGGCATAAATTTTCAAAACTGATTTTTTTAAATTCATTTTTTTGCAATTTATCTAGAAAATGCTAATTTTTTTTGAAAAATTAAATATTGACAAAAATAATTAAATAGACATTTCAAGGAAAAATTTAATTTCAACGAAATTTTGTACAGAAATTAAATTTAATTTTGACATCATTTTCTAGTAAAAAAAATAAATTTTCCATAATTAATTAATTTTTGACAAAATATTCTAGAAAATTGCAATTTTGAATATATTTTTTAAAAAATAATAGAATTTTTGGGGAAAAATTCAAGAAAATGCAAATTTTTTTTGAAAAATTAAATATTGACAAACATAATTAAATAGACATTTCAAGGAAAAATTAAATTTCAACGAAATTTTGTACAGAAATTAAATTTAATTTTGACATCATTTTCTAGTAAAAAAAAATAAATTTTCCATAATTAATTAATTTTTGACAAAATATTCTAGAAAAATGCAATTTTGAATATATTTTTTAAAAAATGTAATTTTCAACGATTTTTTTTTTGGAAAACACAATTTTGACGAATGTTTTTAAAAAAAAAATTGAGGAAGAATGCAATTTCAAAAAAATGTATAGAAAATTAAATTTCGAAGAAATTTCCAACAAAAATTTTTTTTCGCAGAAATTTTCTAGATTTATGCAGTTTCAACTAAATTTTGTAGAAAAATTTAATTTTGACATAATTTTGTAGAAAAAACTGAATTTTCCATAATATATGTATTTTTGGTAAAATTTTACGATTTTTTTTTTGAAAAATGCTATTCTGAAGAAATTTAATTTTCTAGAAAAATTTAATTTTGACATAATTTTGTAGAAAAAGCTAAATTTTCCATAATATATGTATTTTTGCTAAAATTTTACGATTTTTTTTTTGAAAAATGCTATTCTGAAGAAATTTAAGGAAACACTACATTTTTTTATTATTTTTTATTTTCGACAAAATTTGTTAAACATTTTTGTTAAAAAAAACTGTAATTTAGAAAAAAGTTTAGAAAATAATTCAATTTTCAATGAATTAAATTTTGATAAAAATGTCTAACAAATAAAATCTCGTAAAGTTTTCTACAAAAATTAAATTTCGAAGAAATAATAAATTTTGACATAATTTTCCAAAAAAAAATCGACATTTTCTATTCGACATATATTTTCGACAAAATTCTCAAAAATTTAAATATGACGAATGTTCTGGAAAAATGCAATTTAAAAAATATAGAAAAATGTAATTTTCTAAGATTTTTTTAAATGCAATTTTGAAATATTTTAAAGTGGAAAAATGTAATTTCAACTAATTTTGCTAGAAAATTAATTCTCGAAAAAAATTTCTAAAAATATCGAAGAAATTTTCTAAAAAAAAAAATTTGGAATAATTTTCTAGAAAAAGGTAAATTTTTCATAATAATTGTATTTTCAACAAAATTTGGTGACATTTTCTTGAACATGTTTTATAGAAAAATGTAATTTTCAACAATTTTTTTTTTTTGAAAAATTCAATTTTGACAAAAAAAGAAATGTAGAAATCTAGAAAAATGTAAATTTTTCATAATAATTGTATTTTCAACAAAATTTGGTGACATTTTCTTGAACATGTTTTATAGAAAAATGTAATTTTCAACAATTTTTTTTTTTGAAAAATTCAATTTTGACAAAAAATGGAAAGAAATTTTAAGGAAGAATGCATTTTCTAAGAATTTTTCTAGAAAATTAAATTTCGAAGAACTTTTCAAGATATATTTAATTTCAACGAAATTTTCTAGATAAATTCAATTTTGACATAATTATCTAAAAAAAAAATTTTCCATATTAAAAGTGTGTTCGATAAAATATGAAAAAATTTAAAAAAAATGCAATTTTAAACAAAATTTTATAGAAAAAATGAATTTTTAAAATTTAAGTAGACATTTTAAGAAACCAAACCAAACGTAGAAAAATTTAATTTTGACATAATTTTCTAGAAAAAACGAAATTCTCCCATAATTAATGTATTTTCGACAAAATTTTTTAAAAAAAAAATGCAATTTCGAATAAATTTTACAGAAAAATTGAATTTTCAACGATTTTTTGTTAAGAAATAAAATTTTAACGAAAGGTTTTTAACAGAAAAATTAAATTTCAACAAAAATTTTTTAGAAAATTAATTTTCGTATAATTTCTAGGAATAAGCAATTTCAATGAAATTTTCTAGGAAACATTGGAAATGAAATGAAATTCTTCACAATTTTCTAGGAAAAACGAAATTTTTTATTATATATGTATTTTCAACAAAAATGTACCAAATGTACTAAAAAAAAAATCAATTTTAAAGAAATTTTCAAAGATCTTTTTTTTTTTTTTTGCAAAATTAAAATTTAAAAAATTATTAATTATACCAATTTTGACAAATTTTACAAAAAAAAAAACGATTTCTATTAGATTTTGATGGAATTTCCTATAAAAAATCAACTTCCACTAAATTTACAATATGTAAATATGCCATTTTTAATTTTTATAGAATATATCAAATGTACAATCATTTTTTTAATTTCAATCAAAATTTTGGAAGAAAATGTAAAAAGATATTCAATTATTTTTTTTAATTGCTTTTTTTTCAATGTTATTTCTTTTTCAGTGCGGAAAAAGGGTATATTTTAGTTTGGCTATCTGCGTTTTAGGGAGAGAGAGAGAGAGATAAAAAGAAATTGGTTATTTTTTCTAAACTCTGTTCTTGTCAATAGTATATTTTTGTATTAAGTCTGTGTTTTATAGTTTAATCACAATGGTTTAATATTTAACCAAATACATATTATTTTATTTGAGTGTAGTTTAATTTTTACTTTCAGTAATATTTTTGCTTTATTTTCGATTGTTTCTAGGTGGAGAATGGAACTACACAATTTTTATATACAAAAAAATTAAATCTAAAAAAGTGTGAAAATCCCATCCATAAAGAAAATTTGCATCTAAATGATTTTGAAGTGGAAATTAAACATTTGAATAAAATCAGTAAGAAATAATTAATTGTTTATTTGAGTCAATTAATTTTTTATTTACATTTTTCAATGCACCTTTTCAAAGACCAAATTTATTAGTTTTTTTTTTATTAGAATGAATAAATAATTACAACAATTTTATTAATAAAAAATACAATTTTGTTAACAGCTTCAAAAGCAAATAAATTTTTAATCGACTACACAAATTTCATAATAGAATCCAGTTTTATGTTTTTTTTTCTGAAAATAGAAATATAGAAATATAGACAGATCCAAAATTGTCTTTATGAATGGAATTGTTGTAGTTTTTCCTTATTTCTCTAAATACGTATTTATGTAAAAAATGTTTGTCTTGTTTTAGATTTTTCATACTTTTGGGCAAAAATAAATACTTATCGTTTTTTTTTAGGTTTAGATTTCTCGTTTCCAATTAGTACTACTTATTTGAAAATATTGATAATTAAAAAATATATTCATTTACAAATGATCAAGGAAGTGGCCTAAAAGGAACTAACTGGCTTAAAAGATTAATCAATTAATTGGAAATTTGAAAATGTTCACTATGTCTCCTTACAAAAATATCCACAAGGAAAATATAAAAATCGTATTTAATCTCGAAATGAATTAATTAATTTTTCTTTTAACAAAAAATGATGCTAAAATTATAGTATCAATCAGTCTTTCTTGCAGATGAGTATTGGAAAATGTTAATTTACTAAAATTACATATTCGATTTATTTTTTCATGATTCTTAACATGATTCGACTCATATAAAAATGAGATATTCCATTGATATTTTCAGGATTTTCTAGGCATTTTTTAATTGTCTCTAGTAATCAAATGGTAGAAAATTGCGAAAATACCAAAATGGCATTCTATTGATATTTTCATGATTTTTCAATGAATTTTTAATTGTTTCTTTCAGCTAATAAAATGGTTCAACATTTCGAAAAATGAAAAATGTAATTTTGACGAAGAAATCAAAAAGAAATTTACGAAAAAAATTTAATTTCAACGAAAATTTCTACAAAAATCTAGAAACAAAAACTGAATTTTCCCTATTAAATGTATTTTCGACAAAATTTTACGAAATTAAAAAAAATGTCATTTTGAAAAAAAATTATAGAAACAAGTAATTTTCAAAGATATCTTTTGAAAAATGTAATTTTGACGAAGAAATCAAAAAGAAATTTCCGAAAAAAAATTAATTTCAACGAAAATTTCTACAAAAATCTAGAAAAAAAACTGAATTTTCCCTATTAAATGTATTTTCGACAAAATTTTACGAAATTAAAAAATGCCATTTTGAAAAAAAATTATAGAAAAAAGTAATTTTCAAAGATATCTTTTGAAAAATGTAATTTTGACGAAGAAATCAAAAAGAAATTTACGAAAAAAATTTAATTTCAACGAAAATTTCTACAAAAATCTAGAAAAAAAATGAATTTTCCCTATTAAATGTATTTTCGACAAAATTTTACGAAATTAAAAAAAATGTCATTTTGAAAAACAAAATTTTAAAAAATATTAATTTTCAAAGATATCTTTTGAAAAATGTAATTTTGACGAAGAAATCAAAAAGAAATTTCCGAAAAAATTTAATTTCAACGAAAATTTCTACAAAAATCTAGAAAAAAAACTGAATTTTCCCTATTAAATGTATTTTCGACAAAATTTTACGAAATTAAAAAAAATGAAATTTTGAAAAAAAATTATAAAAAAAAAATTAATTTTCAAAGATATCTTTTGAAAAATGTAATTTGACGAAGAAATCAAAAAGAAATTTACGAAAAAAATTTAATTTCAACGAAAATTTCTACAAAAATCTAGAAAAAAAACTGAATGTTCCCTATTAAATGTATTTTCGACAAAAATTTACGAAATTAAAAAAAATGCCATTTTGAAAAAAAAATTATAGAAAAGAGTAATTTTCAAAGATATCTTTTGAAAAATGTAATTTTGACGAAGAAATCAAAAAGAAATTTACGAAAAAAATTTAATTTCAACGAAAATTTCTACAAAAATCTAGAAAAAAAAACTCAATTTTCCCTATTAAATGTATTTTCGACAAAATTTTACGAAATTAAAAAAAATTCCATTTTGAAAAAAAATTATAGAAAAAAGTAATTTTCAAAGATATCTTTTGAAAAATTTAATTTTGACGAAGAAATCAAAAAGAAATTTACGAAAAAAAATTAATTTCAACGAAAATTTCTACAAAAATCTAGAAAAAAAACTAAATTTTCCCTATTAAATGCCATTTTGAAAAAAAATTGTAGGAAAAAGTAGTTTTCAAAGATATCTTTTGAAAAATGTAATTTTGACGAAGAAATCGAAAAGAAATTTACGAAAAAAAATTATTTTCAACGAAAATTTCTACAAAAATCTAGAAAAAAACTGAATTTTCCCTATTAAATGTATTTTCGACAAAATTTTACGAAATTAAAAAAAAATGAAATTTTGAAAAAAAATTTTAGGAAAAAGTAGTTTTTAAAGATATCTTTTGAAAAATGTAATTTTGACGAAGAAATCAAAAAGAAATTTATGAAAAAAATTTAATTTCAACGAAAATTTCTACAAAAATCTAGAAAAAAAACGGAATTTTCCCTATTAAATGTATTTTCGACAAAAATTTACGAAATTAAAAAAAATGCCATTTTGAAAAAAAAATTATAGAAAAGAGTAATTTTCAAAGATATCTTTTGAAAAATGTAATTTTGACGAAGAAATCAAAAAGAAATTTACGAAAAAAATTTAATTTCAACGAAAATTTCTACAAAAATCTAGAAAAAAAAACTCAATTTTCCCTATTAAATGTATTTTCGACAAAATTTTACGAAATTAAAAAAAATTCCATTTTGAAAAAAAATTATAGAAAAAAGTAATTTTCAAAGATATCTTTTGAAAAATTTAATTTTGACGAAGAAATCAAAAAGAAATTTACGAAAAAAAATTAATTTCAACGAAAATTTCTACAAAAATCTAGAAAAAAAACTAAATTTTCCCTATTAAATGCCATTTTGAAAAAAAATTGTAGGAAAAAGTAGTTTTCAAAGATATCTTTTGAAAAATGTAATTTTGACGAAGAAATCGAAAAGAAATTTACGAAAAAAAATTATTTTCAACGAAAATTTCTACAAAAATCTAGAAAAAAACTGAATTTTCCCTATTAAATGTATTTTCGACGAAATTTTACGAAATTTAAAAAAAATGTCATTTTGAAAAAAAAAATTTAAAAAAATATTAATTTTTAAAGATATCTTGTAATGTAATATTGACGAAGAAATCAAAAAGAAATTTACGAAAAAAATTTAATTTCAACGAAAATTTCTACAAAAATCTAGAAAAAAAACTAAATTTTCCCTATTAAATGTAAATAGGGAAAATTTGAAAAAAAATTATAAAAAAAATTTATTTTCAAAGATATCTTTTGAAAAATGTAATTTTGACGAAGAAATCAAAAAGAAATTTGCGAAAAAAAATTAATTTCAACGAAAATTTCTACAAAAGTCTAGAAAAAAAACAGAATTTTCCCTATTAAATGTATTTTCGACAAAATTTTACGAAATTAAAAAAAATGTCATTTTGAAAAACAAAATTTTAAAAAATATTAATTTTCAAAGATATCTTTTGAAAAAGTAATTTTGACGAAGAAATCAAAAAGAAATTTACGAAAAAAATTTAATTTCAACGAAAATTTCTACAAAAATCTAGAAAAAAAAACTTAATTTTCCCTATTAAATGTATTTTCGACAAAATTTTACGAAATTAAAAAAAAAGCCATTTTGAAAAAAAAAATTATAGAAAAAAGTAATTTTCAAAGATATCTTTTGAAAAATTTAATTTTGACGAAGAAATCAAAAAGAAATTTACGAAAAAAAATTAATTTCAACGAAAATTTCTACAAAAATCTAGAAAAAAAACTGAATTTTCCCTATTAAATGTATTTTCGACAAAATTTTACGAAACTAAAAAAAATGCCATTTTGAAAAAAAAAAATTATAGAAAAAAGTAATTTTCAAAGAAATCTTTTGAAAAATGTAATTTTGACGAAGAAATCAAAAAGAAATTTACGAAAAAAATTTAATTTCAACGAAAATTTCGAAAACAAAAATTAATTTAATTTTAGCATAATTTTCTTGAAACAAAAAACGGAATTTTCCCATAATTAATGTATTTTCGACAAAATTTTCTAGAAAAATTAAAGTTTCAACCATTGTTTGTGTCGAAAAATGCAATTTTGATGAACGTCTCTAAAAGGAATAGTTGAGAAAGAAAACAATTTCAACGAAATTAAAAAAATTATGGAATTTTTCGAAATTCCCAAAAAATATACTCATATTAAAATGACATGGATTAATTTGTTCGTGATTTTAAATGAATTCTTTAATTGTTTCAGGTAATAATATAAGGGAAAATTTCGAAAAAATGGACTCATATAATATTCGACGATTTTTCATGATTTTAAATGCATTTTTTAACTGTTCCATTTAATAAAAAAATGGAAAATATCGAAATTCACAAAAAAAAAATATTAATTTGAAAATTACATACATATTTCTTTGATCTTTTTAGATTCTCAAATAATTTTTAATATTTTAATTGCCCAAAAAATTGAGAATCATGAAAAAAATCAAAAGAGTATGTAATTTTTTATAAGTCAAAATTAAATTTTGTAATAATTTTCTAAAAAAAATTATTTTGATAAAATTTTCTAAAAAATTAAATTTTGATGAAATTTTCTAAACAAAATGCAATTTTGATGAAAAAACAATTGAAATTTTCTAGAAAAATTAAATGTTGTTAAAATTTTCTAAAAAAAATCAATTTTGAAGAAATTTTCTTAAAAAATCAATTTTAATGAAATTTTTGGGAAAAAATCAATTTTAATGAAATTTTCGACAAAAATTCATTTTTAATGAAATTTACGAGAAAAATTATACTTTAATGAAATTTTCAAGAAAAATTATATTTTTATGAAATGTTCGAGAAAAATTCAATTTTAATGAAATTTTCGAGAAAAATTCAATTTTGATGAAATTTTCGAGAAAAATTCAATTTTATAGAAAAATTCAATTGCGAAAAATTTTTCTATATTTTTATAAAGAGCAATTTTAATGAACTTTTCTAGAAAAGTTTAATTTTGAGGATTCAACAAATTTTTATAAAAATATAAATTTTAATTTAAAAATGCAATCGAAAAATTCTCTTTCGATGAATGTTGTAGAAAAATTAAATTTCGAAGAAGTTCGATAGACTTTTGATAAAATTTCTGGACGTTCGCCGAAATATTATTCCAATATTACAATAAAAAGATTGAAAATGCGACTTGTGCACCGCTTAAGACATTGCCTAAGTCACTGTATTAAATGTTTCTGTTTCCCTGCAAAAGTTGATTGAGATCATCTCGGAATTGTGCATTATTTTCTAAATCGTTAGAAACATATATGTATATATAAATCTGAACCGATTTTGTTCAAAATGTTGTTTATATAAAGCTCATAATCTAAATCGGTTTATTTGTATACATTAAAGGCCGAACCTATTATTATGAAATTAAGCACTATCTGTCTAGTTCCCTTTTGGGGAATTTCGATATTTTGCTTAATTTTATTTAAACAAAAAAAAGTTATGAAAATAAAAAAATTATGTAAACAAAAAGAAAATATGTAATTTTTATATGATCCGAATTGAAAGAATTACAAAATTCATTGAAAATTGTGAAACATCAAAGGAATACGTCATTTTTATAGCAGTCGATTTTTTTTGGAATTTCGAAATTTTCCATCAATTTATTAATTAAAATAATTAAAAAATTCATTGAAAATCATGAAAAATATAACAAATATGTCATTTTTATAGGATTCGATTTTTTGAAATATTAAAATATTAAAAATATCTATGAAATGTGTAATTTTAAAATTAGTATTTTTTTTTTTTGGGAATTTCAAAATTTTCAATCATTTTATTAATAGGAACAATTACAAAATTCATTGGGAATCATGAAAAATCAATCAAATGTGTTATTTTTTTTTATACGAGTCGATTTTTTGGGGAATTTCGAAACTTTCAATATTTTTTATTAATTGAAACAATTAAAAAATTCATTAAAAATCGTAAAAAAAATCTTACGAGTATATAATTTTTTATATATTAAAAAATCATTGAGAATTATGAAAAAATCAAAAATCCTATAAAAATTAGATATTCCTTTGATTTTTCATGATTTTCAATGAATTTTTTAATTAATAAATTGATTGAAAATTACGAAATTCCCAAAAAATCGGATCATATAAAAATTACACATTTGATTGTTGTTTTCATAATTTTTTTATTTTAGTTTCATAACTTTTTTTTTGTTTTAATAAAAGGAAAGGAAACTTTCGAAATTCCCCAAAAGGGATCGACTTGTAAAAAATTGCATACTTTTTTGATTTTTTCATGATTCTCAATTGTTTTTTTAATTGTTTCAATTAATAAAATGATTGAAATTTTCGATACCCCCACAAATTTATTTATTTGTTTCAGTTGATTTAAAATTTGGAAATTCCCATAAAAATCGGCTCATACTGATTGATTTTTTCATGATTCTCAATGATTTTTTTAATATATAAAAAATTATATACTCGTAAGATTTTTTTACGATTTTTACTGAATTTTTTAATTGTTTCAATTAATAAAAAATATTGAAAGTTTCGAAATTCCCCAAAAAATCGACTCGTATAAAAATAAAAAATTCGATTGAATTTTTCATGATTCTCAATGACTTTTGTAATTGTTTCAATTGATTAAAAATTTTGAAATTCACAAAAAAATGACTCGTGTACAAATTATTTTTTTCTGATTAATTTTTTTGATGAATTTTTTAACTGTTTCAGTTGATTGAAAATATGGAAATTCCCATAGAAATCGGATCATATTGATTGAATTTTCATGCATCTCAATAATTTGTTGTATATATAAAAAATTATATACTCGTAAGATTTTTTTAACGATTTTTAAAGATTTTTTTAATTTTTCAATTAATAAAAATATTGAATGTTTCAAAATTCCCCAAAAAATCGACTCGTATAAAAATAAAACATTCGATTGATTTTTATGATTCTCAATGACTTTTGTAATACTTTCAATTAATAAAATGATTGAAAATTTTGAAATTCCCATAGATCATAGATCTTTTTAGATTCTCAAATATTTTTAATATTTTAATTGCCCAAAAATCGATTCTCAAATATTTTTAATATTTTAATTGTCCAAAAATCGGCTCCTATAAAAATGACGTATTCCTTTGATTTTTCATAATTTTCAATGAATTTTTCAATTAATAAATTGATTGAAAAATTTCGAAATTCCTAAAAAAATCGACTCATTTAAAAATGACATTCGATTGATTTTTTAGGATTTTCAATGAATTTTCTAATTGTTACAATTAATAAAATGATGGAAAATTTCAAAATTTCCAAAAAAAATTGGATCATATAAAAATGACATATTTGATTGTGCGGTTTTCATAATTTTTTTATTTTATTTTATTTTCATAACTTTTTTTTATTTTAATAAAAGGAAGGGAAAATTTCGAAATTCCCCAAAAGGGATCGACTTATAAAAAATTGCATACTTTTTTGATTTCTTCATGATTCTCAATTAATTTTATAATTGTTTCAATTAATGAAATTTTCGAAATTCCCACAAAAAGCGATCGACTCATAAAAAAATTAAAATTAAATTAAAACATAAATTCCTTTGATTTTTTCACGATTTTCAAAAAATTTTGAAATCCCCAAAAAATACTAATTTTTAAAATTACACATTTCATAGATCTTTTTAGATTCTCAAATAATTTTTAATATTTTAATATTCCAAAAAATCGAATCCTATACAAATGACATATTCGTTTGATTTTTCATGATTTTCAATGATTTTTTTAATTATTTTAATTAATAAATTGATTGAAAAATTTCGAAATTCCTAAAAAAATCGACTCATTTAAAAATGACATTTGATTGATTTTTTTATGATTTTCAATGAATTTTCTAATTGTTTCAATTAATAAAATGATGGAAAATTTCGAAATTCCCAAAAAATTTGATGATATAAAAATTACATATTTGATTGTGCGGTTTTCATAATTTTTTTTATTTTATTTTATTTTCATAACTTTTTTTGTTTTAATAAAAAGAAAGGAAAATTTCGAAATTCCCCAAAAGGTCGATCGACTTATAAAAAATTGCATATTCTTTTGATTTTTTTCATGATTCTCAATTAATTTTTTAATTGTTTCAGTTAATAAAATGATTGAAATTTTCGAAATTTCCACAAAAAGCGATCGACTCATAAAAAAATTAAAATTAAATTAAAACATAAATTCCTTTGATTTTTTCACGATTTTCAATGAATTTTTTAATTGTTTCAGTTGATTGAAAATATGGTAATTGATTGATTTTTTCATGATTCTCAATGATTTTTTTAATATACATATAAAAAATGATATACTCGTAAGATTTTTTTACGATTTTTAATGAATTTTTTTAATTGTTTCAATTAATAAAAAATATTGAAAGTTGCAAAATTCCCCAAAAAATCGACTCGTATAGTATAAAAATAACATATTTGATTGATTTTTCATGATTCTCAATAAAATTGTAATTGTTTCAATTAATAAAATGATTGCAAATTTTGAAATTCCCAAAAAAATGACTCGTAGACAAATTATTTTTTCTTGATTGATTTTTTTCGATGAATCTTTTAAATGTTTCAGTTGATTGAAAATATGGGTATTCCCATAAAAATCGGCTCATATTGATTGGGTTTTCATGCTCCTCAATGATTTTTTTAATATATAAAAAATGATATACTCGTAAGATTTTTTTTACGATTTTTAATGATTTTTTTAATTGTTTCAATTAATAAAAAATATTGAAAGTTTCGAAATTCCCCAAAAAATCGACTTGTATAAAAATAACACATATTCATAGTTTTGTTTTTGACTATTGAGTTCGAGATCTTTGTTTTTGTTTTCTTCTTATTTAAAGAAGGTTTGTTTTTCTGTTTAACAGAAAACAAAAACAACGATCTCGAACTCAATAGTCAAAAACAAAACTATGAAAAGTCACAACAGATCGAATAACAAAAAACAAAAACAATGAATAACACATATTTTTCATGATTCTCAATGAATATTGTAATTGTTTCAATTAATAAAATGATTGAAAATTTTTAAATCCCCAAAAAATACTAATTTTTAAAATTACACATTTCATAGATCTTTTTAGATTCTCAAATAATTTTTAATATTTTAATATTCCAAAAATCGAATCCTATAAAAATGACATATTCGTTTGATTTTTCATGATTTTCAATGATTTTTTTAATTAATAAATTGATTGAAAAATTTCGAAATTCCTAAAAAAATCGACTCATTTAAAAATGACATTCGATTGATTTTTTAGGATTTTCAATGAATTTTCTAATTGTTTCAGTTAATAAAATGATGGAAAATTTCAAAATTTCCAAAAAAATTGGATCATATAAATATGACATATTTGATTGTGCGGTTTTCATAATTTTTTATTTTATTTTATTTTATTTTCATAACTTTTTTTGTTTTAATAAAAAGAAAGGAAAATTTCGAAATTCCCCAAAAGGTCGATCGACTTATAAAAAATTGCATATTCTTTTGATTTTTTTCATGATTCTCAATTAATTTTTTAATTGTTTCAGTTAATAAAATGATTGAAATTTTCGAAATTCCCACAAAAAGCGATCGACTCATAAAAAAATTAAAATGAAATTAAAACATAAATTCCTTTGATTTTTTCACGATTTTCAATGAATTTTTTAATTGTTTCAGTTGATTGAAAATATGGGAATTGATTGATTTTTTCATGATTCTCAATGATTTTTTTAATATATAAAAAATGATATACTCGTAAGATTTTTTTACGATATTTAATGAATTTTTTAATTGTTTCAATTAACAAAAAATATTGAAAGTTTCGAAATTCCCCAAAAAATCGACTCGTATAAAAAAAAATAACACATTTGATTGATTTTTCATGATTCTCAATGAATTTTGTAATTGTTCCTATTAATAAAATGATTGAAAATTTTGAAATTCCCAAAAAAAAAATACTAATTTTAAAATTACACATTTCATAGATACTTTTTAATATTTTAATATTTCAAAAAATCTAATCCTATAAAAATGACACATTCGTTAGATTTTTCATGATTTTCAATGAATTTTTTAAATATTTTAATTAATTAAAAAAAAAAATTCGAAATTCCAAAAAAAAAGTCGACTCCTATAAAAATGACATATTCCTTTGATTTTTCATAATTTTCAATGAACCTTGTAACTGTTTCAATTCGGATCATATAAAAATTATATATTTTATTGTTGTTTTCATAATTTTTTTATTTTCATAACTTTTTTTTGTTTAAATAAAATTAAACAAAATTTCGAAATTCCCCAAAAGGGATTGACTTATAAAAAATTACATACTCTTTTGATTTTTTTCATGATTCTCAATTAATTTTCTAATTGTTTCAGTTTATGAAATGATTAAAATTTTCGAAATTCCCACAAAAAGCGATCGACTCATAAAAAAATTATATACGAGTATTCGTTTGATTTTTTCGCGATTTTCAATGAATTTTGTAATCGTTTCAGTTGATTGAAAATGTGGAAATCCCATAAAAATCGTCTCATATTTATTGATTTTTCATGCTTCTCAACGATTTTTTTAATATATAAAAAATTATACACTCGTAAGTTTTTTTTACGATTTTTAATGAATTTTTTGAATTGTTTCAATTAATAAAAATATTGAAAGTTTCGAATTTCCCAAAAAAATCGACTCGTATAAAAATAACACATTTGATTGATTTTTCATGATTCTCAATGAATTTTGTAATTGTTTCAATTAATAAAATGATTGACAATTTTGAAATTCCCAAAAAAAAATGACTCGTATACAAATTATTTTTTCATGATTTTCAATGAATGTTAATTCAATGAATTTTATTGAATCTTTTGCTTCTTTCAGTTAATTAAATGATTGCAAAATTCGAAATTCCCGCATACAAAACTCATATAAAAATTACATATTCGATGGAATGTTTCATGATTTCCATTGAATTTTTTACTTGTTTCAATTAAAAAAATGAAGGAAAATTTCGAAATTCCCCAAAAATCGGCTCATATAAAAATGGCATATTTGATTGATTCTTTAGTGGTTCTCAACGAATTTTTCAATTAATAAAATGATTGAAAATTTCTAAAATGTTCACGATTCTCAATGAATTTTTTAATTGTTTCAGTTAATAAAATTATGGAAAATTTCGAAATTCTCAAAAAAAACGACTCATATAAGATTGACACATTCGTTTGATTTTTTCATCATTTTCAAAAAAAAAACCTCAAATTGTTCACTTAATAAAATGTTAGAAATCTTTGAATTGCCAAAGAATCGACTCATATAAAACGATTTTCAATTAATAAAATGATTGAAAATTTCGAAAATTTTCACGATTCTCAATGAATTTTTTAATTGTTTCAATTAATAAAATGATGGAAAATTTCGAAAAAAACTTAAATTGTTCACTTAATAAAATGTTTGAAAACTTTGAATTGCCAAAAAATCGACTCATATATAAGTAAAATGATTCATATACATTTTAAATATTTTTTTTAATTGTTTCAATTAATAAAATGAAGGAAAGTATCGAAATTCCAAAAAAAAAATCGGCTCATGTAAAAATGACATATTCAATTGATTTTTTCATGACTTCCATTGCATTTTTTGCTTGTTTCAATAAAAAAAAAAATGAAGGAAAATGTCGAAATTCCCCAAAAATCGTCGCATATTTGATTGATTTTTTAGTGATTCTCAACGAATTTTTCTATTAATAAACTGATTGAAAAATTCTAAAATTTTCACGATTCTCAATGAATTTTTTAATTGTTTCAGTTAATAAAATAATGGAAAATTTCGAAATTCTCAAAAAAAAATCGACTCGTATAAAATTGACACATTCGTTTGATTTTTTCATAATTTTCAAAAAAACTCAAATTGTTCACTTGATAAAATGTTCGAAAACTTCGAATTCCAAAAAATCGACTCATATAAAATCGATTACTTTAATGATTTTTTTAATTGTTTCAATTAATAAAATGAAGGAAAGTATCGTATAAGTATAAAAAAAAGAAGGAAAATGTCGAAATTCCCCAAAAATCGGCTCATATAAAAATTACATATTTGATTGATTTTTTAGTGATTCTCAACGAATTTTTCAATTAATAAAATGATTGAAAATTTCGAAATTCCGAAAAAAAAAATATACTATATAGATATAAATGACATATTCAATAAATTTTTTAATTGTTTCATTTAATAAATGAAATTAATTTAATAATAAAAAAATTATGGAAAATTTCGAAATTCTCAAAAAAATCGACTCATATAAAATTTTTCATAATTTTCAAAAAAAAAACTTAAATTGTTCACTTAATAAAATGTTTGAAAACTTCGAATTGCCAAAAAATCGACTATATATAAGTAAACTGATTCATATGATTTTCAATATTTTTTTTTAATTGTTTCAATTAATAAAATGAAGGAAAGTATCGAAATTCCAAAAAAAAAATCGGCTCATATAAAAATGACATATTAATTGATTATTTCATACTTATCATTGAATTTTTTATTTGTTTCAAATAATAAAATTAAGGGAAATATCGAAATTCCGAAAAAAAAAATCGTTCATATAAAATGCTAAATTCGATTGATTTTTTTGATGATTCCCAATAAATTCTTCAATAAATAAAATGATTGAAAATTTCGAAAATCCCAAAACCAAATCGACTCACATAAAAATGACATATTCTTTTGATTTTTATCATGATTATATTTTTTATAATTATTGAAAAAATGTTTCATTTAATAAAATAATGAAGATTTCGAATTCCCAAAAAAATAAAAATGACATATTCGATTGATTTTTTTTTAAGATTCTAATCGATTTTTTTAAAGGTTTCAATTAATAAAATTATGGAAAATTTCAAACGCCCAAATTAACGCTGCAATAAAATATCCATTTGAATCAATTCAAGTTCATCAATTAATTTGCTTAATTTAAATTGTATCAATGAATTTTTTTTTGTTGAATATAAAAAAAAAATGTAATAATTTTTATTGGTCTCATTTAATTGAGATATTTTTATGAGTGACTAAATAAAAAGGCAAACATTTCTTACCAATAACACAAAAATATTTTGGTATTAAAAAAAACGAATATTTTATTATTTTCTACAATTCGATGTGGAGTTTATTTTGTTTTTTTTTTTTTACGATCGCACAATAAATTTCTCTAATGTTTTGAGTAGTTTTGAATTTTTATATTTTAGTATAACTTTACAGACAATATTTTCTAATGTTTTAAATAAAAATCTTTAAAATAATGTTCAATTGATTAATAATTTTAAGCCAGATCCTTAGAATTTCACTTTCTCTTATACAGACTATACAGAGTAAAAAAATGGGTTTGCCTATGTGTCTTGAGACAATGATGTATGTAATAAATGGGGGGAGAATATGATTATGGCATTGAGGTTTTGGTAGTGGTGCGTTCTGTTATTGATCAGTGAGACAGACTCTTGGGAGTGTTCTAATTTCCCCATTAAAAATGACAAAGTCTATTGTTCTTATTGGTGATACATATTCTTTACAAAAAATGAAAATCCTTTTCGATGACAAAATTAATTGAATCAATTATATTTCCAATAAAAATTTAAAAAAAATTTTAACTTAAAAAATTGTATTCAATAACGGTTAATTTAAAAAAAAATTAACTTAAAAAATTGTATTCAATAACGGTCATCTACTGTAGAGTAATTAACTCCAGAGGACATACACTATAGAGTAGAGTACTCCAAAGGTCAGGTACTCCAAGTACTGTAGTGTATATGACTTCAGAGTTCATCTACTGTAGTGTCATCTAATTCAGAGTAGATAATACCAGAGGTCATCTGCTGTAGAGTAGATGACTGCTGAGTTCGTCTACTGTAGAGTAGATGACTGCTGAGTTCGTCTATTTTAGAGCAGATGACTCCAGCAGTCTACTACTGCAGAGTAGATGACTCCAGAGGTCATCTACTGTAGAGTAGATTAATCCAGGGTTCATCTACTGTAGAGTATAAGACTCCAGAGGTCATCTACTGTATAGTAGATGACTCCAGACGTCATCTACTGTATAGTAGATGACTCCAGAGGTCATCTACTGTAGAGCAGATGACTCCAGAGATCATCTACTGAATCGAAGATCACTTTAGAGGTTATCTATTGTAGAGTTGATGCCATCAGAGGTCATCTACTGTAGAGTAGATGACTTCAGAGGTCGTCTATTGATTCGTAGATCACTTTAGAGATTATCTAATGTAGATTAGATGATTTCAGAGGTCATCTACGGTATAGTAGATGACTTCAGAGGTCATCTTCTGTATAGTAGATGACTTCAGAGGTCATCTACTGCATAGTAGATGACTTCAGAGGTCATCTACTGTATAGTAGATGACTCCAGAGGTCATCTACTGTATAGTAGATGACTCTAGATGTAGATTAGATGACAGTAGGTTGACTTTAGAGGTCATCTACTTTAGAGGTCATCTACTGTAGAGTAGATGACTTTAGAGGTCATCTACTGTATTGTGGATGACTCCAGAGGTCATCTACTGTATTGTGGATGACTCCAGAGGTCATCTACTGTATAGTTGATGACTCCAGGGGTCGTCTCTTTATTCGTAGATCACTTTAGAGGTTATCTAATGTAGAGTAGATGACTTCAGAGGTCATCTACTGTATAGTAGATGACTCCAGAGGTCATCTACTGTATAGTAGATGACTTCAGAGGGTATCTACTGTATAGTAGATGACTCTAGAGGCCATATTGAGAACAAAATGGGATAGATTTTTCATTAATTTTTTTTAAGGTCTTTTGATAAAGCGCTGAACTTTGTCAACTATGTAGTATTTTCCGGCGAAACCCCCTTTTTTGTGAGGGCACTGCGTACCTTATATTAATCGATGCATAAACCCAGACCATGCTGGAGTTTTAAATTAGCCACAGTGTTTCTAAAACCAGTATTAAGTTAATTTTTGTTAAAAAAAATTGTGGAATTGTCCATTTTGGTATAAATCGATTCATATATTTTGTATCGAATGTTATTAATAGCTTTGACAATTTATTGTTTTTAATAGGATTAAAGTTTGTATTTTTGAGGCTTATTCCATTAATAAAACTTAAAATGAAAACATTGTGAATTTACATTCTTAGGGAATATTAGATCATTGTTACGGATAGGCAACGGTGGGAAATACACTCAGCTAAACAAAGATTTTTTAAAATAGATTAAGACAACATTTTCGACCTTTTGATGAATATTGTTTTTTACATACTACAACCTCGGGGTTAATACATGTTGTGTTTTTAACTATTCGTTTTTTGGATATTTAATTCCTATTGTGTTTCCAAACAATATCAATTAGCAAAATACCGAAATATTGATTAAATAATTAATTACAAACAAATCAACTTATGAGTTCGAGCTTCAATTTATCTAAAAATCGTATAAAACAGTCTAGGTTTTAATGTGATGCAAAGTTCATAAATATTTTTAAAATAATCTCTCCGATACTTGAATACTTTTAAGATAGTCAAAATAAAGGCTTTACTCAAAGCAAAAAAATTATGAATAGTTTCAAACATATTTGACCGTTGAAAATCTGTTCAATTAATGAACCTTCCATAAACTATAATGAATAAAACATTAGAAAAATAAAAATGTTCCTTCTTTTCTATGATGATCATTTATGATACTATTCTATAAAATATACGCTCCATTGAAATGGCAGAAAAAATACAAATATGTAATTAATTTAAAAAAGAAAATATTACAAATTTATTATACTAAACATACATGAAGGGGCGAGTCAATATATAATTTCAGTTCACAAAAAAAAAAGAATTGACCCCATTTACAAGTCATATTTACAAATGTGATAAATGTACGTACAGTTAGAAAAATAATCTTAGGAGGACTTATGCTTATCTAGTAAATCCCACTGTAACCTCTCATACACAGTTAGTTCCCTTTGATTGGGGAATAGTTTCTTCTCACCACTTCTTTCCTCATCTTGGCTAAACAATGAAAGGATTCTTAAGGGCTAAATGAATTTGGTTTCGTGGATTTTTGTTTCGTATTTTCTTTCATGGTTGTGGTGCTAGTTATGGGTGTGGATGTGGATGTGTGTGTGTAGTAAGGCCTAAAATGTTTTATTACAAAATATTTTAAGCTACAGAGACGACATATAAATATATTTCTATATATATAGGCATATACACAGTGTTCTTTTAAAATATAATAATTATTCATTACAAGTAAATAATAATAATAATTATAATTATAGTTAAGAATTAAATATTTACATATACAGACGTAGTATAAATATCTATTTATTTAACAACCAAAGACTGTTTTAAATGACGCAGTAAACCGGCGCCAATGTCCTGAACATCAGGCCATTGACGTATCACACAAATTATAATAAATATCGATAAGAACGTCGTTAAAACGCGGACTCTGTGGGAGAGGAGAAAAAGGGAAAATAATTAGTATAAAATGTATAAAAATTCTTAATTCTAAATAAAATAAGAATATGAATGAATATTTTGTATCTATTTTATTTCATAACATAATTTTTTATTAAATCTACTTAAAATAATCAATAAATAATAAACGCCGAAAAAATAAAAATAGTATCAGATTTCTAAATCTGCCACTTATCACCTATTTTTTCCAGAAAGAACAAATTTCGAAATTCCGTTATTATTTATATCGACATAATTTTATCTATGGTATATGATAACTCATTTCGTAAATTTTTCGAATATCAATTCCTTTTTGTAGAGTAGATGATTGAAAGATTAATCTTCTGTAAATCCCTATGATTTTATAGTAGTATATGCTATACTTTAGAGTAGATGACTCCTAGGGTCGTCTACTTTAGAGTAGATGACTCATAGGGTCGTCTACTTTAGAGTAGATGACTCCTAGGGTCGTCTACTTTAGAGTAGATAACTATTAGGGTCGTCTACTTTAAAGTAGATGACTCTTTGGTTCGTCCACTTCAGAGTAGGTGACTCTTAGGGTCGTCTACAGTAGAATACATGACTACTACATTTGAACCCAGTTTGTAGAGCAGATGATTCAGAGGTTCGTCTTCAGTAGATACATATTATTCTATATTATTAGAGTAGATGGCTCGAGGGGTCGTCTACTGTAGAGTAGATGACTCTTAGGATCGTCGACTCCAGAGTATATGACTTGTAGGGTCGTCTAATGTAGAGTAGATGACTCTTAGGGTCGTCTACTGTAGAGTAGGTGACTCTTAGGGTCGTCTACTGTAGAGTAGATTGCTCTTAGGGTCGTCTACTGTAGAATAGATGACTCTTAGGGTCGTTTACTGTAGAGTAGATAACCTGTAGATAAACTGTAGAGTAGATGGCTCTTAGGGTCGTCTACCGTAGAATAGATGGCTCTTAGGGTCGTCTACCGTTGAATAGATGACTCTTATGGCCGTCTACTGTAGAGTAGATAATTCTTATGGTCGTGTACTGTAGAGTAGAGGACCCCTAGGGTCGTCTACCGTAGAATAGATGACTCTTATGGCCGTCTACTGTAGAGTAGATAATTCTTATGGTCGTGTAATGTAGAGTAGAGGACCCCTAGGGTCGTCTACTTTAGCGTAGATGATTCTTATGATAGTCTGCTGTACAGTAGATGGGTCTTAGGGTCGTCTACCGTAGAATAGATGACTCTTAGGGTCATATACTGCGGAGTTGATGTCTCTTAGGGTCATCTACTGTAGAGTAGATGACTCTTAGGGTCATCTACTGTAGAGTTGAAGACTCTTAGGGTCATCTACTGTAGAGTTGATGACTCTTAGAGTCATCTACCGTAGAGTTGATGACTCTTAGGGTCATCTACTTTAGAGTTGCTGACTCTTAGGGTCGTCTGCTGTAGAGTAGAGGACTCCTAGGTCTTCTACTGTACAGTAGATAACTCTTATGGTTGTATATTGCAGATTAGAGGACTCCTAGCTTCGTCTACGGTAGAGTAGATGACTTGGGGTCGTCTACTGTAGAGTAGATGGCTCTTAGGGTCGTCTACTGTAGAGTAGATGGCTCTTAGGGTCGTCTACTGTATAGGACATGAATCCTAGAGTCATTTACTGTAGAGTAGATGACTCTTAGGGTCGTCTACTGTAGAGGACATGAATCTTAGAGTTATCTACTGTAGAGTATATGACTCTTAGAGTCGATGTCTCTTAGGGTCATCTTTTGTAGAATGGGTGACTCCAGAAGTTATTTTCTACACAGTAGGTGACTTCATGAGTAGTCCACTGTAGAGTAGGTGACTTCACGAGTAGACTACTGTGGAGTAGATGACTTCACGAGTCTTCTACGGTAGAGTAGATGACTTCTCGAGCCGCCTACTGTAGATTAGAGAGTCGTCTACTGTAGATTAGATGATCCACGAGTGGGTGACTCCAAAAATAGTGTACTTTAGAGTAGATAACTCTAGAGGCAATATACTGTAGAGTAATTGACTCTAGGAGTCATCTACTGTACAAACCCTTTCAATAAACCTAAAATCATTAAAAATTGCCATATTGGTTCAACTTTTCATATAAATCCTTTAACATATTACTCCTGAAGTCCATGGTCCCTTCCAATGGATTTCTTAACCCTCAAAAACCCACACTTTTAAAGTTAGGTATTATATCTGAGTCCAGTTTGTGTACTTTTTATAAATAAATGTTCATTACTAGGGGTTATATACCCTTTTGTCATTTTTCATCAACAATTTGAATTTGGAAAAAACATTACATTCCAATGCCTATGGAAGGGAACCATATATGGACCTTTTAATCAAAAATGTATACATTTCCGAAGTACATTGTTAAATCGTCTCTAGGAGAGGGTGCCATATTTGGTAAATTGTATGCCTATTCCTAGTCCACGTCATAAATAAAAAATTGCTCTACTCTATATGAAATATATGAGTGATATTTTTTTGGAAAATTGAATTGAAACCCTCAATTTTACCTTGTTTTCAAAAATGGCATTATAATACCCGCCGCTGTTGCCACCAGCAGCAAGACCACTTGTAATATGGTCAGCACAACATTGATTAATTTCACAACTAAAGCACGGGCATTTGAGTTATCGATACCTTCGACGGTTACGTATTGTTGTTGGGATAAGTGTTCCATTTTCGAAATCTATTAAGAAAGAACAACATTAATTAGAAATTTAAAAATTAAATTTATGGTTCCATCCATCCAGCTGGTTCCACTTACTCTGGTTTGACAGTTTTCTAAAACTTCATTAACATCCTGCAGGCGTTCATCGCTTTGATATTGAACTTTTTCCTCCATATCGGCAATGGTTTGTTTTAGGTTTTCAATTTCGTTCTGAAAAAAAGAATAGATGAAGAACAAATAAATAAAAAAGTAGCTCTAGTTTTCGACAAATTTATTTCAAGGGGATATTATTTTAAACTAATATATATCATTTTATGTGGAATAAATGGCTACTGTAGTCGTAAATGATCTCGTTCTGTAGAGTAGATGGCTCCAGGTGTGTTCAACTGTAGTGTAGATGACTCCAGGGGTCGTCTGCCATAGAGTAGATGACTCCAAGGGTCGTCTACCAGAGAGTAGATTACTCCAGGGGTCGTTTACTATAGAGTAGATGACTTTAGGTAGTCTGCTATAGAGTAGATGACTCCAGAGGTCGTCTACCATAGAGTAGATGACTCCAGAGGTCGTCTACCCTAGAGGAGATGACTGCAGCCGTCGTCTACTATAAAGTAGATTACTCCAGGGTTCGTCTATTATAGAGTAGATGACTCCAGGGTTCGTCTACTATAGAGTAGATGACTCCAGGGTTCGTCTACTATAGAGTAGATGACTCCAGGGGTCGTCTACTATAGAGTATATGACTACAGAGGTCGTCTACTATAGAGTAGATGACTACAGAGGTCGACTACTATAGAGTAGATGACTACAGAGGTCGTCTACTATAGAGTAGATGACTACAGAGGTCGTCTACTATAGAGTCGATGGCTACAGAGATCGTCTACTAGACAGTGGATGAATCCAGAGATCGTCTACTAGACAGTGGATGAATCCAGAGATCGTCTACTATAGAGTAGATGTCATTTTCTGCGGAATAGATGGATACTTTAGTCGTAAATTATTTCAGAAGTCGTCGTTATGTAGAGTAGATGGCTCCAGAGGTCGTCTACTATAGAGTAGATGACTCCAGAGGTCGTCCACTATACAGTGGATGATTCCAGGGTTCGTCTACCATAGAGTAGATGACTCCAGGGGTCGTCTACTATAGAGTCGATGACTACAGAGGTCGTCTACTATAGAGTAGATGACTACAGAGGTCGTCTGCTATAGAGTAGATGACTACAGAGGTCGTCTACTATACAGTGGGTAAATCCAGAGATCGTCTACCATACAGTAGATGATTTCAGGGGTCGTCTACCGCAGAGTAGATGACTCCAGAGGTCGTCTACTATAGAATAGATGACTCCAGGGTAGTCTACCATAGGGTAGATGACTCGAGAGATTGTCTACCATAAGAGTAGATGACTCCAGAGGTCGTTTACCATAGAGTATATTACAGCAGCCGTCGTCTACTATAAAGAGGATGACTCAAGTGATCGTCTACTGTAGTTTATACGACTGCAGTAGTCGTCTATTGTAGATATTGTTTTAAACAAATATATATATATATATCATTTTCTGCGGAATAGATGGCTACTTTAATCGTAAATTATTTCAGAAGTCGTCATTATGTAGAGCAGATGGCTCCAGAGGTCGTCTACTATAGAGTAGATGACTACAGAGGTCGTCTTCTATAGAGTAGATGACTACATAGGTCGTATACTATACAGTGGATGAATCCAGAGATCGTCTACTATAGAGTAGATGATTTCAGGGGTCGTCTACCACAGAGTAGATGACTCCAGAGGTCGTCTACTATAGAGTAGATGAATCCAAGGTAGTCTACCATAGGGAAGATGACTCCAGGGATTGTCTACCATAAGAGTAGATGACTCCAGGGGTCGTTTACTATAGAGTAGATGATTCCAGGGGTCGCCTTCTGTACTGTATATGACTCGAAGGATCGTCTCCTATAGAGTATACGACTCGAAGGATCGTATCCTATACAGTATACGACTCGAAGGATCGTCTGCTATAGAGTAGATGACTCCAGAGGTTATCTATTGCAGATTAGGTGACTCCAGGGGTCGCCTACTGCAGGGTCGGTAATTCCAGTAGTAGTCAACAGTAGAGTAGATGACTCCCGGGGTCGTCTACTACAGAGTAGATGACTCCAGGGATTGCCTGCTATAAAGTAAACGACTCCAGGGGTAGATGACTCCAGGGGTCTTATATTCTAGAGTAGATAACTCCAAGGATCATATATTTTGGAGTAGGAGTCTTTAGTGGTCACCTATTGTAGATTTGATGACTTTCGGAGGTCGTCTACTGTTGAGTAGTTGACTCCAGAAGTCCTCTTCTATATAGTAGATGACTCCAGGGGTCGTCTTCTATAGGTTAGATGACTCCAGCTTGCCACAAATCAAATCTAATATGGAGTCGGCATTCAATCCTTACCTGATGCAGTTCCGTTAGATCATTGATTTGCTCTTCCAAACCTTCAGCACGATATCGTTCACTTTCCAAAGTTGAAGTTAAATTATTAAATTCCTTTTGAGCATTCTACAAGAAAAGAAAACATTTTGTTTATAACGAAATCTCATAAACAATAAATAAATGTCAATGTCTACAAACCTCTAAACGTTCTACACGTTCGGTTAGTTTTTCAATTTCAGCCTTACGTTCGGCCAATTCGGTTAAAAGAGATTTTAAGACAATGTGATATTGGCTCGCGCCCGATTGACTTTTTCCAGAGCTGAAATAATAATAACAATAAATAATTAGTAAAAAAAAACTACGTAAAGCATTAAAAATCTCAAAACCCACCCGGCTGGTATACTCTCACTGGTAACGCTGCTGCATTCACTGCCATTTTCGCTATTGAATTTACCGCTACCACCACCGGCATTAAGCATACCACCACCACCACCTCCAGATCCTGTAGATGCATTCGGTATGACATTATTGGGCGTGGAACTACCAAACATGTCTTGATTCGCAGGCATATTTAAATTATTTAATTCAGCTTCTGCACAAACAAAATAAATAGAAGAAAAGCCATTATCCAAAAACTCGTATATCCTTCAAGTGTTGCGTTTGTTGGGTTTCCAAACTTACCCGTCATTTGATTTATATTATCAGCACTGCCAAATTTATTCTTAATCAAATGTGCAAACTCTCTGGGCTTTGCCATAACAGACCCCGAAAATCCGGTGATACCATCACGTATATTGCCGCCAACATTTCTGCGAAATAATAGAAAGAAAAATAAAATGTGAAGGGTTTTAGTATCACTCATAATGCGAGGAGCAAAACATGATTTCCATGTAAAAGTAACTGGTATATAATAGGCGTGTTTTCCTTACAAAAGCTAGCCCGACAACAACTTAACCACAAAAAGCCTGTAATTTTTATCTAGCACTTTGCAACGGAAAAAGAGGCTTACTAGCGATAATGGCCTATGTTTACTAACCGGTAACATTGCTGTCATGTGCCACAACAAAAAACAATGCAGAACGGGCTGAAAAATATTGTAACTTTATATAATATTTAGATTTATATAGAAAAGTCATATGAAATAAGTAAAATAATTCCTTCAAAAATAAATGGGGATATGTAAAATGATGCACACTGGCAACATCATATCGCGTAATACATGAAGTTAGTCCCCTAACTCTATTCACGATTATAGTGACTAATATCACTTAGCTCTCTATACGAGAAAATAAAATATTTTTAACAATAAAGTTTACTAACCAAGAATTTTCATGGAAGTTGTGATGTTGCCAACACATCAATTTGTTAAGGAATAAAAAAATTTATTTCAACGAAATTGGCTTTCTGGAGAAAAAAAATATATCAAACAACCCCACTAAGGACCTGAAAAACACCAACTACTACAATATGTTTTTACTAGCTGAAGGTTTGATATAAATTCGTCCAATCAAAATCGATATGGCTTAGAACTTGTAAATATTTAAAATGAAATGTATGTACTTCGAGCTCCATTTTTCTAAACTGCAGGCATTCTGCATGTCTGACCATATGCTATTAAAAACAATGACGCGATGTAAGAATTCTCTGGTGCCAAGAAATATGGATTTTCGACTCCTACTCTCGAATATTTATGTAAAGTTTTGGGTCATCTCTGCACTCGAAACAATATTGCGAATTCAGTGTCCGGTATTGGTTGTAAAAGCTGAAGAAATATTTTAGTATGTATATAGTCTTTTCTAGGGGCCATGAGCGGTCACTTTCCAGTGTTTTAGTTCATTGTTTTAGTCAGTGCTTTTTTTAGTCCTCATGTGAAGGTAATTCGCGATTTATATTTCCACCACTATTGAAACTTTGGTCGTTACAAACAACTGCACTATGTCATAATATCTTGTACCACAGTGTGGTGTCGGGTAACTCACATAGATATAGAATAAACTAAACTTCGATTTTTCTTTTGAGTATTAAAATATATTTGCTTCGGTAACGCTGTGCTTAGTTTCTATTCTTACCGTAATCCTTGGCCCACGTCTCTAAGAACTTCACGTGGTTGTCGGTGTTGTGATTTATTATGATATTGTTGATTTTGCAGATCTTTTACTCGTTTCGTATAGCTATCCAGCTTCTTTTGCAGTTGAGATATTGAGTGTGCGCTTTTTTGATTCTTTTTCTCAAAAACCGCCTATGGAAAATTGAAAAAAGAAGATTTAGTGATGTTTATAACTAATATTAAGTGATAACTAAAATTTAGTGGATCAGCGACTTACCTTTATTCGTATCAATTGCTGTTTATCAGCACTGGCGGCTAGTTTTAGATATTCATTAACGTTATCTACAAATGGAGAAAAATATTTATTATTACAAATAAAATTAAATAAGTATTATAGTAATATATAATATTATCAGATCAAACTATGGTCTCCAGAGCGTGAAGAAGTAATGTCGGTGAGATCTTTATATGGGGGGGGCTATATCAAAATATGGACCTATTTGCCCCATTGTCAATAGGGATCCATAGCCTAAGAAAAGATTCTGTAAAAATGTTCGTAAAGATCGATTTATATTTGCGATTCATATTCCTGCACTTTGTTCGCAAGAATATATGGACACACTGAAGGACAAACGTACATGGCTAAATCGACTCCTTTATAGGCGTTACAAAATATCCAAAAAGTCCTGTAGCACAATGTGATGTCGGGTGTAAAAATGCTAACCAGATTAAATGGGAATAAGGGAATGATGGCAAACCGGTTTTATAATCTATTCGTATAATACTTAGATCAATTGCCAATCCCCCAATGATTCATACATAGGGAATATATCAAGATCAAAATAGATGTTCAAATTCAACAGCGTTAGTTTATGATTCAGAGAACGTCTCTCCTACAAATTCCATAAAGATTGGCAAATTTTATATGGCGCATAGATACTAGGTCTGAATATGGATACATATATGTATTTGTTGAATTTATTTTGATTTGAATCGATTTTATGTAAACTCGAGTTTGTAGAGTCTTGGTACAAAAATCTATTTCCTGCCAAATATCATGAAGATCGAATGAAAAACGAATTTATGTAAAACCGGGAAAGACATCTATTTGAGGGACTATATCTAAACCTTAAACAATTTTCTACACACTCGACAGAGTTCATTCTTAATATAAGAAACTGCTGAGAGCAGCTCAATATGCAATAATTGAGAAACGCTTTCAAAGTCTCATATCTCCAAAACATTGCAGACAGTATTTCTCAATAGAATTATAGAATCGCGACCACTACTGAAATTTTCCGGCAACAATTTCGAAAAAAGTCCAAAATGTTTGTAAAATATTTTAATACTTAAATGTCCTTTTTGAAAGGACTTTGTTTGATTTTTTCGAAAAAAAGGCCAAATTGACCCATTAAGAGGGGAGCTAGAAGATTAAGATCTTCCACAAAAATGATCCTCATAAAATTTCATTATGTAACTCTGACAATAAGAAATCGCTAAAACACTAACTTACATAATTATACCCTACACCACACTGTGGTACAGGGTATTATGACTTTGTGCATTTGTTTGTAACACCCATAAGGAGAAGAGATAGACCCATTGTTTATTATACCGATCGACTTGTAATCACTTTCTGAGTCGATTTAGCTATGTCCGTCTGTCTGTCTGTCTGTCCGTCTGTCTGTAGACGTATTCTTGTAATCAAAGTACAGGTCGCAATTATGGACCGATCTCAACGAAACTTTGCACATATCTTTTTTTAGGCCCAAGGACGATCCCTATTGGTTAAATTTGGTTAAAATCGGTTCAGATTTACATATAGCTCCCATATATATGTACCTCCGATTTGGCATATATGCACTGTATAAGCAACATTTTGTAACCGATTTGTACAAAAATTGACAGAGAGTAGTCTCGTGATACACTTAGATACAATACAAAATTTGGGGGAAATCGGTTCAGATTTATATATAGCCCCCATATATATGTTGCACCCGATTTGACATGTAAGCGCTGTAGAAACTGTATTTTATATCCAATCAGTACGAAATTCGGCAGAAAGAGGTTTCTTATTACATGAAGGAATACTGCCAAATTCGGAGAAAATCGGTTCAGATTTAGATATAGCCCCCATATATGTGTTACTCCCGATTTGAAATTCAATAGCTGTAGAAACTGTATTTTATATCCGATCACAGCGAAATTCGGCAGAAAGAGGTTTCTTATTACACGAAAGAATACTGCCAAATTTTGAGAAAATCGGTTCAGATTTAGATATAGCCCCCATATATATGTTAGCACCGATTTGACGTTCAAGCGCTGTAGAGACTGTATTTTATATCCGATCAGTACGAAATTCGACAGAAAGAGGTTTCTATTTTACATGAATGAGTATTCAGGGAAAATCGATTCAGATTTATATATAAGCTCCATATATATGTTCCTCCTGATTTGGTTACAAAGCGCTATAGAAGTTGTACTTTACTTCCGATCATTACAAAATTCTCCAGAAAGATGTTTCTCAATTTAGGAACGAATATTGCTTAATTTAGCGATTATCGGTTCAGAATTAGATATATCCGCATATATATGTTCTTACCCATTTACCAATTATTTCAAATTATTATCGCAATAACCCTTATCGCATTGTTAGGGAGGTGTAGGGTATTATATCGTCGGCCCCGCCCGACTTTCTGCCTTTCCTTACTGTTTTTTTTTTCATTTAGTATAATGCTCCCTTCGACCAACAAATTAAAACTTTGACCCACTGTAAAAAAAACTTAGACCAGCTGGGCCATAAGTTTATACTACAAAAATGATCTACTCAACACACCCTTTCAAAATTATAGGTTCGCTATTCTGTTCCAAAAATGCTGTTGAACAGTGCTATTATTATATGTGGAACTACAGAAGATTCGGAAAAGTAGTATAGATGTTATTAGAGAGAGTTCATATTTCACTAAATTTTAAACCTTTGTGGGGATGGTACTAGAATGAGTGGACCATTATGGCCCAATTTCGAACTTAGCCTAAGGTAGAAAAAATTATTATAACACTAGCTGACCCCAGCAGACGTTGTTCTGCCCGTCCCGTTTGGGATGTATTGGTTTGGTTCATTGATATTTCATTAAAAAATACAGACATCCCGAGTTTCAGGAAAAAATTATAAAAAAAATGTATAGGTATTGACCATATGTCCACTACAGCGCCATCTGCCGGTTAGGGTCATACATACAAACTATTATCAAGACAAACCACACATACTCGTACATTTTAAATTGCAGTCAAATCGCTCTGGAAATGCGAATTTTGCAAATAACTTGACCAATCCACAATTTATCGCGGTGAAAACAATTCTAAAACACAAATGACCCCAAACTGAATACATTGTTAAATTTTCAGCCCATTCGCTTTTATGGTTTCGGAGATCATGCGTTACTAACAAATGTACAAAGGATTTTATATATAAAGATACAAAATTTGAAGTCAATTGGTTACTCCTTTCGAGAGTTATCGTACATAGCAGCCCGACGGACATTGTTAAAATTACCAAAAATATCCTAAGCTGAGACAAAACAAATACGACTATTTTCAACTCCTGCGTCAAATCCACTGTTTTTTATGGATGTGAATCGTGGAATGCAGCAAACAAAGACATCAATGCAATCCAGGTACTTATAAATCGGTACCTGCGGAGAATCCTGAGAATTTTTTGACCAAAGAAGATATCCAACAGTAGCCTTTGACAAAGAACAAACCAAATACCAATTACCGATGAAATCCTGATAAGAGAATGGATATGGATATGGGCACACGCTGCGACTTAAAAGATTAGCATTAGATAGATATCTAAGTGAAAAGAATTTGTGATGGCCCTATGATCCTTAGAGGATCGAAAGGAAATAAAAATAATAATAAATATCCCAAGCGTGATTTCAGTCGAACAACTTATGGTCTTAGGTCACTCCTTCGATATTTCATACTTTTGGTCCGTTGAAAATTATATATACAAAAGTAAGGGTATAAACTGAACCCGCGTTATGATGTTATAATAACTTTTCGAAATTCTGACTTTTTGTTATAGAAAAGTGCTGGGATAAAAATGCTGAGAAGAAGTAAACATAATTGTTCGAAACAAAAGGATGACCTCTCCTAGTAAGATGTAATACGAGTAATTATTTTTCGAAATTCGTAATTTTGGGACTAAGAGGAGGCCAAAAAAAGTATACTCTCCCCCGGTATAAAGAAATACTAGTTTTCGAAATTCGTACTTTTTTGGAGTAAGAAAACAAAAAGTAACAAAAATTGTACCCTTTCTCGGAAATGTTTTTCGAAATTTGTACCTGTACAAATCGGAGGGCCATATATATGTGAGCTATGTATAGGTAAATCTGAACCGATTTTAACCAAATTCGCCCTTGGGCGAGAAGAATGATATGTGCAAATTTTCGTTGAGATCGGACCGGACAGACGGACATAGCCTCAACTCAAAAAGTGATTCTAAGTCAAAGAGCATAATAAACGATGGGGGTATTTCTTCTCCTTTTGGATGTTACAAACAAATGCACAACGTTATAATACCCTGAACCACAGTGTAGTGTAGGGTATAACAGGTATAAGTTCTGTCATGTCCCATATCCCCCTCCACCATGAATCGCATTTGAATGGTTTTGGGAACAAATAAACTACTTATACCACATTTCAGCCCGATTCGTTGAAATTTGAGGTTTATGTGGCGTTACAAAGTCAAATCTAGAGGGACCTTCGTATGGGGGCTATATCAAAACATGGACCTAACGTAAGAAAGTAAGAAAGTTTCAGTCGGGTAAACCGACTAAGGTATACCCTCACTTTGTGAGTAATGTAATATTGAATATTACTCGAATTATTCTGTCAATTTGTGTGGGAGGTACCAGAATGGGTTTATCAAATACACCTTTTTTTTTGCTGAACATTAGATACTTCAAATTCATTGCACTGTGCCGACTTATAAGCATTTATGTGCACTGGTATAAACGTTATGAGACATTAAATTGTGGTATGATTTGGGCATTTTGTGTGGGAGGTACAAAGAGGGGCGTGGCAATAACGCCCATTTTTCACAGGGCTATAGACACTATAAAAACATTACACTGTACAAAATTTCAAGTATTTTTATACACTGGTTTTAATGTTATAAGCTGTTAACTTTTGGTGCAAAAAGGTACCTTTGTGTGGGAGGTACCAAAAGGGGCGTGACAACAACACCCAGTTTTCCCTGGACTGTAGGCAATATAAAAGCATAATACTGTACAAAATTTCAAGTATTTTTATACACTGTTATTAATGTTATAAGCTGTTAACTTTTGGTGCAAAATGGTGCATTTGTGTGGGAGGTACCAAAAGGGACGTGGCGACTTCGCCCATTTTTCTCGAGTTGATAACGACTAATAAGCTAATACTATGTGTGGAATTTCAAAAGATTCGAATAAGTAGTATAGCAGTTATTAAAGAATCAATATTTCACAATCCCTAACCCTTTGTGGGGGAGGTACTAGAAGGAGTGGACCAATATGGCCCATCTTCGAACTTAGCCGGAGATAGAAAAAAATATTACCACATACCAAATTTGAGGTCAATCGGTTACTCCTTTCGAGAGTTATCGTGCGCACCAGCCAGCAGACACACAGACAGACAGACAGACAGACGGACGGACATTGCTCATTCGACTTAAAATGACCCAAAACGGATTTCCTCCGAACATACTTGGGGTCTTAGGTCACTCCTTCGACGTGTTACACTTTTTTCCGTAGCAAATGATATATACCCTCGTCACACTAAAGTGAGGGTATAAAAACAAAAAGGCATTAGGGTCAAAAAATAGTACCATGTCAAAAATTAATGTTATTTTTCGAAATTCGTAGTTTTTGGAATAAAGAGTTCTAACAAGTAAAAGCGTTAAGTTCGGCCATGCCGAATCTTATATACCCTCCACCATGGATTGCATTCAATGTTATTACTGGAAAAATCTTTGGATATAGATCAAATCATAGAGCAGTCCTTTTTGCTTAAGTAAATTATTAAAAAAAAAAACGAATGCTGCAATTTTAGGCCGCAAATTCTTTAGCCAAACTCTTCAATTTGGTATTTATGCCTTAAAATAGCTTTTTTTAGAGCTACATCTATACGGGGACTACAACAAAATAAAATTTTATTTGTATAAATTTTATTGAGATGAATTCTTGCCAAAATGGAACATAAACTGAAAAGTTTCAGCTAAATTTCTTAGAAAATATGGTGTTTATGACTTAAATAAGCCTTTTTGGCAGCGACATCTATAGGTGGACTGTAACAAAATATGAACTGATTTAAAACATGTTGAAGCAAAACTGCAAGAATCTCAATTCACGAGACCACTGGTACTCCTGGCTACATTAGACATTAAAACGTTTTTAAGAGTCTGCGATGGCCAGATGCTCTAGAGGTAAATTTTAGTATATCAAAGTATCTACTCAGGATCATCAGAAATTATCTGAAAGACAGAGAATTGTTAAACAACACAATCGAGGGCCAGAAAAGGATGGAGATAACATCATGGGCTGCTCAGGGATCCATACTGGGTCCAGACTTTGGAATATCAGCTATGACGAGATATTGCGAAGTGAAATGCCACAGGACACTTTCTAAGTGGGGTATGCAAACGACATAGCGGCTGTAATTAAAAGCAGAAGTATGGAAGAGGTTAAACGTAAGCTTAGACAGGTTATGATAAGAACCAAAGCATGGCTTGTCGATCATGGCTTACAACTTGCCACCCACAAAACTGAGTCATTGCTTATAACCAGACGACACATACCAGTGGAAATAGATATAGAGATTGGCGAAATAACAATATCAACAAAGACAGCGGAAACCTGAGAGTTAGACTCGATTCAAAAATAATATACTCGAATCAGATACAATATGCTACAAAAAAAGCAGAAAGATAACAGCACAACTAAGCCGCTTAATGGCGAACATTGGTGGTCCGCTGCCCAACAAGCGCAAGCTTCTGATATAAGCGAGCAATAGTATTCTTTTTTGTACGAATGTGAAATTTGGGGAGAAAAAATTTAGGTGAAGAAAAGAGCAAACGCCTTACTGGCCGTACAGAGAACAGCGGCACTGGGAATTACGTCGGCATATCGCACGGTATCTGGTGCAGCAGTACTAGTAATTGCAGGAATGATCCTAATAGACCTTTGCATTCTAGAAAGAAGGAACATATGGATGTCGAAGCAACAAAATGTGGAAGAACAAATCGATGAAAATGCAACCAGACAAGAAACCATTAAATTTTGGCAACATAGGTGGAAAAGGAAGATGGACGGAAAGACTTATCCCGAACATTGAGAAGTGGATAAACCGGAGAACCGGGGATGTAAATTACTACCTAACACAGTTGTTTTCGGGACACGGATACTTCCGGAGGTATCTACATATATAAAATGAATAAGTGTAGCACATCCTATTGTCTGTATGAAGAAGAAGATATAATAGAAGACGCTGAGCATACTTTCTTTAGGTGCTCCCGCTGGACCGAATACCGACAGAATATATATATATGCAATAGATTAGGCCTATCTCCCCTACACAATTCACTTCCAACTCATTGGGACTCTGCACATAACTCCACATCTTTGTTGGACTTTTTTCTCCTTAGTGATAAGAGATAGGGTCACATTTTCTGGTCAACTGTCTGTGCCATCGCTGTCTCACCATGCATTAATTTACGGTTCTTTTGCATTTTCTGCATTACAAAGGGACATTTTTATTGAATATAAGGACTATGACAGAATTGACATGAACCCTGTAATATCCTACAGTAATAATGTTGACTCTTCTTACTTCTATTATACTAATGACGTTAAGGAAAAACTCGATATTTTAAACTCATGGATGACCCAATTGGTTAATTTTGTTCCAATGGTGAAGTTTAAGTTGAAGCATAAAAGAGACCCATGGATGTATAGGAGGGAAGTTATAAATGCTAGACGTCTTCGTGGCCTAGCATTTAGAACTTTTCGTGATAATCCTTCTGTCCCTAACAGAAGAGCCTACTGCCGATGTAGAAATAAATTGAAATCGGAGATAAGAAAATTTAGAAGGCAGCATCATATGAATGTGTTCAATGGGGCTGATAATAGAAGGGTATGGAACATTTTAAATAGGGATTTTACTGATGATAGAGAAGACTGTTTAGATGACGTTGATGTAGATGAGATTAATGACTTCTTTTTTTAAATAATAATGGTGAGGATGTGGATATTAGTGACATTGATGACGCCAGTGGAGGGTTTTCTTGCTTTAGCTAAAATAAAGTCGAATGCAATTGGTATTGATGGTTTTTCTATAAAATTTATAAAAATTATATTTCCTTTTGTATCTCAATACATATTGCATCTTTTTAACATGATAACGACCACTTCATCCTATCCGGATGCGTGGAAAGTTGCACGTGTGGTGCCTGTCCCAAAAAAAGGCAAATCATATGACTGCAATAATCTTCGTCCGATTAGTATTCTTTCCTCACTTTTGAAAGTGATGGAACATATAATGAAGTCACAAATATGTGACCATATAGCGACACGTAGACTTTTCAATGAACATTAATATGCGTATAGGAATGGCTTTAATACAACATCTATGATTCTAAGTATGACAGAGTACGTTAGGGAGAATCTTAATATCGGCAACAGTTGTGTTTTGGTATCCTTAGATTTGTCAAAGGCGTTTGACCGGCTCAATCATTCGAATTTTATTTATAAATTATACCGAAAATTTGAATTTTCGCCTGTGGCTTGTAAACTGGTTTTATCATACTTGACAAACATATCACAATTTGTCAATTTGCAATGGCGTGTCTCACATACTGCGCGTTTGTCTTGTGGTGTGCCTCAAGGGTCGGTACTTGGGCCACTTTTTTTCATAATGTTTATGGATGACTGTGTTGATTGCCTGGATTTTAATTTTGCCAGACCCTACTTATATGCAGATGATGTCCAGCTTCTTTTTTCAAAAAGTAAAGACTTTCCTGATGATTTTGAGAATAGTATAAACAACACGTTTATCAGACTATCTAACTGGATGATAAATAATGATCTCCAAGTAAATGCAAATAAGACAAAGGCAATTACGTTTCGTACTGGACATCGAATTGTTACATATCCAATAGTTAGAATGTCTGACGCTGTTGTGGAGTTACAGGCATCAACTAAGTGTTTGGGAGTAGTAATTGATGACCGTTTGGATTTCTCCGACCATATAGACTACATTTCCTTAAAAGTAACCTATTGGTGTTAAGCGTATGGTTGCATATGCTTTTTTAATATCTCATTTAAATTATAGCATTGAGTTGGTATCGTGTACTTGGTCATATAACAGGCGTAAGATAGAACTCATTGTGAATAGGATTGTTCGATTTGTTTTTGGGCTTAAACTTTATGACCACATTTCGGAAAAGGTGCGTGAGTTCCTTGGTTGTACTTTTTCGCAACATATTATTTTGCGAAGTTTAATATTTTTTTACAAAATTATTAGGAATGGTTTCCCCGAAGAACTTTTCTCTTAATTCTCATTTTCTCGTTCCACGAGAAATCCGCAATTAATTATACCTTCCATATCTACGACAGTTTTTGAAAGATCGTTTGTTGTCGCAACGGCAAGAACTTGGAATTGTCTTCCCGTTTATCTCAGAAATTTTGATCTTAGTGAAAACAATGATGATTATTTGTATTTTTCTTAGTCGATTTCTATATATATCTTATCACCAATAGTAGTAACTACTTCTTGCCTAGTATATATCTCGAACCTTTAGCCACATTAGGATTTATTATTTTTTAGATTTAGATACATATTAAGAAATTTTGTAAATGTTTTTGTATTCTACAATTGCAATACGCTATCATTGGCCTTGAAGGCTTATTGTATTGCTTAAATAAATGAAAATGAAATGAAATATCATTGACACAATGGTAACACTGTGCAACAGTGAAAAACATACACGGATCTGATGGTATAGGTTCGATTCTACTACCAAATGGTAGTATAACCCTATACTCAGTTTGGCGAGATTGGTGACCAATTTTTTTTTATGGGCCTCGAAAATTCTGAAAAAAGGTGTCATCGGTTTTTGAGCAACAGCTACTTCAGACTTGATGATAGCGCTTAACTATATTTGGCAATAATGTAGCTAAGAACACGTAGAACAAAGTCTGTTAACATTTCATGCCAAAAAAATTATGTTTTCCAGCACTTATTTCGAAAAACATAGGATTAAATGTATTTTTTTTTCACTTTTTTCGGCATAACTTTAAGGAATCGCTGATTTTTTACTAACAGTATTTGGCAATATTGTAGCCACGGTAAATCTGAACAACTTTTGTGAACATGTCATTACAATCTGAACGTGTCTAGGCACTCTAAAAAGCTCAAAAAACCACATTGTACCCCAAAAATGTAAGTATTTCACTGTTATGTAACAAAAATATATTTTTCTGGTATAGGGTATGTTCAGCAACTTTATAGAAAATATTAAGGCCAATATTTTTGTGGAACATTTTAACCCTCTAGCTCCCCCACATAACAGTAATTTTTGGCCCCATTTTAACAAATCCTAAAAAACACCCCTTAAAAGTGGGAGGACGGGGATGAAATGTTCTACAAAAATGTTCGCCATAAAATTTTACTCTATGTGTCAGAACACACCAGAGCTCAAAACATAACACCAAAAAAAGGTCAAATTCCTGATCTTGCAGGAATGTTAGTCGTACGATCTAGTGGTTGAAGCAATGAAGATACCAGTAAATAACGTTGTTGACAGGAATTTGACCGTTTTTTGGGTTTTTGTGTTAAGATTTGGGTTTTAGTGTGTTCTGACACATATAGTAAAATTTTATGGCGAACATTTTTGTAGAACATTTCATCCCCGCCCTCCCACTTTTAAGGGGTGTTTTTTACGATTTGTTAAAATGGGGCCAAAAATTACAGTTATGTGGGGGAGCTAGAGGGTTAAAATGTTCCACAAAAATATTGGCCTTAATATTTTCTATAAAGTTGCTGAACATACCCTATACCAGAAAAATATATTTTTGTTACATAACTGTGAAATACTTACATTTTTGGGGTACAATGTGGTTTTTTGAGCTTTTTAGAGTGCCTAGACACGTTCAGATTGTAATGACATGTTCACAAAAGTTGTTCAGATTTGCCGTGGCTACAATATTGCCAAATATTGTTAGTAAAAAATCAGCGATCCCTTAAAGTTATGCCGAAAAAAGTGAAAAAAAAAATATATTTAATCCTATGTTTTTCGAAAAAAGTGCTGGAAAACAACATTTTTTTGGCATGAAATGTTAACAGACTTTGTTCTACGTGTTCTTAGCTACATTATTGCGAAATATAGTTAAGCGCTATAACCAAGTCTGAAGCAGCTGTTGCTCAAAAACCGATGACACCTTTTTTCAGGGGGTCCACTGATTTTCCGAATCTTTCGAGGCCCATAAAAAAAAATTGGTCACCAATCTCGCCAAACTGAGTATAGGGTTATACTACCATTTGGTAGTAGAATCGAAGCTATACAGTCAGGTTCGTGTATTTTTCAAAAAGTGTTCATTTGTTGCATAGTGTAATAGATGATACCAACTGGTGCATAATAGCGAAATGTTGTGAAAAGATTTTAAGAATAAAACAAGTAAAAGCGTTAAGTTCGGCCATGCCGAATTGTGTGACCTCACAAAATAACTCAAACCTATAGAAAATAACACCGAAAAACAAAAAAATATAGTAGATGAAAACAGTAGGAATCACAGCAAGTTAGATGCTATATATGGGGGCTATATCAAAACATTGACCGATATGGCCCATTTGCAATCCCAAACAACCTGCAACTATAAGAAATATTTATACCAAATTTGATCAACCTAGCTCTATTATTGCGGACTGTAGCGTGATTACCACAGACGGACGGACGGACAGAAGGACATGGCTAAATCGTCTTAGAATTTTACGACGATTAAGAATATATATACTTTATGGGGTCTCAGATCAATATTTAGAGGTGTTACAAACGGAGTGACAAAATTAATATACCCCCCATCCTATGGTGGAGGGTATAAAAACAGATTTGGATGCAGCGCTGTATAAAGACGCAGTGAAAAAGCGGTCGCCTGGACGCATCCAATGGTGGAGGGTATAAAAATAGTACTGCTGCCTGGCAGGATGTAATACTCGTCTTTCGGTACCTTTTGTAAGTAAAGGGTGTTCTCTCCCTGTAAAGAAGTAACCATTACATACTATTCGTCCCCTTTAAAAAGGTGGACCGCGAAAGCCAGACCGTTAGCATTAGAATCATGAAATTTGGAGTGAACGTTGATATTGGTATATCTACAAAGGATAGTAGCGAATGTTTTGTAATTCGTACTTTTAGAGGCTAAACATGGGACAAAAAGGTATAAAGAAGTATCAATTATTTGTGAAATTATATACTTTTTGTAGTAAAAAGAGGGCTGAAAAGCCCCAAAATTTTAACATTTCCCCTTAAAGAAGTAATGATGTTTGAAATTTTTATTTTTGGGGCTAAAATAGGAAAAGTGATAGCCATTCCTGCATAAACTAAAAGTAGGTTTTCAAGTAAAAAAGAAGAAAACACTAGCAGTATAGTATATAGTATTTGAGAGGATTAAAACAGTTTCGGCGATGATATTCTAGTTTATATATAAAATATTCTTGTTGACTTACCATCTCTGGAAGTTTGTTCTTTACGTATGGACTCTTTTGTACATTGTATTTTCGTATTTAGCCGATCTAAGGCCTGCAAACTAGACGTTCGTTCATGGCGGCGATGATGTTTCTTACCACTGCTATCCCCTTGGCCACCAGCGGCGTCTAGATCATCGGAGGCAAACGATTGATAGCAAATGTCTTCATTGCCTGAAGGAATGTGGGAAAAATAAAAAGATTTTCAAATTTGTTCATATGACAGATTTAAATGGGAATGCAATGATGTTGTTTACCTGATAGCCGTGTATCGTCTATAACACCACCCGTACCACCAGCACTACTTAAACCTATATCCAAATCACCCACCAAACCTACACCTCCCAGAGGCATACCACCACCACCGATAGCCCCATAGGCCAACAGGCCGCCTTGATCGGAGCCATGAGTGCGCGCATGCGTGCGATTTCGTTCGCGACTGCGCCGATGCGAGGGAGATTGACTGCGAAAGCCGCGAAAGGGGGTCACGCCCACAACGCCACCGCTGCCTATGCTACCGGTCATGGTTGTTGCTGTTGTGGCAGCTCCACTATTGCTGGCTGAGCCACTTGTTGTTGCCGCCGCCGCCGCCGCTGCTGCAGCCGCTGCTTGTAGGTTGGTAAATGCTGCCGTAGCTGAGGTCGATGAGTCGACACTCTCACCGCGGTGATGATCACGCTCTCTGGACACTGTTGTTGTATTCATGCGAAAATTTTGTTTGTTTTGGGGGGGTTTTATTTAATTTAAGCTCTCAAAAAAGGTTTTTTTGTTTTGTTTTTGTTTTTCTTTAAAGTCGAAATTGTAGCCGTTATTTTGAAAACAAATAGGTGATTTTTTGCTTTTTGCTCTTGTGATTGTTGGTTTGAGTTGAGTTGAGAATTTTTGGAATTTGCTTGCAACGGCTAGCCTTTGTTTTGTTTTCTTTGCTTATATAAGAAGCTTTAAAGCTTTACGAACTTAAAAGTTTTTGATTGTTTTTTTGTTTTGTATATTTTGAGAATATTATCTAAGAGAGTGGTGTAGTAATAAAGCACATTTAGATGTGTGTGATACAAAGGGAGTACATACACAGAAGAAGAAGATGATGAAGAACAACGAAAGCAGAAAAAACACACAAAGAATAAAAATAAATACAAAAATTCAATGCCAAAAAAATAAATAATATTAATTTCACGGATTTTAGTTTTTTTTTCAGAGATTAACACGAACGAAGACAGAGAAGACCGAGAGATTCGAGTAGGAAAGTTTTTAAGAGAAATAATAGTTCAAAAACAAATCAAAGCGAGAGACAAGAGATAATAAAACGAAAAGCGATGTAATTTTGTTTAAAAATAATTACATATAAATATATGAATATAGAAGAAACACTGTAACAAACTTTAAGACAGTTTATGTTGAACGAACGAGAGAATGAGAGAGCACGCGTTGTTTTGTTGTATTTTTAGTTGAGTATGGTCGATTTTTTGTTTAATTAATGCTATTAATTTTTTAATTATTATGTGTGTATATGTGCGTGACCGTAAAAATATTTTTCTTTTTTTTTAATAAAATTCACAATGGTGTTGTGTTGTGGTGTCCTTTTTTGTTTGTATATTATGAAGCTGTGTGATAAATAAAAGAATTGATGATAGAAAAAACATTGAAATATCATGTGTGTAACAGAAAATAAATGTATGTATAATAAATAATATATAAATGATTGTATCAAGACGGATAATATGTAAAGAGAATGAAAACATTTTAATTTAATATATCAACGAGGTGGTTTGGAAAAGGATCGATTTTTTTTCTCTAAGAAGATTAATGAATTTTAAAGATTTTTTTTATACAGACGTCCTGATCTTTAATATTAATACGCTTCATACTCAAAATGGGCACAGTTTCTTAAATATTGAGTAAATTATCTTCAAATGAAAATCATTTCTGTAATATTAATTAATTTATCGTCATTTTAAGTACTAAATGCAATGCACTTAACTATTTTTACCAATGGAACATTTTTGGCGCCAAATTTGTAAAATTAATATTAATTTTATTTGGTAATACATTTACAAATGTATCCATTTTTGGGTGAGGTATCAATAATAATTTCATCCAATCTTCTCGCGTTGAAAGTACCGGCGAAATTTAAATATTATATATTTATTAACAAATAAATTTTATTTGAAATCAAGAACCTTTATTTGGAGCGCATATGTTAATATATTACAACAAGATATATTTGGGAACTCATTTTCTCAAATAAAATATGTGTTTCAATACAAATATATGTAACTATTATTTAGGAATTTTCCCAAAAATATTTTTTATGATAGATTTTCAAAATTCTAAAGATTTTTTCGATTTTCAGTCTTAATTGTTTTCTTTGAAAGTCCAAAAATTTAACAGAAAGGATGCCTATTTCGACCATGCTGAATTCAGTGGTAGTATCCGTTTTTCTAGGTTCTAGATTAGCTCTTGTTTTCAAGAAATTCGACTACAAAGTTTGCTGGGAAATTATAGAGGATACTTAAGTCGGTGGTTTTTCGAAGTGGAAGATTGATTTGAGACAAATATTGCTAGATGTGGCATGTCTCCATTCGACTAGAGCAGAGAAATCTACAACTTAGCCGAAGACCAGTTGGGTCTACTCCAAGTTGGGTTATCTAAACTTTAGTGAAGAATCTACTACTCCGTAGTAAGTGGCAATTAGGGTTATTTTTAATCCTTAGTAATAGTAGTCCAGTGCATAATCCACTCTTTGGAAGACCACCAGTTGGGTTATCTACTTTTTAATATACGACAAGATGGATTATCTACTCCTCAGTAGATGGTCAGTTGAGTTATCTACTCTTTGAAGATAACCAGTTTGGCTAGTAGGGTTATCTACTCCTTAGCAAGCGTCCAACTAGTCCTTGGAAAACCACCAGTTGGGTTATCTACTCCTTAATATACGACAAGTTGGGTTATCTATTCCTTAGTGGAGGACCAGTTGGATTATCTACTCCTTAGTAGAGGTTATATACTACTTAATTGACGACCTGTTGGGTTAACTGCTCCGCAGTATGCGGCTATTAGGAAATCAACTCCTAATAGTTTATAGAAGGCCAGTTGAGTTATCTAATTATTGGAATACAACCTGATGGTTACAGACTCCCTAATATACGACAAGCTGGGTTATCTACGCCTTAATGGAGGACCAGTTGGGTTATATACTACTTAATTGGCGACATATTTGGTTAGCTACTCCGTAGCAGGTGGCAATTAGGTTATTTACTCCTCAGGAGGAGTACAGTTCGATTATCTACTCTTTGGAAGACGACCAGATAGATTATCACTCCTTAATGTACGTCAATTTGGCTTATCTACTCCGTAGTAGAGGACCAGTTGGGTTATATACTACTTAATTGACGACCTGTTTGGTTAACTGCTCTGTAGTATGCGGCTAGTAGGAATATCTACTCCTTAGTAGGTGGCTAGTAGGATCATCTACTGCTTAGTAAATACTCAAATTCTTTATTTACTCTTTGGAAGACCTCCAGGTAGGTTATCTACTTCTTAATATACGACAAAGTGGTTATCTACTTCTTGGTAGATGGCCAATTGAGTTATCTACATTTTGAAGATCACCAATTGGGTTATCTACTCCTTAATATATGAAAATTTGGTTTATCTACTCCTTAATATATGACAATTTGGTTTATCTACATCTTAATGGAGGACCAGTTGGTTATATACTACTTAATTGGCGATAAAGTACTCCGTAGTAGACGGCTAGTAGAGTAATCTACTCCTTAGTAGGCGTCCAGTTGGGTTATATATTCTTTGGAAGACCACCAGATGGGTTATCTACTCCTCAGTACAAGGTCCGTTGAGTTATCTACTCATTGGAATATAACCAGTTGGGTTATATACTCCTTAATATACGGCCAGTTGGGTTATCTATCTACGCCTTAGTGGAGGACCAGTTAGGTTATACACTACTTAATTGGCGACATATTGGGTTAACTATTCCGTAGCAGGTGGCTAGTAGAATTATTTACTTCTCAGGAGGCGTCCAGTTTTGTTATCTACTCTTTGGAAGACCACCAGTTGGGTTATCACTCCTTAGTATACGACAAGTTAGGTTTTCTACTCCTTAGTGGAGAACAAGTTGGACTTGTTGGGTTATCTACTCCTTAGTAGGCCTTCAGTTGCGTTTTTTACTCTTTGGAAGACCACCAGTTGGGTTATCTACTCCTTAATATGCTACAAATTCTTTATTTACTTCTTAGTAGATGGCCAATTGAGTTATCTACACTTTTGAAGATCACCAATTGGGTTATCTACTCCTTAATATATGAAAATTTGGTTTATCTATTTTTAGAGGAGGACCAGTTGGGTTATATACTACTTAATTGACGACCTGTTGGTTAAAGTACTCTGTAGTAGACAGCTAGTAGGGTTATCTACTCCTTAGTAGGCGTTCAGTTGGGTTTTATACTACTTAGTGGAGAACAAGTTGGGTTATATCAAGTTAATTGACGATCTATTGGGTTCCCCTTAGTAGGTTTTCTGTTGGTTTCTTTGGCAGAACACTAGTTGGGTTATCTACTTCTTAATATACGACAAGCACGATTGAGGACCGGTTGGGTTACATACTACTTAATTGACAACGTGTTGGGTTAACTACTCCGTAGTATGCGGGTAGTAGGGATAACTAATCCTTAGTAGGTTACTAGTAAGATAATCTACTCCTACTTTGAAATACCACCAGTTGGGTTATCTACTTCTTAATATACGACAAGACGGTTCTACTCTTTGTAGATGGCCAATTGAGTTATCTACACTTTTGAAGATCACCAATTGGGTTATCTACTCCTTAATATATGACAATTTGGATTATTAATTTCTTAGTGGAGGACCAGTTGGGTTATATACTACTTAATTGACGACCAGTTGGGTGAAATTCTCCGTAGTAGACGGCTTGGATGCTTTATATACTCGTTAGTAGGTGACCAGTAGGGTTATATATTCTTTGGAAGACCACCAGATGGGTTATCTACTACTTAATATACGACACGTTGAGTTATCTACTCCTCAGTAGAAGGCCAGTTGAGTTATTTACTCTTTTGAACACAACCAATTGGGATATAGACTCATTAATATACGACAAGTTGGGTTATCTACGCCTCAGTGGAGGAACAGCTGGGTTATATACTACTTAGTTGCCGAAATATTGGGTTAACTACTCCGTAGCAGGTAGCTAGTAAGGTTATATACTCCTCCAGAGGCGTCCAGTTTGGTTTTTACTCTTTGGAAGGCCACCATAGGACCTGTTGGGTTATCTACTTCTTAGTAAGCTTCCAGTTGGTTTACCTACTCCTTAGTAGGATTCCAGTTGGTTTATTTACTCTTTAATAAACGTCAAGTTGGATTATCTACTCCTCATTAGACGGTCAGTTGAGTTATCTACTCATTAGTAGACGCCCAGTTGAGTTATCTACTCTTTGGAAAACAGCCAATTTGGCTAGTATGGTTATCTACTCCTTAGTAGGCGTCCAATTAGATTATCTGCTCTTTGGAAGATCACCAGTTGTGTTATCTTCTCATGAATATATGACAGGTTGGGTTATCTATTCTTTAGTGGAGGGCCAGTTAGGTTATCTACTCCTTAGTGGAGGACCCGTTGGGTTATATACTAGTTAATTGACGACCTGTTGGGTTTACTACTCCGTAGAATGCGGCAAGTAGGGATATCTACTCCTTGGTAGACGGCTAGTAGGATTATCTACTTCTTAATAGACGGCATATTGCGTTATATACTCTTTAGAAGACAACCAGTTGGGTTATCAACTTCTTAATATACGACAAGTTGGTTATTTACTCCTTAATAGACGGCCAATTGCTTTTTATACTATTTGGAAGATCACCTATTGGGTTATCTACTCTTTCATATATGACAATTTGGTTTATCTACTCCTTTGTGGAGGACCAGTTGGGTTATATACTACTTAATTGACGACCTGTTGGGTAAAATACTCCGTAGGCGGCTATTAGGATTATCTACTCTTTATTAGGCGTACAGTTGGGTTATCTAATCTTTGGAAGACCACAAGTTGGGTTATCTACTCCTTAATATACGATACATTGAGTTGTCTACTACTTAGTTGAGTTGGGGTATATATTCTTTAGTAGGCGGCTAGTAGGGTTATCAACTCCTTAGTAGGCGTCCAGTTGGGTTATCTACTATTTGGAAGACCACCAGTTGGGCTATACTACTCCTTAATATACGACATGTTGGGTTACATACTTCTTAGTAGACGGCCAATTGAGTTACCTATTCTTTGGAAGACCACCAGTTGGGTAAACTACTCCTTAATATAAGACAATTTGGGTTATCTACTATTTGCTGGAGGACACGTTTTGTTATATACTACGTTATTGGCTACCTGTTTGGTTAACAACTTCGAAGAAGACGTCTAGTAGAGTTATCTACTCCTAAGTATATATCCAGTTCGGTTATCTAAGTCTTTGAGGACCAATTGGGATAGCTATATATAGGCAGTTGGTTATATACTCCTTAGTAGACGTTCATGTGGGCCATCTACTCCATAGTAGACGTTCATGTGGGCCATCTACTCCATAGTAGACGTTCATGTGGGCCATCTACTCCATAGATGAGGTCCAACTCGATTATCTACTCCTTGGTAGATGACCAGTTAAGTTACCCATTCCTTAATCTAGAAAAGTTGGGTTATTTATTCCTTAGTTTATGACCACTTGGATTAATTACTCCTTAGTGAGCGACCAGTTGGGTTATCTGTTCATTTGTAGATGACTAGTTGGGACCAGTCTTCGAAAATGAACCTTTAACTTATACTGTTACTATTGAAGGGACATGTGCTGTAGGTAATATTTGAGACTGTACTTGGTTATGTCACTTGGTAATTCACCACCTCCAATGACAAAGCCATGTTAACATTACAGGTTATCCTCATATAAAAGGGACAATCTGTGAACCGATACCTGTTCTCATGGGACTTATCACGCGTTTATTTGTGTACCGAATAAATTTCCCGTAGGGTTTATACTTATTATAGAAAATATATGTTGAGATTGGTTTGTGACATATATGTTTGTACATTATTTTTCAAATGAATATTATGAAAATTTTGAGTGGAAATAGCAGAACTAAGGAATTCTTCTTGTTCTATTGCATTAAGCCTTCCCTTATAGAGCGGCGTTTTGAACCGAATAATTACAGTTGAACTTTGCTGAAGATTGAAGTAGCGTTCATGAAATCGCGATACAAGGATCTATGCTGTCAGGTAATTGTATTGGCCATACCATTTTGTGAAAACGTTGCATTCTATAGCAGAATGGAGACAAAAATGGTCTAAAGTTAGAAGAGTAATCTAGTTACGAATCAAAATTTTGGAGTTTTTAAAAATATTTATATTGAATGGGGAACTATAGTCATTTTTCGCGGGAAATATTTTTGTCGAAGATACCAACTAAAAATGTCGACAAATTTGTGTGATGTCTGAAATGTGATCATTTTTAATGGTTATGTGGTGAGCTACTACCTCGACTGTTTGCAGAGAAATAATTCTTTAAGGCTCCACTTCATATAGTTCTTTGAACTGAGGAATGTATTCCAAAGTCTTCCGCTTCAAATTTCACTCTAAGATAACTAACATTCTGGTGTGAAATCTAAAAGTGGCATACAAAAAGTGTGCTGAATAATGTGCCAACAAACCATAACAAATTTTTCACAATTTTCCAAACCACCAAAAAAATTGTTCTCATTCAGAAACTGAATATAATTAATTTTTTTTATATATATAAAAAGTCAAACGATGAAATCAAACAAATGAATAAATTACAAAGTAAGCGTTGATGAAGATTACACGAATGATGACTGACTGATTGAGGCATAAGTAGAGACAGTGAAGGAGATGAAGAGAGGAAGTACATTTTACAAAAGTACAAATTACAAAAATGATAATGAAAAGAATAATTGTAATTGTAATTTAACTACTACTAACTACTCTCGTACAGCTACAAATTCCAACCAGATATATAGATAGTAATTACAAACTCAACTGCTAATTGAGTTGAGAATTAGAAAGAAAACAAAACGACCAAAAAGAAAAAGGTAGAGGAAATTAAAAATATTAAAAAAAACTTACTTTGTTCCGCACTGCGTGTGGCGGAGGGAGATCTGCTTGTGCGCAAAAGCAACACACTTCCGGTTCTCGATTGAGAGAATAATTGTTGCTGCTGTACCAAGGGCAATGGTTGTAATGGCAACAATTGATCTTTGGATAATTGACTACTGCCGCCGCCCAAATGTGAACCATCCATTATTTGTTTATCTTTTCACACGCAATTACAATTAGAGATGATGCAGACGACACTAAAGGACATTGTCTGAAGAAGATCGAGTGGGGGGTGGGAGGGGGATGGAGTTTCAGTTACTCCGGCGGGATTACTTCCTTTTTAGTTAATATTATTTTCCTTGAAATTATTCCTTAGGAATAAAATGGCGAAAGGCCAGACAATCTGACTGACCTTGACGTCAGTAGTCTCCTTCTTGCTGCTGGATTACGTCTATTCGATCTGCAACATCTTTAAATTACTCGAGACACCTTTTCAATTCTGAAAATAAAAGGAGAAAAAGTAATAATCAGTATGTGGACATGGATATGTTATTTTGGTTTTGAAAATACGATTACTATCTATGAAATTGCAGAAGAATAGGGTAAGTAGCATAGAAGTTGGAAGCCGAACATCCTCTCGAGATATATCAGTGGGCATGATATATCTCGAGAGGATGTTCGGCTGGAAATAGATTAAATAACCTTTAAGGAATCCTTTAAGAAATTTCTGCCGAACATACAAAGGGTCTTAGATCACTCCTTAAATGTATGATCGACGGTTATCTAAGAATGAATAAAGGGCAAAGGCTACTGTCCGGCAGGATCCATATTGCAGGGGCAAGTCCACTGTGAATGCATTGCACGAACTGATCAGCTTTATTGAAGGTTCAACAGAAGTAAAGGAATATGCCATAGCATTCCTCGAGATATAGGGGACTTTTAATAACATAAACACGAAGGGCCCTGCATAATTTTGCTGTAAAATGAAGACATAACCTAAAAGATTTGTATGCAGGGGTAACTTCTCCTGCAACGGAAAAAAGAAAGCCGCAGTAGCGCTATATGCATTTAAACAAGCTATATACAGAACATGAGGTCGTACACTTCGCACAGCATGTTGGCTGTGTCACGTTTGCCAGACCCATAATGTTCAACGGAGCTACTGCTTGGGGGACTTCACTCAAAAAATCTACTGAGTTACGTCCATAGAATGAGCAGTCTCTGCACAACTGGTGCTTTAAGAACAACAGTGTCTTTAAGAACAACAGTGTTTTATGAACAACAAATATAATATTACATCTGCAGAGTCTGGACTTTCAGGGTAAACAGTCCGCCGCAATCACGCTACAGAGCTTGATGGAACTCTCTCAATGGTCAGAACCTAACTACTGGACTTCTATACTCATCACTCCAACTCGAAAGATCTACGGCTATATACATATCTCTCGTATGCTGCCATATCATTGCAGGAGGGAGGATGATGGTGTTGGCCTCACGGTCAGCTCGAAAGACCTAGGGCTATCTACGAGTATATCTTGTATGCTGCCATATCATTGCAGCAGGGAGGTACCAGAATGACTGATATATAACGTTCTAGTAAAGATAGGAATACTTATATTCTCCTATAGTGTGTGTATTGTGTATTAATGAATACAAGAACAGCCGCAGATCTCTTAACGAGAAGGTTGGACCATTCAAAAACTAACTAATATAGGTGCAGGGCCAAAGGGATAGTCCAGGAAACTGCAGTGCAGATAAGGCTCCAGCGGAACTGTAATATGTGGACACGTCTTCAACAATGTGACCTTATGATCAAACTGATGACCATGCATTATGAACATGCATTATGACCATGCCTAAATTGTCATTATCGAGATATCTCACTTATCGTGTTCCATCATGACGGGTCGATGGACGGCACGCAAAGGTAAATAAGGTCTTTTTAACTGACTTTTGCAGGAGCTGCAGTCGAGAAGAGGAGGTGGAATCTATAGAACAACTTTTGTGTCTGTGGTACCTCAAGTGTCAATTTTTCCTGAGTCTACTGACACCAGTACTGATTAAATTAGGACCTACATATCTCTGATCAGATGACATAGGGATTGATTTGAATCAATTAATTAGGGTTAAATGCACCATATAAAATTCCGATGCACCAAACAAAATTCCTGCATCAAAGAAATCTACTATTTAGAAGATGACCAGTTGGGTTATCTACTGATTAAATAATAGACAACCAGTTCGTTATCTGTTCCTTAGGTTAGGTTAGGTTGCATAGAGGAGACGATTAAACGTCTCATGTCCATTGACATACACTTAAGCCAGTGGTTCTGCCTGTTGTGCGCTCCTTATTTATGATTTTTTACTAGACACGAATTTTCTCAGTATCTTCCAGTCATATCCTCTGAGATGAGTCGAGTCTGGCAATATGTCTATTCCTTAGTGGAGGATCAGTTGGGTTATCTACTGCTTAGTTGACTACCAGTAGAGGACCAGTTAGGTTATCCACTCCTTGGTTTGGGTTAAAGACGAATCCTTAGTCGGGTTATTTAATCCTTAGTATACGACGAGTTGATGAGACAATTAAACGTCTCATGTCCATTGACATACACTTAAGCCAGTGGTTCTGCCTGTTGTGCGCTCCTTATTTATGATTTTTTACTAGACACGAATTTTCTCAGTATCTGCCAGTCATAACCTCTGGGATGAGTCGAGTCTGGCAATATGTCTATTAATTAGTAGAGGACCAGTTGGGTTATCTTCTGCTTAGCTGACTACCAGTAGAGGGCCAGTTAGGTTATCCACTCCTTGGTTTGGGTTAAAGACGAATCATTAGTCCTTAGTATACGACGAGTTGAGTTATCTACTCTTCAGTCCAGTTTCTCCAGCGTCCAGTTGGGTTATTAACTTCTAAGAAGTCGAAAATATGGGTTATCTAGACCTTAGTATACTATGAGTTGTCTTATCTACCCCTTATTTGAAGACAATTTGGGTTATAATCGTATACTCCCTAATAGAGGAATAGTATGTGATTAGTTGAGTAATTTACTTCTTAGTGGACGACCAGTTGGATTGTCTAGTCCTTAGTAGGCGTTCAGTTGGGTTAATTACTTCTTAGTAGAGAAACAGTTGGGTTATTTCGTCCTTATAATGTGATTAGTTGGGTTGACTATTCCTTAGTAGAGGACTAGTTGTGTTATTCACCTTATTAGACGACCAGTTGGGCTATTTTCTCCTTAGTATGTGACCAGTTTGGTAATTTACTTCCAAGTACTTCTCCTTAGTGGAGGACAAGTTTGGGTTATCTACTCCAAAATAGAGGACCAGACTGGTTACCTAATCCTTAATAAGCGTCAATTTGTATAATTTATATCTTAGTAGACGATCAAATGGGTTATCAGTTTTTATTAAGTGATCAGTTGAGTTATCTACGCCCTAGTAGAGAACAAGTAGGGTTATCTACTCCCCAATAGAGGACCAGATGGGTTATCTAGTTCTTAGTAGGCGTCCATTTGGATTATTTACTTCTAAGTAGAGAACCTGTTGGGTTATTAATGGTGTTTTCTTTTCTAAAAAAAGATGTTGCCCTGTCAGAGTGCAGCATTTTAATAATGTCGCCTACACCCTCTTGTACTGCTGCAATTTTAAGGTCAGAATCGATAACAAAAATGCAAAAAACTAGCCTTTTAACTCACTAAAAGTAGACTAAAAACAAAGAATACTCCACGGCACCGCATAAATAAAGCATCTGACCAAACTTCATTATAAAAAAGCACACACGGACACAAGCGGTTATTTAGGCTATTCGCTCGACGCCGAAAAACATCTGTTTTGTAGGCTAGCGTCCACCCCTTCGATTAAATACAGGGCTGAAATGTTGCATTTTTGCCCCGTGCAAGTGCGACATTTTTCACAAAAGAAAACGAAACCCTTTCACAGTGCAGCATTTATTTTACAATCGAAGACAAAAAGGCATTTTTGGGGCGAAAGGCATAAAAAATGTAGCATTTTTTGGCACAAAAGAAAACACCATAAGTCTTTTTTATGTGAACAGTTGGGTTATCTACTCCTTAGTTGATCACAAGTTTGGATTATCTACTCCCCAATAGAGGACCAGATGGGTTATCTTGTCCTTAGTATGCGTCCATTTGGGTAATTTAGTTCTTAGTAAACGACAAGGCGTCCATTTAGGTTATTAACTCCTTAGTAGAGGATCAGTTAGGTTGTCCAATCCTTGAGTTGGGTTAAAGACAAATAGTTGCGTTATTTACTCATTATTATACGACGTGTAGGGTTATCTACGCTCTATTAGAGGACCAGTTGGGTTATTTATTCCTTAGTATGAGTCCAGTTGGGTTATTTACTTCTTAGTAGACGACCAGATGGGATGTCTAGTTCTCAGCATACCCCTAGTAGAGCACCAGTTGAGTTATCTACTCCTTAGTAGAGGACAAGTCTGGTTATCTATTGCGTTTTTTACTCCATAGAAGAGAACCAGTTGGGTTATTTACTCCTTATTATGTGATCAGTTTGGTTTATCTACTCCTCAGAAGAGGACCAGTTATGTTAACCACACCTTAGTAGACGAAGAGTTTGGTTAAATACATATACACCCATGGTAATAATTATACTTCCACATAATAAAAGGACGATGCAATTGTGTTTTTATATTTTGGAAAAACTTTTTATTGGAAGATTGTTCTTAAATGATTTGTTAACCAAAACATGTGTTGACATTTCAATTTATTAAAAGTATCCGAATTTTAAAAGAAAAATGAAAAGTACTTCATTGGTAAAATATATACTTCCAAATTAATTTAGACTAAACAATTTTGAAACAATACATTTTTTTTAGGAAACATAATTTGTCTTATAATGAGTATTAGCGCCAGACACCATAATTACTTCTTTAGGTCATTATGATCTATATATATAAAATTGTTGCGTGACTGGCTGACTGACTGACTGACTGACTGATTGACTGACTGACTGATTGACTGACTGATCATCGCCCAGGCCAAACGGCTGAAGCTAGAATCATGAAATTTGGTGGGAGGGTAGTCCTTGGGACGTAGACGAGCAATAAGGCGGGATTTTTCGAAATTCGTACTATTAGCCGAACAATGGGGCAAAAAGGGATAAATATGGTACCACCGCCAAATCTAAACGAAATGAGCTAGAATCTTGAAATTTGGTATGAGGGTAGCCCTTAGAAGGTAGACTCGGAAATTGGCAGGATTTTTCGAAATTCTAACATTTAGGCACACAGTGGGGTAAAAAGGGAAAAATGGGATAAATGTAGTACAACAGCCAAATTCAAATGGCAAGAGCTAGAATCGTGAAATTTGGTGTGAAGGTAGCTCTTATGAGGTAGACTCTGAAATTGACAGGATTTTTCGAAATTCGAACATTTACGTACACAGTGGGGTAAAAAGGAAAAAATGCGATACAACAGCCAAATCCAAATGGCAAGACCTAGAATCGTGAAATTTGGTGTGAGAGTAGCTCTTGAGACGAAAACAAGAACAAGGAGCGATTTTTTTTAAAAAATTAGAGGCACAGTGGGACAAAAATGTATAAATATATACATATATAATATTAGAATGGTGAAAATTGAAGCGAGGGGTGTCTTTAAGACAACTGATCGGGGTATTAAGTTTTTTTTGTATTCGTAGTTTTCGGGGCACAGTGGGGCAAAAAGTGTAAAATGTAGTACAGTGGCTTAAAAATGTCAAACATGGATCAATGGTTCCGGGGTAACTTTTGGAACATAAACTAGAGATTGGAAGTGATTTTTAGTAATTCTAACTTTAAGAGGCACAGTGGGACACGACGGGTTAATTATGGAGCATGGCGAAAAAGGGAACAATCTGCCAAAGTTGGAACTTAAAAATGAGATATGAAGAGGTCAAAAACGGTTAAATAGTGGAGTGGAGAAAATATGATTAAATATGTTACAGTCGGGGAAAAAGGTTTAAGTACGCCAGCGTGGAGACACATTTTAAATACGAGTACGGTACAGTGGGACGAAAATTTGTTAAATATGGTACAGTGGGTAAACATTTTGTACAGTGAGATAAAGAGTTGAATGGGGCACAGTTGTGCAAAAAGGTTAACTATGGTACAGTGGGGTAAAAATAGTTATATGTATATGGTAAAGTGGGACAAATGGGTTAAAAATGGTACAGTGGGGCAAAAAGCGTTAAATATTGAACAGTGGGGCAAAAATGTATTTACTATGATACAGTGGGGCAAAAAGGGTTAAATATGTTACAATGTGACAAAAATGGGTAACTATACAGTACATTGGGGCATAACTGTGTTAAATATTGTACATTGGAGCACAGAGAGTTAAATATGGTACAGTGGGGCAAAAACTGTTAATTATGGTACAGTGAGACAAAGCGTTTAATATGACACAGTGGGGCAAAAAGCTTTAACAATGGAACAGTCGGAAAAAATGTGTTAGCTATGTTACAGTGGGACACAAATGGTTAAATATGGTACAGTATGACAAAAATGGTTACAGTGGGCACAAAAAGTAAAATATGGTAACGTGTAACAAAATTGGTTAAAAATGGTACAGTGGGGCAAAAAGCGTTAACTATGGAACAGTGGGCCAATATTTATTTACTATGATACAGTGGGGCAAAAAGGGTTAAATATGGTACAGTGTGACAAAAATGGTTATCTATACAGTACAGTGGGGCATAAATGTGTTAAATATTGTACAGTGGAGCAAAGAGGGTTAAATATGGTACTGTGGGGAAAAAACTGTTAAACATGGTACAGCGAAACAAAGGTTTAATATGACACAGTGGGGCAAAAAGGGTTAATTATAGTACAGTGGGGCACAATTAGTTGAATATGGTAACGTGGGACAAAATGGGTTAAATATGGTACAGTGGGGCAAAAAGCTTTAACTATGGAACAATGGGGAAAAAATGTGTTAGAATGGTACAGTGGGACACAAATGGTTAATTATGGTACAGTATGACAAAAATGGTTACAGTGGGCACAAATAGTAAAATATGGTAACGTGGAACAAAATGGGTTAAGTATGGTACAGTGGGGCAAAAAGCTTTAACTATGGAACAATGGGGAAAAAATGTGTTAGAATGGTACAGTGGGACACAAATGGTTAATTATGGTACAGTATGACAAAAATGGTTACAGTGGGCACAAATAGTAAAATATGGTAACGTGGAACAAAATGGGTTAAGTATGGTACAGTGGGGCAAAAAGCGTTTACTATGGAACAGTGGGGCAAAAATGTGTTAACTATGGTACAGTGGGGCAAAAATGGTTAAATACAGTGGACAAAATATTGTAGGACAAAAAGGTGTTAAATCTGGTTCAGTGGACCCAAAAGGTTAAGTATAGCACAGGTCAAAAAGCGTACATTTAGTACAGTGGGTAAAAATGTGGATGCAGGGAGAGAGGGTAAGTTAAATATGAAATAAGAATGTTTTTTTCTAAATGTATGCTTTTAGTAGCACTGTGGTGCAAAAAGGTTAAAATTATGATGCACTGCAATTATGTATCACTGTGGTGCAAAAAGGTTAAAATTATGATGCAGTTGGGGCAAGCAAAAATTGTTCAACATGTTACAGAGGGGAAAAAATGTGTTAAATATGGTTTAGAGGAGCAAAAAGGGTTAAATATTGTACGGTGAAGCAAAAAAGTTAAATACGTTAAAATGGTTAAATGTGGTAAGTGGGGAAAAAGGGAACAAAATAGTCCCAGATATGTATAAAAATTCGTACTTTAGAAGCACAGTGTAATAAAAAGTGTTTAATATGGAACAGTAGTGCAAAAGGTGTTGAATGTGGTCCCTGAGTGCAATGGTAGCTCTTACAGCATAAACCAAAGCTAAGAAATTGTTTTTTCCAAATAGGTTCTTCTAAAGTTAAATAAATGGCACAGATAGGGGACAAAAATTTTGAAATACTGTCTAAGCTTGCGAATTTGGATCTTAAAATATCAATTATCATTTTAAAATATTGTACAATGGTGCAAAGTGGTTAATTATGACACACTAAAGGTTAAATGTGGTACAATGGAGCGATTAACTTTAGATTTTTAAATTCGTACTTTTATAGACACAGTGGGACAAACATGGTTTTATATTGTACCAGGATGTGAATGTAGGTATTGGAACATAAACAAGGGGAAAGTTGCTAACGTATGAACCAAAAAAATAGTTTTTCAACGTCCAGAGGTACTGTGGGAAAAGGGATAAATATTGTACCATGATGTCAGGGTAACTCTTGGAACATAAACTAGAAATGAAACGAGGGTTCGTATTTTATATATAAAAGTAATCAAATCTTCTTCATTTTGCACCATATGTAATAATCATGTCATTTTGAAAGAAAGAGGTATAGCTATTTTACAGTACCCCAAACAGAAAATATATAAAAGATGGGGGCTGCGAAGCGCACCGGGTAAGCTAGTATGCAATAAATTAAGTTTGTAAGCAGTGATGTGGGTATTCCACTCCAAGTTTTATTTATCGCTGCTCGGAGGTCTCCTAGATTGGAGAATTGCCGCCAATTGTCATAAATTTGATTTGCCATATTCCCCAGGACGTTTTCGATCGGATTTAGATCTATACTTAACGCAGGTCATCGCAGCAGTGGTATATTTTTGGTGTTAAACCAGTCCGTCACAATTTTAGCTTTATGTATTCGGGCTTAATCTTGTTGAAAAATAATCGACGACTCATAAATATCGTCCAAAAAGGAGATAAGGACATCATTCAAAAGTTCAATGTAACCGATGGAATTTATCTTGTAGGTAAATAAAGAAACATTAACAAACAAAGTTGCATTTTTGCGCATAGGTGACTTTTTAGAGCAACATTGACTTGTGGTAGTATATTTATTACCATGGCTGTAGTTGGGTTATTTACTTCTTAGTAGACGTCCAGATGGGTTATCTAGTCCTTAGTGGGCGTACATTTGGGTTAATTACTTCTTAGTAGATAACCAGTTGGGTTATTTCGTCCTTATTATGTGATCAGTTTAGTTATGGACGCCTACTGAGGACTAGATAACCCATTTGTCGAATGCTAAGAAGTAAATTACCCAAATGGACGCCAACTAAGGACTAGATAACCCAATTGGTCCTCTTACAGGGAGTAGATAACCCAACTTGTCCTCTACTAAGAAGTATTCTTCTAAGAAGTATTCTTCTAAGAAGTATTCTTAGTAGAGGACAAGTTGGGTTATCTAGTTATCATGAAATTGTTCTTGGTTTCTATAATTATTTTTTGCAATGCATATCAATATTAAATATTATTAAAAATACTTTTTCTAAATAAGACAACAATTGTAATATAAAAACGTATTATTGTTGTTGGTATTAATTTCCGTAGAATATATTATTATTATCATTATGATTATGCGTGTGTGTGTGTGTGTGTCGACGAGGTGAATCAACAAATGGACTTTGTGCTTGCAGAACCAAATGAAATGGGGTCTCCACATTCTATCTCTGGAAACGACGGCATGGACGCGGTATGAATGAAACAAAGGCCAACACAACAGCACCACAACACCATAAACCCTGGCCTCATCACCCTCTGTCGAGGGATCTGAATAAAGTCAGAATATCGTCGATCCGTTTGTCCGTCCGTCCGTCCGTTCGTCAACCACTACATAATCTCGCTTGAAGCGAGTCAAGAATTGCCGCAGTTGTTTTTGTTATTGTAGATCTGGTTTTCTGTTTTTTATTGTTGTTGTTCGTGTTTGGATTTTTGTTCTATGGCCGCTTTCTCATATACAATTTATGCTGATTAAATTTATTTATATTTCAATTAAACTGATTTATATACAGAGACACTCACTCAGTCAATCACTAACTCAAACTCGTACAAACTGAGATTTTTTTACAATCAACACTGCAGCCACTGCTGCTATCCGTATTGTTCGGATTATTTGCTATTATTTAAATACACAATTTGAATTCAAATCTAGGAATAGTAACACTAGTTTACATAGAAGAAAATTAGTATGTAATAAAACTGCAGTCGAGTTAATCATTTAAGGTATACCCTTAAATTGCAATGGGATATCGATACCTAAGTCGACTTAGCATAGTTGTAGGGAGATTGCATTTTTAATTTATAAATATTCCAAATAATATTCAGTCAAAATTTGCTGTTTATCCGTCAAACCAATCAAAAGTTATTCACAAAACCGTACACGTCATTCTATTTGCATTATAAAGGAATTCCACACAAATTTAAAAAAATAATCAAACTTTGATCACCTCTCCTGAAAACTACCTTTATGCACCTAGCATAGTTTAGAATGCAGGTATCGATATGGACTATGGAACTTTGGGTGAAAGCCAGAAAGGAGGAAATATTTTACTCAGTCTATAGTCATTGCAAAAGTTGTCTTAAATACGGAAACGGAAAAAATTTAGATGATTGGTACAGCAGTTATGGGGAACTTGGGTTCGAAAAATATATCAATTTATGTGGTGGTACTAGAAGGGGCTTGACAAACGCCCATATTTCACGTTGAACAGCAGATACTTTAATAGCATTGCACTGTACCGAATAATAAGTATTTATGTGCACTGGCATTTAAGTTATGAACCATAAAATTTTGATATGATTTTTCCATTTTGTGTGAGAAATACCAAAAGGGGCGTGGCAATAACGCCCATTTTTCTCCACACTGTAGGTACTGTAGAATAATTACACTGTACAAAATTTCAAGTATTTTGTATGATCTGGTATTAAAGTTATAAGCTGTTTGTTATTTGAACAAAATGATTCTTTTATGTGGGAGGTATCAAAAGGGGAGGGGCAAATTCACCTATTTCCCTCAAGGTGATAGCGACGGATTCAAATCCAGACGATTCGAATAAGTTGTTTAGAAGTTATTGCATAATCAATATTTCACTAAATTTTAACCCTTTGTGAGGGAGGTACTAGAAGGAGTAGACCAATATGGCCCATTTTCGAACGTAGCCTGAGGTAGCCAAAAATATTAACTCATACCAAATTTGAAGTCAATCCGTTACTCCTTTGGAGAGAGAGGGTTTTCCAACAAGAGGTGTTATTTTGAATCACCCGGTATTTCGGTAGCTGTCACTTTTGAAGCTTTTATTCTTTGACATTTCACAAGTACGCCATTACTAACCAGTAAGGAAAGGCTAAAGTCGGGCGGTGCCGACTATATAATACCCTACACCACTCTCGTAATATTGAATAACTCTGATATATAAATTTTGTAATTCATGTATAAATTGTTTACATAAATTTACTTTTGGGATATTTTATACTTAAATAATACCCTGTACCACAGTGTGGTGTAGGGTATAAAAACGATTGGATCTAAAGAGCCAAATCGGATGAAACATATATATGGGAGCTATAGCTAAATCTTTACCGATTTTCTTCAAATTCGGCAATGTTGGTTCATGGATCAAGAAACTCTACCATTCTAAATTTCAAAACGATCGGATGTAAAATACAGCTTCTATAGGACTAAAGGGCCAAATCGGACGAAACATATATATGGGAGCTATAGCTAAATCTTAACCGATTTTCTTCAAATTCGGCAATGTTGGTTCATGGATCAAGAAACTTTACCATTCTAAATTTCAAAACGATCGGATGTAAAATACAGTTTCTATAGGACTAAAGGACCAAATCGGACGAAAGATATATATGGGAGCTATATCTAAATCTGAACCGACTTTCTTCAAATTCGCCAATGTTGGTTCATGGATCAAGAAACTCTACCATTCTAAATTTCAAAACGATCGGATGTAAAATACAGCTTCTATAGGACTAAAGGACCAAATCGGACGAAAGATATATATGGGAGCTATATCTAAATCTGAACCGATTTCAACCAAATTCAATAGCGATCTTAACAGCCCCGAAATACTCTAAACTGCAAAATTTCAGAATGATCGGAGTGAAATTGCGACCTGTAGTCGACGAACAACTTTACATGGACAGACGGACGGACGGACGGACATCGTTAAATCGACTCAGCTAGTGATTCTGAGTCGATCGGTATACTTTAAGGTGGGTCTAGCTGTGTTATTTTCAGGTGTTACAAACATCTGCCGTGAAACAAACTTATAATACCCTGTACCACAGTGTGGTGTAGGGTATAAAAATGGAACGATACACGATTCAACAACGCATTGAAATTATTAAAATTCGAAAAATCGAAAATCATCGAATAATCATATTGACTGATGAGGCCCATTTCCACCTCGGTGGCTACGTCAACAAGCAAAATTGTCGCATCTGGGGCTCGGAAAACCCAAGAGTTATTGCTGAGAAGCCTCTCCATCCTCAATGTGTGACTGTTTGGTGCGGTTTATGGTCCGGCGGGGTCGTTGGACCTTACTTTTTCGAAAATGAGGTTGGATCAACAGTTACGGTGAATGGAATGCGCTATCGAGAGATGATTAATGATTTGTTATGGTCGGAGTTGGATGGTATTGATCTGGATAACGTTTACTTTCAACAAGACGGCGCTACGTGCCACACAAGCAACGAAACCATTGCTCTGTTACGGGAAAAGTTTCCGGACCGTGTTATCTCTCGAAGAGGTGATCACAGAGGTGGCCACCGAGATCTTGTTATTTAACACCTTGCGACTTCTTCCTTTGGGGCCACGTGAAAGATAAGGTCTACGCCAAAAGCCCAGCGTCCATTCAAGACCTCAAAGATAGAATTCGTGAGGCTATCGAGGACATAGGGCACCCACTTTGCGATTTGGTTATGGAAAATTTCATGAAAAGGATATGGTCCTGTAAGCGTGGTCGTCGTGGTGGCCATTTGGCTGATGTTGTTTTTCATTATTAACGACAAATTTTCATTATTTCATTATTAAGAAATAACACCTCTTGTTGGAAAACCCTTTATATATATACTTTATGGGTCTCAGATCAATATTTAGAGGTGTCACAAATGGAGTGAGAAAATAATTATGAAAATTTATACATATATATATTAGGCCGGGTCGATTTGTGGGGAGGCAAAAAAAGTCGCCATTGCTCAGTGAAAATCGTATTCTAGGGATCAAAATAAGAAACTTTGCCGAAGGAACCATACCTCTAACACGAATTCTGATGTCCCGGAATTCTGATGTTCCTTGCTTTTGCGCATTATAAACCCCTACACTGAAAAAAAAATAGTGATAAAATTAATGATTGCGCATTCTTAAATTAAGTATGCGGCCTCGGCATTAATTCAATCAAAATTTTCGTTAAAATAATGAAAATTTACAGGTTTTACGAAATTTTCCTTAATCTAAAGTTTTTTGAATTTGAATTAATCACTATGTAATCATAAGTTTTGTGTACGCCCTTCTTTAACTGTAAGCCTTTAAATTAAAGGAAAATATCATTAAATTTGTGACAATCCGCATTATTTTATGTAATATTTCAATACTTTTTAGGATTTTCTACATTAAAACAATGACGTGGTAAAGGTCAAACATCAAATATTTCGCTAGTGCGTTGGAGGGCTTGTCTTTAGACAACTAAAATATTGTTTTAAATTATAAAATGTTCAAAGTTTTCCGTAATATGTATGTATTATAAATTTTTTGTATTTCCAATAAAAATATAACAATTCCAATTTTTAGAAAGATAAAACGTCGTGTTTTGAAGTTAACACTATAAATGATTCATTAATAAAAGTAAAATTATAATAAATACAATGTAAAGAATTTTCCATATATATTTTAAAAAACTATATTTAAATCCATGTATGCCTTAAATTAATGAATAGTACATTCTAACATCAAGGACAGACATTTGAAATTTTATTATGATAATGTTTTAAATTTTATGATATTTTACTACAAATAAGCACGTGTCATACTTAAATTTACGCCAAAACGTGCTTATTTTAAGACCAAACATAATAAGTTTTATTACACAAAGTTCTTGATTCTATGAAATGCCTCCTCAAAACAAGTACTATTCATGTCATTAAATTAACTATAAAACATTCTTATTTTTATTGCGATTGTCTTTGGCTCGAAATCATTGCCGAAATCTTAAACTTTACGACAAATTCATTGAATTTCAGTACGCTTTTCTTTTAGTGTATAGCTTTGTTTATTATTGACCGACTTTCAATCTCTAAACGGATTTGGAAAGAAGGAACTTAGACCTTTCGAACGATATATATGTTGTTTAAAGATGTAAGAATATATGTTTATTTGTCTTTTTTTTTTAATTTTTTGGTGGGAATCAAACCCAGGACCCCCAAACTAATACACATTCACCTACTGGGACGCTCTTTAATTTATAAAATTTAAAATATGTAAATAAAATGTTGTTTTCTTTATCCGTTAGTATCCGCTCAACGTGAGATTTTATCCAAATTATTATCCGTTTGCCCAATTTTAGGAACATTTTGTGATGATTTCGTTTCTGAAAAATAATATCACCACATTATGTTGCGACATTTTAAAAATTCCCCCCTGCACCCACTGCTAATTTCGCATTTTGCATGCGAACAATCGAACAAATATCGTGCGGTGAGTAAAACCCATACCTACAGGGTGGCTGATATGTAATGCAACAAAGTAAAGCGCTATATTTTTTTAATTTTTTTTTAATTTTTATTGTTCAAATGCAAAAAATGTCGGAAATAACATAAAATTTTAGAAACAGTTTAGATTTGTTCGAAATGACCACGTTTGGCATCAAACGGCCGACAAAGCCATTACACGCTGCACGAAAGTGGCTCTGCGGTATTTTGGCCCATTCCCGGCGAAGCGCCGTCTTGAGATGATCGATACTTTGGTATTTTTTAGTGCGAACCTTACTCTCTAAATGCCCCAGGCGCAAAAGTCCAACGGATTGAGATCCGGAGATCTTGGTGGCCATTGTGCGGTAGAAATGAAGCGAGGAACCTCCTTTTTAAGCCATTCTTGGTTGACGCGTGCTGAGTGTGATGGTGCTGAGTCCTGTTGGAATGTCCATGGTCTGCGGCCGAAATGTTTGTCTGCCCAGGGCTTCAATACTGTCATTTTCCCGATAATATTCGGCATTTATTTTGACCCCATGGTCGATGAATATGAGCGGGGAGCGACCATCGGCCGTTACGGCGGCCCACACCATTACCATCGGCGGCGCTTGAGTTCTGATGGCCAATCGAAGGTGTAAATTTTCAGCTGACCTCTTTGGCAAGTAAACCCGATCATTTTGTTTGTTCACAAACTGCTCAATTTGGAATGGCTTCTCATCGGAGAAAACCAAATTTGGTAACTGGCCACTTTCGTGCAAGCGAAGCAACTCCTTGGCTCTTTCCAGTCTAACTTTTTTTGTGCATCGGTGAGCTCTTGCACTTTTTGGAACTTCAATGGCTTTAGTCCAAGCTCATTTTTTAATATGTGTTGTATCCGTTCTCGCGATAATTTCAGCAATTCACGAGCAATTTTTCTACCACTGCGGCGTGGATTTCGATCAAATCGGCCTTAACTTTTCGGATCATTTCTGGTATTGTTACCGTTTTTTTTCGTCCACTTTTTGGACGCGATGCAACACTGCCAGTATCACGGTAACGAGCAATGGTACGAGAAACAAAAGATTTATTCACATTTAAATGCTGGAGGGCTCTAACGATAGCCACTTGTGCTTTTCCACCCAAATATAAAGCAATCACACTATCACGCTTGAATTCCATCACGAATAACTTTTTTTCTGAATGCAATAGCTCAAAATGCTTTTGTAAGCTTGTAAACAATAAAATGAACTGTCACTGAAATAAATCTGTCAGCTATCAGACTAGCGGTTTAGAAATGATAGCAACCTGAAGTTGTTTGCAATACATATCAGCCACCCTGTACATTATGGTGCAACCATTTGATAGTGCATTAAGAATGTACGCTTTCAATTAGGTTTGGTTCTGAAGTTTGCTTTTTGACGGTGCAACACTCCACACCGTGGACTGGATTGAGTGTGGAAAATGCGATATTTTCGCATACAACAATATGTTAAATTTCCGAAAAAACAATAGAGCAGGGAATGAAGCAGCTTTGTGCCTACGAATTTCACTCTCGCTTCCCTAACCGATTTTTTATAAAGGGATATTACTTCCGGAACTAATTCTGAGCTGCTGAAAAAGAAGGCCTTCTTTTTTCGAAATTTTCACCAGTTTAGAAAAATAAAAAAAAAAATTCTTTCGATTTTATTTTTCTTTGTTTTCTATTTTTATTTTTATTTTTATATGCTGATTTAACCAGGGTTACTTACTTCAAAACAGTGCATGCTAGCTCTCTCTCTCTGCAACACTAAAGGTCTAGCAATCATCAACGGTAAATTCTACCAAGTAATTAAGGGGACCACACGCAAAGAAAAAATTCGTTTCGCCGAAACAAAATATTAGACAACTACAATTCTCGTTTACGACGACTGAAATTCTTTTGGTCAGGAAAAAAAATTGCTTACGCGAAATAAGTTTCTGTCACAACAAACGAAATTTCAGTTCCGGCAAACGAGAATTGTAGTTGTCTAATATTTCGTTTCGCAGAAACGAATTTTTTCTTTGCGTGTAGGTTTTGTCGATAGCCTCACTTCCTTTTTGGGATTTTTGGAATTAAACTGACAATTTGACAGTTCTATTTTTAGACTCGCCTACTTTTGCGGATATTTGGAATTAAGTTCTCTATTAGAAAATCCAGAAAAAATATAGCACATTATATTCCGGAAGGAAAAATATGCTATATATTCAAATTTATATTTTTTTGATATTCAAAATGCTATACTTACTTACATAAGCCTCAATGTTTAATATGTTTTATTGTCAAGTCATACGAAATTACCTGAAAATATAGAAAAAGAAAAGAATGTAAAATGTTTGTTTTTATGTAAAAGAATGATGATAATAACAATAATGTGTGTAAAAACCAAAACTTATTCTTCCGAAAAGTTCAAATCTTCTATATTTTTTGGAGCCTACATCATTTGAAGTTTGTTTCATATTTTCATAAAATATTCTTCGCTAACTCTAATGAATTTTTTAATAAATTTAAAGAGGATTCTATAAAAAAAAGTTTCTTAAATTAAATGAACATGATTTTGTCGGAGTATAATTGAGTAAATTCCAAAAAAAAATTTAGATAAATGTATTTGCAATTATTTTGACTTGCCCCCTCGAAATCCTGATTCCAAAGTTCCTCCCGAATGGCCCTGCCAAACTCTGGACTTCGAACAGATAGTAATTAAAACTGAATTTGCATTTAAACAAACAAGTTTAAAAATAAATAAAACTGTAGTTTAAACTGATTTTAATATATGTTCGTTAGACGACGACGTTGACAAGACAACGAAACACTTAATTAATTTTTAATTTTAAACGAGTTTTAATTTGAACATTTTTATTATAATTATTATTTTTTTACTGTTGTCATAATGACAAAACCGGTGTATGTACTTGCACTTGCGATATACATATCTACATACTTGTATACATAATTATTGACAATTAATCCTCGTCATAATTAAGGGAATGATTGTACGATAGGTGCGAACGAATCACTCAACACTTGTGATGCATTTAATACTGAATGAAAAGTGGGCTTTTATTGAAGAGTTTTGAAGCTAAATTGTTTCGTGTTTTTGTTTTTACTGGGCTATATGTAAATATGTGACATAATTGAAATTTAATTGAACTGATTGATTGCTTATCTTATCGAAAAATAAATAAATAAACAAATTTTTGGGGGGGGGACACATTAATGTTTAAAATAAATAAATGTGACCGACTTCGGAAGTTCAACGAGTGAATGTTTTCACGTAGACTCATCAGGTCTTCCTCAACCTCCCCCATATTTACAAGTCAAATATTTATTCATGGTATATGCGTATCAATTAATTGATAAATAATAATAGCACTATAATTAAGACAAATAAAAAATAAACAAATAACATAGTTCACATACATACACTCGTATAGCTAATAAATTAGCTGACAGACAACGCATGTAGGGTGCGATCGATTGAGATGCGGTCGCCAAACGCATTTGGAATATTAATTCCAAAGTATATTCATCACCGAAACGACCAGAAGTCTCAACGTTCATTGAGAGATTGTATGAATGTTAATTCGAAATAAGCACATCTTTCAGTAAAGCCGCCTTCAAGTGGAATATTTATGAATTGACAGTTATATAGATTTTTAGATAAAATCACGATTACTGCATGATTTATTGTAGAAAACTTTTATATCCGTAATATCAGGTTCGCTTAGCGCATTTTTCTTGTCTGAAATAAAATATTCATCATGTTATCCCCAAAATGTTCTATATAACATCTATGTATCCATAAGATTTTCCGTATGAAACCTTGTTATCCGCAATATTTTCTACAGAAATACATAGTATCCGCAAGATTTCCTTTAGAGAAAACTGTTATCCGCAATATTTTCTATTGAAAAACTAATTATCCGCATCAATTTGTATTGGAAAAATTATTATCTTTACAATTTGCTATAGAACAACTTGTTAGGAATTTCTATTATAAAACATTCGTAAGATTTTTATTGAAAAACTTTTTATCCTAAAATTTTTTTCTTTGAAAAATCTTGTTATCCCCTCTATATTCTATAAAAAATATTTCATCGTGATTTTCTTCTGGATTTTCGATAGAAAAACTAGTTATTCACAGGAGTTTCTATTGAAAAACTTGTTATCCGCATGATTTCCTATTGAAAAACTTATTATCCGCAAGAATTTATATTGGAAAACCTTTTTGTTATCTTCACAATTTTCTATAGAAAAACATATTAACATATTTCTATTATAAAGCATTCGTAAGATTTTTTTATTGAATAACATATTATCCAAAAATGTTTTTGTTTGAGAAACCTTGTTATTCCCTAGATATTCTATAAAATATATTTCAATTTTCATTCAGTATTTCGTGATTTTCATCTGAATTTTCGATAGAAATACTTGTTATCCGCAGGATTTTCTATTGAAAAACTTGTTATCCGCAAAATTTCTTATTGAAAAACATAACACAGAAAATATTTTCTATATGAAAAATTTTTATTCGCAAAATGATCTATTATACAACTTATTATCCACAATATCTAGTACAGAAAAACAAGTTATCCGCAAGATTTTCTATAGAAAAATGTATTATCCGCAGGATTTTCTGTTGAAAAATGTTTTATCCTCAAGATTTTCTATAGAAAAACATATTATCCAGAAAATCTCTTAAATTTTCTATAGGAAAACTTGTAAGGATGTTCTTTTATAAAACTTTAGCATGTTTATTATTGCAAAGTATACAAATTGTTTTCTTTGAGAAACCGTATTATCCGCTTTATATTCATTGAAAAATATTTCAATGGGTTTTTCTTTTGGATTTTCGATAGAAAAACTTGTAATCCGCAGGATTTTCTATTGAAAAACTTGTTATCCGCAAGATTTCCTATTGAAAAACATAACAAAGAAACGATTTTCTATATGAAAAATTGGTATTCCCAAAATTTTCTATTATATAACTTATTATCCACAATATTTAGTACAGAAAAACAAGTTATCCGCAAGATTTTCTATTGAAATACGTATTACCCGAAGGATTTCCGATGGATAAACTTATTATTATCCGCAGGATTTTCTGTTGAAAAATTTTAGCATGTTTTTTATTGCAAAAGTTACTATCCAATTTTTATCCTCAAGATTTTTTATAGAAAAACATATTTTTCAGAAAATTTAATATCTTTATAATTTTCTATATAAAAACTTATTAGGATTTTCAATTATAAAACTTTAGCATGTTTTTTATTGCAAAAGTTAGTATCCAATTTGTTTTTCTTTGAGAAACCTTGTTATCCGCTATATATTCTATGAAATATATTTCATCCTGATTTTCTTCTGGATTTTCGATAGAAAAACTTGTAATCCGCAGGATTTTCTATTGAAAAACTTGTTATCCGCAAGATTTCCTATTGAAAAACATAACAAAGAAACGATTTTCTATATGAAAAATTGGTATTCCCAAAATTGTCTATTATATAACTTATTATCCACAATATTTAGTACAGAAAAACAAGTTATCCGCAAGATTTTCTATTGAAAAACTTATTATCCACAAGATTTTCTATAGAAAAATTTATTATCCGCAGGATTTCCTATGGATAAACTTATTAGCCGCAGGATTTTTAGTTGAAAAACCTTTTATGCTCAAGATTTTCGATAGAAAAACATATTATCCAGAAGATTTAATATCTTTAAAATTTTCTATAGAAAAACATATTAGGATTTTCAATTATAAAACTTTAGCATGTTTTTATTGCAAAACTTAGTATACAATTTTTTTTTCTTTGAGAAACCTTGTTATCCGCTATATATTCTATGAAATATATTTCATCTTGATTTTCATCTGAATTTTCGATAGAAACACTTGTTATCCGCAGGATTTTCTATTGAAAAACTTGTTATCCGCAAGATTTCCTATTGAAAAACATAATAGGAAAATATATAAAAATTTTTATTCGCAAAATGATCTATTATACAACTTATTATCCACAATATCTAGTACAGAAAAACAAGTTATCCGCAAGATTTTCTATTGAGAAAGTTATTATCCGCAAGATTTTCTATTAAAAAAGTTATTATCCGCAAGATTTTCTATAGAAAAATGCATTGTCCGCAGGATTTCCTATAGATAAACTTATTATCCGCAGGATTTTCTGTTGAAAAATGTTTTATCCTCAAGATTTTTTTATAGAAAAACATATTATGCAGAAGATTTAATATCTTTAAAATTTTCTATAGAAAAACTTATTAGGATTTTCAATTATAAAACTTTAGCAAGATATTTTTATTGATGATTTAATGTTTTCTTTGAGAAACCGTGTTATCCGCTATATATTCCATGAGAAATATTTCATCGTGAATATCTTCTTAATTTTCGAAAGGAAAGATTTCCTATTGAAAAACATAACAAAGCAAATATTTTCTATATGAAACATTGTTGTACTATAGAAAAACGTGTTATCCGCAATATTTTCTATAAAAACTTTTTATCCGCAAGATCTTCTATAGAAAAACTTGTTATCCGCAAGATTTTCTGTAGAAATACTTGTTATCCACAAGATTTCCTATTGAAAAACATAATAATGAAAAGATTTTCTATATGAAATATTGTTATTCGCCAAATTTTCTATAATAAAACTTATTATCCACAATATCTAGTACAAAAAAGGAGTTATCCGCAAGATTTTCTATTGAAAAAGTAATTATACGCAAGATTTTCTAGTTATTTTTTTTCTAAAATGTTTTTATCTTCAAGATTTTCTATATGCAGAAAAACATATTATCCAGAAGATTTAATATATTTAAAATTTTCTGTAGAAAAACTTATTAGGATTTTCTATTATAAAACTTTAACAAGATTTTTTTATTGCAAAAAATAGTATCCAAAAATGTTTTCTTTGAGAAGAAAATCATCGTGATTTTCTTCTGGATTTTCGATAGAAAAACTTGTAATCCGCAGGATTTTCTATTGAAAAACTTGTTATCCGAAAAATTTCCTATTGAAAAACATAACAAAGAAAATATTTTGTATATGAAACATTGTTGTACTACAGACAAACGTTTTATCCGCAAGATTTTCTATAGAAAAACTTTTTATCCGCAAGACTTTCTATAGAAAAACTTGTTATCCGCAAGATTTTTCTATTGAAAAACTATATATCCGCAAGATTTAATATTAAAAAACATATTTTCTATAGAAAAACTTATTATCCGCAGGATTTTCTGTTGAAAAATTGTTTATCCTCCAGATTTTCTATAGATAAACATATTATCCTGAAAATTTTTTATGAGAAACCTTATTATCCAAAAGAAAGAAACACCTTATTCGCAATATTTTCTGTTGAAAACTCATTTATCCGCAAAATTTTCTATTGAAAAACCAAAAGAAAGAAACGCGTTATCCGCAATATTTTCTGTTGAAAACTCATTTATCCGCAAAATTTTCTATTGAAAAACATATCCGAAACAACGAAACGTTGTTATCCAAAAGAATTTCTTTGAGAAACCTTGTTATCCGCAAGATATTCTATGAAAAATATTCTTATCAGCTGAATTTTCGATAGAAAACTTTGCAACATAAAATAACTTACAAGATTTTGTATAGAAAGCCTTGTTATCCGCAACATTTTCCATAGAAAAACCTATTATCCGCAGGATTTTCTATTGAAAAACTGTTATACGCAAGATTTTCTATTGAGAACCATATTATCCAAAAGATGTTTGTATTCTTTAGTTATCCGAAAAATTTTCTATAGAACATTTAGTTATCCACAAGATTTGTTATAGAAAGCCTTGTTATCTATAGAAGTTTTGTCATCTTTTACATTTTCTATAGGCAAAATTTGCTATCCTCAAGTTTTTCAATAGGCAAAATTATAAACAACAAGATTTCTATAGAAAAAATTGTTATCCGCAAGATTTTCTATAGAAATTCTAATTATCCGCTAAATTTTGTATTGAAAAACGTATTATACACAGCATTTTCATTGAAAAACTTTTTTGCGCAAGATTTTCTATTGAAAAATATTATACACTACATTTTGTATAGAAAAACAAATTATCCCCCTATAGAAAATTTCTAGATTTTCTATAGAAAACGTTATTATCCGCAAGATTTGCTATCGAAAAATGTCCATCCTTTAGAGAAAATATGTTTTTATCGTCTATTATATAATAGAAGACATTGTTATCCACAAGATTTTTAAAAGCAAACATTATCTAAAAAAAATGTCTACGGAAACTTTTGTTATCAGCAGAAATTTACGAAGAACCCCATTTTATTCGCCGGACTTTTTTCTAAATATAAATATAGTTATAGAAATTATTATTCTAAACTAGCTAGTGAAGTTTTATCACACCAACTCGAAACACCCTTCATTATCAAATGGTATTAATTCGGTCGTTAAATTGTAGATATAACATCAGGAAAAATGAATAAACTGTCATAAATACCAATTTCCATGTCGTCGTCGTCGGTAGCGTTGTTTAATCTTATTAAAAACGATAACGACGCTTGACAAGCGTGTACGTACATCACACCAACAAGCTAGGCTAATACCCCCCCCCCCCCTAGGCGTAGGGAAAGGGAAGTGCTGGGGGGAGAGGAGACGACGGCGACAACACCCTCTATCAACACATTATTAAACGCATTACATTATATACATTTGTCAGAATGAAATTTAATGACATTTTTAATGATTTCTTCTTTGAGGATTGTTAATTTGATAGTTTCTTGTGGAAATGAGTCAGAGACGGTATAGACACATTTGTCAAAAATAGAAGAAACATTGACATCAGTTGTGTTGTGTCAAGTAATAAATAATATTTTTTTTATGTAGATGTCTGAAGATTTTCTATAGAAAACTTATTATCCGCAAGATTTTCTGTAGGAAACCTTCTTATACGCAATATTTTCTATAGAAAACCTTGTTATCCGCAAGATTTTCTGTAGAAAACCTTGTTATCCGTAAGATTTACTATGGAAATTCTTGTTATCCGTAAGATTTGCTATAGAAAACCTTGTTATCCGCAAGATTTTCTACAGAAAACTTTGTTCTCCGCAAGATTTTCTATAGAAAACCTTGTTATCCGAAAGATTTTCTGTAGAAAACCTTGTTATCCGCAAGATTTTCTATAGAAAACCTTGTTATCCGTAAAATTTTCTATAAAAAAACCTTGTTATCCGCAAGATTTTCTATGGAAAACCTTGTTATCCGAAAGATTTTCTGTAGAAAACCTTGATATCCGCAAGATTTTCTATAGAAAACCTTGTTATCCGTAAGATTTTCTATAAAAAACCTTGTTATCCGCAAGATTTTCTATGGAAAACCTTGTTATCAGCAAGATTTTCTACAGAAAATCTTGTTATCAGCAAGATTTTCTACAGAAAACCTTGTTATCCGCAAGATTTTCTATGGAAAACCTTGTTATCCGCAAGATTTTCTATGGAAAACCTTGTTATCCGGAAGATTTTCTACAGAAAACCTTGTTATCCGCAAGATTTTCTACAGAAAACCTTGTTATCCGCAAGATTTTCTGTAGAAAACTTTCTTATCCGCAAGATTTTCTGAAGAAAACCTTGTTAGCGCAAGATTTTCTGTAGAAAACTTTCTTATCCGCAAGATTTCCTGAAGAAAACCTTGTTATCCGCAAGATTTTCTATCGAAAAGATTTTCTATCCACAAGATTTTCTATATAAAATCTTATTATCCGCAAGATTTTCTATAGAAAACCTTGTTATCCGCATGATTTTCTATAGTAAAACTTTTTATCCGCATGATTTTCTAGAGAAATCCATGTTATCCCCAATATTTTCTATAGAAAATCTTGTTATCCAAAAAATGTTCTGTCAAAACCCAAATCAAGTGTTTTTATTGAAATGCTTATTTATTTAGCAATAATGAGAATTATAATCCTAATATAATATTTTCACGTTTTGGAAAATTCTGATGGTTGAAATTTGTAGATAATAAAATTTGAGAAAAAATCTTAGAATAAGTTAAAACATATTTTGTTATTAATACATAAATTTTGAGCTTGACATCTGTTACATCTCATACAAATTCGAGGACACCTGTGTGACAATGATAAATATTAATTCGATTTAAACAAATACAAATAGCTTTTGTTCTAAAATATATAATATCATTTAACTTACAAATATTTCTCACCAAAGCCATAGACGCGAAACGCAAAAAACCCGACATCTGAGAATCACATTTAAACAATATGAGAATTTCGTACAATAGACAATGAGAATCTCTGAAACTACATTTTATAATTTATGTATTTTTTTATTGTTATTCTTTCATTAATTTCATGAACAAATGTTTAACTGTCAATACAAAAAAAATTCATTATGTATTATGTATGAATGGCTAGATGTCTAGAGGTAGGTAGGTAGGTTGCCGCCTCTGAGACTCGAGTAGTAGTACATATTTAAAATTTTCATTTCTTCATGCGAAAGCAAAAAAAAGTTCCGTTCTTCCGAAAAAAAAAGCAGCAATAGCAACAATGCCAAAAATATCTATGCCAAGTTCATTGAACAAAACTGAAGATGACGGAGCGCACAAGAAATGATATACGTAAGCGTAAGAAATTAACGGTAGTGGTGTGATAAGGCGGGTAAATGCATATATATTTATATATTTCAAGCTTTTCTATAAAAAAAGCTGTGGACGACCTTGTTATCCAAAAGATTTTCTAAAAAAAAATATATTATCCACAAGATGTTCTAGAGAAAAGCTTGTTATCCACAAGATGTTCTAGAGATAACCATCCAATCTAAAAGATTTTCTATAGAAAACCTCGTTATCCACAAGCTTTTCTATAGAAAACCTCGTTATCCACAAGCTTTTCTATAGAAAAACTTGCTATCCACAAGATTTTCTATATCAAATGTTATCCACAAGATTTTCTAAAGAAAACCCTGTTATCCACAAGATTTTCTAAAGAAAACCCTGTTATCCACAAGATTTTCTAAAGAAAACCCTGATATCTACAAGATTTTCTAAAGAAAAACCTTGTTATCCACAAGATTTGCTATAGAAATACATAATTGTTGTCGACAAAATTTTCTATAGAAAAACTTGTTACCCACACATTTTCTAAAGAAAGACTTGTTATCCACAAGATTTTCAATAGAAAACGTTGTTATTCAAAGATTTGTCATAGAAAACCTTGCGGATAACAAGGTTTTCTATAGAAAATTTTGCAGATAACTATATTTCCTATAACAACATTTTTTTTCTAAATAAAACCTTGTTGATAACTAGGTTTTCTAAACAAAATGTTGTGGATAGCAAAGTTTTCTTGTGGATTACGAGATTTTCTGTGGAAAACCTTGTTATCCGTAAGATGTTCTATAGAAAACCTTGTTATCCGCAACATTTTTTATAGAGAACTTTGTTATCCGCAAGTTTTTCTATAGAAAGACTTGTTATCCACAAGACCATCTAAAAAACCCTTGTTATCTCCACGATTTTCTATTGAAACCTTGATATCCGCAAGATTTTCTATAGAAAACCTTGTTATCCGCAAGATTTTCTATAGAAACCTTTTTATCCGCAAGATTTTCTATTGAAACTTTGTTATCCGTAAGATTTTCTAGAAAGTCTAGTTTTCCTCAACATTTGCTATTGAAATTCTAGTTATCCACAATATTAAATCATGTTATCCGCAAGATTTTCTATAGAAAAAATTGTTATCCGCAAGATTTTCTATAGAAAAACTTGTTATCCGCAAGATTTTCTATAGAAAAACTTGTTATCCGCAAGTTTTTTTATAGAAAAACTTGTTATCCACAAGATTTTCTGTAGAAAACCTTGTTATCCACAAGATTTTTTGTAGAAAATCCTGGATAAAAAGTTTTTCTATAGAAAACCTTGTTATACACATAGAAAACCTTGTTATCCACAAGATTTTCCATAGAAAACCTTGTTATGCATAAGACTTTCTATATAAAACATTGTTATACGCAAGATATTCTACATAATCCCTTGTTATCCGTAAGATGTTATATCGAAAACCTCGTTATCTGTAAGATTTTCTAAAGAAAACCTTGTTATCCGAAAGATTTTCTATCGAAAACCTTTTTATCCGCAAGATTTTCTATCGAAAACCTTGTTATCCGCAAGATTTTCTATCGACAACCATCTTTTCCGCAAGATTTTCAATATAAAGCAATGTTATCCGCAAGATATTCTATAGAAAACCTTGTTAGAAAATCATGTAACCCTCAAGATTTTTTTATTGAAAAAACCTGTTATTCGCAAGATTTTCTAAAGAAAACCTTGTTATCCGCAAGATTTTCTAAAGAAAACTTTGTTATCCACAAGATTTTCTAAAGAAAACATTGTTATCCACAAGATTTGCTAAAGAAACCCTTGTTATCCACAAGATTTTCTAATGAAAACGTTGTTATCCACAAGATTATCTAAAGAAAACCTTGTTATTCACAAAAAACCTAAAGAAAACATTGTTATCCGCTAGATAACAATGTTTTATCCGTAAGCTTTTTTTTAGAAAACCTTGTTATCCTCAAGATTTTGTACATAATACCTAGTTATCCACAATATTTTCTATACAAAAACTTGTTATCCACAACATTTTCTATAGAAAACGTTATTTTTAGATTTGTCGTAGAAAACCTTGCGGATAACAAGGTTTCTATAGAAAATCTTGCGGACAATTTTTTTCTATAACAATTTTCTTAGGACATCTTGCGGATAACAAGGTTTTCTATAGAAAATCGTACGGATAACGTGGTTTTCGATAGAAAATCTTGCGGATAACTAGGTTTTAGATAAAAAATCTTGCGGATAACAAGGTTTTCGATAGAAAATCTTGCGGATAACAAGGGATTATGTAGAAAATCTTACGGACAACATAGTTTTCTATAGAAAATCTTGCGGAAAACAAGGTTTTCGATAGAAAATCTTGGGGATAACAAGGTTTTCGATAGAAAACCTTGCGGATAACAAGGATTTCTATAGAAAACTTGCGGATAACATGTTTTTTTTAGAAAATCTTGCGGATAACAAGGTTTTCTTTAGAAAATCTTGCGGATAACAAGGTTTTCTTTAGAAAATCTTACGGATAATGAGGTTTTCGATAGAAAATCTTACGGATAACAAGGGATTATGTAGAAAATATTGCGGATAACAATGTTTTATATAGAAAATCTTATGGATAACAAGGGTTTATCCATAAGATCCATGCATGTCATAGCCGTTTCGAAAGAAGAAGAAAATCAAACCTGAATCACCTAAATTATCGCACAACCCTCATGTACATATGCATATCTACATATGTATGTACACATACATATATTAACATTGACGTGTGTCTGCTGTTTCTGTTGCGGCATGTGCAGGAGGTTTATATTTTATTTAACTACTTATTTCCTTATGGTTATGGTATTTTGCACGTATTTATTTATTTGTATTAACTAGAAATGAAAAAACAAAACAAGCAATCTACGACAAAATTTACGATATGCTGCTACACATACCTCTCGTATCGTATCTGTCTATTTACGAAAATATCAATTCGTATGTGTGGATGGATATGCGGGTATCGATGGACCGACCCGCTAGCTATTTAAGTGCTTAACACGCAAGTACGAAAAGCTTAAACAACTTTATTGTAAGAGATAGAGAGAAAAAAGACAACAAAACAAAAAAAATAAATAAACAACATTGGCGGTATAGCCATTCAAATGCCAACATATTAAAACGACCTTCACCGTTAAAATAATCCACCGCAATGATGACAACGTTGTGAAGCGATGTTACTGACTGACCGTCCATCCGTTCGTCAGTCGGAGATAATTTCACTTTAACACTTTCCTCTTCTTCGTCGGCATCGGTTGCTATGTGTTTTTGCACCCATTGACACAAACAGCTGAGATTGTGGAAATTTTAATTAAAACCAAACCATCCAACAACACTCACTACGCACCACTTTGGGGAGATATGGAAATGCAAACAGAAAGAACTAATCCCAGTGCTCAAATGGAAATCTCATTGTACTAGACTTTGGGTACCGGTACCTGTATGATATGTTGATATGACGCAAATCTGAAATGAAAAAATATAATAAATATATCGTGAGGGTATTAAGCCTCATATAAAAGATAAACTCCAGGCACGTCATTTGTATGTATTATCTCAAAAAAAAATCAAAAAAAACTTTCCAAGAAACACATATTAGATAATTGATAGAAATTATATTATTATGGAAAACTTTAGAAATATGTCCTAAAAATCACAAAATATTTTTATTAATTAGTTATCCGTATGATTTTCTATAGAAAATTCTATCATCCGATAGATTCTCTTTATCCAAAGGAATTTTTTTTATAAAAAAAAATCTTATCCGCAAGATTTTCTTCACAAAAGCATATTATCCAAAGGAATATTTTTTAAAAAAAAATCTTATCCGCAAGATTTTCTCCATAAAACCATACTATCCACAATATTTTTCTTTCATAAAATGTCCTAAAATTCAACTTTTTTTAATTTGTTATCCGTATGATTTACTGTAGAAAACTGTGTAATCCGCAGGCATTTTCTACGAAAAATACTCATATCCGCAAGATTTTCTTCATAAAATTATATTATCCAAAATATTCCCTATAAAGATATTGTTATCCGCGGTAAAACTTTTCAAAGAATTTCTAAAAATCACAAAATATTTTTTTAATTCGTTATCCGTAAGATTTTTTGAACAAAATTTTAATATCCACGAAATCACGTTATCCGCAGTAGATTTTTATAAAGAAAATCTTGCGGATAAAAACATGTTTCATAAAATCTCCCTAAAAAAATATTGTTATTCGTGATAAGAATTTTCAACAAATTCCTAAAATTCACAAAATATTTTTTACAAATTCATTATCCGTATTATTTTCTGTAAACATTTTATTATCCGCGAGATTCTCTGCAGAAAACCAAGTTATCCACAGTAGATTTATATGAAAAATACTCTTATCCGTATGATTTTCTTCATAAAACCATATTATCCAAAATATTTCCCATAAAAATATAGTTAAACCTAAAATTCACAAAATATAATTTTTTTAATTCGTTTTACGTATGACTTTCTGTAGAAATATTCTCTCAATATTCTCTATAGAAACAACCCGCAAGATTTTCTACATAAAATCATATTATCCAAAATATTCCCTATAAAGATATTATTATCCGCGACGAGATTTTTCAAAGAATTTCTAAAATTCACCAAAAGAATTTTTAAATTCGTTATCCGTAAGATTTTCTGTACAAAATTTTATTATCCGCGATGTTCTCTTTAGAAATGCAGGTTATCCACAGGAATTTTCTATGGGAAATACTCTTATCCACATGCTCTTCTTCATAAAAGCATATAATTCAAAATAGTACCTATAAAATATTGTTATCCGTAATAAGACTTTTTAAAGAATTTCTAAAATTCACAAAATATTTTTTTTAAATTTGTTATCCGTAAGATTTTCTGTACAAAATTTTACTATCCGAGAGATTTTCTACAAAGAACCACGTAATCTGCTGGAGATTTTTATGAAAAATACCCTTATCCGCATGATTTTCGTCATTAAACCATATTTTCCAAAATAATTCCAATAAAAAATATTGTTATAAATGATAAGACTTTCCAACGAATTCACAAACATTTATTTTTTTTTATTCGTTATCCGTTTGATTTTCTACATACAACTTTATTATTCGCGAGATTCTTTTTAGAACACCTTGTTATCAGCAAGAATTTTTTATGAATATACTCTTATCCCCAAGATTTTCTTCATAAAACTAAATTATCCAAAATATTCCCTATAGAATTCCTAATATGTATGTAAACAAAAAAATATTTTATTTTAATTCGTTAGTCGTATGATGTTCTGTAGAAAATTATTTATCCGCAAGATTTTTCTATGAAATTTACTCTTATCCTCAAGATTTTCTTCATAAACTAAATTATCCAAAATATTCCCTATAGAATTCCTAATATGTACCAAATATTTTTGTTTAATTCGTTAGTCGTATGATGTTCTGTAGAAAATTGTATCATCCGCGAGATTCTCTATAGAAAGCCATGTTATCCGCAGTCATTTTCTATGAAAAATACTATTATCCGCAGCTATTTGCTGTGAAAAATACTCTTATCCGCAAGCTTTTCTTCATAAAACCATATTATCCACAATATTTCTGATACAAATATTCGTTATAAGATTTTGCGAAGAATTCCTAAAATTCACAACATTTTTTTTAAAAATTCGTTATCCGTGTGATTTTCTGTGGAAATTTGTATTATTCGTGATTTTCTTGATAAAACCATATTATCCGAAATACTCCCTATTCACAAAATATGTTTTTTTTAATTCGTTATCCGCGAGATTCCTTTTAAAAATACTATTAGCCGCAAGATCTTCTTCATATTAATTAACAATACCCAAAAAAAAAATATTTTATTTGTGATAAGACTTCTCAAAGAATTCCTAAAATTTACAAAAAATCGTTTTTAATTCGTTATCCGTTTAATTTTCTATAGGAAATTTTATTATCTGCGATATTATTTATAGAAAACCACATTATCCGCGAGAATTTTTTATGAAAATACTCTTATCCGCAGATTTTCTTCATAAAACTAAGTTATCCAAAATATTCCTTATAGAATTCCTAAAATTGACAAAATATTTTATTTTAATTCATTATCCGAAAAATTTTCTGTATGAAAATTATATTATCCGCGAGATCCTCTTTATAAAACTACGTTATCCGCAGGAATTTTCTATGAAAAATACTCTTATCCGATAGCGTTCCTTCATAAAAACACCTTATCCACAATATTATCCGCGAAGGTCTCTTTAGAAAACCACGTTATCCGCTGGATTTTTGTCAGATAAATACACTTATCCGCAAAATTTTCTTCATAAAACTATATTGTCTGCAATATTCCTTATAAACATATTGTTATTCGTGATAAGACTTTCCAAATAATTTCTAAAATTCACAAAATATTTTTTTAAATTTAATTTTTATAGACATTTTTATTATCCGCAAGATTCTCTATATAAAGACCCGTTATCCGAAGGTATTTTATAAGGAAAATGTTATTATCCTCAAGATTTTCTTCATTAAACCATATTATCCACAATACATTCCTTATATAAATATTGTTAATCCTGATGCGATTTCCCAAATAGTTCCTAAAATTCACAACATATTTTTTTAATTCGGTATCCGTAACGTTCACTGTAAAAAAAAATTATCCGCGAGATTCTCTGTAGAAAACCACGTTATCCACAAGAATTTTCGCGAACAATACCGTTATCCGCATGCTTCATAAAAGCATATTATTCAAAATATTTCCTAAATAATATTGTTATCCGTAATAAGACTTTAATTAATTCCTGAAATTCACAAAATATTTTTTAAATTCGTTATCCGTATAATTTTCTGTAACAAATTTCATTATCCGCGAGACTTTCTAGAGAAATTCACGTTATCCGCATACATTTCTTATGAAAAACACTGCATTTCTTATGACAAATACTGTCCGAAAGCTTTTCTTTATAAAACCATATTATCCACATTATTTTCGATAAAAATATTGTTATAGACTTTCCACAGAGTTACTAAAATTCAAAAAATATTTTTAAATTCGTTATCCGTATGATTTTCTGCAGAAACTTTTATTATCCGCGAGATTCTCTATAGAAAGACAAGTTATCTGCAGGTATTTTATATGGAAAGTTATATTATCCTCAAGATTTTCTTCATAAAACCTTATTATCCACAATATTTTCCTTATAAAAATATAAGTTGTTATTCCTGATGAGACTTCCCAAATTTAAATTTGTTATCCATAACGTTATTTATAAAAAAAATATATTATCCGCGAGACTATCTGTAGAAAACCACGCGAATCTTAAAAATGTTCTATGAAAAATACCGTTATCCGCATGCTTTTCTTCATATAAGCATATCATCCAAAAGATTCCCTAAATAATATTGTTATCCGTAATAAGACTTTAATTAATTTCTGATTACAAAATATTTTTCAATTCGTTATCCGTAAGATTTTCTGTAACAAATTGTATTATCCGCGAGACTTTCTATAGAAATTCACGCTATTCGCCTACATTTCTTATGAAAAATAATACATTTCCTATGTCAAATACTGTCCGAAAGCTTTTCTTCATAAAATCATATTATCCACAATATTCTCAATAAAAATATTGTTATAGACTTTCCACAGAGTTACTAAAATTCTAAAAATAGTTTTAAATTCGTTATCCAAATGGTTTTCTGCAGAAACTTTTATTATCCGCGAGATTCTCTATACAAAGACAAGCTATCCACAGGTATTTTATATGGAAAATTATATTATCCTCAAGATTTTCTTCATAAAACCTAATTATACGCAATATTTTCCTTATAAAAATATAAGTAGTTATTCCGGATGAGACTTCCCAAATAGTTCCTAAAATTCACAATCCATAAAGTTCTTTGTAAAAAATGTATTACCCGCGAGATTATCTGTAGAAAACCATGTGAACCTTAACAATTTTCTATGAAAAATACCGTTATCCGCATACTTGTCTTCATTAAAGCATATCATCCAAAATATTCCATATTAAATATTGTTATCCGTAATAAGACTTTTTAAAGAATTTCTAAAATTCGCAAAATATTTTTTTGAATTCGTTATCCGTACATTTTTTTGTAACTAATTTCATTATCCGCGAGACTTTCTATAGAAATTCACATTATCCGCATGCATTTCTTATGAAAAATAGTGTTCTCCGAAAGCTTTTCTTCACAAAATCATAATATCCACAATATTCTCGATAAAAATATTGGTATTCGTTATAAGACTTCGCACAGAATTACTAAAATTTAAAACAATTTTAATTCGTTATCCGTATGATTTTCTGTAGAAAATTTTATTATCCGCGAGATTCTTTATAGAAAATTCGTTATCCGTATGATTTTCTGTAGAAATTTTTATTATAGTAAGGCACGTTATCCGCATGTATTTTATATGGAAAATGTTAGTATCCTCAAGATTTTCTTCATAAGACCATATTGTCCACCACATTTTCTTATATAAATATTGTTATTCCTGATGAGACTTCCCAAATAGTCCCTTATATTCACAAATAATTTTTTAAATTTGTTATCCGTAATGTTCTCAGTAAAAAATGTATTATCCGCGATATTCTCTATAGAAAAATACGTTATCCGCAACGCATTTTTTATGAAAAATGCTCTTATCCGCAAGGTTTTTTTCATAAAACCATATTATCCACAACATTCCAAATAGTTATTCCTAAAATTCACAAAATATATTTTTTAATTCGATAACCGTATGATTTTCTTTAGAAAATTATATTGTCCGCTATTTTTCTATGAAAAATTCTTTTATCCGCAAGATTTGCATCACATTAACCAACAATATTCCTAAAAAAAATTCACAAAGATTTCCAAAAATTCCATTCGCGAGATTCTTTATAGAAAACCACGATATCCACTAGAATTTTTATATGAAAATACTCTTATCCGCAAGATTTTCTACATAAAACTTAATTATCTTAAAATTCCCTATTGAATTCCTAAAATTCCCTATTGAATTCCTAAAATTCCCTATTGAATTCCTAAAATTCCCTATTGAATTCCTAAAATTCCCTATTGAATTCCTAAAATTCACAAAATATATATATTTTTAATTCGTAATACAAATGATTTTCTGTAAAAATTATATTATTGGCGAGATTCTCTTTAGAAAAACACGTTTTCCGCAGGAATTTCCCATGAAAAATACCCTTATCCGCAAGATTTTCTTCATTACAATCAACAAGACTTGCCAAAGAATTTCTAAAATTCACAAATATTTATTTTTTAATTCGTTATTAGTTTGATTTTCTATAGACATTATCCGCGAATTTTTTTATAGAAAACCACGTTATCCGCAAGAATTTTTTTAAGAAAATAATATTATCCGCAAGATTTTCTTCATAAAAAGAAATTATCCTAAATATTCCCTATAGAATTTCTAAAGTTAACCAAATATTTTATTTTAATTCGTTATCCGTATGATTTTCTGTAGAAATTTATATAATTCTCGAGATTATCTATTGAAAACAACGTTATCCGCAGTCATTTTCTATAAACAATACTGTTATTCGCAAGCTTTTCTTCATAAAACCATATTATCCACAATATTTCTATAGATAAATATTGTTGCCCGTGATAAGATTTTCCAAAGAAATTCTAAAATTCACTATTTTTTTCTTTAATTTGGTTATTCGTATGATTTTCTGTAGAAAATTTTATTATCCACGAGATTCTCTACATTGTCCGTAGGAATTTTCTACGAACTGTACTGTTATCCGCAAGTTCTTCTGCGAAAAGCGATATTATCCACAATACCCTATAAAATTAATGTTATTCGTTTTAAGACTTTCCTAAGAACTCCTAAAACTCATAAAAAAAAAAATTTAAATTTGTTATCCCTATGATTTTCTTTAGAAAATTATATTATCCGCGAGGTTCTTTAGAAAACAACGTTACCCCGGGCATTTTCTATGAAAAATACTCTTATCCGCAAGATTTTCTTCATAAATCTATATTATCCACAATATTCCCCATAAAAAATGTTGTTATTCGTAATAAAACTTTCCAAAAAATTCCTAACAATTACAAATATTTTTTTTTAATTTGCTATCCGTTTCATTTTTAGTTGCAAATTGTATTATCTGCGAGATTCTCTATACAAAACCACGTTATCCGCAGACAGTTTCTATGAAAAATAATCTTATCCGCAAGATTTTCTTCATTAACCAAAATATTTCCTATAAAAATATAAATATTCCTATAAATATATATGTATATTATTATTTTTAATTCGTTATATATTTTTAATTTGTTATCCGTATAATCTCCTATAGAAAATTATATTGTTCGCGATTTTCCTATGAAAAATGTAATTGAAATTCCTTATCCCTATGATTTTCTGTAAAAAAATTTATTATCCGTAAGATTCTCTTTAGAAAACCAACTTATCCACAGGAATTTTCTATGAAAAAATACTCTTATCCAAAAGATTTTCTTCATAAAGCCATATTATCCCAAATATTCCCAATAAAAAATATTGTTATTCGTGATAAGAGACAGAATTTCTAAAAATTCTGCAGATAAGTTAATTATTCGCAACAATTTTTTCTACAGAAAACGAATAACATTTTTACAGATCTTTTAAGTAAAAATAGTTTATCCGCCAGATTTCTCATTAGAAACTTGTTATGCGCAATAGAAAATAATTTTATCACCATTATTTTCTATCGAAAGCCACTTTTATCCACCACATTGTCTGTAGAAAACCAAGAATTTTACTTTCTTTGGATTACACTGCGCTATCGGCCAATGTAATATTCTCATTTAAATCTCATTCATTCAGTCTGCTTTTCTTCATAGAAATCTAAGAAAATCTTGTTATTTTCTAGAATTTATCTATTCTTAGTAGAACAGAGAGCAAAAGAAAAGAACAATTATCAACAATTAGGAATTTACCGTTCATACATTATTCATAACGTTTTAAATTTGAATGCATTACAACAGTCATTGCTGCTGCTATATTTGTACAAATACTCGTATATCTGTCGTAAACATATTTGTGCTATTATTAAGTTTATTGTTGTTAATAACAAAACAGATACTCGTAGACTAAAAAAAAAACCCAAAAGAAATCGCTAAAGAAAGAAAGGTTAGTTAGTAGGTAGGTTGTGGACGACAATACTCGTACCTTAATTATAAATAATCTTATAGAATATCTATCTAAAAGAATTGCGCTTGGGAATAAATTAAATCCTTCTTGCTTTGGCTGATTACTTGTTATGCGAATATTTTATAGAATAGAAAATTTTGTTTTCTCTATAAATGCTTGGGAATAATAATAATGTTTTCTAAAAAAAAAACTTTGTGTAAAGTCTGGTTTCATATAGAGGATAATGTGGATAACTTGAATTTTTTGGGAAAAATCGTAGAGATAACAACTTTTTCAATGGAGGAGCTTGTGGATAACTGTAGAAATTCATTCGGATAACAACTTAACATATGAAAAATGTTTATGAAGAAAAGATTGGGGATAAACAGCTATTTATACAAATTATTTTTTATACCAATGTAAGATCTTTATGGAGCACTTTGCAAATAAATACGGGAATAAAAAAGTTTTATATTGCTACAAAGTTTCCTATAGTAAATCAGAATTTTTTAAAGAAAGTTTGCTACTAATTGGATTATAATTCATTCTATACATACATATATATATTATTTTACCTTTATTTTCTGTAGGTAATCTTGGTTTCTACAGAAACCTCCTTGGCCGATAAAAATGTTTTTCAAAAAACTCCAAGAGTTATCAGCCAGAAAATCTTGTGGATAACCAGATTTGTTTTCTATAATAAATCTTGTGGATAATAAGTTTTTCTATAGAAAATTTTGCTGATAACAAGTTTTCCTTACAAAAACCTTGTGATTAACACGTTCTTATATAGAACATCTCGTGGATAACAAGTTTGTATATAAAAAACCATTTTCTATAGAAAATTTTGCGGATAACAATTTGTTCTGTGAAAAATTTTGCGAATAACCAGTTTTTCTATAAAAAAAAATTTTCTAATAAAATATTTTTTTTGGAAAATCTTGGGCATAAAAAGAGTTTTGTATAGAAAAGCTTGTGGATAACACGTTTTTCTAAAGAAAAGCTTGTGGAAAACGCGTCTCTCTAGGGAAAATCTTGTGGCTAACACGGGTTTCTATATAAAATCTTTTTGTTAACAAGTTTATCTATAGAAGATATCTTGTATATAGCACGCTTTTGATTGTGGATAAAAAATTTTTTATTGAAAAGCTTGTGGATAACAAGTTTTTCTACAAAAAAGCTGTGGACACCAAATGTTCCTACAGAAAACTTGTGGATAACAAGTTTTTAAATAGAAAATCTTGCGGATAACAAGTTTTTCAATACAAAATCTTGCGGATAACAAGTTTTTCTACAAAAAATCTTGTGGATAACAAGTTTTTCAATAGAAAATCTTACGGATAACAAGTTTTTGTACAGAAAAGCTTGTGTATAAAAAATTTTTCTATAGAAATGCTTGTGGATAGCAAGTTTTTCTATAGAAATGCTTGTGGATAACAAGTTTTTCTATAGAAATGCTTGTGGATAACAAGTTTTTCTACATAAATGCTGGTGAATAACAAGTTTTCTATAGAAAATCTTGCGGATAACAAGTTTTTCTACAGAAAAATTTGTGGATAACAACTTTTTTATAGAAAAATTTGTGGATAACTTTTTTATAGAAAAGCTTTTGGATAACCAGTTTTTGTACAGCAAAGCTTGTGGATAACAAGATTTTGTATAGAAATGCTTGTGGATAACAAGTTTTTATATAGAAATGCTTGTGGATAACAAGTTTTTCTATAGAAAATCTTGGGGACAACTAGTTTTTCTATAGAAATGCTTGTGGATAACAAGTTTTTCTATAGAAAATCTTGGGGATAACAAGTTTTTCTATAGAAAAGCTTGTGGACAGAAAGTTTTTTTTATAGTTAGTTTATAGTTTTTTTATAGTTAGTATAGTTTTTCTACAGAAAAGCTTGTGGATAACTAGTTTTTGTACAGAAAAGCTTGTGGATAACAAGATTTTGTATAGAAATGCTTGTGGATAACAAGTTTTTATATAGAAATGCTTGTGGATAACAAGTTTTTCTATAGAAAATCTTGGGGACAACAAGTTTTTCTATAGAAATGCTTGTGGATAACAAGTTTTTCTATAGAAAATCTTGGGGATAACAAGCTTTTCTATAGAAAAGCTTGTGGACAGAAAGTTTTTTTTATAGAAAATCTTGTGGATAAGAATTTTGTCAATAGAAAATCTTGGGGATAATAAGCTTTTCTATAAAAAATTGTGGATAACTAGTTTTTCTATAGAAAATATTGTGGATAACAAGTTTTTCTATAGAAATTCTTGTGGATAACAGTTTTTCTATAGAAAAGCTTGTGGATAACAAGTTTTTCTATAGAAAATCTTGTGGATAGCATGGCTTGTGGATAACAATTTTTTCTATAGAAAATCTTGTGGATAACATGATTTTTTATAGAAAATCTTGTGGATAATAGTCTTTCTATAGAAAAGCTTGTGGATAACAAGTTTTTCTATAGAAAATCTTGTGGATAACAAGTTTTTCTATGGAAAATCTTGCGTATAAACAATTATTTCTGTGCCAAATCTTGCATACGCCCAGTTTTTATGTGGAAAATCTTGTGGATAACAAGTTTTTCTATAGAAATGGTTGTCGATACAAATTCTTTCTGCAGAAAAGCTTGTGTTTTTCTATAGAAAATCTTGTGGATAACAAGTTTTTCTATAGAAAATCTTGTGAACACAAAGTTTTTCTGTAGTAAATCTTGTGAACAAAAAGTTTTTCTATAGAAAATCTTCTAGGTAACAAATTTTTCTGTAGAAAAGCTTGTGGATAGCAAATTTTTCTACAGATAAGCTTGTGGATAGCAAGTTTTTATTACAGAAAAGCTTGTGGATAACAAATTTTTCTAGGGAAAAGATTATGGATAACAAGTTTTTCTAAAGAAAAGCTAGTGGATAGCAAGATTTCCTATAGAAAATCAAGTGGATAGAAAGTTTTTCTTGTGGATAACAAGTATTTCTATAGAAAATATTGTAGATAACAAGTTTTTCTATAGAAAATCAAGTGGATAACAATTATGTCCATAGAAAATATTGTGGATAACAAGTTTTTCTATAGAAAATCTTGTGGATTACAAGCTTTTCTACGGAAAAGCTTGTGGATAATACGCTTTTCTATAGAAAATCTTGCGTGCAAACAATTATTTCTGTGCAAAATCTTGCAGATAACCCGTTTTTATGTGGAAAATCTTGTGGATAACAAGTCTTTCTATAGAAATGCTTGTTGATAAAGTCTTTCTGTAGAAAAGCTTGTGGACAACAAGTTTTTCGTAAAAAAAGTTTGTGGGTAACATGTTTTGCTATAGAAAAGCTTGAGGATAACACCTGTTTCTATAGAAAAGCTTGTGGATAACTAGTTTTTCTATAGAAAATCTTGTGGATAACCAGTTTTTCTACAGAAATTCTAGTGGATAATAAGTTTTTCTATAGAAAATCTGGTGGATAACAAGTTTTTCGATAAAAAATCTAGTGGATAACAAGTTTTTCCATAGATAATCTTGTGCATTACATCCTTTTCTAAAGAAAATCCTATGGATAACACCCTTTTCTATAGAAATTTTTTGGATAACATGGTTTTCTATAGAAAATCTTGCGGATAAGCTATTTTTTCTATAGAAAATCTTGCGAATAAGCTATTTTTGCTGTGGAAAATCTCGCGGATAATACGTTTTCTATAGAAAATCTGGTGAATAATAATGTTTCTAGCAAAAAGTTTGCGAACAATAGAAAATCTTGAGGAAAACAGTAGTTTCTAGAGAACATTAAGCTGATAAACAAGTGGATAACAACTTTGACTCTGACAGAAATTCTCGCATGTCACAGTATAATTTAGTAGATAATTTGGCGGATAATTGGTTATTCTACAGAACAAGGTTTTCTATATAAAGCCTTGCGTTTATGAAAATGTTTAATAGTAAATAAATGTGTTATAATGAGTTTCTGTATACTATATTATTTATATAAAATTAATGATATCTTCTTTATTTATCATAGTTATCAGTAAGTAATACTACATGCAACAATCATCCAAATCTTGTCTATATGTACATACATACTTGTATATGATATAACAATGAATCTCAGTGTAAAGTGTGCATGTTAACGTTAAAGTGCCACCTAAAAGTACAAAATTATCGATCGATAGCAAGTGGCACAAGTTCCCATCATTTGACATACAAAATATTCATATATAAGTACAGCAACAAAAACAAACACACAATGAAAAAGTGATTTTAATTAATAGATTTTCCACTATAATTGCTATAATTACAATATATACTCGTATAAACGACGATGCAATATTTCTTCAGTCACCGCTGTGATACAAGAGAACGTGTATAACATATTTTATTTTGAAAAAATACATATTTGTTCTATATAATGGACAGGCACCCGAGCGGAACTGTAACGACACATGTATGTTCGAGTGAGTATGTATGTGAAATAGGGTGGAGTGAGAAATATGCCAAATATTAGGAATAATATGCAAAATATTAGGAAAGTGTTGAAAAATATTAGGAAAGTGTTGAAAAATTTGCCTCTACTTTACGAAATCTGATTTACATACTTAAGGCCTTATATCCATTTACCACCCCCCTTTTTTGAAAATAATAGCACAACGTGTGATGGCAACACTGCCATTTTCGGTTTTACGCAAAAAAAAGTAGGTTGTTGCTATATATGCGCAACAAACAACACGAGCATGCATATTCCGAATATGCCTCATATTGACACGGCACGAGAGTTTGTACATATGTACTCATATATAGATGTGGTCTGTACATATATCCATATACTCGTACATACATACACTGAAAAAAAATGTGTCATAAAATTAAAGAAATGATCCAAAGACGTCCTTAGTCTTCAAAATAAGTACATTTTGTACTTAAAATTAAGAAAAATTTAATTAAAATTAAGAAAATTTACTTAAAATTAAGAAAATTTACTTAAAATTAAGAAAATTACTTAATATTATTGAAATTATCTATATTTTAAGTACAAAATGTACTTATTTTAAAAACTAATGACGTCTTTGGAGCATTTCTTGAATTTTATGACAATTTTTTTTTTCAGTGTACATATGTACATGCAAATATATAAATCTATATCCATATGTTTGTGATAATAAATGCTCTTTACATGGTAAGGTTTTAAATGGGTTCCCATATACTTTCAATTGGCAGCCAAGTGCAACAACCCTGAAGATAGCTTACCCGGTGAGGGGTGCGGAAGGGAGGCGAGGTGAGGTCAAAAGAAAGCGAAAAATCCGCCCATCAAAAGAAATTCACTTTCTTTCTGTTTTTTCTTTCTTTTTTCTGCTTTTGCCTCTAGCAATTATAATCGGGTTTTCTTAAATCAAAAATGTCTAATAAAACCAGATAAGTAGCAAATAATGCAGGGAATGTTTACTCAAGAGGAGAAATGGGTGGGGCATTGGAGGGAGGTAGAAGTAGTAAAGGTACAAAATTAAAAAAAAAAATTAAATTCCGAGATTTTCTAAGGAAAATTCCCTAAATAACTATAGCGGATAACAAGGTTCTTGCTAAAAAAAAATCTTACGGATAATAGGATTCTGTCTAGAAAAGTTTGTGAAATCAATATTAATTAGGAAAGTTTACTCAAGAGGAGAAATGGAGGGAAAATGGGAAGGTAGGAGAAGTAAAGGTACAACATTAAAAAACAAAAATCCCAGATTTTCTAAGGAAAATTCCCTAAATACCTATAGAAGATAACAAGGTTCTAGCTAAAACAAATTTTACGGATAATATGATTTTGCCTAGAAAAGTTTGTGAAAACAATATTAATATTAACAAAATTTTATACACTGAAAAAAAAATTGTGATAAAATTAAAGAAATGCTCCAAAGACATCATTAGTCTTCAAAATAAGTACATTTTGTACTTAAAATATAAATAATTTCACTAATATTAAGTAATTTACTTAATTTTAAGTTCATTTTCTTAATTTTAAGTACAAAATGTACTTATTTTTGAAAACTAATGATGTCTTTCAGTGTATGTTTTATAAAAAGATAGAAATTTCTGCAAAATTTTCCACAGAAAAGCTTGCGGATAAGACATTTGATAAAAAAAATATTTTATGAATAGTTAGTTTTTCTACAGAAAATATATCGGATAACAAGTTTTTCAACGGAAAAACTTTTCTACGGAAAAAGTGCAACTAACAAGACTTACTATAGATAGTCTTGCGAATATTGTTGTATTTTATTGGAAATATTGCGGATAACAAGTTTATCTATAGAAAAACTTGTAAATAACAAACATTTCTACAGAAACACAGCAAAAAAAAAACAGGGCTTAATAAAACAAAATCCAGCGGACATTACTCTTTTCTACAGATACTATCGCTGATAAGAAATACTGTAGAAAAAATTGCGGATAACAAGGTATTGTACGGAAAAATATATATGAAAGAAGGATTCCTATAAACGAAAATATTGCTGGTGTCTATGAAGCATAGAAAATGTAGCGGATAAAATGGACAACAAGAATTTCTATACAAAATGGTCTATATAAAAAGAAGCAATTCAATGAATAATATTGTGGACATTTTCATTTGAAAAACTATTGGGTCAGAATATTTAAAATCGACTTATGTAGTTTATTATTGGCTAAAATGTTTATAATAAATAGGTAAGATAAGATCTCGCTATTAATTCTTTTTAAATTTTTTTTCTAAACACATACCCTTATGGCTTTCAAAGCGCAGTGTCTTATCTCTTCCAATACACCACAAAAACCTCTCTTTCGAAAGGAAGAGTTGTTCGAAAAAGCTGAACAATTCGAATGTGATAACATTCAATAAATCTAATAAAATTAAAATTAAATCGATCATTAACAAAAAACTTCTAAATTTTTTTTTTAGAAAAAATAGTATGAGCATTTTAATTTTTGAAAAAATTACAAAAAATTGTTTTTGTGTTTCACGAAATTTGTAATTGCTCTCGAACGGCTGAACCGATTTTTGCAAAGTTTACTTTGTTTTAAAAAGGACACTATGCACCATTTTTTGTAAAAAATCTTTTGAAATTTAAAAAAAAATTTTACGAAAGTATTTATTTTTTATTTTTATTTATTTATTTTTTTTTTTTTTGAAAAAACCCTTTGTAGAAAAAATGCTCCCCCTTCGGGTTTCTTCAAATTTTCACAGAATATTCGTCGCACTCTCACAAATCCAGAAAAGTAAAAACAAATTGTGACTTTTTTTTTATGTGTATATTAATTTTTGAAAAAATTAAAAAAATTTGTTTTTGTGTTTCACGAAATTTGTAATTGTTCTCGAATGGCTGAACCGATTTTTGCAAAGTTTATTTTGTTTTAAAAAGGACACTATGCACCATTTTTTGAAAAACTCTTTTGAAATTTTTTAAAAAAAAATTTTACGAAGGTTTTTTTTTTTGAAAAAAACCTTTGTAGAAAAAATGCTCCCCCATCGGTTTTCTTCAAATTTTCACAGAATATTCGTCGCACTCTCACAACTCCAGAAAAGTAAAAAAAAATTGTGATTTTTTTTTTTTTTTTTTGAGAAAAATTTTGTGTATTTTAATTTTAAAAAATTAAAAAAAAATTGTTTTTGTGTTTCACGAAATTTGTAATTGCTCTCTTTGTTTTAAAGAGGACACTATGCACCATTTTTTGTAAAAACTCTTTTGAAATTTTTAAAATTTTTTTTTTTTTTGTAAAAAAACCTTTGTAGAAAAAATGTTCCTCCTTCGATTTTCTCCAAATTTTCACAGAATATTCGTCGCACTCTCACAAATCCAGAAAAGTAAAAAAAAAATTGTGGGGCTCAGTATTTGTAGTGTTATGTGTAAAACACTGCACAGTGGTGCAAATTCAAAAAGGGGAAATAATTCCACCGTTTCAGATCAAACAACCGATTGCGACCAAACTTGGCATGGTAGATGAAGAGCTGTTAGAGAAGTTAAGTTTTATATTTGGGCCCCCTATGCCAGACAGGGGCGAAGCTGGAGGTCCTCAAAGTTGTCCACATCGTGTGAAGAAAATGTTCAAGCGCGTGTAACTCGTGCTTTTCTTCCGATTTATAATTTTTTTTTTTTTTTTTTTGAAATATAACATCAAGTGGTCATAACTTTTGTACCATTGGGTATATCGAACCAAATTTTCTTCGTCATATAGGAAATTTTTTGTAGACCTCAGTTAGTAGAACACACACAAAATGAATGAATTTTATAAATCGGAGTCGAGTTACACGCGCTTGAAATTTTCCTCACCCGGTGTGGTCAGCTTTTGGATTTGTGAAAGTGCGACGAATATTCTGTGAAAATTTGAAGAAAATCGAGGGGGAGCAATTTTTCCGACAAAGGTTTTTTCAATTTTTTTTTTTTTAATTCCAAAATTCCTCTTTAAAACGAAATAAACTTTGCAAAAATCGGATTAGCCGTTCGAGAGCAATTACAAATTTCGTAAAACACAAAAACTGGTTATTTTAATTTTTTAAAAAATTAAAATGCCCATAAATTTTTTTTAAAAAAAAATTATAGCTAGATCTTATTTTACCTAGTTGTAACTGCTTATAAACATTTTAGCCAAAAATAAACTACATAGGTTGATATTAAATATTCTGACCCATAGCAAACTTTGTCACATCGAGAATATCTGTAGACATCTCGTTTTCATTTTGCAAGATTTTTTTGAAAACTGTGTAACATTCCTTTATATTCCTTTTTATCCACAATCTTCTGGATAAAAAGGTTTCTTGGAGATATCAATGTTATCCGTAGAAAATCTTATGAATGCGGGTTCCTATACAATAATTGTGGATAATAAGGTTTTCTGCAGAAAATCCTGTGGATACCAGCGAAAGCTACGGAAAAACTTGGGGATAACGAGATTATTTATGGAAATTTTGGTTCACAACAATGTTTCCTATGTACAGGGTTTTCCAATAAGAGTGATATGATTTCTTTGAAAAAAAAACACACTTATTGTTAAAGAAATTCAAAAGTTTTTTATTTAATGTGAAGTACAATCGATACAAATAAGTTCTAAATAAAACGTCATTAAAAATTGCCTCCACGACTTCTTTGGCAGGAACGAATTCGCTGAACCCAATTTTCGAGCACTTTTTCCACTAAATCAAGTCGTATGTCATGAATGGCCCGTTCAATATTGACTTGTAAAGCTTGATGAGAGTCTGGTTTATTTCGAAAGACCTATGACTTCAAATAACCCTACAAGAAATAGTCGAATGGTGTTAAATCACAACTTCTTGGAGCCCATTCAATATCAGAATTTTTGTAAATAATCGAATCTCCAAACTTTTCTCGCAACAATTCAATTGTTTCATTTGCTGTGTGGCAGGTAGCCACAATCGGTCAATGGCAAAAAGATAGCTCTTAACGATAGCTAAAATATTGTTCATGGGTGTCAAGGTCGTAGGTCGACTGGAAAATGTTTTTTTTTATTTAAAAAAAAAATGGACTTAGCGCGCGAAAGTTGCAATTGGAGAACGATTATTTCGAAAATAAAACTGAATAATTTGTAAACGTGGTTCTTGCGTATATCTCTCCATGACGAAATTGTAAACACTACTGAATACAAAATAAAACATAAACAGACATATTACAAATGGCCGAAACGTCACGTCAAAAACATATCATCCCTATTGGAAACCCGTTATATCTATATCAATGTTTCCTATATCCGCTTGTGGACAAAACGATTTTCCTATAGGATATCTTGTGGATTTTTCCGAAAATCATGTGGATAACAATGTTTTTATAGAAAAGCTTGACGATAACATTAGTATTCCTAGAACTGATTGGCATTAATTATAACATTTCAAAGGATAACAAGGCTTTCTTTAGAAATCTGGCGCATAAGAACACAGATGTGTTCTATGGAAAAGTTTTTGAAAAGCAAGTTTTTTCTAGAAAAGCTTGTGGATAACAAGATTGTGTATAACATTGATATCTAAGAATTGCTTGGGGATATGAATCTTTTATATACAAAATCCTACGGAAAAGACCATTTTTTATACCCTACACCACACTGTGGTACAGGGTATTATGACTTTGTGCATTGATTGTAACACCCAAAAGGAGAAGAGATAGACCCATTGTTTATTATACCGATCGACTTGTAATCACTTTCTGAGTCGATTTAGCTATGTCCGTCTGTCCGTCTGTCTGTCTGTCTGTCTGTCCGTCTGTCTGTAGATGTATTCTTGTAATCAAAGTACAGGTCGCAATTATGGTCCGATCTCAACGAAACTTTGCACATATCTTTTGTTAGGCCCAAGGACGATCCCTTTCGAATTTGGTTAAAATCGGTTCAGATTTACATATAGCTCCCATATATATGTACCTCCGATTTGGCATATATGCACTGTATAAGCAACATTTTGTAACCGATTTGTACAAAAATTGACAGAGAGTAGTCTCGTGATACACTTAGATACAATAAAAAATTTGGGGGAAATCGGTTCAGATTTAGATATAGCCCCCATATATATGTTACCCCCGATTTGAAATTCAATAGCTGTAGAAACTGTATTTTATATCCGATCACAGCGAAATTCGGCAGAAAGAGGTTTCTTATTACACGAAGGAATACTGCCAAATTTGGAGAAAATCGGTTCAGATTTAGATATAGCCCCCATATATATGTTAGCACCGATTTGACATTCAAGCGCTGTAGAGACTGTATTTTATATCCGATCAGTACGAAATTCGACAGAAAGAGGTTTCTATTTTACATGAATGAGTATTCAGGGAAAATCGATTCAGATTTATATGTAAGCTCCATATATATATGTAAGATATGTAAGCTCCATATATATGTTCCTCCTGATTTGGTTACAAAGCGCTATAGAAGTTGTACTTTACTTCCGATCATTACAAAAGTCTCCAGAAAGATGTTTCTCAATTTAGGAACGAATATTGCTTAATTTAGCGATTATCGGTTCAGAATTAGATATATCCACATATATATGTTCTTACCCATTTACCAATTATTCCAAATTATTATCGCAATAACCCTTATCGCATTGTTAGGGAGGTGTAGGGTATTATATAGTCGGCCCCGCCCGACTTTCTGCCTTTCCTTACTGGTCTATATTAAAATCTTGCGAATAATAATGCACAGAAAAAAATGTTGTCTTATACTTAAAGATTTGCGCCAAAGTCGCCCTTAATCTTTGAAATAAGTACGTATTGTACTATACTTAATATTAATGATATTATCTATATTTTAAGTACAAAATGTACTTATTTTAAAGATCAAGGGCGTGTTTGGCGCATATATTTAAATTTAAGAATTTTTTTCAGTGTGTTATCTATAGTACTGCTTCTAGATAACATGGTTTTCCATAGAAAATATTGTTGATAACAATTTTTTCAACATATAAGCTTATGCATAAGTTTTCTATAAAATGGCTTAAGGATAAATATATTATCAATAAACAAGTAAGAAAGTTTCAGTCGGGTAAATCGACTAAGGTATACCCTCACTTTGTGAGTAATGTAATATTGAATATTACACAAATTATTCTGTCAATTTTTGTGGGAGGTACCAGAAGGGGTTTAAGAAATACACCTATATTTCGCTGAACAGTAGATACTTTAAATACATTGCACTGTGCCATTACGCTGTATAAAATTTCAAGTATTTCTAAACACTGGTATTAATGTTATAAGCTTTTAACTTTTAGTGCAAAATGGTGCATTTGTGTGGGAGGTACAAAAAGGGGAGTGGCAATTTCGCCCATTTCCCTCGAGTTGATAGCGACTAACAAACTAATACTATGTGTGGAATTTCAGAAGATTCGAATACGTATAATAGCAGTTATTAAAGAATCAATATTTCACAACATTTTAACCCTTTGTGGGGGAGGTACCAGAAGGAGTGGACCAATATGGCCCATCTTCGAACTTAGCCGGAGATAGAAAAAAATATTACCACATACGAAATTTGAAGTCAATCGGTTACTCCTTTCGAGAGTTATCGTGCGCACCAGCCAGCAGACAGACAGACATACAGACATACAGACAGACAGACAGACGGACGGACATTGCTCATTCGACTTAAAATGACCCAAAACGGATTTCCGCCGAACATACTTGGGGTCTTAGGTCACTCCTTCGATGTGTTACACTTTTTTCCGTAGCAAATGATATATACCCTCGTCACACTAAAGTGGGGGTATAACAAGTAAAAGCGTTAAGTTCGGTCATGTCGAATCTTACATACTCTCCACCATGGATAGCATGTGACCTCAAAGAAAAAACTAAAACCTAAAGAAAATAACACCGAAAAACACAAAAACAAGTAAGAAAGTTTCAGTCGGGTAAACCGACTAAGGTATACCCTCACTTTGTGAGTAATGTAATATATAACAATACACCAATAAATCTGTCAATTTGTGTGGGAGGTGCCAGAAGGGGTTTTCCAAATACACATATTTTTCGGTAAACAGTACATTCTTAAATACATTGCATTGTGCTGAACTATAAGCGTTTATGTGCACTGGTATATTAAAGTTACGAGCTATGTAATTTTGGTATAAGTTGGTCATTTTGTGTGGGAGGTACAAAAAGGGGCGGGGTGATAACGCCCACTTTTTACAGGACTATAGGCACTATAACAGCATTACACTGTACAAAATTTCAAGTATTTGTATGCACTGGTATTAAAGTTACAAGCCGTTTACTTTTGGTACGAAACGGTCCATTTGTGTGGGAGGTACCAAAAGGGGCTGTACAATAATGCCCATTTTTTACCGGACTATAGGCGCTACAAAAACATTATATTGTAGAAAATTTCAAGCATTTTTATGCACTTGTATTAAAGTTATAAGCAGTTAAATTTTGATGCAAAATGGTCCATTTGTGTGGGAGGTACCAAAACGGGCATGTCAACTTCACCCATTTTTCTCGAGTTAATAGCGACTAATATACTAATATTATGTGCAGAATTTCAAAAGATTCGAATAAGTAGTATAGAAGTTATTAAAGAATCAATATTTCACAAAATTTTAACCCTTTGTGTGGGAGGTACCAGAAGGAGTATACCAATATGGCCCATCTTCGAACTCATCCGGAGATAGATCAAAATATTACCACATACCAAATTTGAAGTCAATCGGTTACTCCTATCGAGAGTTATCGTGCGCACCAGCCAGCAGACACACAGACAGACAGACAGACAGGCAGACAGACAGACAGACAGACAGACAGACAGACAGACAGACAGACAGACAGACAGACGGACGGACATTGCTCATTCGACTTAAAATGACCCAAAACGGATTTCCTCCGAACATACTTAGGGTCTTAGATCACTCCTTCGATGTGTTACACTTTTTTCCGTAGCAAATGATATATACCCTCGTCACACTAAAGTGAGGGTATAAATATAGTAGATGAGGACAGTAGGAATCACAACAAGTTAGATGCTATATATGGGAGCTATATCTAAATATGGACCGATGTGGCCCATTTGCAATCCCAAACAACCTGCAACTATAAGAAGTATTTGTACCAAATTTGATCAACCTAGCTCTATTATTGCGGACTGTAGCGTGATTACCACAGACGGACGGACCTACAGACGGACATGGCTAAATCGTCTTAGAATTTTACGATTAGGAATACATATACTTTATGGGGTCTAAGATCAATATTTAGAGGTGTTAGAAACGGAGTAACAAAATGAATATACGCCCCATCCTATGGTGGAGGGTATAAAAAAAGCCTGTGAATAATAATATTTTACAGAACAACAAGGAATTCTTTAGATCTTGCGAATAAAAAGTTTTGTTTATAGCAAATCAGGCGGACAACAAGTTTTTCTATGGAATAACATGGCTTTCAATAGAAATCTTGTGGATAACATGGTTTTCTATAGAAAATCATGCGGTTAACAATGTTTTCGATTAAAAAAAATTGTGTTTTTATAGAAAATATTACGGATAACAAAAAAGCCGAACGAATAAATAAAACTTTTTCATATGAAATATAAAGAATTGATTATTTTTCTATAGAATATAGTAATAGAGAGATCTCTTTCTAAAGCCATCGTACAGCAACCCTTAGATACGAAATTTACCCAACATCTGCATTACAATTTAAAACATAGGAACAAAAGTCTTCTTTAATTTGTCAAAATTTGATTACTCCACACTCGATGAAATAAATCATATCTGTTCAGATGAACTGAGTCACACTGACAAAACCGGACAATAAATTAATTGTTTTAAATTTATTTTCCCCAATCAATGAATCAGTGAATCAATGTCATTGTGATGTGATGTGAAATGATGGGAAGTGAAGTGATGTGACAGCAGTTAATTTATGAAAGGAAATGGGGCAGAGAATAACGGGAAATTTGGGAGAATTGCTATTTTTGTTGGTGTTTTAAATACAAGGATAATTGATTGAATGTTGGAGTGAAAACATAGATTTTTAATATACGTACAACAATTCTTAGAACATGGAAAATTGGATGGACAAGACAAAAAATCTAATCAAAAAGTGATTTCAATTAGAATTTATATTTCTATGAATTTGTTTTAATTTGAAATAGCGTAGAATAGAACAACAGTAATCTAAGGGATAATATATCTATAGTACGTACATATAGCAAAATCTGGTCCTCTTTAATAAATTTTATTTTCGAAATTGACAAAGGCATGATTTATGCGATAAATCGGGTTAAAACATTAACTTACTGCGATTTTTGTTAAATAAAACGAAATTGGCAATTTTGCTTACCTGCAAAGAAAAAAATAAAACAATTCAATTAGTATTCCATTCCAATTAATAAGGTTCAATTAAGTTTATATGGAATAATTTCACACACATATCCTCTAATATTAATATACGATATTTAAAATATCGATATTCGACAAATATAGATATCTGTACATTTCTATTATAGGTCTAGTTCGATAAGTTTTAAATATCATTTATATTGACAAGCTTCTCTAATTAATAAACATCGATAAATGTTAAATAAAAAATATATTGAAAATATTGTTAACTTATAAATGTCGATAACTCAAAAAAAAGTCGATAAATTTCACTAATTTATAAAAAAAAACCCATACATTTGAAATATTAAATATAAATATATTGAAAATATTGTTAATTTATAAATGTTAGTAATTGTAAAAAATCGATATTTCGACGGTACACATCATAAACTGGGGCAGTGCATTTTCCATAAAATTTGTTATAGAAATTGAAGAACATACAATAAAGCGGAACATACATTATCGTACTGCCTATCAATTAGTTGAGGAGGTCATACTCTATAAATTAATTAAAAGTTTAATATTCTTTTATTCGACCTGTATTGTTATTGTTATCACAATTAAAAATTTGATTTAACAAAAAAAAGTTTCGATCAGTATACAAAAACTGCAGCAATGATCTACTGTTGAAATAAAAAAATCAAATCAACAAAATTCTCGATAAATTTTGTTATGACAAAACGATTACCATGTAAATCTTAGCCATAAAAAATAATAAAGGTTTCGATAAATATGTAAAAATTATAATAAAAATTTGGGAAAAAAATATTTATCGAAATGGGATTAGTCAGTTTAAGCATTATACCCTCGATATGTAAGTTTATCGAATATTAAATATTTCGATAAAAGTATTATATCCGAAGCCCTGTGATGTCACTATAGAGAAACTCAAAATAGGAAGAAAATAATTCGATAATTCTATAATCTCTTAATTAACGGACGAAAAGATATCGAAATGTTCCACAAAGTTGAATAGAGCATCTCAAAATAAGAAGAAAAATAAGGGGCACGATATCGATGTCGATATCTTGCTTAGTTCTCGAGTTATCAGATATCAATTCCATATTCGATAGCTCCATTCTAAAACATGCTAAGTCGACTTAGCATTTTTTTAGGGAGATAGCAATTTTATGTCCATATATATTACAAATTATATGCAGTCCAAATTTGGTATTTGTCCGCCAACCCAATCATAAGATATGCACAAAACAGTACAGGTAATTCGATTTGCATTTTAAAGAATTCCGCACAAATGTAAAAAATTCATAAAAGATTGAACGCCTCTCTGAAAAAATAAATTTTTGCACTTAGCATTGTTCAGAATAGAGGTATCGATATCTCTTAGTTATCCGATTAGGACGTTCAAATGATAAGATCAACTAAGAGACATGCTATCGATCAATTGCTTCGTTCTCGAGTTGTCAGACGCAAAAATTTGAAAAAAAAAATTTACCGAAATTGCAAATAAAAAAATTAAAAAAAAAAGTTATCGATAACTAAAAGCTACAAAAGTCATCGATAACCAAAAAGTTATTGATAACCAAAACGTTTTCGATAACCAAAAAGTTATCGTTAACTAAAAAGTAATCGATTATACATAACTATACAAGTTATCGATAAATTTTTGGTTAATTAAACTATAATCGAATTTGTTCTCCTAATTTTCAACTTTATGCTCTGATTGGAATGAAAAAATGATTCTTTTAAAACTATCTAGTTATCGAAATTCGATAATTATGGAAGTTATGGATTACTAAGGCAGTTATTGATAACTAAAAAGTTATCGAAAACCAAAAAGTTATCAAAAACCAAGAAGTTATCGATAACCAACATGTTATCGATAACTATAAAAGTTATCGAATTTTTTTTCCTAATTTTCATCTTTAAGCTCTGATTGGAACGAAAAAACCGAAAAAAAATCTTATAAAACTATTGTCGAAATTCAAATAAAATAATTTTTAATTTTCAAATTTTTAATTCAAAAAAAGGTATAAGGTAAAAAATTGGGTACAAAATTTTCGATAAATTTCGAGTTATCTAAATATTTAAAGCTGGCTATGCAGACCAAAGTGTTCTCCTATAGAATATGTTGAAATACGGCTACGCGGAAGAAAGTGTCTGTGTGGAATCAATATTAGTCAATATTATCGACAACCAAAAAGTTATCGATAAGCAAAAAGTTATCGATAAGCAAAAAGTTTTCTATAACTAAAAAGTTATCAATATCTAAAAGCTATCGATGGCTACAAAGCAATCGATTACGAAGGTTATCGACAACTATACAAGTTATCGATTACTAAGGTTATCGATAACTATACATGTTATCGATTACTAAGATTATCGATAACTATACAAGTTATCGATTACTAAGGTTATCGATAACTATACAAGTTATCGATTTTTTCTTCTTATTTTCGATTTTTGTGCTCGGAATGGAACGAAATAAGACGATTTTTAAAATAACATACATAGTTATCGAAATTGAAAAAAATGATTTTTTTAACTTTTTTATTATTAAGGTAAAATTTTTCGACAATTTTAAAGTTATCGAAATTTTCAAAGCCGGATATGCGAACTAAAGTGTTTCTCCTCTGGAATATGTTGAAATACGGCTACGCAGAAAAAAGTGTCGATATGGACTCGATAATTATGGAAGTTATCGATTACTAAGGCTGTTAGCGATAACCAAATAGTTATCGCTAATTAAAAAGTTATCGATAGCTAACAGTTATTGATAAGCAAAAGGTTATCGATAACCAAAAATCTATCGCTAACTAATAAGTTATCGATAACAAAAAAGTTATCGATAACCAAAAAGTTATTGATAGCCAAAAAGTTATCGATAACCAAAAAACTATCGATAACCAATAGATTATCGATGGCTAAAAAGTTATCGATAACCAATAAATTATCGATGGCTAAAAAGTTATCGATAACCAAAAAGTTATAAAGATTTTTCCTTTTTTTGTTCATTCAAATTAATAAAAATAAATAAAAAAAATTGTTATTGAACCCAAAAATATGCGGACCAGTGTTGTCTGGAATATATTGAAATGCGGCTAGATGGAAGTGTCTTTATGTGAAATCGATAATTATGAAAGTTATCGGTTACTAAGGCTGTTACCGAAAAAGTTTGGGATATCGAACAAATTATCGATAATCAAATAGTTATCGATATCCAAATTTCCTATCTGATTAATAAATTAATAATAAAAATTTTAAATTTAATTTTAAATAATTGCTATTGAAATCATTTTACAAATAAAAATATTTATTTTTTTCTATTTTTTAACTTTTTAAACTTCTAACTTTGATTGAAGCGAAAAAATCGTTTTTTTTTTAAACTAAACTGAGCGATATATCAATAATACGAGTATGTCCCTAATTTTTCTCTTTATTTTGAGGTGCTCTATCCAAATAGGAGAACAGATTACGGGGTCTCGGATATTATACTCTCCCCTATAAAAAAATGACATGAAATTAAAGAATGGCTCCAAAGACGTCATTAGTTTTTATAATAAGTACATTTTGTACTTAAAATATAGATAAATTCAATAATATTAAGTAATTTACTTAATTTTAAGTAAATTTTCTTAATTTTAAGTACAAAATGTACTTATTTTGAAGACTAAGGACTTCTTTGGAGCTATTCTTTAATTTTATGACAATTTTTTTTTCAGTGTGTAAATCAGAATTTAAATTTCGCTAAAAAAATTAATATAAAATTATTTGGATTTAATTTTTTTTCTACATGAACAACAATGAATCATTGTGGAGAATTTAATATATATTTTACATTATATTTTATTTCTTCCCAACTTTATGAGGAATTCACACGATTGTCTACTCTCATGTGGTCAAAGTTTAATTGATTTTAAAAAGAAGAAGACAAAAAATGCATAAAATTTTCAACCAGCAAAATAACAAACACCCAAAGTCAATGACCGATCGGCCCCAACAATTGTCTGGTCACAACGTTAAAATTTGAGAAGGCGTTAAAATTCAAAACGATATTGTTCATACGATAGCTGACCTTAATTATCGTGCTAAAAATGTACACAAAAAAGAGACAAACATTGAAATGCGACTATTTCAAAGTCTGCCTGCGTCAGTCAAAACATATAAAGGTGTGAAGTAATACTTGACTTGTCTTGTCATTATTGTGGATTGTATAGCTTTATTAAAATGTACCAAAATTAACATGATCATTTGAAAATAAACGCGTATGGTCGTTCAATCATATGGCATATACATATAATAAATCCATTTAAATTTATTTTTATTTTTTGTAAATAATAGAGTGAGCAAAAATTGCAAAATATCCGTACGTCCGTCCATTGACGATTTGTCCCTCACCATCTTTGATTCCAGTGTTATTATTTTTTTTATAAGCCATGTGTGCAGCAGCAGCACAAAAACTCACATTATAGTGATTTCATAAATTTGCAATAAACCATTTTTATGACTAAATTTGCACAACAACAATAACAAAATACCGAATTTACTGAATCGGATGTAATTATTTTTCCATATAAACAAATAAGCACGAATTGATTATTGTTTTTGGAATTCAAAAACGAACGAACAGGTAAACTTTTGAATGAGTGGATGAGTGAATGAATGGATGATTGTCTGATCGAAAGACTACAACAGAGAAGGGGTATGTGTTCGGGGGGGATAGGACTCGATTAACGATAATATTCAATTTGTATTCACTATTATGCAATTAAAAAAATTAATAACTTTATTCTCATTATATTTGGACTAAATGGTCGAAATCCTCCCATTAAATTTGTGTTATCGAAAATTAAATGTGAATATTGAAATAAATTAAATAAGTATGATTTAAAAGTGAATTGTCGGCCAGAGATAAGAACAATTTTTTTTATTTAAGCTTAGCTAAACTAAAACGTTTTATTAAAAATATCGTTGGCATACGTCATAAACTGACCACTTATATATACGATCATTTTTGTTATCGAAATCTATGATAAATCGTATTATATCATTACAGAGCATTCTTTCAATTTATAGAGGAGGACATCGACTCAAAATTAGTGCAGTAAATATTTCTAAAAATTTCAATAAACATTTTTTTTTCGAAATGGAGCTGGAGTAATTCTTGATTTTAAAAAATTTCGATAACAACTTGGACTTGGTCCATTTATAGAAGGCAAAGATATAGTTATATCGAATATACCGATAAACAAAAGGAGAAAATAACGATAACTTATAAATTTTCGACAAATACGATTTAACAAAAATCAGAATGTTCAGGAGAACTAATATACTTTTTTCCAGTACCACTACATTTGTTGCTAGATGTGTATAGTTACATTAAGGATATATATACAGCATAAACCATGACAATGTTTATTTCGATACATATCTCTTATCGAAATTGAAATTCCAATTTTTACATGACTATCGAATTTTTAATTTTTTTTTTTTTATTGAACTCGCAATTCTCCAAAAGAAAGATATGTAACGATATTGCCCGATTTACACGTGGAAATGATGTCTTTAAATTCCGATTACAACATTTATCGAAAATTGACTTGGTCAGTATGGCGACAATATTTTCGAAAAAGTTAAAAAATTAGGTTTACCCAGAAAATTTTGTAGGATGTACTGATCAAGTCTATTTTTCTATAAATGTTGTTATCATTCTTCAAATATTTAGAGGATATTTTCAACTTAAATTGTAAAAGTATATCTAAAATTGCAAAAATTAGTAACTAAAATTGCAAAAAATTAACTAAAATGAAAAAGTTGCAAAAATGTAAACAAAATTTCAAAAATAATTAACTAAAATTGCAATAAATTAACTAAAATGTAAAAAATTTAAATAAACTTGTAGAAGTATTACTAAAATTGTAGAAATTTAACTAAAATTGCAAAATTTAACTAAAACGGCAAAAATTTAACTAAAATCGAAAAATAATTTACAAAAATTAAAAAAAAAAATAGCTAAAAATGCTTAAAAAAATATTAAATTTGAAATATAATTAACTAAAATTGCAAAAATTTAACCAAAATGTCAAAAAATTTAACTAAAATTTAAAAAATTTGACTAAAATTGTAAAAGTATTACTAAAATTGTAAAAATTTAACTAAAATTTTAAAAATTTAACTAAAATTTCCAAAATTTAACTAAAATTGCGAAAAATTAACTAAATTACAAAAAAAATAACTAAATTGGAAACATGTATCTAAAATTGCTATAAATTTGTAAAACTTAAACTATATTTGCAAAAATGTAACTAAAATCGCGAAAATGTAACTAAATTTGCAAAAATTAAACTAAAATTGCAAAAATTTTACTCAAATCGCAAAAAATACTAAAATTTAAACATTAAAACATTTAAAATTTCAAAAAATTAACTACTATTGCGAAAATTTAACTTAAATTTCAAAAGTTTAACTAAAATGGCAAAAAATTTAACAAAAATCGAAAAAAATAAACAAATACATATGCAAAAAAAAAAATTTACTAAATTTGCAACATTTTAACTAAAATTGCAAAAAAATTTAAATTTAACTAAGTTGGAAAAATTTTACTAAAATTGAAAAAAAATTTAATTTAACTTAAATTGTAAAAATTAAACTTAAATTTTCAAGATTTAACTAAAATTTCAAAAATTGAACTAAAACTGCGAAAAATTAACCAAAGTGAGAAAAAAAATGTAACTAAAATTGGAAAAATTTATCTAAAATTGCTAAAATTTAACTAAAATTTAAAAAGAAGAAATTAATTAAAATTGCAAAAAAAAAATTAAATTTACAAAAATTTAACGAAAATTGCAAAAATTTAACTAAATTTGTAAAAGTTTAACTAAATTTGTAAAAATTTAACTAAAATCACCAAATACCAAAATTTAAAAAATTCAACATTAAAACTTTTAACTAAAATTTTAAAAATTTAAGAAAATCGCAAAAATTTAACTAAAATTGTAAAAAAAAAATTACTAAAACTGCAAAAATTTAACAAAAAATGCAAAAAATTCAAATTTCAAAAATTTTCAATTTAACTAAAAAAGAACTAAAATGTTTATAATAAACATTTAATGGTGATTGTATCGTCGGAATATTGTATATTGTATAAACTGAACAAGCCCATTTTCGATATATAAGCATTGTTATCGAAAATAAAAGGGCAAGATTTAAACGGCATATCGAGACGTATCACTATAGCATTTCTTTCAATTTGTATATTTTCAATAAATTAGTAAAGAAAACAAGTAATTAAAAATCGATAAATATGTAAAAATTCGAATTGTAATTTCCATAAAATATTATATGTAGTGTTATGTAGGCATGTTAATAAAATGTTTATGTATGTAAACATTTTTTTTTATCGAAATTCCAAATCAAATTTTTACGTTTTATTTGCATTCTTACCAAATTTTTAACTTTTTCTCAGAATTTTTAGATATTTATTTATTTTTTTATTAATTTTTTCTTTACTAATTTATGGAAAAATATGAAATAACAAGCTGCAATTACTATGTACATCATAACTTAATTTCGATAACAAAATTTATCGAAAAATGTAATTGATCCATATTGATATGCATACACAAACCAAGTCCATTTCGATAAATGTATTTTATGGATTATCGAAAAAAATTTAATTGATTCCTTTACTATACTTTTAATTTTTTTCGAGAACTATGGTCATAGTATCGAAAAGTTTTTTTGTTTATTCAAAATTTTTGCTATTTTTTTTCAAAAAGATATAAATGATGAGTTCAAATATGCAGTAATAGTATGTTAAGATATGCCATTAATGAAATATTTTTCAATTTAATATTCGATAACGATATCACTTCTAGGGTGAATGACTGTAATGTCATTAACATTTTTTTCCTAATGCTTCGTTGTTATTATTTACTCAAGCTCATTAACACCGGTCACATGCCAATGCTGCTGCAGCTACTGCTACTTTATAGCCCTTAAATGTAATTATGGCAGACACAAAAATTATTTCCCAATAAACCAAAGATAAGTTAAACGAATTAATCCTCAATTATGTTGAAACATCCCAGACACACACACACACACCCACAAATCTACACATTTCCTATTGACAAACAAAATTTGAAAATAAAAAAAACTGCATTTTCCGTGTCATAAAATGAAAACAGAGAAATAAACAACAGCGTAAAAAAGGCATTAGAAATAAAAGATAAGTAAATCTCGGTAGCAGAAGCAGCAGAAAAAATACACCTGATTTTTCTTGGTCGCTGTTTTTTGTTGTTGATTGTTTTTACCTGGAGAGTGTGTCATCGTCATCGTCGACGTCGTGATTTGTCGCCACATGACTCATAGTTAAACAATTATGCGATGATGACGATGTCAGCAGCGCGACACCGATGACTTACGATAGTTCCAAGCAAACGAACACATTTTTTCGAGTTTTTTTTGTGTATTTTTTTACAATCTTAAATAAATCACTTTATATTTCTTGTGAAAAAACCGACTGACTGTGAGACAAACAAATAAAAAGAAAAAAAATAAAATAAAAACATTGCAAAATTAAATTGATAAAAAAAATGACATCGAAGACAATGAAATAATGTTGAGTGAGTGCAAAAAAAATCAAGTTCATTACAGAGAATTTCTGTTATTGTTTGCACTTTTTTTATTACTTTGTTGTCGAAACAAAGTATTGCAACTTTTTTAATTTTTTTTGTGAGAGTGATAAGCCAGAGGCGAAACTTGAAAGACATATAACTTTTTGCCAGGAGAAAAACTGATTACAAAATAGAGTTCTCACTGTACAAAATAATCTGGCCAAATTTCGATAACAATTTTATCTCTTGTCCTCAAAATATTGTAGTATATGACATAATTTAAAATTCGAATTGAAATTTTGATAAAAAATATTTAAAATTTCGATAAAAATAAAAATGTTCAAATTATCGATAAAAAAATATTTATCGAAATGAAAATTTCGATAAAAAAAAATATTTATCGAAATGGGAATTTGGATAATAATATGTATCGAAATGGGAATTTGGATAAAAATATTTATCGAAATGAAAATTTCGATAAAAAAATATTTGACGAAATGGAAATTTCGATAAAAAAATATTTATCGAAATGAAAATTTCGATAAAAAATTATTTATCGAAATGAAAATTTTGATTAAAAATATTTATCGAAATGGAAATTTCGATAAAAAAATATTAAATATTAATCGAAATGGAAATTTCGATAAAAAATATTAAATACTAATCGAAATGGTAATTTCGATAAAAAATATTTATCGAAATGGATAACAATACAATACAATACAAAAAATATTTTTCGAAGTGGAAATTTCGAAAAAAAAATATCGAAAGAAAATTTCGATAAAAAATATTTATCGAAGTGGAAATTTCGATAAAAAATTTTTATCAAATAGAAATTTTGATAAAAAATATTTATCGAAATGGATATTACGAGTAAAAAATATTCAAAATGGACTTCAGTTTATGCAGTATACCCTAATAATATCGAATTAATGTTCAAAATTCGATAAAACAATATTTATCGAAACGGACTTGGTCAGTTTATGCAGTATACCCTAGAAATATCGAATCAATATTCGATAAATGTATAATGTAAATTTGGATAAAAAATATTTATCGAAATGAAAATTTCGATAAAAAAAAAAATTTATCGAAATGGAAACCTCAATAAATATTTATTGAAATGGAAAATTCGATAAATAAATATTTATCGAAATAAAAATTTCGATAAAAAATATTTATTAAATAGAAATTTTGATAAAAAATATTTATCGAAATTTTAATTTAAAAAAGAAAACTATGGAAATAAATTTGGTAATACAAATTTCGATAAAAAAAAAATAAAAAATAAACTGACCAAGTCAATATACATAAATAAATATTTTTTATTGAAATTTCAATTCGAATTTTTACATATTTATCGAAATATTTATATATTTGTTTTCATTAAATTATCCTCTATTAAATGCACAAAAGGGCGGTAAAGATTTGACCCGATTTACCTTCTAAATTTTACCTTTAAATTTCGATAACAAAACTTATCGAATATAGATTTGGTCAGTTTATGCAGTATGCCATTTAAATACATATATCGAACATTGATTCGATATTTCGAGGGTATACTGCATATAATTATTTTTTATCGAAATTCAAATGTTTTTTTTTTTTTTTTTGAAAATTTATTAACCGTGACCGTAACGTCCCCGTAGCGTAACCAATCAGCTGATTCAATATGACATATGGAAATCAATGTAAACGATTAGACAACGGAAACGAAACGTAAACGGACGGCTAAATCAGGTGAAATTTGATTTGGACGGTACGTTTACGTGCATTTGCTAACAAAATTAGTAAAATAATGAAAATAGGTAATAAAATGACAAATTAGTAGCAAATAAATATAAAATAATAATAATTAATTTGTTGCTATTTTTATTGTGAATGTCTGAGTCATACAGTACGTTTTTTTTTAAGTTTTGGGTAATTGATCCAGCGGGCAAAGTTACGGCGGTGCTAAAGTTAAATTGCAATTTTGTTAAAAAAAATTATCGAAATGAAAATATCGATAAAAAAAATATTTATCGAAATGGAAATTTGGATAAAAAGAAAATATTTATCAAATTGGAAATATCGATAAAAATAAATATTTATCGAAATGGAATAATATAATGGAATAAATATTTATCGAATTTATTCGAATTGAAATTTCGATAAAAAATGTACGAAATGGAAATTTCGTTAAAAAGAAAATATTTATCGAAATGGAAATTTCGTTAAAAAAAATATTTATCGAAATGGAAATTTCGATAAAATATTTAGAGAAGTAGAAATTTCCAAAAAAAAATTATTATCGAAGTGGTCAGTTATATTAAATCGTATGCATAAACTGACTGACAGAATAATTTTTCGATAACTTTTGTTATCGAAATTTAATAGAGGACAATTAGTAAAGAAACAATTTATTAAACATTTCGATAAAGATGTAAAAATTCGGTTTGAAATTTGCATAAAGAAAAAATATATATCGAAATGGACGATATTTGTATATAGAGGGTATAATAAATCTCATTTTTGCTATATTTTGTTATCGGAAATTAAAGTCAAGAATTACACAGTAAATCGGTTCCTTTCATTAACGCGTTTTTTTTAATGAATAGTGAACAATTTCTTCTCTAAATTAGTATTATAATATTTCGATAAATATTTAAAAATTCGCTTTGAAATTTCAATAAAGAAAAATATTTACCTCAATGTATTTGGTCAGTTTATGAGCGAAATATCAAATCAATATTCGATATTTGTATATAGAAGGTATAATAAATCTCCGGCATACAGGAAATACAAAGTTCATTATCGATTAATTTTGTTATCGAAAATTAAAAGCAGGATTTACGTGGTAAATGGTCATATAATTACCGCGGTTTTTTAAATTAATAGTTGACAATTTCTTCTATAAATTAGTATATAAAAAACAAATTAATGAAGATTTCGAGAAACATGTAAAAATTTGATTTTAAATTTCGATAACAAATATTAATCAAAGGACAATATATAAATTAAATTTCGATTTCTTTTTTAGAAATTGAACATTTTTGCTTGATTTGATTATTTTTTATAAACTTACTTTGACTTTTTTGTTTTGATAAACATGTTTGTAAATTGGCTTACCTGCAAGTAGAAAAATAGAAAATAAATTATTAACAGTATTCAAAATAATAGCATTCTATTAAGTTATATGGAATATTTTCACATAGACATACTTCAGTCAATTATGTATAAATTTCAATTGTCGACCCGGCCTAGTTCAATAAGTTATAAATATAAATTATTGGACAATTTAACTAATTGATAAATATCGATAAATAGTAAGTGTTAAGTGTTAAATATGAAACCATTAATATTCGATGTTTAAAATATCGATACACGACAAATGTAGATATCGGTCACTTATGTATAAATTTATATTATCGATCTTCTTCGATAAGTAATAAACATAGATAAGTAGTAAATTTCAGTGATTTACAAGAATCGATAAATATTAAACAAATTATTTATTTATTTATATGAATTACAATACAAAGTAATTTTGTATTCTAATTTTAAAGATACCATGTTGCTTGTTTCAAAGACCATGTTGCTTGTTGTATTTTCATAGCGACAGACCAGAGCCTCTGGTGGGAATCGAACCCATGACCATCAAGCTTATATGCGAGCACGCTACCAACCAACCTACTGGGGAGCTTATTAAACAAGACAAATGTCAATGACTTCCAATTACGTGTTAATCTCTATTATCGTTCTAGTTCGATAAGTTATAAATATAGATAATTAGCAATTTTCAGTAATTGATAAACATCGATTAATGATAAATATGAAAAAAAAAAAATAATAAAAATTTGAAAAGCTTATAAAAAATGATTATACTAAAATATCGAATCTATCGATATTTCACTTAGTTATTTTGAGTTATCGAATGACAAATTTTTAAAAAAAATCGAAAAAAAATATTTTTTTTGTGTAAAATGAATTATGTCCAATGACGGCCACGCGATTGCTAAGACAATTATCGATAAACAATAAACATTTTCCAAACTTTTTTCGATTTGTCTATTCTAACTATCGGTTTTAAAAGCCCATTAGAAAAAAAATGTTTTCAAACTTTAACGTCTAATAACTAAACTAGATATCGATAACATTCTTCCTTAATTTTCTTCTTATTTTGAGGTGATATGTAGGACCTAAAATATTGAATACTGTCGATATCTCACTTAGTTATCGAAAGTTAATGTTAAATTGTGTTTTTTTTTTTTGGTAGAATATGAAAATAACTTCGATAACTACCTATAAAAATTTAAAATAGAAATAATATCGAAATGGTTTTGAAAATTTCGATGAAGAAAATATTTATTGTAATGTACATCAACAGTATATATGTTGTATGTCGGAAAATGAAATTTCGATAAAAAAAATTTTCGAAACGAAAATATTAAAAGAAAATATTTATCGATATCGGACTTGGTCAGTTAGAATTACACAGTAAATCAAGTCATAGCTCTTTTTCATATAAAAGAGGACAATTTATTTCATAAATTAGTAACGAAACAAATTTATTACGAATTCAATAAATATGTAAAAAAAAAAGTAGAATTGAAATTGCGATAAAAATATTGATCAAATGACAATTTCTTTCAGAATTAGTAAAGAAAAAATAATAAAAATTTCGAGAAAAGATTTTAAAAAATAATAAAAATTTCGAGAACAGATTTAAAAATTTCGAGAAAAAATTTAAAAAATTCTATTTAAAATTTCGAGAAAAAATTTAAAAAAAATCTATTTGAAATTTCGATAAAAGATATTTTTCGAAATGCATTTGGTCAGTTAATAATTTTATAACTATTTTATTATCTTGAGCTAATTTGAATGAAAAACCCGAAAAACGTGTAAAAACTTTCGATAATTTTCGAGATATCGCAATGTCCAAAGACGTCTAAGCGGTCCAAAGAGTTTTTGTGTGACTGGCCTACTAATAAGTTTGGGTTAAAGATTTTCTCCTCTGGGATATGTACTAAGACAGTTATCGATAAATAAAAAAATATCGAAACTTTTTTCGATTTTTTTCTACGAATTTTCCAATTTTTCAAATTTTAACGTCTGATAACTCGATAACTAAACGAGATATCAGGAGCTCTGTAGGGCCTCGGATTTGATGTGCATAAAAATTCTAAAAAAAATTGAACTGCAAATTCGATAACAAATATTTCGTCGGCATACATTTTTGTAATCGAAATTAATAGTCATAATTTAGATTGGGAAATTGGGATCATTACAGATATTTCTTTCAATTTATAGATGAGGCCGTGTTTCATAAATTATTTAATCAAAAAATATGCATTTCTATAAAAAAAAATATAAATCGAATTGAAATTTCAATACTAAATATTTATCGAAAATGACCTTGTCATATTATGCAGTATATCCTTGGTATATTGAAATGAAATATGTACATAAATGACATGATTTAAAATTCGAATTGAAATTTCGATAAAAAATATTTATCGAAACGAAAAATTCGATAAACAAATTATTTATCGAAATGGAAATTTCGATAATTTTTTTAGAAAGGAAATATCGACAAAAAAATATTTATTGAAATGGAAATTTGATTTAAAATTCGAATTGAAATTTTGATAAATAATATTTATCGAATTTTTAATTTCGAAAAAATATAAATTTTTTTATCGAAATGGACATTTCGATTTTTGTTTTAAAAGGAAATGTCACTAAAAATATTTATCGGAATGGAAATTTCGATTATTTGTTTTAAAGGAAAATTTCAATAGAAACATATTTATCAAAATCAACTTGTTTAGTTAATGCAGAAGATCCTCGATAGATATTTATCGAAATGGAAATTTGATTTAAAATTTGAATTGAAATTTCACTAAAAAATATTTCTTGAAATTAAAATTTCGTTACAAAATAGATATGGAAATAAAAATTTCGATAAAAATTATTTACCGAAGCGGAAATTTTTATAAAAATTATTTATCAACATTTCCATTATGATAAAAATATTTAATTTTGATAAATAATTTCCATTTCGTTAGATTTATCGAAACGAAAAATTCGATAAGCAAAATATTTATCGAAATGGAAATTTCGATAATTTTTTTAAGAAAGGAAATTACGACAAAAAAATATTTATTGAAATGGAAATTTGATTTAAAATTCAAATTGAAATTTTGATAAAAATATTTATCGAATTTTTAATTTCGAAAAAATGGAAATTGTTTATCGAAATGGACATTTCGATTTTTGTTTTAAAAGGAAATGTCACTAAAAATATTTATCAAAATGGAAATTTCGATAAATTGTTTTAAAGAAAATTTCAATAGAAAAATATTTATCGAAATCAACTTGTTTAGTTTATGCAGTAGATCCTCGATAGATATTTATGGAAATGGAAATTTGATTTATAATTTGAATTGAAATTTCAATAAAAAATATTTATCGAAATTAAAAATTCGTTAAAAAATAGATATCGAAATGAAAATTTCGATAAAAATTATTTATCGAAGCGGAAATTTTTATAAAAGTTATTTATCGACATTTCCATTTTGATAAAAAAATTTCATTTTTAAATAATTTCCATTTCGATAGATTTATCGAAACGAAAAATTCGATAAACTAAATATTTGTCGAAATGTAAATTTCGATAATTTTTTTAAGGAAATTACGACAAAAAATATTTATTAAAATGGAAATTTGATTTAAAATTCGAATTGAAATTTTGATAAAAAATATTTATCGAATTTTTAAGTTCGAAAAAATTTAAATTGTTTATCGAAATGGACATTTCGATTTTTGTTTTAAAAGGAAATGTCACTAAAAATATTTATCTAAATGGAAATTTCGATAAATTGTTTTAAAGAAAATTTCAATAGAAAAATATTTATCGAAATCAACTTGTTTAGTTTATGCAGTAGATCCTCGATAGATATTTATCGAAATGGAAATTTGATTTATAATTTGAATTGAAATTACAATAAAAAATATTTATCGAAATTAAAAATTCGTTAAAAAATAGATATCGAAATGGAAATTATTTATCGAAATCCGATAAATAATTTTTATCGAAATTTCCATTTCGATAAATTGTTTTATGTTGAAAGAAAACGAAATATGTGACATGATTTAAAATTAGAATTGAAATTCCGATAACAAATATTTATCGAAATGGACTTGGTAACTTTATGTTATATGAACATATATATGCTGAGTTTCTGCAAAAAAATATGTATATCGAAATTGCTATTGATAAAATTTTTTTATCGAAATTAAAAATTCGATAACAAAATATTTATTGAAATGGAAACTATTTAACGAACTTAAAATTTCGATTTTTCTTTTGAAAAGGAAATTTCGCTAAAGATATTTATCGAAATGGAAATTTCGATAAATTGTTTTAAAGGAAATTTCAATAGACAAATATTTATCGAAATCAACTTGTTTAGTTTATGCAGTGGATCCTCGATAGATATTTATCGAAATGGAAATTTGATTTAAAATTCGAATTGAAATTTCGATAAAAAAAATAATAATCGAAATTAAAAATTCGTTAAAAAATAGTTATCGAAGTGGAAATTATTTATCGAAATGAAAATTTCCATTCCGATAAATAATTTTTATCGAAATGGAAATTTCGATAAATATTTTTATCGAAATGGAAATTTCGATAATTTCGATTTCCATTTCGATAAAAATATTTATCGAAATTTCCATTTCGATAAAAATTATTTATCGAAATGAAAATTTCCATTCCGATAAATAATTTTTATCGAAATGGAAATGGAATTTTTTTATGTTGAAAGAAAACGAAATATATGACATGATTTAAAATCCGAATTGAAATTACGATAAAAAATATTTATCGAAATGGACTTCGTAACTTGATGTATGTAAGCTGAGTTTCTTCTAAAAAAAATGATCGAAATTGCTATTGATATACCAATTTTCTTCAATCCAACCTCTACTACTTTTCCGCCCACAACTGTTGCTGCTTCACTAGCACTAAGCAATTACAATAATTGTTAATTTCAATTTTTTACAGGACTAAGCATTTCGGTTTTCGACATATTTACGGTTTGCGCTTCAAATTTACGATCTAAATATCCGCAATATGACAGTGAGACTTGTTTTTGTTTTAGTTTTTTTGTTCTTCGTCGTTCCTCCCCATTTTTCCAATTATCTTCTTCAAACGTTTTGCATTTGTATTTGCTATTTTTTAGAATGGGTTTTCACGTCAGTAAAGCAAAAAACAAGAAATTAAACCAACAACTTTTTTGAATTTCTGCCAAATCCTATAATCCGATAATTGTTGCATATATTTGTTTTCCGTTGCGTTCTTTGCTTTCTGCGTTTCTCCTCCGTTCTCGTTTTGGTCGTCTATTTTTCTTTAATATTTTCGGTGCGAAAAAATATGTTTGTCCAATTGGTTTTTTTATTTGCTTGTCATCAATCTTCTGGGGAAATTTATTATGTAGTCAAAAGAATAATGGACATTTTTGTCTTGTTATGGCATCGTTTTGAAAATATTGGAAAAATTCTTTTGAAATTTTGCAATGAAAAGAGAGAAACAAATGAGTAGACTTGTAAATTGAGTCTTTTAGTCGTTGGGAAAAAAGTAAATTGCATAATAATGTCTTGAGTTTTGTAGAAGACATTAATCAAAATTAAATAATTTACAAGAAAATAGCTCAATCTTTATTAGTAAAAACGATGAAGAATATGATTATAATTTCCAATTAAAAAAAAAATAACAAACTTACAAATGTAGAAAAAATTTAAAAGAAAAAATCAACATTTTTGATAACAAAAATTATAAAGTTCATTTTCGATAAACACAAATATCGATATATTTTTATCGTTTGCCTTATTCAAATTATAGAAACGGACATCTATGAGAAAATAATAAATAAATATTCCAATAAACATGTATTGAAATTTCGAAAAAAAATATTATCGAAATGAAATTGGTCAGTTTATGTTTTATATCTTCAAAATTTAAATTAACTTGATCATCTTCCTACAAAAATCTAAATTTTCGATAACAAATTTTCAAATTGTCAGCAATTGTAATTTTTTTTATCGAAATTTAAAGAAGTTTACATGAAAAATTTTGCAATGAAAATAATACACGTTTAGTTTTTGAATATATTTTTTTCTGTACTAATGTTTAATGATAAAAATTACTTAATTTAAAAGATTTTGCTCCAAAGACGTGATACACTTTAAAGCCAAGATAGTTCATAATTAAAATGAAGACAATTTCCTTAATATTAGGTGAAATGTATTAATTCTAAGTACGAATTGTGATTATTTTAAAAACTTTAAATCAAGGTTTTTAAAATTAAGTACTTTTTTCAGTATCACTTTGAAGGACTGTGTGTTTAAAAAAGATAGAAAACAATTTAAAAAGCAAAAAATCAATATTTTCGATGACAAAACTAGCTAAGTAAAAAAAAAAACTTAATTTTAAAGATTTTCCTCCAAATTCGTGGAAATCTTTAAATCAAGGACATTTCATACTTAAAATAAAACCGTCTTAATATTACGTGAATTTTCTTGATTTAAAACTCGAATTGAAATTTCGATAAAAACTATTTATCGAAATTAAAAAATCGTTAAAAAATAGTTATCTAAATGGAAATTATTTATCGAAATCCGATAAATAATTTTTATCGAAATTTCCTCTTCGATAAATTTTTTATATTGAAAGAAAACGAAATATGTGATATGATTTAAAATTAGAATTGAAATTCCGATAACATACGTGAATTTTCTTCTTCTTTTAGAGATTACTACGTTTTTGGAACAGTCTTAAAACTAAGCTTTTTTAAAAAAGAAAAAATCTAAAAAAAAAATTATTTTTTATTTTAAGACAATTTTGATTTTGATTTTAAGACTATTTTGTGAATATTAAGTAAATCTTCCTAATTTCAGCTATGAGTTGTACTTACTATAAAGATTAGTACGTTTTTGGAACTCTTTACAATTAAGTACATGTTTTCGGTATAATTTAAAGTGCTGATTTAAAAATGTAGAAAAAATTAAAAGAAAATAAAAATTTTCGATTGTCATGTCTTTAATATTAAGTAAATGTTTTTAATTCTATGCACGAATTGTCCTTATGTAAAAAATGAGGATATTTTGGGAGCAAATTCGTTAAAATTAAGTTTTTTGTAGCGTAAGTTTAGAGAAAATCTAAAAACAAAATAACAACTTTCGATGACAAAAATTGTCAAATCCAAAGAAAAATAAATTATATTTTCTAATCTTCAAAACAAAAATACTAAATACATAAAACTTAAGAAAATTTCCTTAATTTTAGGTAATTTTCTTTAATTGCAGGTATGCATTGCACTTATTTTAAAGATTATGATGTTGGAATTGGAACAATATCTTTTAAGTTAAGTATTTTTTAAGAGTACTTTGAAGTAATCTGTGTCAAAAAGTAGAAAAATAAAACAAAAATCGTCGATAAACAAATTACCAGATCATACTTAAAATGAAGACAAAATTAAAAAGCAAAAAAATATATTTTTCGTTACCAAATTGGTAGTTACGCATAAACTAAACAAGAACAAAAACATTTTCGATAATTTTTTTAATCTAAATTTAAATAATTTACTTAGATAATTGGATCATATCATTATAGGGATTTCTTTGAATTTATGTTGTATATATAAGGATATCTTCTATAAATGTTTAGTAATTTAAAGTCATTTACTTAGATAATTGGATCATATCATTATAGGGATTTCATTGAATTTATATATGTGGGCATCTTCTATAAAATAGAAACGAAAATAATTTATAAAAATTTCGTTGAAATTTCGAAAAACAAAATATATATTGAATTGGTCTTTGCTGCGTACACTCGGAATATGCCTTGTCAATTTTCTAGAAATTGGAAAAAACAATTAAATTTAAAATTGTTTTCTTTTTGCTAATTTTCCATCCGTTTATAATATACTTTTAATCGGTTGTGAATGAAAATTCTTTGTAAACTAATACGGAATCAATCAATATCTTTCAAGCATTAAAAATTTAAGAATTTCAACGCCATCTGTTTAATTGCACATATTTATTTATAATAACGACTAAGCGAACACACAAAATGCATATTATTTCAAATTTGTTAGCAATAAGTATATGTACATATATTGGGGTGAATATTGACTGTGATATTGGGTGGAAGGAAGCAATGAACAAGTCTATTCCGATAAATATAACGAGAGTATACTGCAAAAGCTGACCGAGTCGATTTTCGTTAAATTATGTTATCGAAATTATAAGTCGTTATTTACTTAGTAAATTGGGTCATATCATTAGAGTTTAATCTTCAAATTTATGATACTACAAATTAGTAATGAAAAGTTAATGCCATTTTTTCGAAGAAAAAAATAAATATTATTATTAAAAAATAGCTAATTATAATATTGGCGACATAAAAGCAATTGTTTAGAATACTTTAGAAAAATGTCAGCAGTTTTATGTTTATATATGTATTATGTTTAACTGAATACATTAAAAACAAAGTCGACATTAAAATAAATCGATTTTATGTCTCGATTAATCGATTCGAAGTCGATCGGAGCCGTTCGAAAAGGCGCGAAAGTCAATTTTCAGCCTTATGGTGTTTTCTTTTCTAAAAAAAGATGTTGCCCTGTCAGAGAGCAGAATTTTAATAATGTCGCCTACACCCTCTTGTACTGCTGCATTTTTTATGGTCAGAATCGATAACAAAAATGCAAAAAACTAGCCTTTTAACTCACTAAAAGTAAACTAAAAACAAAGAATACTCCACGGCGCCGCCTAAATAAATCATCTGACCAAACTTCATTATAAAAAAGCACGCACGGACACACGCGGTTATTTAGGCTATTCGCTCGACGCCGAAAAAACATCTGTTTTGAAGGGCAGCGTCCACCCCTTCGATTAAATACAGGGCTGAAATGTTGAATTTTTGCCCCGTGCAAGTGCGACATTTTTCACAAAAGAAAACGAAACCCTTTCACAGTGCAGCAGTTATTTTACAATCGAAGACAAAAAGGCATTTTTGGGGCGAAAGGAATAAAAAATGTAGCATTTTTTGGCACAAAAGAAAACACCATTAGTGTCTGTAATTTATGACAGACACTACACAATGCGCTTTTCGATTAAGTTGTGCCGCTTTAAATCAGCTGTTTGCTGTGGGTTGTACGAGTATCATATGCGTTTTCTCTCACAAAAACCCATTGAAATAAGAACAATTTATGAGTGAATTTAAACCGTATGAAGACAACGAACCTATTTCTTCTGAAAAAAGCAAACTCTATATATGTATGCAGAAATTAGTATATTAATCAATCTACTTCCGACATTATTATGACCAACTAATTCATCCGTATACATTTTCCCCATCGTTTAAGACATTCCTCAGCGAAGGGCAAGTTATAAGAATTTACCTCTACATATATTCCAATACACAGTTCACATTTCATTAAAAGAGAAACAAAAACAATACAACAATGCTCAAATCGATATGAACATAAACAAAAAGGGGGAAAAACAGATGCATCAGTCGATAACAGAAAACACAACACAGAAAAAAGATATCGGCAAAACATAAACAAAGTTTACAGAACGTCTTTTGTTATTCATTCTGAGGAGTCTGTCGTTTTTTGCACCCTTCAGTTGATGTTGTTGTTGCGCGGCGAATGAGTGTTGTGTTATGACTTTATAAAGTAAAACCGGAACAGAAAACCGAAGAGATACACAAAACATACTCGCGTACAAACATAAATTTGTTTTCAAGTTCTTCTTCCCCCCACAACTGAGATTCAACAACAAAACAAGCCGCCCGCCGCCACCCACAAGCCATATACATCCAACAACAATCGATATACTCGTCGTTCGTATATTGTGTTATCGGTTATTTCTCATTTAGTCTCTGTCTGGGGATTTTGCTCTTTTGGCATTCCTCTTTTTTGTTTTTGTTTTTTAATGTAATTTTGATTTGTTTTGGGGTATGTGTTCTCTTTCTCTCAGCAGTTTATGTGGTTTGTTTGGATGATGATGATGACGGTGACGCCCGACGGGGTGGGGCGTTCATGATGTATGCATGTTGGGTTTGGTGGTGTTGTGGCAAGGGTAGTGGAGCGAAGTGAAGTGGATGCTAGCTGACATAAAACAACACAGCATAACAAACATTACACCGTTATACTTTCGGTGAGTCATCGGCATACCATATATCCATCGAGTGGACAAGAGTTGTGAGATTTTCTAGTTTTATGTGTGTAATTTCGTTGATACAACAATAAGATAATTTTTTTGTTATACAAAGTGGTATTACAGTGGCTGCTGAGTGTAAGTTATTTGCAAGACACATAGTCCAAAAAGCCCAACCAACAACAACAACTAATTTATTTAAGTTGCTCTCTGTTTGTACAGTGTGTCTCAATAAAAATTTTGTATTTTTTAGCTTACTGTGGGAACGCAACGAAATCGGGGGGCGTGGGGCGTTTATGTACATATGTCCATTCTACGTTTATAAAATACTTGTTTTGCATTTTTTTAATTGATAAATGTTTTAGGGCTTTATTCATAAAAGTGTTAAGGCGTTAAAACGTCTCCTCCCTTCAACCTAACCTAACCTATAAGGGGTCTATAGAACTAATTTTCAATGTTAAAATGTTCCTCAAACCTTCTTTAAATTATTATACGAGTAAATAAATTCCTTAATATTTAAACTGCAGCTCCACTTTGTAAACCAACAATATTCAAATTTATTTATTATTGACTTATCTATATATATAAAAATGGACAAATAATGTTTGTATGTATGTATGTGTTTTATAGACGCTTAAACCAATGGACGGATTTTAAAATTTTTTCTTTTGTTTGAAAGGTTCTTTGTCAGAGATGGTTTAGGAAAAAAATGTTTTTGATAAAAGTGGGCGGGGCAAGAGTTGGCGTGGCATTACTTAAAATCCGAATATCTCAAAAAGTGTTGACCCTAGAAGAACGAAATTTGGAACACACGTTAGTGGAGTTATTTTCTAAAACAGCAACAAAAAAGGGAGGGATCGGATTAGTGGGTGTGGCAAAAGTGGGCGTAGCATTAGTTAAACATTTGTTATCTCAGAAACTGTTGACCGCAGGTAAACGAAATTTGGATTGTAAGTTATTGGAGTCAATAGTAGTTACTTCAAATAAAGTGGGCGGGATAGAATAAGTGGGCGTGGCATTATATACAATTCGAATATCTCTGAATATGTTCTTCGTATAAGAACGAAATTTTAAACACACGTTAGTGGAGTTATTATCTGAAACTTTAACAAATATTGGCAGGATCGGATCAGTGGGTGTGGCAAAAGTGGGTGTAGCATTAGTTAAACGTTTATTATTTCAGAAACTATTGACCCTATATAAGAACGAGATTTGGATTGTAAGTTGTTGGAGTCAATATTAGTATTTACACCAAAAGTGGGCGGAATACAATAAGTGGGCGTGGCATTATATAAAATTCCAATAACTCAGAATGTGTAGATGGTAGGAGAAAGAAATTTGGAACACACTTTAGTGGAGTAATTATCTAAATCTTCAGCAGAAAATGGCGGGATAGGATTACTGGGTGTGGCAAAGGTGGGCGTAGCATTAGTTAAGCATGTATTATCTCTGAAACTATTGACCGTAGAAGAAAGAAATTCCGGTCATTAAACATAACCTCATACAATTTTGCATAATTTGTGCATTTTTGTACCACATTTCTTTTATTTTCATTGCATTGGTGTTAAGGGGGGGTAACGTTTATAAATTATTGTGTGAAAATGTGAAGTGAATCGGAGCAAAAGTAACGAAGATACTGCAGTCAAAGCAACCGCGCCTCATATGTGACTCAGTACATCAGAAAAACTTTAAAGCGTTTCTACCACAACCGATGTTTTCAAAGACGGTGCCCGTCATAACTCAAAAACTACAGAACCAATCCTTTTGAAATTATTAACACTATTTCTTTACATAATTTACAAGGTAACGCTGTCGATTTTTTTTTAATTTTGTTAATTTAGTATATTTAACAATAACCAATTAGTCGATTTTTTCTCGCAAAAATCGTATTTTTCACTTCAAGTGTTCCCAAAAATCGAAAACTTAAAATTTCGAAAAAAAAACACGACAGCGTTACCTGGCTTTAACGATTATCCAACTTAATAAATTTAATTTCTGCAAATCCGGTATCGAGCTATGAGGGGCACCGCAATTCAACTTTTTTCGAGACGCTTCCGCATAAATGCTGTCGTTGTCATATTTTTTAATATTTTTTTACGAAAATTTTACACAATAAACTTTGAAAGTTATACTTTAATGTACCGTTGCACTTTTTTTGAACGAATTAATGTTACTACCCTTAAGTTCTGGTGGTAGTATGCGTGTTTGGTCAAAAAATGGGCGGGATCGGATCAATGGTCGAGGCCCTGCCCATATAAACCAAATTTTGAAATTGAGATATCTTGAACAATTTGTTAGCGAGAGTGCTGTAATTTCGTGTATAAGTATATGCATGTGATGGCAGTCTACGTAATTTGCCATATAATGGGCTGGATCGGAAATCTGAAATCTGGGGCAACGAAGTGGACCGGGTCCAGCTAGTAAATTATAAAAAAAACTACTCGAATTTTTGTGGTACTTTTTTCCGACCATTAATTCACTCAAAACTCAATAAATTGCATATAAATGTAAAGCTTTTTTTCAAACATCAGTCGCTTCAGCTAACGTCAATGCTAAAAGTTCAATGCTATGATATGAATGTAGCAGAATGACTTGCTGAGAATAGCGGAATGTGTTACTCTCAGCAAGAGAGCTGGGTATTAACATAGAAAATGTTCCATCAGTTCTTGAGGACAGGAAGACAGTTTCCAGGGACTTACTATCAGCCTAACTTTCGGAGAAATTATTGATACCGACTTTAGACATCCAGTCCATCGTCGATAACGATGGCAGGACGTTAGTGCTTTTCGAGTTTTAAAGGGTCCGCCATCTAACGTTTTTTTTCAACTAGTGCTTATTTCGTGAATGGTAACACTTAGCTCATGTCTGATTTGACAGATAATTAGTTTTATCCTTCCGCTGAACGAATATGTGTATATTGGGAATATTGCGACATTACTTTGAAAATCATGGTAATGTTGCAGAATGTGTGCGAAAATTGCGTACGGATTTTGGAAGAAGAGAAGCACCGTCAGCTCCGTATGTTCGTTATCTTGTGAAAAAAGTGAAAGAAACTGGCATCCTCATCGATAAACCAAAGCGTGAAAAGCCAAAAACAGTGCGTACACCCGAGAATATTGCTGCTGTGGCAGAAAGTGTGCGTGAAGCGCCATCAACATCAATTCACCGTCGTTCTCAACAATTGAACATTTCGGAGACATCATTGAGACGAATTTTGCATAAAGCAAATTCTGACTTTAGCGTTTTCTATTGTCCTTCTATAGGATATAGGCTGAGGTAGAAGACTGTTTCATTTTGCAGAAGTTTTGAAGTTTAACTTCCTGTCAAAAATACATTCGTTTTAAGCGCTATTTGAGAAGGAAATTTCACTATTTTCACAGTTGGTACATTATACCTTTGGTTCGAGTTCACGCCAATACCATTCGGAATACCATCTTGGTGGTGGCATGAAGGATATCTCTAATAGTACTTAACAATTTCCCTCTTTCACGCTTTTATCTCGTAATTTGCATAGCCTATAACCTTAATACGCATCTTCTCCTGAGAATGCACAATACTGTTCATGGGGAGATTCCATGGCTTTCCTCTGCTGACAAATCTATGGAGGTCAGCTGAGATGCATCTATTAATCAGGGGGTTTTAAATGAACCTTCTTATGTTGTTGTCAGATCCAGAGCCAGGGCTTCCTTAAGGCCCAACTATAATATGCATGAGCTGACTTAAGCCAACTTAAGCAACTGTGCGAGTACATATAAATCATATGCGCAAACCATAATGTACTTACGTGAACTTTTCGTTAAGTTCTCTCAGCTCTCTCTCAGTGCCCATTTGCTTAAGCAAGGTGCGAAACTGAACGCACATTCCGTACGAAATTACTTAAGTTAGCTTATGCATATTATAGTTGGGCCTTTATTCCGATGGTAATATCAGTCAAATCTGAAAGCTCCCTAAATAAATATAATCTCTAAAAGTCCCCTTTTCTACATATATTCGAAAATGTGGGCACAAACAACGATTCCGTCGGGCCCGCAGGTTCGGAAAAAGTCTTTAGTCGGACATTTCGGCCTCAATATTAACATATTGAACCGCTTCCATTTGTGGCAGATCTAATATTTATACATGAAATCTTTACAAACTCTAACAGAAGTCCAACTATTATTATTTGCATCATATGATTTTTCGCAGTATAAGTTTGGATGTCAGAATGCGTATGTGTATGCCCTTAGTTCAGCGACATAATTTGCACTGGAATAACCCTGTGTTTGTATTTACCTAATATAGCTGAATTTTTAACCGTTCGATAATCTCTTAAGAGATATGTAAGTCTACGGTGCTTAGAATGTACTGCAACATAATTTACATATCCATTATCTAACGATTAAGAGATCTCCGGCAATTAAGGGATGTAAGTCAACGATGCTTCCTGCAACATTATTTCCATATCCATTATCTAATGATTCTGTCGTTCTGCCCAGACAGCTATCCTAAAATGTCAAAAGGCAGAAAATGTAGTATTACCAGGGACAATTGAGGCTAAATACACCTTATCAGAGTTGACTGTCAAAATAATAACAAAGCTTTCCGTATATGACATTCGACAATACTTCTCAGTCTCTTACAAACGACAAGAATTTATGTTTTCTGCCATCTTCTGAAAAGCTTGGGAAAATGGCTTAAGGTGTCTATATCTTCAATTGTTTTTGAACACATTTAGTTATTAGGATTTAAATTAATAATTTTAGTTAATTTTTCGAATTTTATATTTAGAAAAGACCCTGCATAATATAGCCTTCAAAATGTAACCCAACAATGTTGTGGTTATGTTGAAAATAACTCCAACTTTTGCTTTTGCTGCTGCCACTGCTACTTATTATGTATATGAGTGAGGCATGTTATTCGTCACGAGAGCTGTAAATTTCCCCCCATTGTTGTGGTTGTTGTCGCACGGCGGTTGGCCCGGTAATAAATTTTTTATGATTTTTTTATTTTTGTCGACTGTTTCAGAGGTTTTTTTCTCCGTCTTATTGTGATTTTTGGGAAACATTATGTGATGTAATTCCAAACAAACAAGTGAAAGGCCAAAAGAAAAATGGAAGAACGAAGAGTTTGTTTTTCAAATCACCTTAAAAACGTTACAAAATGCCCAAAAATGTTTTGCGCTCAAATGCTTGCTTTTAATAAAATTAAACCAAATTTTTAAGTTTGGTTTTTTGTGGTGGTAAACAAAAACAAATTGGGCGAATTTTATAACTTTCAAATGTTAACTCATGATTACATCAAATATTCTGTAGATTTTCCCTTTCGACCTCCACTCTTGACATGACATGTCATGTTGTGATTAGTTCAGCGTATTACGTAGAAAACCGACTCCAAACACGCAAAATATAAGTAAAAGAAATAATAAAGTTTCCCAAATGCACCCTACTTTAGATAGAATAAAACGAGTCGTGAGAGCATACTTACGTAACCGAGGGTGAGGGTTAAAAATATAATAATTATGAGATTAAAAGGAAAGCGAATGGAGAATACACGTTGACCAAAAATGTGTGCCATAAATTACATTGAATGTGCATAAATTATGACCATATTCTCCACTATGTGCTCCGCATGACCATAGTATGTATGTTTCGGATAACCATTATCGATATTATGATCGCATTACTAATCAGGTGTTAATTGATTTTACTGGTATCTCTATGGCAGATTCGATCTGCTGATTCGTTACGCTATAGCAACGTTACGTTTACGCATGGGTAATCCAGTCTCAACTATATGGAACGTTTTTCAATTTTGTTTAATTGGCTACTACGTTATGGCTAAGCTGATATTATAACACTATTATCAAAAATAAGAAATAATAAATACACATTGTCTTGCATACCCATTATCGATATTATAATTGTATTATTAATCAGATGTTAATTGTTTTTACTGGTATATCTAAGGCAGATCAGCTGATTCGTCACGCTACAGCAACGCTAAGGGTACGCGTGGGCAACCAGTCTCAACCAAAAATTATTGACTATGAAGATAAGTCATCAGGTACGAACGAATAGGAATGAACTGTCACACGCGAAAAAACTGTTTATCGCAAAAATGGTTTTGCACTTATCGATTAATATTAATTTTTTAATTGTGGCAATTACAAAAATTGGTCTGAAAATCCGCGAAAAACCTCACTCGTTGGAATCAAATTCCTATTCGTTCGTACCTGAAACTTACTCGCTCCGGGATGACATATCTTATTACGTTATTATTTTTGGTCTCAACTATATGGAACGTTTTTCAATGTTGTTCAATATTCACTACATTATGGTACGCATGACCATAATATGGTTCGGATAACCATTATTAACTACTATTTATGAACACATTTTTAATGAAACTTTAATAACCCACTCAATTGCAAACGGATTTTTAAGAGACTGGTAGCAGTTTTCTCGTTATAAAATCTACTGTATATGTTAGTCAATTAATATTGCGGTTATCTCACAAAATAATAGGTAAAAACATCGCCTATACTAGAAAATTACGAAAAAATGAGTTTGTAGGACAAATAAACATATATTCCTGCAGCTCTAAGTAAACAAAATGCAGAATTTTCCAATAAGGGTGATATGATTTCTTTGAAAAAAAAAAAACACAATTATTGTTAAGGAAATTCAAAAGTTTTTTATTTAATGTGAAGTACAATCGATACAATTAAGACTAAATAAAACGTCATTCAAATGGCCTCCACGACTTCTTCTGCAGGAACGAATTCGATGAACACAATTTTCGAGCACTTTTTCCACTAAATCAAGTCGTATGTCATGAATGGCACGTTCAATATTGGCTTGTAAAGCTTGAAGAGAGTCTGCTTCATTTCGAAAGACCAATGACTTTAAATAACCCCGCAAGAAATAGTCTAATGGTGTTAAATCACAACTTCTTGGAGGCCATTCAATATCACAATTTCTTGAAATAATCGAATCTCCAAATTTTTCTCACAACAATTCAATTGTTTCATTTGCTGTGTGACACGTAGCCACAATCGGTCAATGGCAAAAAGATAGCTCTCTTAACGAGAGCTAAAATATTGCTCATGGGTTTTAAGGTCGTAGGTCGACAGGAAAGTGTTTTTTTATTAAAAAAAATGGACAGCATCATTTTCAAATGTGAACGGAAAGTTTATTTTTGCTCTAGCCCCTTAAAGGTATCGGATCGGGAATCGGTCAATGGCAAAAAGATGTCTCTTAACGAGAGCTAAAATATTGCTCATGGGTGTCAATGTCGTAGGTCGACTGGAAAGTGTTTTTTTTTTGGATTGTAAAAAAAATTGACTTAGCGCACGAAAAGTTGCAATTGGAGAACGATTATTTTGATAATAAAACTGAATAAATGTAAACGTTGTTCTTGCGTATATCTCTCCATGATGAAATTTTAAACACTACTGAATACAATGAAAAACAAATGACAGATCATGACATATTACAAATGGCCGAAGCGTCACTTCAAAATTATGTCATCCCTATTGGAAAACCCGTTATATATCGTTCGAAAGGTGTAAGTTTCTTCTATCCAAATTACTTTAGTGATTGAAAATCGGTTAGTAACTAATTATATGTTATATGTTTTCAAGTCAAAAAAAGCAAGAAAATCTGTTTTTTTACCCGTAAATCCGGATTTTGGGGGTGTCCGGGGAATTCCAATAAAAGATTCGTATTTTACTCGATAAGACCTACAGGAAAAATAGTATCGCGTCATTTGCTTCTCAAGTGGAGTTTATTTTGTCGCACTGTGTTATCAGCTATTAATCATTTCCACCGGTATGTCTAAGGCAAATTCGTTCAGCTGATTGGTAACGCTACAGCATCACTGCGTTTGCTCAAGACTGAAGGCCGGGTTAGGCAAACTTAACCGTAATTTAACTTTAGCGCAACTTTAAAAACGTGCATATGACTCTGACATTCACAACAAAAATAGCAACAAATTAATATTATTTTATATTTATTTGCTCCTAATTTATCACTTTATTACTTATTCATCATTACTCTTCAAAATTTTCGCAAAATTTTTTTCTTTTTACTGATTTTGTTTGCAAATGCACGTAAACGTACCGTACCGTTCAACCAAATTTCAGTAGATTCAGCCGTCCGTTTACGTTTCGTTTTCGTTGGCTAATCGTTTACATTGATTAACATATGTCTGATTGAATCAGCTGATTCGTTATGCTACGGGGCGTTACGGTTTCTTTTGCCTAAAGGTATGTACACACGATTTCCAGATCGGACAACATTGCCAGAAAAATGGCGGAAAAATGCAACCCTGTGAATTTGCAACCGTGTGAACACACAATTTTTGTTTTGCAACGTTAGCAGAAAAGTCATTGCGAGATAATTTGCAGATTGTTATATGTGCGAAGTTTATGCATGTGACAACGGCGCCATTGCCAGAAAAACATTTTATTTGTAACACTGTCTATAATGTATTTTTATTGGCAATCCTGCATATAAATATTTACAAAATATATTGTAAATATGTGAAATTTTAATGTTTTCTTGCAATCGTCTGAACTGTCAATTTACCTTTGCCTAACAATCTGTCATTGTCCGTATATTTGCAGCACTTTAACAGGGTTGATAACGTTTGCCGATCTGGCAATCGTCTATACTCAGCTTAACACAGCCTTAATCCAGTCTGGAACGCTTTTCAATATCGTTTGTTTGGCAATACGGAACTACGCTGACATTATAAAACTATTACAAAAGAATACTATAATATCCACCAAAAAAAAGTTATATGAAACCGAAATCAGATGTCTCCCTGCGTGTCTAGAAATAACAAAATCAACCATTTTCAAAGGCAGGAGCTTTAAACGTAATTTTTGTGTGGTTACAGCCATGGCGGTTAACACGAATGGCAGAGAAGTATATGAAATAATTGCTTTAAGTTAAGAAAAAATAAGAAGAAAAAAAAACAAATGCTTACCATAATTCAATGATGGCCAAAATACTCATGCCAATGCCAGAGGTCGCTATTTTTAACAGGGTAATTAAAATAGATTACCTCTAATTTTTTCAATTTCAATTTTTTTCAATTTCAATTTTTTTCAAGATGTAGATGAAAAAACTTTGACATGACTACTATGTGTCCAGAAATTTTATACAAAATAATATATACTTTGAAATAAGCAGAAAATGAGAAGGAGAACCTTTTGGCCCTATAGCAAAAGTACTCACGTTACATCTAGAGGTAGTTGTTCTACTCTGAGTAATTTTTATAAATTTCCTCACATTGTCTTCTCACGGTGTACCCGAAATAACTTTGAGATGACTCCTATATATGTGTCCAGAATAGTGTTTAGCATTCTTTCATTAATGATGAGCTCGTTCCTTGTTAAATATTTTTTTATTACATGTATTTCCGGGTGTGTATAGGGGCAATAAAACTAAAATAGAAAAAACTAATCACTTTTCCTCATACATGTTTTGCCAATGTCAATGTTTCTTATCTCAAAAATGATTTTAACTCATCATTTTAGTAATGTTGACCAACAGAGGGGAGATATTGATAACCATAAGGTCTGTCCCGCCATCGTTCATTCAATAGCAAATTTTGTCTATTGTCTCGCCTTTCATCATTTCTATATGAACAGCGCGCACAATATGTTCCGAGGAATATGATTTAGAGGAACACACACCGAATGAATATTTTATTTATGCTGCCTCAGATTTATGAAATAAGCGTTAAAGGGGTGCAGGCAGGGATACTGGAGGCTATTGTCTAATGAGTAAAAGTCTCTTTAACCCTTTGGCCATCATAAAGATTATCATAAAATGATTAGATTGCGTTAGAGACATACGGACGGCCAGAGCCAGCAACCAACGATCGCATCCCAACCATCCATCCGTGGTATTCCATTGACCGATAAAGCAACACAACACAAGCAAACGCAAAACAATATTTTGCCATCATCTAAAAGCTCATTTAGATTTATGTGCTACTTTAATCGAGCATAATTAATAAATATTGCAAATGGAAAAGTGATTAATAATTTATAATTTTTCCATAATGAGAGAAGAGATAATGAATGTTTGGTATACTCGTATGTATAATAAAATGTTGTTGAATGGGAGGAAAGTATATAAACACAAAAACTGTAGAAATTTATTCACAATTTGTTTAATTATTAATGGCAAACCCATGTTGGAGAAAGAGAGGGAGAGGAAATCTCAGAGTAAAAAACATGTGCAGTGGCAAGGCAGAAAGAAGCCGATAAACATGGTAACATTGTTCGAACAGCTGATTGCAAACTGTTCTTAATAGCGAAATGTCAGGCTTCGAAGTTTGATTTATTTGGAGCTGAATATTTCAGAGACTGACATTATAATTCTAGAACTGAAGTGTTCAGAAAAAGCGTTATCGATGTACGAGTAAATATACAAATTTCCAAATTCATAAGGTTAATCCAAAACCAACAATTATTTCCACAAATATAAACAACTTTTGAGTGTTTAGCAAATTAAGAAGAACTAAAAAGAGTAGCTGTAGGTAAAAATTGGTTAATTTGGATCCCTCATAACCCAAGTAGTTGTCCGTTTTGAATTTCTGTTTAATTAATAGTTGTTATAATTCAAAGAAAACACCTTGTGATGTTTTAAAAATACATATGGCACCATTTATGCAGACTTACAAAATATATTAAATCTTCCCAATCAAGCCCATAGCCTAAACCATCTGACCCAATTATTAGCATAAAGCCTATCTGCCTGTCAATTTTGTATTTATTGTTAATTACGAGGGCGGTCCCAAAATTAGCCGTCCTGAAATACAGATGGCGGTTTTACTTAGTTTGAAAAAATTACTTTCGTAAAAAGTGGCAAGTCGCAGGCGACTATGTTTTAGTTTTTTGAGCACTCAAAAGTAGACGATCTTAGTGAAATTGTAAACCTGGATCAAATTGATCACCGATATGTAATACACTGATAGAAAAAGCTTCGTCATTCGTCAAAAGTCAGCTAACGTACGGATAATCCTATCTATGAATTTGTTCGTCGCCATGACGTATCTCTGTTGAAGTATACTAGAACAAGAACTATTAAGTGGAATAAAAAAACCCCTCAGGGTGATTACATATCATCCCTACGATGAATCGTGCTCATAAATAAAAAAATGATATATACCCTCCTCTCTAAGGTGAGGGGATAAATATGGGGATTTATTTGATTTATAATACAAATATCAATAAGTGTATATATAACATATAGAAAAAGGGTAACGCATCAACGGAGTGGCCTAGGACTAGGGTGATAAAAAAACTGGTTATTTTGAAAATACGGTTTTCGGTTTCTTCGAAAATTAAGTTAACCCTAAAACCGGTTTTCGGTTTAACCGAAAATAAAAAACCGGTGAACCGGTTGTTTTTTTTTGTTAGATGACGTGAAATAAGCGTAGTGCAAATTCAATTCGCAACCATATTCCAATTAAATTAAGATTTATTTGAAAATTGTATTGTAAACACTTCATATTTTTATTTATAATATGTAATTGTTCCGATTTCATTTATGATATAATGTTCAATTTTTAAAAAGATTTCTTAAAAAAAATGATTATGATTTTTATAAAACTTGACTAATAGTAAAGATCAGCAAAATCTTAGCTTTTACCATCATATGAATGGCTCAAATGGCAAACCGATTATATACATATATGTATTATCAGTAGTAGCGGATTCTGACTTGAGCATACTATAGAGATGAAAACTTGTCGAAATGTGAAACTGGACATATGTATTTTTATTTATAACAGGTGGCGCAAAAGTAATCCTCCAATCAGAAAATGCTATACATTTTGCGATTGGCCCCTAATGCCTAATGTTGACATCTGTGTAGTAAACACATGCGAAATACACGTTAATAAACAATTTTACGCTACACTGCTCCAGAACGCGGAATATTGCTGACTATTTATTTGACCAATAATCGGTCGGTGACTTTGGCACAAAAACATCGAAAGGGTACTTTAGCGCCACCTGTTACCTACATTTCAATTAGAAAGAATTGTTAATTAATTTCTATACGGCAATAATCACCTAGACCCTTGATAAAATATGCAGACGAAGTCTATAGGGAAGTTAGCAATGTAAACAGTATAAATGCATACAAAACTGCATTTTGAAATCGATGGATATGCACAAATGATGTCAACGGTTTTAATATTGATGTGTTCAAAATTTTAGGTAGGTTCCTGTTTCAAAAATAATATTTTCATTAGCATTTCATAATGGTTTCCAAAAACCGAAAAGTCGAATAAACCGAGTTGAAAAAACCGACGGTTCGAGTTATTCGAAAATGCAGAAAACCCGAAAACCGATAGGCGGTTTTTAAAGAGAAACCGATTAACCGGTTAACCGGTACGGTTTTTGATTACCCTACCTAGGACCCTAAGTTTATGCGGAGGAAATCCGTTTTAGAACACATTAAGTCATTTTACTTATGTCCGTCCATCCGTAAGCCTGACCGGAGCGAACGGTAACCCTCGAAACTATAGTTTCCAGAGATTAAACAGAGATTCGTCAGGGCGACGAACAAATTCATCAATAGGATTATCCGTACGTTAGCTGACTTTTGACGAAGCTTTTTCTATCAGTGTACAATACGTTAATTTGAAAGGTCTCAATGCAAACAATATTAAAACCGAGCTAGATACTACTCCTTCGTATGCAACTAAAAAAATTGGGTGGCAGAGTTTAAAAGCGGCCCTACGAGTTGCCAAGACGAACACAGTAGTGGTCAACCAATTGAGTTGCCCTACGAGTTTCCAAGACGAACACCGTAGTGGTTAACCAATTGAGTTGTCACGCCAGAAATGGTTAAAAAATAGATTTCAGATTTCTGAACCATTTTTTCGAGTTTGGAAACCAATAATAATCCGAGGGAGCTAAATCTGGCGAATAAGGTGCGTACTGAAGCAATTCGAACTTTAATTCATTGATTTTGGCCATCACAACAGTGGATGTGTGAACTGGTGCATTGTATTGATTGTGATCAAACGCGGCACCCATCTCACGCACATCAAATTTTCCGTCAATATGTATAACACTTTTCGAAATGCCTATGATTTCAGCTGGCTGAAGGTAGCAGTCAAGTCTGGGACTGCGGATATAGTAATGTTCAACGTATATATTCTGGCGGTAGGTAGCCGTTCCCCGAGTTATTTACTCCTACAAGCCAATAACCGTGTGGTGCTAGGAGATTTTTATGCGTATCACGAACTGTGGCAATGACTACAGAGGAATAACTTTGGCTGAGCAAATTGACGACTTTTCTTCTAGAAATGTTCATCGTTGATGACTTTTCTTTTAGAAAAGTTCATCGTTGATGACTTTTCTTCTAGAAAAGTTCATCGTTGATGACTTTTCTTCTAGAAAAGTTCATCGTTGATGACTTTTCTTCTAAAAAAGTTAATGGTTGATGACTTTTCCTCTAGAAAAGTTCATCGTTGATGACTTTTCCTCTAGAAAAGTTCATCGTTGATGACTTTTCTTCTACAAAAGTTCATCGTTGATGACTTTTCTTCTAAAAAAGTTCATTGTTGATGACTATTCTTCTAGAAAAGTTCATCGTTGATGACTTTTCTTCTAGAAAAGTTCATCGTTGATGACTTTTCTTCTAGAAAATTTCATCGTTGATGACTTTTCTTCTAGAAAAGTTCATCGTTGATGACTTTTCATCTAGAAAAGATCATCGTTGATGACTTTTCTGCTAGAAAAGATCATCGTTGATGACTTTTCTGCTAGAAAAGATCATCGTTGATGATTTTTCTGCTAGAAAAGTTTATCGTTGATGACTTTTCTTAAGGAAAAGTTCATTGTTGAAGACTTTTCTGCTAGAAAAGTTCATCGTTGATGACTATTATTCTAGAAAAATGCATCGTTGATGACTTTTCTTAAGGAAAAGTTCATTGTTGATGACTTTTCTGATAGAAAAGTTCATCATTGATGACTTTTCTTTTAGAAAAGTTCATCGTTGATGACTTTTCTTTTAGAAAAGTTCATCGTTGATGACTTTTCTTTTAGAAAAGTTCATCGTTGATGACTTTTCTTTTAGAAAAGTTCATCGTTGATGACTTTTCTTTTAGAAAAGTTCACCGTTGATGACTTTTCTTTTGGAAAAGTTCAACGTTGATGACTTTTCTTTTAGAAAAGATCATCGTTGATGACTTTTCTTTTAGAAAAGTTCATCGTTGATGACTTTTCTTTTAGAAAAGTTCATCGTTGATGACTTTTCTTTTAGAAAAGTTCATCGTTGATGACTTTTCTTTTAGAAAAGTTCATCGTTGATGACTTTTCTTTTAGAAAAGTTCATCGTTGATGACTTTTCTTTTAGAAAAGTTCATCGTTGATGACTTTTCTTTTAGAAAATTTCATCGTTGATGACTTTTCCTCTAGAAAAGGTCATCGTTGATGATATTTCTTCTAGAAAATTCATGTTTGATGACTTTTCTTCTAGAAAAGTTCATCGTTGATGACTTTTCTTTTAGGAAAGTTCATCGTTGATGACTTTTCTTTTAGGAAAGTTCATCGTTGATGACTTTTCTTTTAGGAAAGTTCATCGTTGATGACTTTTCTTTTAGGAAAGTTCATCGTTGATGACTTTTCTTTTAGGAAAGTTCATCGTTGATGACTTTTCTTTTAGGAAAGTTCATCATTTTGATGACTTTTCTTTTAGGAAAGTTCATCGTTTTGATGACTTTTCTTCTAGAAAAGTTGATCGTTGATGAGCTTTCTTCTACAAAAGTTCATCGTTGATGACTTTTCTTCTAGAAAAGTTCATCGCTGATGACTTTTCTTCTAGAAAAGTTCATTGTTGATGACTTTTCTTCTGGAAAAGTTCATTGTTGAAGACCTTTCTTCTGGAAAAGTTCATTGTTGGTGACCTTTCTTCTGGAAAAGTTCATCGTTGATGACTTTTCTTCTAGAAAGTTTATCGTTAATGACTTTTCTTCTAGAAGAGTTCATCGTTGATGACTTTTCTTCAAGAAAAGTTCATTGCTGATGACATTTCTTCTGGAAAAGTTCATTGTTGATGACTTTTCTTCTAGAAAAGTTCACTTTTCTTCTAGAAAAGTTCATCGTTGATGACTTTTCTTCTAGAAAAGTTCATCGTTGATTGATTGAGATTGAGTTATATAGAAGTTTCTTATTTCATACTATTGTCTCTAATAAAATAAGTGTTAGAAATGTTCAATGCGGCGATTTAGGTATCTTATACCTGCCATTTCCTTCACATATAGGTGGCGCTGGTGTATATTTGTGTCAAAAAAATCCTCAGATTACATATTTCAGATATAGATGACACTCTTGATAAAATAAAATATTTACATCGGAAATTTCCAGTTTGAATACTGACTAGGAAATCACTGCCCTAACATTTATCGATAGCAAATTCCCAGTTTGAATACTGACTGGGAAATCACTGCGCTAACATCTATCGATAGCTTATCAAAATACAGACCATTGTACTATTCAAATTTGCTAATACCCCTCGAGACGCTGTCAATATTTTATGTTGCTCAGTAACCATTCTAAGTAATCAGTCAATTCATCCCATCATTGTAGAGAAATGGGAGATGGCACCGCTGACATTATCATTCTCGTATAGTTATTTCAGTTTTTGTTCATTTCAATTGAATTATTATACACAAATTTTTATAGAAATATATTGTCATGAAAGCAATAAAAAAAAACACAGCAACAAATTCAAAGAAATAAATGGAGATAATCGTCATTGGATGGCACTGCATCACCCTCAGTCCGATTGGAAGACATTTTGACATGAATATGAATGGATGAATGTGAATGAGAATGGCCGAATGAGTGAATGATTGTTATAAGATGATGTGCTTGAATCCCAATGCGGGCGGGCTGTCGGTCGGTCGTATTGTCTATATCATTGTCAATGGCAGCAAAAGGAATAAAAAGGGATTTTGATTATGACAAAAGAAGAAAAACCTCATGCCAGGGCATTTCCACCATCCACTGCTCCCTTATACAGCCATACTACATCCATGAGTGCTGACGAAGTCGGTGGCAATGGAAGAAATTTGTTTTGTTTTTTTTTTTTTGTGGAAATAACAACTTGTGAATATGCACTCAATAATTGACAACAATCGGAGCGTTAATTTGACCATTTGTTTGTCCAGTGCTGCCGATAAATCCCCATCCAAATTGCATTGCTGAGTTGCGTGTTTGTTGCTTCTTCTTGGTTGGACTGTCATGTCAAGCACTTGCTTGTAGTACGAGTATGTAAATGCCGGACGCCCTCGGGGGATGAAGAATGTATCAGATTATTGTTAACAGAATTTAGTTTTGCTTTTTCTGTTTCAGTTTTTGTTGAGTTCGGTATTAGATTCAATTGCAGTGGACGGACGCGTCGTCTACCTACGCACTGTCACCGACTGTTACGGACGGTTATTGGTTATTGTTGTCTGCTGTCAGTTTTGGGTTTATAACTTTGATATGATCTCCTCTAGTAGAAGTGCTGGATAGGTTCGCTCAATTTGGGATGATGATTTATTATGCTGAGAGATTTGACATTTTTATATAGGAAAATGGAAAGGTAGATGGGTTATATATATATAGAATATAATTGTTACAAAGTCTCAAAGCTATACTTGAGAATTACTCTAATGAATAACGCCATCTACATGTGACATTTTGGCTTCAAAGTAAATAATTTTCCCCAGAATACATTCTAAATTTCATTGTTTTTAATTATATAAACACAACACGATTTATTCGAATTCCCTAGTTACATTAAAAAGCAGGGCTTTCAAGCCGGGGAGCAACGGCTCTCCAGGGAGCCATGAGTACATTCAATGAATATACTACTATTTTTTTTATTTTTATATTTAATATATTTTAATTGATTTTTTTTATGCGGATTTTGACTTTGGAAAATGTCCAAAAATTGCTTAAAAATGTCTTAGGAAAAAGGAATAAATTAATCGAATCGATCTAATGAAATTGGTGAAATTTCTTAAACGACATAAAGGGTTATTTGAAGATATAATTTTTTTAACAAAAAAATTTCAGAAAAATGTAGCTGTTAAACAAAACTTCAGCAAAATTTACAATTCAAACAAAAATTTCACCAAAATTCAATTTAATGTAAAATGCCAGTAAAATTTCTATTTTTTAAGATTTTTTCTTCGAAATGGGAAATGTGGAATGTTAAAATTCTTCAAAACTTCACAAAAAATTCAGTAGAAAAAGATTTTTTTTTTAGAATTTTGTCGAAAATAAATGTTTAATGAATTTCCTTTTTAAAAAAAATTCTACAAAGTTTTGCCCAAAGACAAATAGAATATAAGAAGACATTCCTTCAGGCCGAAACGTCAAAATCTATCAGTTACGAACGAATAGGAATGAATTGTAACACGCGATAAAACAGTATTCCGCAAACATTGATTGAACTTTTTTTTGCACTTATCGATTAATATTAATTTTTTAATTGTGAAAATTTCAAAAAATTCGGGAAAACGGTCTGAACGGTCAAATTCCTATTCGTTCGTAACTGACAATTACTCGCTACAGGAAGGAATGTCTTCTTAAATTATATTGTCTTTGGTTTTGCCAATTTATTATTTTTTCTATAAAATACTGTCAAAATTCTATTTTTTCAAAATTGCTTTTTTCTGGAAATGGTATCGAAATTATATTTTCCAAGAAGTGCATTTTTATAAACGAAATACGTTTTTCTAGAAAATGTTCTCAATATGGCTAGAAATTTTCTTTGAAATTTCAATATTAAAAATTAAAATTCCATTTTTTTAAAAAAAAAATTAATTTTTCCAGAAAATTTTCTTTCCCGTGAAATAGGAAATTTTGTCAAAATTGTTCTTTTTAAAGAAGTACATTAAAAATTACATTTTCATTTTTCTATAAAATTTCTTCAAAACTGCATTTTACTAAAAAAAATTCCGTAGAAATCGATTTTTTTTTTTGTAAAATTTTGTCGAAAATATACTTACATTGAAAGTTTCTTTTTAAAACAACCTTAAGAAACCTTTTCCTAATTTATTATTTTTCTATAAAATATTGTCAAAATTCTATTTTTTTTTGTCAAAATTGTTTTTTTCCGAAAATTTTATCGAAATTCTATTTTTCAAAAAGTGAATTTTTATAAACAATTTTGTCAGGATAACGATTTTCTAGAAAATTTCGTAAATATGTATGGCATAATTCTGGGAAATTTCTTCGAAAATTCATTATTCAACAAAATATCGTTGGAATTCCTTATTTCTTTCAAATTCAATTTTCTGTCGAAAATGCTTTTTTCTGAAAATTTTATCAAAATTCTATTTTTTCAAAAAGTACATTTCTATAAACGATTTTGTAAAAACTAAATTTTTGTACAAAATTTCTTCCAAAATGGATTTGCATTGAAAATTTGAAAAAAAAAATCCAGTAACAGAAATTTTTTTAAAAATGTTTGTCAAAATTTGTGTTATATTTTTCAAAAGTTTTGTTGAAAATTTAATTTGGGAAATATATTTATATTGAAAGTTTATTTCTTAAGCAAAATTCTAGATAAATTTGGGTGATATTGAATTTTCTCGTTTTTTTTTTAAATTTATTTTTCTTAAAATACTCAAAATTTCATTTTTGCCGAAATTGCGTTTTCTGGAAATTGTATCGAAATACTTTTTTTGAAAAGTGCATTTTTATATAGTTTTTCAAAATTAAATTTTAATAGAAAATTTCATTAAAAGTTAACAGATTTTTTTTTTAAATTGCGTCAAAATTTATTTTTTGTGATTTATTGTATTTTTTGTATAAAATTTCTTCAAAGTTACATTTCACAAGAAAATTTCGTCGAAATTGCTTTTATAAAATTTTGTGGAATATACTTTTGTAGAAAAAAAAATTCTTTTTTTAGAAAGATTCTAGAAAATTTTGCAAATTTTATTTTTCTGTATAACTATATAATTTTTTGTCTGAATTATTGTTTCCAAAAATTTGATCGAAATTCTATTTTTCAAAAAGTGTATTTTTATAAAAATTTTCAATGTAATATTGACAAAATATTCTTGGAAATTTTTGTCAAAAACTGCATTGAAAATTTAACAGAAATTTTAATTGAATTTTTTTTTGTAAAATTTCTTCAAAACGTCCTCAAAATACATTTGTATTAAAAATTTATTTTTTTACAAAAAATCAATTTTCCCCAAATTTTTTTCTTAAACTTTTATTTCTATATATTATATAGAAAAATTCTAAACAATTTTGCCAAATTTTTCTATTTCTTTAAAATTTCATAATAAAAAATGTTGTCCATTTCAATTAAAATTAATTTTTTTTTATAAAATTTTGTCGAAATTGAATTTTTTGTTTTGAAATTTTACTATTTGCTTTAGAAAATTTCTTTTATAAAAAATTTTGCCAATTTTTTATTTTTCTATAAAATTTCATAATAATTAATATATTTTTGTCAATTTTGTTGTAAATTAAATTAAAAAAAAAAAATTAAATTTTTCGACACAATTTCGAATTTTTTTTTAAGAAAATTTTGCCAAATTTTTATTTTTCTATAAAATTTCATAATAATTAATATATTTTTGTCAATTTTGTTGTAAATTAAATTTGTTTTATAAAATTTCGTCGAAATAGATCTTTTTTGGAATTTTTGTAAAAAAAATACATTTGACTATTGATTTTTTTTTGATAATTTTGCCAAATTTTTTTTCTTTAAAATTTTGTCAAAATTTCATTTCCTGACGAAATAGCTTTTTGCTGAAAATATTATCGAAATTATATATTTCAAAAAGTCAATTTCTATAAATAAAATTTCATACATAATTACATTTTTCGACAAAATTTTGTCAAAAATGGATTGACATTAAAAATTTAACCGAAATATTTAATATATTAAAAAACGCCTTTTTAAAGAAAAATTCTGGAAATTTTTTTTTATCAAATTTTACCAAACTTGCATTTTTGTCGAAATTGCTTTTTTCTGTAAATTTTATCGAAATTTTATTCAAAAAGTGCATTTTTTTTAAACATTTTTCTAAAAAATTTCGAAATTAGTGTCTTTAAAAGAGTTTATCAAAATTGCATTCTTCTTAAAAAATCTTTGAAAATTTAATTTTTCTATAACATTTTTTCAAAACTTTATATTACTAGAAAATTAGTTAAGAAAATTTTGCCAAATTTTTATTTTTCTATAAAACTTAATTTTTTTTTAAAACTGCTTTTTTGACAATTTTATGAAAATTCTAGTTTTTCAAAAAGTTAATTTTCATAAAAAAATTTTGTCAATACGAAAATTTTCCACAAAATTTCATCGAAAATGGTTTGCATTGAAAATTTTAAAGAAATTCCAGTATCATAGAAAATTTTATATTTTTAAAAATGTTCGTCAAAATGTATTTTTTTACATAATTTCGTTGAAATTTAATTTGGAAAATATAATTATATTGAGTTTCTTCTTTTTAGCAAAATTCTAAATAATTTTAGAAAATATTTAATTTTCTATAGTTTTTTCTAAAAATGTTATTTTTCTTAAAATTTCGTTAAAAAAAAACCCGTTGAAAACTAAATTTTTTCAAAATTTCATTTTACAGAAAATTTCGTCAAAATTGCTATTTTTTTTTTCAAATTTTACCGAAAATATATTTACATTGAAAATTTTTTTTAGAAATAATCGAGAAGATTTTGCCATATGTTTATTTTTCTATAAAATTTATCTTTTTTTGTCAATTTTGCTATTTTTTGAAAATTTTATTGAAATTATATTTTTCAAAAAGTACATTTTATAGACGATTTTGCCAAAATAATTTTTTATAAATAATTTTCGATTCTAAGTTCGACTTAAGTATCTTCTGATGATGTTCTTTGATGACAAAATAGTTCAAAAAGGAAAAATAAACAAAATAAAGATAAAATAACAAAAAATCATTTAGCACAAAATTGTAGAAAGATGCAATTGCAAAGTAAATTTTATTATTTTTGAATAATTTTTTAGAAAATACATTTATATTGAAAATTTATTTATTTTAGAAAAATTCTAGAAAATTATACCAATTTTTTTTTCTATAAAATTCCGTCAATATGCTATTTTTGAAATTGTTTTTTGTTCTAAAAATTTTACTGAAATTCTATTTTCCAAAAGGTGCATTTATAAAAATTAAAAATTAAAAATCACTTTTTTCATCGAAAACGGATTTGCATTGAAAATTTAATCGAAATTGTGTATTATAGATATTTGTTGTAAAAATTTTTATTTTTAAAAAAAATTCGCCAAAATTGCATTTTGTTTCTAAAAAAATTCGTCGAATTTGGATTATACTATAAAATTTCTTCAGAATTGTATTTTACCAGAAAATTTCGTCGAAATTGAATTTTTTGTAAAAATGTGGTAGAAAATTACATTTTTCTACAAAATTTACAAGAAAAATACAAGAATAGCGAATTTTTTTTTAGAAAAATTAATTTTCGATGTAAATATGAAGGAATTTTCTAATATAAGAAATCAAGATATTGTGGAAAATTGCAATTGTAACGATATTAAAAAAAAAAAGTTTTAGCGAAATTTGTACGAAAATTTGATTTCAATGTTAATATGAGGAATTTTTAAACAAAAAGAAATTTCAAAATATATGTTTAGAAATGATCAAATTATTATATTATTATTATATATTAAACTTTTGAAAAAATATAATTTCAACAAATTTTCTAAAAATTTTTCGAAATTAAATTTTAACGAAATTTTCAAGAAAAAATTTCAACATTTTCGAAAAAAAATCGATTTCGACAAAAATTTGGGAAAAATGCAATCAGAACCAAATTTCCCAGAAAAATTTTGTTATATGAAATTTTCTATAAAATAGCAATTTTTCGACGTTTTTAAGTTCTAAAATTTTTCTTAGAAAAATGCAATTTCAACTTTTTTTTAGAGAAATGCAATTTCAGCCTAGTTTTAAAAAAAAAATATATTTCAATGAAATTTTGTAGAAAAATTTAGTTTCGAATAAATTGCAAGGAATTGTTATTTCATTAATCATAATAAAAAAAGAAATACATTTTTCTGCGAGAAGGGACATGAATGTTGTTTACATGGTTGTGGGAGACGTATGGTTCAAGGGCAAGGGAACCCCTGATCTAAAAGAAGTTTTATAAGGTCATACTCGACTGAATATATTCGAAGACAAGTGGTGCTACCGGATTTACCAGAAGTTATTTAAAATTTCAATCATAAAGTTCACCGAAAAAAAGTTAAACTAATAGCCAATTATAATTTGTATTTGACAAAAGATAATATTCAACCTTGTCGTATAAATTGCTTATGCATATGACCGATAATACCCCCTAATCACTATCAAAAAAAAAACGCTACTAAAAATAAACCAAACACATAAATTGGTAATAAATTCCATTAGCATTCTTTATGAAATGAAAAATTAATTGAATTAAATGCAATTTATTAGCAGATAGCAAAAAATATTACCCAAAGAATTTAAATGAAAGAGAAATGCCATCAACAACAAAATTGCTACTGTTGAGCTGAGTGAGTGATATGTTCTTTCATCAGTGATAGGGATGGATGGTTGATTCACCAGTGACAGACAACAGCCGCCACTCACTGTGCTCGCTTGCTCACTCTACGTATGAGATGATGGACTTGTGGAATAAAATATGTACATTAATTATCTTTTTAGAATGACTGACACTTGGCCCATCTCACGCATGATACGACAGCCGGCACTTGATGGTTGGTCGGTCGGTTCAGGAGATGAACCATCATTGGGCTGATGGTCGCCGGAATGCACTGCAGAAAATTAATCTAATAATAATGAATAAGTAATACATTGAATGTAGGTCATAAAATACAAATTTATAAATTTTAAATTATTAATAACATATTCTGCAATATATGCATAACTACCAAAGATAAAAATCCAATTGCATTTTCTTTCTACTTTCCCATATGCTCAGTCTTTATGAGTTCTCTCTCAAAACTCTCAACGCCACCAACATTTGAAAATTATTAGCCTGGAGATTAGATAGATAAAATACAGAGTATTTTGTACAGGTTCACAACTTTGAGTTGGTAACACTGCTTTATTTGACAACCGATTTAACAGCTGATAGTTGCTTTTAGTTTAGTTTTTTTGTTTAGGCAGTCATTTCATCATGGATAGACTGATACGAGAGCAACGTTTGTAAATTGTTGAAATTTTCTATCAAAATAATAGTTCTGTTGGTCAAACTACAAACATCAGCGATGAAACTAATTTCTGGTTGCATGGTTACGCAAATAATTATTTGGTATTTGGATCGACAATCGACAAACTTTTGTCGAAACTCCTTTATATCCACAGACAAATAAAATTTGTTGAGCTTTAGGGACAGGTGGAGTCATAGGTGCATATCTCTCCAAAAACGATGATGGGCAGAATGCTACTGTTAATTAATCTTGCAGACATGTCGTTCCAACAGGACACAGCCACATTTCACGCAGCGCACTCTACAATTAATTTATTCAAAGAAACTTTTGATGAACAGCTGATTTCACGTAATGTTGATGTGAATTAACCCCATTGGATTAGTTTCCTTGGGGCTATTCAAATCAATCGTCTAACCCACAGACTCTCTATTATACAGATGTGCCGTCGTGATTTTCGTGAGTTACGAACGAATAGAAATGATTTTCAAACGCGAAAAATAGTTTTCTTGAGTCTTTTTTTGAACTTTTTTTGTACTAAACGATCGATATTTATTTTCTAAATGTGATAATTACAAAAAATCTGGAAAATCGTTTTTAAAATACGCAAAAGAAATCACTCGCTGAAATCACTACCCGCTACTGGGCGGACCTTATTTATAACTTTATTTTCTTTGGTCTAACCAGATTCTATGTAACACTCGCTGCGAAAAGTACGTGGAAATTGGAGTTCCAAATTTTTCTTTGCTTAATTTTAATATATATTTTTGTTACTCTAAAAAATAACCGTTATATACCAAAATTTTCTCTTGGCACTTCTATTTTAAATTTATGGATAAAACACATTTATCAAATTCAAAACATTTTGGGCCTTATTCATAAAAAGTTAAAGAAGGTTTGAGGAACGCTTTAGCAGTGTTAAAGCGTTCTTCAAACCTTCATTAAATTTTTATGAACACTACTACTACTACACCACACTGTGGGGATATCTTTTAAAAAAAAAAGAGGTAGACCTATAGTTTATTATACCGTTTGGCATATTATCATTTCTGAAACGATTTAGCCATTTAGGTTATCTACTACTTCTAGAGTGTCATTTGAGTTATCTAATCCATTATAAATGAAGGATTGTTGGGTTATCTATTCATTAGAGAAGGTCAGTTGGGTTATCTATGCCTTTGTTGACGACAAATTGGGTTTTCTATTCCTCATTAATAATATATATGGGTTATACACTGCTTAGCAGTCGACCTGTTGGGTTATCTACTACTTAATAGAGGGTAATATTGGTTATCTATTTCTTTGTAAACAACGAATTGTGTTGTGTACTCCTTAGTAGAGGACCAGTTGGATTATCTATGCCATAGTTGACGACAATCTGGGTTATCTATAACTTATTAGAGATACATTTGGGTTATACAAGGCTTAGTTGATGACCAGTTAAGTTATCTGCTCCTTAGTAGAGGGCCATTTGGACTATCAACACCACTGTAAAGGATGAGTTGGATTATCTACTCCTCAGTAGAGGGTCAGTGGAGTTATCTATAACTAAAATGATGACGGTTATCAATACCCTATTAACGATACATTTGTGTTATATACTGCTTAGTAGACAACCAGTTGATTTAGCTACTACTTAGTATAGGGCCATTTGGGCTATCTACTCTTTTGTAAACGACGAGGGACGAAACAAGTGCATACACGGAAGCTATATCTAAATCTGAACGGGTTTCTTCAAATTCGGTAATGGTTGTCCTTTGACCCAGATATAAACTGCATCTTCTGGAAATGTAGTTTGGGAGGAGACATACATATATATGGAAGCAATAACTAAATCTGCACCGATTTTTTTTTAAATTCGGTAGGGATCTTTCCACCTACGAAATACTCTTAACTGACATGGTGAGACAGACATGGTTAAATCGACTCAGCTAGTGATTCTGAGTCGATCGGCATACTTTTAAGTTGGGTCTAGCTATGGCATTTCTAAGTTTTACAAACCTCTGCCATGAAACAAACTTATAATACCACATAAAACGGTCAATCCAGGGACTGGTCACTATCAGAGAATGAAGGCGAGCCAAAATTGGCGGCGGCGGCTGGCATTGAAAATTATAGATCGGCGGCGGCGGCTAAGCCGACATAAAATTGACATACGGTGGGTCTATGATAGACATTTTAACATTTAAATTAATAGTTGAAAAGTTAAGCTCGTATTTACTTTAAATAATAGATACCTTTAACTTAATTGTAAGATATTGTGTGGGAAAAAAATCATCGATTCCATGCCGCTAGGCGGCTCTATGATATACATACGTACTCTATTTTCAAAGTATGCTAAAGCCATGTATAGATTGTCAGATCGGACAATGTTATCAACCCTGTTAAAGTGCCGCAAATGTACGGACAATGACAGATTGTTAGGCAAAGGTGAAGACGATTGCCAGAAACCCTTACAATTTCATATATTTTGTAAATATTTATATGCAGGATTGCCAATAAAAATATTTTATAGACAGTGGCCAATAAAATGTTTTTCTGACTATGGCGCCATTGTCACATGCATAAACTTTGCACATATTACAATCTGCAAATTATTTCACAATGACTTTTCTGCCAACGTTGCAAAACAAAAATTTGATGTTCACACTGTTGTACGTTCACAGGGTTGGTTTTTCCCGCCATTCGTCTATACATATCTTAAGTCGAAACCGGTTGTTTCCAGGAGAGGCGGGCGAATCGACGTTTTAGTGAAATTTTAAATTTAAATAGAATGACCCCTACTGTTTTGAGCTCAACTTGATTGATTCTTTAGAATGGAGGTAATAATTTATATGTCTTTCTTTAATACATTAATTTTTTTCCGAAAATATTTTTATCTCTCTATATGTACATAATGTAATAAAAAATAAAAAATCTTATTATTTCCTTTAAAAAAAGAATTTTTATAATTATTTTTCTATTACTATCGATATTATGATTTTTAAGACATGTTAAGCAATTGCGTAGATTCTTAGAATGCAATAAAAAATAATAGTGTATATGCGTACACATTATTCTTCTATTAAGGTGACGATATATCTGCTATATAGCTATTTGCTTATCAAAAATGTAAATTGTATCTATCCATATTTTAACGTTTTTCTATGGAACGGCGACTGTGTTACAGCCGATTTTAGCCGCAAAGATCGGCGGCGGCTTCGGCTGGTGCAAAAAATGTCGTCGGCGGCTAAAATCGGCGGCTCGGCTCGGCGGCTTCATACTCTGGTCACTATCCCTGGATTGATCCTTAAGGGCCATATTAAGTGGCCAATTCTGTACCGGTTACATTACCCATAGGTCATATAAATCTTTTTGAGCCTTTGTATTGTATGATCTTGAAAACCGTAGGAGTTTTCGAGCTAAAATTTGAAAAAAAAAAAGGATTAAATTCGAGATCCGCTCGTAATTTACAATATGTACTTTGAAATTGTTATTTTTCATAAAAATGCATACTGACTTTAAAAAACCTATTGTCTTCCATGCTTCATATTTCTAGAGGATATGAATCGGATTTTCTTGCTCGAAAGCTTCTCGTAATATTTGTTTACTTAATTTATGATCTGCAGATTCATTCTCCGAAATTTCTGATTAAATCCACATTCGGAATAAAGAGTCGTGTCAGATATATCTTTTCAAACATATTCCATAAATTATTTTAGAAGGTCTTCTTCAACATTTTTGATTCTCAGCCACTTTTAAAACACATTTAAACTTGAAAAGAACATTTTAAAAACCTCCACCCAAATATCCCCTCAGTGTAACAATAAAAACTTGTAATAATTCTTGAGTGGGGCACAGTAGTAGAGCGCTCAGTAGTGGCTCTCGTCCATTGGCTGCGATGACAAGCTGTGCAATGCGAACGAGCGGGCGCTGTGCTTCTTGCTGTTGTGGTATCACTGGCAGACCACCGCCGCCGCCGCCGTTTTAGTATCTGTAATGTGGCCCATATTTTTATGGTACGGATGTATGAAAATGACCCCCGCGCTACATCAGCTGCTACATAAGATGATGTGTGTTGTTTTGTGTATGCTGTTGGTTGGTTGGATGCAAGACATTCGCATTCGCACAAGTGGTTCATTGTAGTTTCTTGACTTTTTCCACATTGCATAAAATAATTTCTTATTCTTGTGAAAGATTTGAATTGACTGCGATCTTTGTGCGTATGTCAGTCGGTCGGTCTGTACGCTTGTCTTCTATCAGCATTTTGTTGAAAAACGCTGACTAACAGAAGTGTTTCTTTAGTTATGAGAGTTGTGCCGGTAGAGCTACATACGTACATACACAAGTTAACTTTTGGCATGGTAGATGTTTTAATTTGTATAATTTATTTAAGGCACTTGAAATTATCTTATTTTTCTGTTATTTGTTTGAAAGAAATCTCAGGTGATTCAGTCAACTCTCACTATTGCGGTTTGTTTGCAAATAATTGCCGTTGTTTACACACGAGTATGTACATATGTGTATATTTATGTCACTCAAAGAATATCAATTCCTCAAACAGCTGTTTTTTAGCGATGCAACCCAAAGAAAATAAAGTTATAAGGAAGTTCCGTCAAGTAGCGAGTAGTCTATCAGTGACGAACGAATAGAAATTTGATTTCAGCGAGTGATTTTTTTGCGTATTTCAAGACCGATTTCCGCGATTTTTTTGTTATTATCACATTTAGAAAATTAATATCGATCGTTATGTACCAAAAAAGTTCAAAAAAATACGCCAGAAAACTATATTTTTCGCATTTGAAAATCATTTCTATTCGTTCGTAACTCACGCAAATGTAAACAAAGGCACGACGGAACATCTGTGTAATAGAGAGTCTGTGATGCAACCAACCTACTGTGAGCGTCAAAATAAAGTAAACACCAAATATTTATTTAAACATTGTTTTATTACATTAAGATACAAAATGATACATACAAAATAGTATTGCAAAATTCATTAGTATTTAGATAAGAATTAAATTCATAACGATTTTAGACCAAGACATAGTTACGCTAGAAAAAAATTCACAGATTACTAAAAAACTCAACATTTTACGCGTCAAAATAAAGTAAACACTTTTGCAAACAGAATATAAACGTTCATATTTAATATTTTGTTTGCCTTCCTTTTGACTTAATAACTTCGGATAATCTTCTAGGCATTGAGTCAACAAGTATTTTCGTGTAATCAGGCGATATTTTACTCCATTCGTCCTGTAATGCGATTTTTAGGTCATCTTTGCAGGAAATGTGCCTTTCTCTAATTTTTTTGTCCAGATGTTCCCACAGATGCTCAATGGGATTTAGGTCTGGGGACTGTGGTGGATGATCTAGTGTTTTTGGAGTCCGATAGAGCAACCATTCCTTCACAATTTTAGACGAATGCTTAGGATCGTTGTCCTGTTGGAATATCCAGCTCTGGGATAAGCCCAATTTGCGAACACTAGGGGCAACATTGTTTTGTAAAATGTTTAGATAATCTTCTTTTTTCATTGTTGACTCGATAAAAACTAAATTATCAGTCCCTGATGCCGCCATACATCCCCAGACCATAACGGAGCCTCCACCATGTTTAATCGACTTGACCACATTCTTATCGTTAAAGGCTTCATTTTTGCTTCTCCATATTTTTGGAGGTTTTTTAACACCAAAGATTTCAAACTTACTCTCGTCGGTGAACAGAATGTTTTCCCAAAAGTTTGGAGCCTCATTCCTATATTTTTTGGCAAAATTCAAGCGTTTAGTTTGGTTGATTTTCGAGATGTAAGGTTTTTTACGTGGTACTCGTCCGTGTAACCCATTTTTGTGCAGCGATCTCCTAATGGTGCTTGCACTTACTGATTTTCCGGAGGTTTGTGTAACTTTTTCTGCGATTTTTACAGCACTAGACGATGGATTTGATTTCACTTCTCTGACCACAGCTCTTACTTCTGTGTCTGTTAGACGCTTTGGTCGTCCTGCCCCAGGTAAATTTTCCAATGTGTGATGTTTGGCACATTTGTCCACTATTTTCTTTACAGTACAATGGTTTCGTCCAACAATCTGACCAATTTCACGCAAAGATTTGCCTTTTTTATGCAAATCTATTATTATTTTACGAGTGTCCACTGATGTTTGTTTTCCCATCGTAGTTCTTTTAAAATTTTACTTTGTTTGTTTATAATATACTTGTTTTATTCTGTTGAATTTAGGTTTTAGCACTAATTTGGTACTTCCCTGAAAACACACACAAAAAATGTTAAAAGAGTTGCCACTACTTTGAGAAATCAACGAAGTGTAACGCAAAGGAGATGCCGCTGTTTACTTTATTTTGACGCGTAAAATTGTGCGTTTTTTCGTAAAACGTGAAATATTTTCTAACGTAACTATGTTTTGGTCTAAAATCTTCATGAATTTAATTCTTATCTAAATACTAATGAATTTTGCAATATTACTTTGTATGTATCATTTTGTATCTAAATGTAATAAAACAATGTTTAAAAAAATAGTTGGTGTTTACTTTATTTTGACGCTCACAGTATATGAGAATGATGCTTTTGTTCTACCTTATATCTACTGAGACATGTTTCAATGCAGCAGCACTGACATGAAAAAGAGAGAGAAAGAAGAAAAAATAAACTTTTTAATACCGACACATGCAATTTCGCTCTTCTTATTTTATGGAAAGATCTGAGACTGTGATTCTCATAGTCTGCAAAGATTAATAACTTTTTAGATTGACTTAACGCAATATTTTCACCAATTTTAATAAATTTAACTGCATGCATTTACTGGTGCCTGCTATATGCCGGACAAATATCTTCAAAGCCGTCCAGTGAGAGTCTTTTGCACGATAGAGGAGGCGAAAGAGCGAAATTTCATGTCTCGGTATTAAAGTCTTTGACAAGCTTGCCAGTTTTTTTTAGTGCCGAATCCCCAAATTTTTATTTTTTATCCCCTAAATCCCCGAAAAAAGATTTCTTATCCCCAAAAATCCCCAGATAATATTTTAACTTACGTGAATGATGTACTTAAAAATTCATTTTGTTTGTACAAAATTTACGTTGTCAAATTATCAAATATATCTAATTAAAAGTCTTCCATCTCATCTACATCATCCAATTTTGTGTACATGTTTTTGGTATTAAAAGTTTGATCATTTCTGCCAATGGACTAAATAATTGATAACACACTGAATTTTTTTTAAAGTACATCAAAGGGTTAATACCAGCGATTCCAGTTCTTTAAAATGGAGTTGGACCAGCAGAACCCTGTTACAAGTAAACTTTACTCCAAAATAAACTTACAGCCTGTTCAGCTAAATGTACCAAAACGCAGACGTGCGATAGCTACCCAAGCAATAATTTTCTTCTTCTTATTCTCACCCAAGCGATCATGTTTTTAATTTGGTTCATTGTCACTTATCGTTTGGGTAAGAAAGCTCTTTTCTTCATCGTCTTCCTGTCAAAGACCAATATTACCTTCATGTTGTTATTGACATTTCTTAAAGCTTTTTCCACACGAAAATATCAGAACGGGGGCAATCCTATCTAACAGCTGTAAAAGTTGCAACAGCTGTTTCTAGACGATGAGAAATAATTAAAAAACCGAAAACAAACACAATTGTTTGTTTGATAGATCATTTATGTATATATAGGGGCTATATCTAAATCGGAAACCTTCTGCACCCATTTTAGTAAGTCCTTGAGTTAAAAAGGAAGTTCTTGCTAAATTTCCTAGTGGTCTGAGCATAATTGTGACCTGTACTCGGTAACAAGGATACATTTATAAACAGACGGACGGACAAAACCAAACCTATTCAGAAAGATATTCTAGGTCGATAGGTATAATAAACAATTGTTTGGGTCACCTAATTTAAGGTATTACGAAAAAATGCAAAAAGCAACAGTGTGGTTGTGAGATTTCAAAACATTTTATACAAACTAATAAAAAGAAATTTTTTGAAATTATGGTGGATACTTCAGCAAAAGATACATGTGTATGTTGTTTGGTTCATTTATCCATTTTTTATTCATTTATACAACAATTTTCACTTTATCATTCAAAAGGGCGGTAAACATAACCGACACGAATGAATTTTTCTGATCGTCTAATTTGACATTTCATTTTGTTCGTTGTGGTCTTATAAGAACCAAAATGTTGGCGATAATTGAAAGCTTCTTTGTTTACAATCAAAACAAAGTGTGCAAAAACCAAAAAGTTCATTCGCTTGCCAATAGACGTGCGAAGTGACACAAAATAAGTTACAAAAACAGGCCCTTAAATTGTTCGAAATGTCGTCTCGGAAGAATTATTTCCACTTCGTAAACTGCATTTGGTTTCAATTACGATTTATAAATATCTATAGAAATATGTATTGGCAATTGCTACAGGTCTATTTAAGTCGTACTCTAATACACAGCGAGTCAAGCTACTTATTGTACGAACTTTTGACAAAATTTTTACGGACGCATTCTCTAAAAAACTGGATTTAACAAAAAATACAAATAACAATAAAAGTAATTATAAAAAATTGCAATCCCCACCAAATCCCCGGATCCCCAAACCAAAAAATATATCCCCATTCGCAAAGAAAAATCCCCAAATTGGGTATAAATCCCCTAAACTGGCAGCGCTGGACTTTGAGAAAAATATGAAAAACCTCATTGATGCTTTTTAGAAAATGTAAGAAATCAAATCTTTGAAAGCTTCCCTCTTGCGGTTTCAAAATCTTTGCTTTTCAGTTTATAAGTACATACATAGATCATGCAACTCACCCTTTACAAACAACAAATTTAGACAGAGCATGACAGAAACGATATTATTTAACCTCTTTTCACCTCATTTGCTTTTTCCGGTTTTCATTAGTTTTTTTCCCCAAATTTAATTGTGATGTGATCCAACTATTAAATAACTGTGGGGGTTTTTTGCCCTTATCTGATAAGGATTACCTTATCGTTTTGCGTTGCCGGGTCGTCAAATACTGCTCACATTGTATTTTTTTTTTTTTTGTTGGTGACTGATAAGTGAATTCTAATGCGATTATGCACAAAAGCCTTAACGAAATTTATAACTACCGGATGGATTGTCTGATTACTAATATGAAATATGTACATAATCAATGGAATCCAAAAGAAAAGTCTGTCTATAAATCTAGAACAAACGACCTAAATAAATGCAAATAATTTTTAGGGGATTAAGAGAAATTCTTTAAATGATTTATTACTGCGACTATTTCTAAATATATAAAGTTTAATGCTGCTTAATAAGCTCTAAAATTTATTTTCCAATGAAATGTAAACAACAATTGAGGTATTTACATAAAAGTATTTTAATTAGACTAGCTATACATACATAAAGGGTGGTTAAATTGTAAGGGCCGATGTTGAATGTGAACCACACATAAACGTCAAGTTTTTTTCTGCATTTTAATTGACATTTCTCAATTTCAGACTAACTCGATTTGAACCATGGAAAGATACACAATCGAGCAACGCGTTAATGTTATTCAGGCTTATTATGAAAATGGGCGTTCAAATCAAAATGCATATCGTGCACTTCGTGATGTGTTTTTGATCAGCATAATCCACCAAATGTGTCCACAATCGGGAGAATTGTGCGCAAATTTCAGCAAACCGGGTCGTAGGAGATGTGAAAACACCTGTGTATGCTCGCCCAGTTCGTTTGGTGCAGCTTATGGGCTGGCGCCGTCATCGGGTCATACTTCTTCGAAATGAGGCCGGTCAGGCAGTTATTGTGAATGGTGTTCGCTATCTTAAGATGATAACGAACTTTTTATGGCCCGAATTGGAAGATATGGATGTGGACAATATGTGGTTTCAACAGGACGGTGCCACTTGCCACAAAGCTAACGAAACAATGGCTCGTTTGCGCAACAAATTCAATGGCCTTGTTATCTCACGGCGTGGCGATGTCAATTGGCCGCCAAGATCATTGTGATTTGACACCGTTGGACTTCTTTCTTTGGGGTTATTTGAAAGAAAAGGTGTACATCGATAAGCCAGCAAAAATTCAAGAGCTAAAGGATGAGATAATTCAGCACTTTAACGGCATAGATCCTCAATTATGCCTCAGCGTCATCGAAAATTTGGACCATCGAAAGGAGGTGTGCCTCCGAGGTCGCCGCGGCCATTTGGCCGCTATTTTGTTCCATACATAATTGAACCATACCAATATTATCAAAATAAAAATGACAATAATTTCCTAAATAATTTGTGTTTTATTTAAAATCAACATCGGCCCTTAAAATTTAACCACCCTTTACTATGGGGACTATGAAAACATTACACTGTACAAAGTTTTAAGTATTTGTATGGTCTGGAATTAAAGTTATAACCCGTTAACTTTTTGTGCAAAATGGTCCATTTGTATGGGAGTTACCAAAAGGGGCTTGGCAATAACGGCCATTTTCCAGGGGACTGTAGTTACTATAAAAGCATTACACTACACAAAATTTCAAGTGTTTTCAAAACACAACAAACAAATAGCAGAAGCGCACCTACCTTTTCTTGTAATAAAAGTAATAATCCTTTCACCATTTGTAATTTGCTGCAAAAACTAGTTTCGATAGTTGGCCCCGTGAACCGAATTGAAGACACAATCTTTTGGGGGCTACAGACACTCGAAAAACCACCTTCCGCCTTGCTCTTGCTTCCTTCCGCTGATTGGATTGTGGCTGGCTAGTTGGTGGTGTATTTTTTGTTATTGCTTTTATTGCTGTTTTTGTTTTCTTTATTCTCACTATATACAGATGTATGGATGGATGGAGCCGATATTTTTTTTATTTAATGAAAAAATGTATCTGATATTTTGCAGGAACACATCCACAGGGATTTTGCTGTTTTGTTGCACATTTTTTTAGTTAGAGAATGAATGAAAATATTTAATATATCTAAATTTCTGAACAATTTATTTGATTTGTGTTATTTATTTATGTATATGCCATTTACAACAATAAAAACACAAATTCGAAAAGAAAATTTGCTGCTGCACACAAACACACATTCACACGCGCAAACTTTGATGTTTTTTCTTCTATGTTGTGTATTTTTTATTTTCACTTCTCTCTATTCTCTTTCTCCGCACATACACTCCTTCACTTTTCTAACATTTTTCTTTTCGGATATTTTTCGGGGATTGTTAAGAAGATTCACATTTCTCACCAGAATTTTCACTTTTCTATCACACAACACACAGTTGTAATATTGTTACTTCTGTTATGCGAATTTAAATCATTAAATTAAATTTATGCACGGTTTTCTCGGCTGGCTGCATCAACTTTAATTTCTTTCTTTACGGACGAAAGTCCAAAAACTGACTGACAATACGGATATAATTCGTAATCGATTTCACTCACAACGATTTATTTTTCTTATTTAAATCGAAATCGATTTACCTAAGAATGAGAGAACAAAGAGAGACCAAAAATAGCGATGCCACACGATACAACATATAGTGGATATAAGAAATATGGCAACTCCAAAATACTTCTTTCCCTTGTTTTCTTCTTTCACAGAGAAAGACACAACATTAATCAATATGTCTTTGTCTCTTTTTCACCAATAATGGTGAGTTCGTACCAACTCGGCCGCGGCGAACCAGCCAAGCTCACAGACTCTCTATTACACAGATGTTCGTCGTGCCTTTGTTTACATTTGCGTGAGTTACGAACGAATAGAAATGATTTTCAAATGCGAAAAATATAGTTTTCTGGAGTATTTTTTTGAACTTTTTTGGTACATAACGATCGATATTAATTTTCTAAATGTGATAATAACAAAAAAATCTCGGAAATCGGTCTTGAAATACGCAAAAAAATCACTCGCTGAAATCAAATTTCTATTCGTTCGTCACTGATAGACTACTCGCTACTTGACGGAACTTCTTTATAACTTCATTTTCTTTGGCCAAGCTGACTAAAAAACCCGCGGCGGCTTATCAGCTGAACGTCGAGTGTCTGATTAATCGTAGAATTCGTATAATAATAGATTTATTGCACAACTTTGATACAAAATTCATTTTTTTAAATCTGGAAAAAACTTGCTTCACACGAGACAATATTTCCAAGCAAATGTCAAAGATTGTAGAAAAAGCACAGTGTTCTTTTCGCCTGCCTCTCTCTCCAACAAATGTTGACACTTGCTTGGTCCGGATTCACACTCGGCAATTTTTTCAAGCAAGTGTCAAAGTTTGTAGGAGAGAGAGGCAGGGAGTTCTTTCCGCCTGCCTCTCTCTCCCACAAACTTTGTCACTTGCTTCGAAAAATTTGCCGAGTGTGAATCTGCACTAATAACTAACTACAGCTTCTGTGGGGCTTGACTAAATGCCGGGTTAGCAAACTTAACCGTAATTTAACTTTAAAAACAAAACTTGTAAAAACGTGTTGTATCACTCAGACATTCGCAACAAAAATAGCATCAAATTAATTTAATTTTATATTTATTTGCATTTTATTACTTATTTATTATTACTTTTCAAAAGTTTCGCAAACATTTTTCTTTTTTCATTATTTTACTAGTTTTGTTTGCAAATGCACGTAAACTTACCGTCCAAATCAAATTTCAGCATATTCAGCCGTCCGTTTCCGATTGCTAATCGTTTGACGGATTTCCATATGTCAGATTGAATCAGTTGATTCGTTACGCTGCAGGAAGTTTTAGTGCGATTTCGTTTCTGGAAAAAATGTTGCCCTGCCCGGTCGACGTGAATTACTAGAAAATATGTTAACCTTTTAGTCGACTTTAACTTAATTCCAATATTCAAAATTCAAAAATATATTAGAAAACTGCAAGTTTGTTTTAAGAAAAGGCAAAGAAAATGATCAGCTTTTCCGATTTACACGAGGCAATTTTAGTCAAGGCAATTCTGTGTTTTTAGGAGACAGGCAGGCGGAATATAGGATGAAAAAAGTTTCTCGTACCGTACTGACAATCCATTTTGTATTTATCTCCCGATTAGTTCCGCATCACACGAGGCAACATTAGTTGCGGCTGTGATTTGAGACTTATTATCCCCTCGCCTTAGAGAGGAGGGTATAGAGTAACTTCGGGTATTGTGGAATATGCGGGTAATGTGGAACCCCCCTTTATTTCGGAAAATAATTATTATTTGGCAAGTTTGTTTGTATATACGCATAGCTTTGTCCAGATTTACACTAGGCAAGCTTTTTCAGCAGCTTATCACCAAATTCTCTTTTGAATTTGCACGAAGAACTCAAAACGTTGAGGGAGAGTTTTTTCCTCTCTCAACACAACGCGGACGGCCATGAATTTCATCGTACCGTTAGTTTTCAATTGGACTATGAGTGAAGACGCGTGTAGTCGACTTTTTTTTGTGAGCATATTCGAAGTTATTTTGTTCTACATATTTAGCATTTATCTATGTTTTTCAATTACATATTTTCGTGATCCAAGCAATACTTTTAATTGGTAAGTATATGTATTTAATACGTTTCATTATTTTTATTAATTTTGTTATGGAATAGGGGTTCCACATTACCCGAAGTTACTCTATATCATTTGCTACGAGCCAAAAGTGTAACACATCGAAGGATTGACCGAAGACCCTAAGTATGTTCGGCGAATATCCGTTTTGGGTCGTTTTAAGTCGAATGAGCAATGTCCGTCCGTCTGCCTGTATGTCTGTCTGTCTGCGGGCTGGTGCGCACGATCCCGACTTCAAAGTTGGTATGTCATAATATTTTTTCTATCTCCGGCTAAGTTCGAAGATGGGCCATATTGGTCCACTCCTTCTAGTAGCTCCTTCACAAAGGTTTAACATTTAGAGAAATATTGATTATTTAATAACTTCTATGCTACTTATTTGAATCCTCTGAAATTATACACATAGTATTAGTTTATTAGTCACTATTACCTCGAGAAAAACGTGCGAAGTTGCCACGCCCCTTTTGGTACCTCCCACACAAATGAACAATTTGAAACAAAAGTTTACCAGTACATACAAAGACTTGAAATTTTGTACAGTGGGCGTTATTGGCACGCCCCTTTTGGTACCTCCCACACAAATCGACCTTTTTATACCAACTATTAACAGCTTTTATCTTTAATACCAGTTCATACAAATACTTGAAATTTCGTACAGTGCAATGCTTTTATAGTACCTACAGTCTAGATAAAAGTGGCCGTAATTGTCACGCCCCTTTTGGTACCTTCCACACAAATGCAGCATTTTACACCAAAAGTTAACTGCTTATAACTTTAATACCAGTATATATAAATACTTGGAATTTTATACAGTATAATGCTTTTATAGTACCAAGAGTACAGAGAAAAATGGGCGTTTTTGGCACGCCCCTTTTGGTACCTCCCACACAAACGGACCATTTTGTACCAAAAGTAAACAGCTTTTAACTTTAATACGAGTACATACTTTAATGTTATTAAATGCAAATTAAATTGATAATAATTTAACTAAAACAAAAAATAAATAAATTTACTAATATTTTTTGGGACTCAAGGTGAGGGGATTCATAAGTCGGTTTACCCGACTGAACTCTTTACTTATTTTTAAACAGGAATTGCCGAAAAAGAATTTCCTCGTTTAAGAAAGAGGCAAGTTCTAAAGATAATCAAAGAAATTGTATCATGTAAATCGGATCTTATTGTGGTCTGCTGGTACTTAAATACTAGCAAAAGAGTACGATGTCTGTCAAACTCTACATATATCGAATATATGGAAAGCAAATACGGCAAATGCGATTTGACTCCGTTGGACTATTTTTTGTGGGGAGCCATTAAGGATAAGTGTTACGCCAACCATCCTGAGACGATTCATGTCTTGTAACACGAAACTGCAGACATAATCAGGGTTACCATAACCTTTTTCGGAAAGGAGGACTTTTGTGCCAGAAAAGGAGGACATTTGTAACATTTACAAAGAGAGTTTGGAACTTTCGGAAGACATTTAAAAAATACAATTTCCAATGATAATGATATGTACAACGATTTGTATTTTATAGCGCTTAGATGCCAAATCGGAGGACTATATATCTAAATCTCAACAAATTTTCTTCAAATTTGGCAAGTTTTGTACTTAGATGCTAAATTTAAATCTAAACCGATTTACACCAAATTCCACAATGTGTGTCCTTGGATCAAGGAACTCCATCCAGCTTAATATCTAAGTGATTGGATATGCAAAAGCTTCTGTAGGGCTAAAAGTCCAATTCGGAAAGAAAATTTATTTAGGTCCTATATCTAAACCTGAACAGATTTTGTTAATTTCTTCCCAGGTGCGCAAGAGTCCTTATTGACAAATTTCAGCAAGATCACAGACAGACAGACAATCGGTGTACTTTCAAGTGGGTCTAGCTTCAGTATTTTTAAGTGTTAATTATAATAAATAAGTGAAGCGGCGTTAACTTCGGCCATGCCGAATTTTACATACCCTCCACCATAGATCGCTTGTCAACTGTTTTTTGATTCGTTGAAATTTGTGGTGTTTGTTGCGTTAAGAAGTAAAATCTTGAGGTGCCTTTGTGTGGGGGCTATATCAAAACATGGACCAATGATGACCGTTGTTCGTCTGAAGTGTTCTGGATAGAAATATACCCGAATTACCAATTTTCAGCTCGACCAGTTCAAATTTGCAGTCTCTATGGCGTTAAAAAGTCAAGCCCAATCGGACAGAATATGCTAAAAATTGATCGCTATTGCTAATTCTCAATCACATGCTACCTGCTTTAAGAGTATCTGTACCAAATTGCAGTCAGCGAGCTCAATTATTGTAGTGCTAACTTTGTACTAAAAGTAGTTGCTAGTATAATTCATGTGGAGGCTTACTGTTTGTGAAAAAGTTGAATTTGTAACAAAAGGAGGACAAATCCATCATTTTTGAAAAAGGAGGGAGGACGGGAGGACACTGTTTAAAAAGGAGGACATGTCCTCCGAAAGGAGGACGTATGGTAACCCTGGACATAATAAAAAATGTGTTGGCAAATTGGGTCCACACAGAATTGGCTACTGCAAAGTCAGCCTCGAAAGCCATATGAATGAAGTGGTGTTATATCATTAACGGGATTGTTGAGGCATTTCAATAAAGGTAAAATCATTGAAAAATATTTATTTTTATGTACAGCCAGTAATTAGTAAGCAGCCCCGTCATCAGACTATGATGCAGTGGAATAATCAGCTACTTATCCAAAACAGTATGGTTAACGCAACCACAAAAAAAATTATGAAGGAACAATCCGATCTTCCGATGACAAGCTCTAGTTTGAAAATACTGACACGATTTGGATCCTGAAATGTAAGGACGCCTTTGGAACCTGCGCGCCTAGTTCTGCAAAGAGCTAAATATGTTTCTAGCTGTTTCTAGGAATTTGTGAAACCACCTGGGCTGGTGCAGGGGAACAAACATCATCGGATGGTCTCACCCTATTATTCTCGAATACACCTGAAAATATCCCTAAATATAACGGCGTCGGTTTTTTCTTGTCAAAAACAGCGAGGGAGGCTCGCTGTTAATTGGAAACCTGTCTCTGACAGCCACATCCATAAGATACATACACGCGCACGTCATTTTACCTGCATCCAATGCTACGCCCCATCAGATGCTTATAGCTCCAGTAAGGACGAATTCGTATCGTTGATAAAGCAATTAGCGAGAGCATCCATGGTGACATATAATGGGTGATTTAAACGCACAAATTGGAGCTGACAACTCCAACAAAAAGTCAATAATGAGCACTCATTGCCGTGAACGTAAAACTGATAATGTGGAACTCTTTGTCGAGATTCACACTAGGCGAGTTTTTTCAGCAGCTTATCGTCAAATTTTCTTTTGAACTTGCACGAAGAACTCAAAACGTTCAGGGAGAGTTTTTTTCCTCACTCTTGCCGACTGCCTCTCCTACAAAACGCCGATAATCTGCTGAACATTCAGCCAGGGACTTTCTGGGTATTGCATCTAGCAATTTGGTCATATGCGGATCAATATTTCTAAAGAAGAGCATACATAGCACAATACAGCATTTTTCAGCTCATTGATTTGCCTTAAAAAGTTCTTATTTTTGGGAAGGAGTTCTTATTTTGGGGGGACTAAGAATTGAGTCCCAAAATCATGTGTTGTACTGTGTAAGTCACCTGGCGTGGATGAAATCGCAACTGAACTATTAAAAGTAGAGGCATATAACTACAAGCGTTAACTAATCCAAACACAGACCCGTGCTTTCTGGGATAATGACAGAAGGGATATTGATAAACAATCCCAAATCCAGCAAATTTTATATCATATATAGTAAATGTAGATTAAAATAACGAATGTAATTGTTATAAAAAGCTAAATATTCAAACAAAACATAATTGTTCTGTAATATTAGATCAATAATTTTTATGAATACAAAATCCAAAATGTGTATAAAATTACATTTATTGAACATTATAAATACTGAGTTTGAGCGCCCCAGTAGGCGAGTTGGTAGCGTGCTCGCCTATGAGTTTGGGCAAAGATATGAATACCAAGATACAACGGTATCCATTCACAACGAATTCTTCACAACTAGTTCATAGATGGCGTTCTGCTGGCATAAATAAACAACAGTGTAGCCATTACACATGAATTCAAATATTTGGTGTTGCCGACTATCAAATTTGAACATTTTACTGTAGAAAATGAAATGTATGTGCATATGTAAAATGAAAAAAGTTTGTAGACAGCAAAATAATAGCTTTGTTCCTTTACCTACTGCAAGTTACTATATTTACCATTTTTACCAGTTTTACTCCAAAAAGCGTTCCTTTACTCAAAAAACTGGTAAAAATAGTATACAAATTTAAGAGAGAACTTTCAAAATGTCTTTCTCTTTTACTACTTTTTACTCGACAAATTTTTCCGAGTAAAAGTAGTAGCATTCAAAATACATTGAAAGTAATATAACAGAAACTTCAAATAGAAGAAATTTGTCTGTGCTTGCTATTTTTACCAGATTTCCGTTCCCGTTCTTTTTAAAAACATGTTTACTCAGAGAGAATCTTGAATTATTTCTCTTTTGCTAGTTTTACTATAAAAAAAAGTAAAGGAACATATCTAATGTTTTGTAGAAAAGTCGATGTTTTTGATATGCATGGAATGTTTTAAACATTATATATGTTTGACTAAATACGTTTTATTTTAAAATTAATAAATTTTTTCAAATGATGGTGCACTGCCCATTGGGAGCAGTAGCAATAATATTAAAACAAACCTATAATCCGTCAGTGTTTTTAATTTTATTTTTTGGACCTTTAGATAATTCCAAACAATCGGAAAACGCTAATCTCAAAAAAGAAGCTATTCTTCAAAAAAAGAGTAAATATTCTACCGGTTTTTTGTTTTCCTTCATCAGGCTTCTCTTCCAAAAGTTTGCCGTCCATTTCTTCTGCTTCCTTGGACATATCGTCGCTTGGATGACCAACCGACGTAACTGACCATTTTTCAGAAATTATGTTATGGCCGCCATTCGATTTGTCTAGTCAAAGTACTACGTGTGTATAAATTTTGTGCATATATATATTACCGTTTTCTCAAAAAACGGTAAATGATTTTAGACGTAACTGACACAATGCCAAAAAAAATGTTCACCAAGAGACGTAAGTTCAATATGTCACTTAATATTTCGTTTTTCCGAAATGTTTGTTCATTATTGCAAAATGTTATGGAGTACTTGCGGGACCCAGCCCAGTCGTTGCCCATTTTAGAAACGGGATCAAGGTCCAGTCCCAATCATCAGATAACGACAGTAGGAATCTCGATAATCCATTCGTAGGTAGGAACAGTAGGAATCACTAAGAAAATAATAACATGCGCGGGGCCACGCCTCCACAATAAATAACTAATATAGCCTATGTCACCCGCTAGGATAATCTAAAGATTACAGTATTTATCCCTTTTCCGTTATGTGCCTCTAAATGCCATTAAACCACAACTGTACACCATTTAATCGTTTTTGCATCACAGTGCCACTATAAGTATGTATTAAGAGAAAAACATACATTATATTCCAAAAGCTAAATTCGCACCCTTAGCCCTACTCTACCATATTTTAGCATTTTTTCACTACGGTACCATATTTAACCCTTTTTGCCCCACTGTGTCATATTTAACACATTTTTGACCCACTGCACAAATTGAATTTTTTTCTCCCACTGTACCATATTTAACACTTTTTGCCCCACTGTGCCATATTATCTTGGAAATTGTGAACAATTTATTGTTGTATCTTGGTATTTATATCTTTGGTTTGGGGGTCGTGGGTTCGAGTCCCACCACAGGCTCTGGTCTGTCGCTGCAAAACATAGCCACATGGTCTTTGTAACCCGGCTTTCCCTGGACCATAAAATTAGAATATAAATTTACTTTGTATTGTAATTCATATGTATAAATGAATAAATACTGAGCTAATTCTGAGCAAATAAATTTCTTAAATTCCATACTACACCTAAACCAAAGATATAAATACCAAGATACAACAATAAATTGTTTACAATTTTCAAAAGATGTCGTAGCACGTTGTTAGAATTGAAAAATAGATACACCTTTTCTATGTCTCCCTGTTTACCAGAGTTGCCGTTGGACAATTTTATATTGCACGCCCAAAATTATCTCAGAAAGTGCCCAAATTATTTGGAACATTTTATGTTTTTTATTTTTATTCAGTCAGAATTTATTTTTGGTTTGAGACCATATGTCCATTTACTTTCTGTCTGTTGCAAAAAAGTAATAGAAACAAATACAAAAATTGGTAGAGAGTTTTAATTGCTTGGTAGAATTGACTGCAGTTTCGATAGACACCACTCTATCATCTTCAGAATTCAGTAGCAATAGTGTATGTCTTTAACTTAAATCAGCTGAAATAGTTATGGAAGCAGTAAATTGAATTTAACAAGAACTGCTAACCAAACCCGTATTTTGCCGAACTAAGTCAACATACTAAAACTCTCATACCAATACATTTTTGTTTTTTGCTTGGGTTCGCATCGCGAACCACGAAAACAAATGTAGTTTTGTCAACGGCTAATGCCGACGTCATCGTACCTCATGTGTTTGTATGTGTTGTTGTTATCTATTGTTGGCCTGTGCTTTTGTTATTCAGTCAGAATTTATTTTTGGTTTGAAACCATATGTTCCATTTACTTTCTGTCTATTGCAAAAAAGTAATAGAAACAAATACAAAAATTGGTAGAGAGTTTTAATTGCTTGGTAGAATTGACAGCAGTTTCGATAGACACCACTCTATCATCTTCAGAATTCAGTAGCAATAGTGTATGTCTTTAACTTTAATCAGCTGAAATACTTATGGAAGCAGTAAATTGAATTTAACAAGAACTGCTAACCAAACCCGTATTTTGCCGAACTTTTTCAAAAGAGACCTCTGCATTTAAATAATTTTCTGAATCTTATAATTTCTTATTTATATTTTAGTGAAGAAAGTATTTTCGATTTTTTTATAAAATTATCTATTTCAGATATTTCAAGATTTAAAGGACGGCAAAAAAACTCTTGGAAGAGAAGCCTGGAAGAAGGAAATCGAAAAAAACGTTAAAATTTGGAGCGAAATAAAAGCAACCGCAAATGATGGAACATCCTGGAAGATGTTTATATAGGCCCCATGCTACCCAAGGAGTGAGTGAGATTCTTAGAATATTTTTTAAATTGTAGATTCTATTTTGAGATTTGCGTTTTTGCGATTGTTTGGAATTATTTAAAGATATATTTAAGACTATGTTGGCTATTAGTCTAAAAAATCAAAGTTTATTGCTTTCAATTTGATGTATCGGTCATCAATATATCTCCAAAATGGTATGCGCCCTGGCTTTTAAAAGTGCATTGTTTTGTTATAATCGGAGTTTTTCATCAGATGTTTGCATTACGGTACCGTAGTAGAAACTTTAAGTATCAAACCTACAGTCAAATTATTAGCGTAAACCAGTTATTTTTGAAGAATTTTGTAATTTACCTTCAATTGGCCTACTGGCTTTAAATTACATTAATAAAATTAAATGAAATCCAACCCGCGCAACGCAACGGGGCAGTGGACCACCATTCGAAAAATTTATTAATTTTCAAATAAAAGGTATTTTGTCAAACATATAAAGGGTCCGCTATCTAACGTTTTTTTTTTCAACTAGTGCTTATTTCGTGAATGATAACACTTAGCTCATGTCTGATTTGACAGATAATTAGTTTTATCCTTCCGCTGAACGAATATGGTTGTGTATACGCTTGAACAACGCTGGGCGATCGACTTACAGAAGATGCCGATTTTGCCAAAAAATCATCTTTTCAGATGAAGCTCATTTTGATCTTGGCGGGTATGTAAACAAGCAAAATTGTCGCATTTGGGGCACAGAAAACCCGCACGCATACATTGAAAAACCGATACACCCAAAACGAGTCACTGTTTGGTGCGGATTTTGGTCCAGAGGCATAATTGGTCCATTTTTCTTCGAAAATGAGCAAGGAGTGGCCGTTACAGTCAATGGCGATCGTTATCGGGCCATGTTGAACGAATATTTGTTCACAAAAATTGAAGAGGAGGATACTGGCAACATTTGCGCGATGTTTAAAAAAAAAAAAAAGTTATTTGGCGGACCCTGTATAATATTTAAAACATTTCATACAAATCAAAAACGTCGACCTCTCTACAAAACATTTTTATTTCTGTATACAACTTTTTTCGTTTTACACATTTCATTTGCACATTTAATTTTTTCCTGTAAAATGTTCAAATTTGATAATCGGCAACACCAAATATTTGAATTAATGTGTAAATGGCTACCCTATTTGTTATTTACGCCATCTGCAAACTAGATGCAACCTTCAGAACGCCATCTGCAAACTAGTTGTGAAGAATTCGTTGTGAATGTATACCGTTGTATATTGGTATTTATATCTTTGCCTAAACTGCATAGGTTAGACCTATCTGCAGGATAATCGATTAGGGTGAAAATGATATGTACACACCGTGGTCAGATCTTGCAATATTTTCAGTAAACTGACAAAAAATGCAACCACGTGAACTTACAACAGAGTGAACTTACAATTTTTGTCTTGCAACGTTGGCAGAAAAGTCATCGTCAATAAATTGATAGATGTGTGAAGTTTATGCATCTGACAATAGTGCCATTGTCAGAGAACATTTTATTGGCAACACTGTCTATAAAATATTTTATTGGCAATCTTGCATATAAATATTTACAAAATATATTGTGAATATATGAAATTATAAGTTTTTCTTGCAATCGTTTGAACTGACAATTTACCTATTGCTAACAATCTGAAATCACTTTGACAGAGTTGATAGCATTCTAAGATCTAACAACTTAACTTAATTAAATGATTTTAGAAATTGTTCGATTTAGTAGGCATTTTTTCGTTACAAGCTAACAATTTTAGTTTAGCACTTTGCAACGAAAACAACTGACTTCCACTAACTGGCGCATAAGCAGTAAGTGGCGGATTTCTACTATCTGGTAACAATGGAGTCATGAGTTGCGAAGAAAGAACAGTGCGAAACAGACAAAAAATTCGTGAAATGTATTTATTCAACATAAATTTACTATTGTTCAATTGTTTATATTTTTTTGCAAATATTAAAATAATTTTCCATTTTTGATCTTCTTCCCATTAATTCACAACAATCTCACCAAAAATGTGATGCCATATTAGCCCCCATACAAATTAAGCACTTATGTTGTAACGAAAACACGTCTATTATACCATTGGTTATAAGTAGGTTCGACTGTAAATTGTTTTATTTTGTTTGTTTTATTTTATGTTCAATCACGTTTTTACCTAATTTTATTTTCATACCTTCACTTTGAACGTTATGATACGTTTGTGGCACTAATCCCACACAAAATGCAACTCTCATCATTGATATCCGGCTCATGCTGGAAAACACATGGAAACAACAACAATTCGTTACTATTTACTCGCTAGAACAAATGGCAAGTGAGACATTTTTGTCGCTTCGAGACATTTTTTGTCATTTCCAGACATTTTTGTCATTTCGAGACATTTTTTGTCATTTCGAGACATTTTTGTCGTTTCGAGACATTTTTTGTCATTTTCAGACATTTTTGTCATTTCGTACTTTCAATGACCAAAATGAGAATAAATAACCCAGATTTTCCAACTGTGTGACAAAATTCATTCAAACGACTGATAAATGCAAGTTTTTCAGATCTTTTTCAAAGGCGCTAAATAGTAATAATAATAATAATTGTTGACAAAAGTCTAGAGAAAATCGATTGTTCAGTAAGTCAGATAATAGTCGACAAAAGTCGAAATGAAAATCGATTTTTTGATCATTTGCCTAAGTAAAATCGATTTCGACTTTCCGATTAGTCGAAAGTCGATTCAAATGACTGATAAATTCCAGTTTTTCAGCTCTTTTTTTAGCGGCGCTTAATATTAATGAAAATGAAAATCGATTTTCTGGCTAAGGAAAATCGATGTCGACTTTTCGATTAGTCGAAAGTCGATTCAAATGACTGATGAATGCCAGGGATGCAAAAGTTGGTACAATTTTACTTTTTTGGTACATTTTGTACTTTGATAGTTAGTAGATAGTACAATACATAAAAAATCGCAATCGATTTCACTCACAACAAGAAAAATCAATCTTATTTAAATCGAAATCGATTTCCCCAAGAATTAGAGAACAAAGAGGATATTGGAAAATAATGAGAGAACTAAAGCGCCCTGGAGACGATCAAATAATTCCATCAAATCTTTAAGTGTGTGGGTGCAATCGGCTTTCGTCGGCTACACGTACACTACACGTACGCGTTGTCGACTCTGTTTGATGAAAATCAAAAAATTTTGATTTTCTAATTTGATGGCGTTCTATTTGATGGTCACGCGTTATGTTTGACAAAAACAAGCTCAGTTGCGTAGTGAACGCCGACATGACAAGTGCGCGGATGAAAACTAATTTAGTGAACGCCGACATGGAGAAGTGCGCGGATGAAAATACCAGTTTTTCATCCACTCTTTCTTTTTCCTTTTCATGTTCTCTTTCTTCTTTTTTAACAAAACTGCTGCACAAGACAACAAAAGTAAATCATCATCCGACGACGACATAGTAACCAAACACAACGAACTCAAAATACCAACTGATGTTTGACGTATTTATTTGAACGTTTGCGGGCAACACACGAGCGCACCACACTAATACATACACACTGTTTGATGAAATTATTTGATCGTCTCCTGGCTCCTGGGCGCTTTAGAGTTGGTACATTTCTTTGGTACCATTGGAGTCAAAAAAGTACATTTTGTCCAAACGAAAAGTACAAAAACCAAATTGCTATTTTACATCCCTGATGAATGCCAGTTTTTCAGTTCATTTTTAGCGGCGAAACGAGCGAAACGAGTTAGACGGTGAAAAGAAGGTGGTTATGAGAATGTGTGGTTGAAAATAAATAAGTAAAAATACATTTGAACTGATCAATAATAATATTAATCAATTGTTTTTCATTAAACAAACGCAAATTTTAAGACATCAATAAACTTTAAAAGCAAAAATGTGTAAAAAAGTGAAAATATTTTCCTCAAGAACGATATAAAAAGGGCAGAGAATAGCAAATCGTTGAAAGAAATACCCCACAATTTTTTATAATTAAAAAATCACACACACACGCAGCACTAATACAAACACTAAAAAGTACAGTGTAGTGGTAATATTGTGGAATTAAAAAAGAAGAAGAACACAAAAAGTTAGAAAGAGAAAAAAGGTAACAGAAAACTAACAATCAGAAAAAACAGCATGGGTGATGAAGATAATAAAGCAAAGTTTTAAACGAGTAAAGTGTGTGGTGGTGGCAGCAGAAGAAGAAGAGCACAAGTGAAATAACACAAAATAAAATTATAAACCAACACAAAGATACACTCGACTCGCTTGCAAGAGAAATAAATCTCAGTGTAGCAACGAAAAACAACAATAATAAGAATTTATACAACAAAAACATTAACTTTGTTGCGAATGAAAAGTTAAATTACAAAAGTGTGATTTATATTGAAAAAATAAAGATTATTAATGAATTGGAAAGAAGAAGCAGCGGCAGCAGCAGCAGGAGACGGTGATATGTGTGTGTACGTGACGAGTCTAGTCGTGGACGACGGTGTGTGTTCAGTGCATGAAGAATTGTGAAGCAAACATCAAACGTTGAAAAGAAGAAGCAGTGGCAGAGAAGATAAGTGAGAATACAAAAGCAAAGAAACAAAAATGTCAGCAGCGCCAGCAGAAAAGAGGCTGAAGCAATAATAGATGCGAGAGAAGTTCAAACAGAAAAAGAGGTGTGTATTTTTTATGGCCGACAAAATAAAAAGTGGTGAAAAAGAGAAAAATGCAACTAAAATAACACACACAAAATCATAATTACAATAAATAATAATTTGTTATAAATATGAAATCATAAAATCACAGAGAAAAAGTGTAAAAAATACAAAGCAATCTTTGAGAAAAAAAATCAAAAGTGTCTAAATTAGTATTTTACAGCACACACACTCAACACACACACACGCAGTCAGAGAAGAAGAGGAAAAAATCGAAATTAAAACAAAATTAGACAAAACCAGACAGACAAACTAAAAAAAGCGCTGCTGCTACTGCAACAGAGAAAAAGAAACAACAAAAAAACAGCATACAGAGAAATAAAGTTAGTTCATGTAATATGTTTATAAATAAATCTTCTTGTAAAAAACTTAAACAAACCGAAAAAAGTCTAACAACAAAAACACTTTCAAACCCAGAAAAGCGAAATAAAAATAATAAGTGCAACAAATTTCATTGAGAATAAAAAGGAAAATTCATATTTTCGCCACTAATCTTTTTAATGGCGGAGGCAGTTGAATGTTGTTTGAAAGAAAATTAAAAGCAAAGCAAAATTTCGAAAAAAAAATGCAAATTCATAAGTAAATTGCTAAAAAAAAGAAAGAAATCCTCATCATTCAAGTGAAAAGTTTCTTTCGCAAAAAAATATAATAAAGAAACCAAAAGAGAAATCGAAATCTAGATTAAAAAAATATATGCATATTTAGTAATAAAGAAATAAATAACAAAAGAAATTCTTTTTGTTGGTTAAGAATCGTCTTCGTTCATAAAAAAACAACGTCGTGGATTATGGAATTGTAGAAAAGAAAATCGAATAAAAAGTGAGTTTTTTCTCTTCAATGAATTAATGTAAATGTAAATTTTTACATATATGTATGTATATTTTTTATGTTATTAACAAACAATGCCAATATTATTATTGGGAGTTTCCCTCCCCAATCATTTGTCATTATTTTTATTAGAAGTGTTGCCACCTTCTCATACGTGAGTATTTTGGTTTTTACAGTTAAGGGCAAACATCTTTATACGCCTAATTTTAATGTTTTGTGATTTTGTGGTGAGGTGAAGTGATCTGGTGAAAAGTGAAAATATGTTTTGTGACATAAATATTTGGAACATTTTTGCAATAAAAGGGAAAAACGATGCTCTCCTAAAAGTGAAAATAAGTGAAATAAGTAAAAATAATAAGATTTTAAGCTAATTGTTTGTGTACATTCATAAAAAATAAAATAATAAAAAAAAGTAGGGAAAGACTAAAGACATTGGGCCTACTGATAATACTACCCAACATTACTTATCAAACTAGGGGGAGGGAGGGGAATATGATATTAAGATTTTTTTTAGATTACACCATTTCCAAGTGTAATTCAGAAATTCTATTTATAAATAAGGACTCTTCTCTCTTGAAATTCAGATTTTCTGAAAATCAGAATTTCCATATCAAATTCAAAACTCGTCAATTGAAACTAAGATTTCCCATTTGAAAATCAGAACTCGTCAATTGTAATTCAGATTTTCCATTTAAAATTCAGAATTTGTCAAATACAATTCAGAATTTCCATCTGAAATTCAGAACACGACATTTGAAATTAAGACTTTTCTCATTTGAAATTCAGAACTTTGAAATAAGGAATTTGGAATTAGGAATTGAATGAAATTCAGAAATTTGATCCACTATCATATGATCGTGGATTGGATGAGCTGCTTCTCGAGTCAGATTCAATTTAAAAATGGTCATATTACCTTCAGGAAAATCCATTTCAAAACATATCTCCCGAAATAATGTGGAAATAAAATAATCAAACTTAATTATTTTACAAACGAAAAAAGAGCGACAAAATATTGTTTTAGTAATTTTCGTTTTGAAAATATTTCTCAAAACTCGTCTTAAAAAATATTTCGATCTGGACGGGAATAATGTGTCCACACAATGTGAAATTAATATTTTCTGGTTCTCAAATAAAAATTGTGAATTTCTATTGACAAGTTCCGAATTTAAATGAAAAATTCTGAATTTCAAAAGTTGAGTTCTGAATTTTAAATAGAAATTCTGAAGTTCAACTGAAGAATTCTGAATTACAAGTCGATATTCTGATCATCAACTGATGAGATCTTATTTTCAAATGGGAAAATCTGAATTTCATTTGACGAGATCTGAATTTGATATGGAAAATATGAATTGCAAGTGTCGAGTTCTGAATTTGAAATGGAATTTTTGAATTTCAAGCGATGAGTTCTGAATTTTTAAATGAAATTTCTGAATTTCAATTGATGAATTCTTAATTTAACTTGATTTTTTCTGAACTAAAAAAAGAGTGTTGAAGTGGAGTGAAAATCTTCTGGGTCCTTCATATGGAGGGTATATTTTCACACATAGTCCATAATTTCTGCCAGGTAGTTCTTTTTAATTTTTCGATCTGACCAAACATTTGGATAGAGCAGCTCAAACTTATCGGACGTTATAGTTTAAAAACAAACAGACCGAATTTGCATTTTTCGATGACTCTAAAGTTGTTGCAAATTTTAACATAATTTCTGCATGTTTTCCATTAAAATTAATGAATTTTTTAATTTAATTTATTTTATTTTAGTATCCGAGTTCATTTTACAAAAAAATCAATATTTCATTTGGGTTTCTTCGACCTTTAACGTGCGATAACATGAACACCAAGCGCTTAAAATACACCCTATAGACTATTAAGAACCCAAAGGCAACTTTATATGGGAATATATAAAAAAATAGACCGATGTACATTCTTTGGGAATAAAAGTATAGGTACAACCCTAAAATTTTCTTCAAATTGGATGAAAAATTTGTTCTCTAAAACGCCAAGAATTCTAATCGGAAGCTGTTTTTATGTGGGGGCAATACCAAAACCTGGACCGATGTTGCCCATTTTAACATGTACCCCACATTTTTTCAATTGATCTGGCTGAAATGTGAGAATTTGTACTTTATATTGGATCTATTCGTCACTAGTAAAAAGGGGGTAAATCGGCCCATGTTTTGGTATAGTCCCCATATTAATGGGTGCCACTTTATAACACTCTAGAAAATACATCTTTCAAAAGATCTGAAAGAAATTTAAAAATGTACACTTAATATTGGACTTGATCGTTCATAATAGAAATGGGGGTGCATCAGTCCATGTTTTGATATAGCCCCCATATAAAATTCCCCATTTATATGGGGGCTATATCAGACAATGCAGAGAACACATTTTTCAACTGATCTTCTTGAAATTAAAAGCTTTTGTACAGGTTTTTCGAATAAGAGTGATATGATTTTTTTTGAAAAAAAAGACCCACTTATAGTTATTGAAATTCCAAAGTTTATTATTTAATATGAAGAACAATCGATACAATTAAGTTCTAAATAAAACCTCTTTCAAATCGCCTCCACGACTTCTTCTGGAGGAACGAATTCGACGAACCCAATTTTCGAGTACTTTTTCCACTAAATCAAGTCGTATGCCATGAATGGCACGTTCAATATTGACTTGTAAAGCTTGAAGAGTGTCTGGTTTATTTCGAAAGACCAATGACTTCATATAACCCCACAAGAAATAGTCTAATGGTGTTAAATCACAACTTCTTGAAGGCCATTAAATATCACAATTTCTTGAAATAACCGAATCTCCAAACTTTTCTCGCAACAATTTCACTTCTTGACACTCTAGAGAACACATTTTTCAATTTATCTGGGTGACCGTTATACGGTCAATGTTTTGATAGGTTTAGGTCAAGTTTTTTTAACATATCGATAGCTCCATTCTAAAACTTGTTAAGTCGACTTAGCATGTTTCTAGGGATATTGCGTTTTCCTATTTCTAAATATTCTATTCTATTCACAAAACAGTACAGGTCATTCAATTTCCATCACAAAGGAATTCCACACAAATTAAAAAAATCATCAAACTTTGATCGCCCCTCCTGAAATACTACCATTTTGCACTTAGCATAGTTTACAATGGAGGTATCGATTTGTGCCTGGAATTTAGAAATTTACTCTGTTTAACCTGCAACTGTTCATAGTAATAAGGGTCCCCCTGCATTTTTTGGCATACAATCATGGAGAGTACAGGACGACGGGATGACCTATCTTCTGAAGTGCGCCAAATAATGTTGTCTTTCTCAGGAATTAGCCCAATCATGTTTTAGGTTGTAGATATTGACAATTTGGTATGACCACCTCAAGAAATATGATTTCCAAGGTGTAGCTAAAAAATAGCCAAAACTCATGACGACTATTAACGTAAATGCAGCATTTCTAGTAGAGAATGAGCGTCAAACGCAAATAACTGCAATTCCCTAAGATTTTAGCTAAAATTTTAAATAACATCGGGACAATATGATAATGATGGAAAAATACCATAAGGTTCCCAAAGTAAACTGATATGTCTGTAGTAGAAACATATTTAAGAATTATCACATGATTTTTCAGGAGAAGCAAAAAACAAAGTAAAATAATTTTAAGATTTTGACCAAATTTAGGGATTTCAGACTAATAAGGCTAAATCAAATTACAAATCTAACGCAATTAGCTGTGGCGTACATTCTGAATTAAATAACAATATATTTTTTTTTAATCTTTCCGCCTTTTTAATGACCTTGTTTGCTGTAACGTCATTTTGAATGTCACTCGTAAAATGGTCAATTCTTGGTATTGAACTCCAAAATTTTGTAGGAATATGTAGTTTAGGCTATAATCAATCATAAAATTAATTTTGATTTTTTGGATGTTACGTGATTTTGGATTTCAGATGACGATATGTACATACATATATTGTCAGATCAGAAAAATGTGCTAGGGAGCCAACAAAATAGCTTTGGTGTTAGGCACAACATGATTTACAAGGTCAATCGCATAGTTGCGTACCAATCACCCCTGTTCTGATACTCACTTCACATTCATCTCACTTCTCACCTTTACTTCACAGGACGAATAGCGAGGTGCCTGGCAACTGCAGAAAGTATTGGCTGCCTAACTTCTGCTTTAATAATGCCTAACATGTGATTTGCATTTCATGCCAAACGGTTTCAGGCGTGATAGCGACTTTTAGAACACCTCTTTCTTTAGACATTTCACGTGAGATGCTCCAAGTGAGTGCCAGAACATACTTTCTTATAAATATAAAATTTGGTGTAGCATTATTTCGCAGTAATATTCCGTAAAAAAAACCTAAATCATTAATACATAATCAAAATCATTTCATTTTATACATAACTTAAATTTCACTTCACTCAATTTAACAAAAAAAAACTATTAAATATTTTGAAGATTTTCGCACGTATTATAATTTGTAAAAATAAACGAAACAAGTGTTCGAAAAAACAACGTGATTTGGAAATCAAGGCGATAGGAAACACTTATCGTTGTGGGAACTATATGCTGACACACTAAAATTATCCATTTTTCCATTTGGGAAATCGCGTGTGTGCTTCAGCTTTTTCGCTATTAACGCACACGCGTTACCAACTAATTTTAGCTATCAGCTGATTTTTTCAACCTAACCAAAAAACGATCCTAAATTTATTGCATATACCATGATACAATAATTAAGGTAATGCCACCTCTCCACATCAAATGATCTTCTGAGACAATATGTATTCTAATAATATTAAGTGCTGTAAAGAAAAAAATAATACCGCCACCAGTTCTCTCAAATATCGAAATGTCCCACAGCAGAAATAAGTCTTTTAACTGCTATATAATAAGTATATATACATACATACCTATATAACTGAGTTCTACGTACTGCAACTTTGAAATACAATTTCTGCAACAATTTCCTATGCAAAAAGATTTTCATTTATTTAAACAGAATGACAAGCGATGTACAAAAACAGAATTGATTTAAATATCCGACATCATAGTAGTGCTTTTGTGTTACCTTTAGTGGGATTGGCCTTGCTAGCGACTTGAGTGACATGAGTAAATGATGTAAGCCACATCATTAATCAAAACTTAATGTAATTGACATAATGTCACATTATCACGCCGCCGGAGGCTGAGTTAAAAGGACAGAACGTGAAATAAGATAGGATTGTCTTAGTTCTAAAAAAAATATTAAATGCGTAAAAATTAGGATAATCTGTCAAATGCTTAAATATAATGCAAATGCATTTTGACAGCATTTTATTTTTTTGATATATGTATAAATTTTATGAATCGTGTCTACAGAAAGCGTTAAGGTTGAATTGACCTTAAGTAGCCATAGCGTAAAGCAGGCTCGCAAAGAAATTGGGCAACTTTTGAAAAACGTCAGAAAGACGTCTAAACAAAAACAGTAAATAAGATTAAGACTCAAAAATATTATGTTGCCAAATACTAGGAATATTTTTAAGGTTTGTACCCACGATTGTCAGGTCGGACAACGTCATCAAACCTGTACAAGTGCTGCCAATGTGCGGACAATGACAGATTGTTTGGCAAAGGTGAATTGACAGTGCAGAAGATTGCAAGAAAATCTTATAATTTAATGTATTTACAATTTATTTTGTAAATATTTGTATGCAGGATTGCGAATAAAAATACTTTATAGACATTGTAGCCAATAAAATGTTTCTCTGACAATGGCGACATTGTCAGATGCGTAAACTTCGCACATCCTACAAAAGAAAATGAAAACAATAGGCAAATCCGAATCCACATAATTTTTGTGGATGTAAAAGCCATGACAGGGGCGGATATGAGTTTTTACAAAAAATGTTAAAAAAAAGTTTCAAGCGCAAAAAATATGTTTTTACAAAATTTTTTTATTTTCTTAAAAAGATTGAAAAAAATCTCAAAAACACTGGGCAAAGTTTTCTAAATACAATATTTATTTAGTTATATGGATGAAAAAGGGCCGTTTGACCAAAATGTCAATATTCAAAACACTCCAACTCGGACAGTCCTAGTCCAAATCGTTTTCGTTTTTACTGCTTTTTGACGTTGTTTGGAATTTCGTTCTCTCTAGTCGGTTCGTTCTTTCAGCTTTTGATTTTTCGAGAGTGATGCCGTACGCTTTCACTTGTATTTCAGAGACAGCCTAAATCAGCTGTTTGAAAATGACATCTAAACTTATCGTTAAAAAAACCAAAATTTATCACGTTCTTTCGTTGCGTCAACGCTTTGATTCCATTGGGTAATCTTTTCGATTTAAATTTCCATAAGGCAATTAAAAATCAATGAATTCAGGTATTAAACTGCGTTCCTTTTTGTCTTAATTCAATACATAATCCCATTTCTATTATTGAAAAAGTACATTCTGCCAAATTTTCTTACACATGATCGACCACTTTGACCCTTATACAATTAATAACAATGTAATTTTGCTGAACTTAAATCGGATTAAGGAGCGGGCAAACTTATGATTCTCTCTCGAAATGCAATTACTGTCCAATAACCTCCCCCGAGGAAATTATATCGCCCATCACCGAATATCATCATTAATCATAATATCAAGGCGGTGGCGTTTAATACATAATCAGAGGTTTTTTGTGCGGTCACCTGGAAATAATTGAGCGAAGTGCCATTTCACTTGGCTTGAATGTAGGTTGCGGATGTTCGGCAAAATTGATTTTGAAATTAAATCCAAGAATATTATGTAATTAAATGGTGCAGCACAGCAATACACATGAAGAGCATCTTTGTAATTAAAGAAACTTTTTTTATTTGTATAATTACGCCAAATTACTTCACAGTATAATACTTATTAATTTATCACTGGGGATCTCTATAGGGCGCTGTGAGCTGGTAACCCTGGGTGCCAACTTAAACTAACTACCAAAAAAGTAAAAATAAAAAAGAATTAAAAATGTAGTGTAATTTCCTACAAAACCCCCTAAACAAAGTCCATAAAAATGTAGAGAAAGTCCTAGTAAACACCACAACGATGTCTTGCAGAACAAAATAGAAAATCAACCAACATTTCATGGTTTTATCTGTGTCTGGATTTCAGTTTTATTTTTCCTTTTAACATCCAACAAAAGAATAAACTTCCCCAAAAAAGAGGAACTACTGGAACTGGAAACAAGAAAAACCGCACAGATACACTTCAACGAAGTGGAAATACAGCAGCAGCAAAAATGGCTCCTACCAACATTCCAATATATAAACAAAACAAGAAAAAGTGCACAAAAGTCTAAAAAGAATCAGAAACCAAGACAGAGTCCGGAGTGGTGAAGTGCAGTGGGAGAAGCAGTAGAGGAACGAAAACAATTACCGACCGAAACTACTATGATTAAACCAAGGCAAGAAAGAGATATACACAAACTCCACCATCAACAACAATCCAAGCCAGCGAACCTGAATAGACAGAGGCAGGCAGACACAAACAGAAACAACGGACGCAAAATCTAACTAAGCCAAAAACTACTGCCGCCAACCAACAAACAAATGGCCAACATTTCCACGAGCGAGCATTATACTAAATGGCACAGCAGCAGACTTGCAACCAAGGAACAGTTTATTGCCACTTACTTCCTTTGTGGCGACAGCCACAAGAGTAACAGCAACAACAACAACGATAAAAAATAATAATAATAATAATAATGTGTCTTGCAAAGTCTGCAGAACATTTGTTTCTCGCACAAAGTTTGGTCTGGAATGGAACATAAGAGCTTGAGCGATCAGCCTGGGAATGATTGTCTAAAGAACAATGGTGACCGCACAAAAACGCTATAGTATAAGCCACTAAATATTTAACAGTTTTTGTGGTTTTATGAATTTTTGAAATATTCCAAAAGCTTCTACATTATTTTTCCTTGCCTTAATCGTTCTAGAAAAAAGTCACACATGTTAAAATAAAATAATGAAATGTATGTGTGAAATTATTTTGACCGCAATGTTATATAGAGCAGCTAGAATCTACCAAAACAAATGCTGATACGAAACGCATTTCGATTAGTTTGTACCACTTTTAATCAGCTGTTGAGAGAATCAAGACTGTTGCACACAATGGTCAGATCTTACAATGTTATCAGCAAAATGTCAAAAAAATGCAACTGTGTGAACTTCTAACCGTTTGAACTTACAATTTTTGTCTTGCAATGTTGGCGGAAATGTTATTGTCAGTACATTCTAAAATTTGTGAAGATTATGCATTTGACAATGGCGCCATTGTCAGAGAAAAATTTTATTGTTAACTCTGTCTTTAATTTACAAAATATATTGTAAAAATATGAAGTTATAAGGTTTTCTTGCAATCCTCTGAACTGACAATTTACCTGTTGCTAACAAACTGTCATTGTCAGTACATTGGTAGCACTTTGATAGAGTTGATGACATTGTAAGATCTGACCACCGTGTGTACCAGCCTTTACTTTTCGGTAACGCTTGAGGCTACTACTTAAATCCAAGCGGGAGCGTAAGGCGTCTGTCAAAATGCGAACAACTACTATTATGATATGACAGTAGTATGATATAACAGTAGGAGTAGCTAGATTATTCCAAAAATCCAAAGGCCTGGTTTTGCTAGCTTTTTGTCTTGGAGTTTTTGCAAATCGCTTATGATTTTCTTGCGCTTTTGTCAAATTGATATATCTCAAACAGCTGATTTTTTTGGTACTAACGAAATCGAAAGACAACATAATTATGGGTCACATTGATTCCACAAGACAATGAACAAGGTTTTTCAGAACTCATTGTGCTGTAAAATTCATTGATCGCATATAAATGTTCGTTTGATTTTTTTGCAGCCAGCAAATAATAATGTCAAGAAAATAATGCGAGTCTTACGAATTATTATTCGCTAGCTTGGCGGCATCAAATAAATATAGGCCACATTGTCCAGCATTGCTTAAATTTATTATATAAATATGTAACGCTTTAGGCTGCTACTTAAACACAAGTGGATGTCTAGGGCGTTTGTCAAAAATACGCCCGTATTATCAAAGTATGATGGGTGTTAGGAATAGTTCGATGTTTGCGAAACTTCACATTCCGGGTTAAAACTAGCATTTTCTCTTTGAATTCTTGGCAAGTCGCTTATGTTTTTCATGCAATTTGGCAAACTGATATATGTATTTCCTGGTATTCATATACAAAGTATTCAACCAACCGCCTCACCACAAGGAACTCAAACCAAAAAGTTTAACGGGTGTCACATTTTATTCATAATAAAATGATCAATTTAAAATACAGTGATCAGCTGATTTTCAAATTATTTGTTTACGATCTCTTCTAAATACGTATGACGTCTGTCAACAATGATTTGAAATGTATGGAACTGTTCTACAACTACAGAAGAAAGCTTCCGAATACGCCGAATTATTTCGAAAAATCTAAAATTGATAGAATCCCTTGGCAAGAGAGAGAGAGAGAGAGAAAGCAAAGACCTGCTCTCCCTTTCTAAACTACACTAAAAAAGCAGGAAAAAAGTTACAAAATATTTTTAATCATAAAAATAAAATTAGAAATAAATATTTTAATAAAAATTTTGCAAGTATTTTGTGTAAAATTACATATTTGTTCCAGTAGTTCGCCGAAGCTTATTCTGGTAGTAAGCGCGTTTTGGAGCATATTTTCGATATACGCCCCAAGTTCTCATTCACTGTCCAATACCAGTAATTTGCAGCGCATTGTACTGCCATGAGCGTCTCATAACGCGTTGACTCCGCAGTCAGCCTAATGGGGAAGTGCCATTGTGCGCGGAATGCGGCAAATTATGCAAAAATATCTGATGCTTCTTGTGGAACCAGGCCAAAACGCATGAAAAGCATAAAACGTGTGACAACGACCAACGCGATCTTTGTAAAGGGTGACAACGACCAACGCGATCTTTGTGCTTTGAGCCCTTTGGATTATTTTCTGTGCGAGCTATTTAGGATAAATGTTACGTAAAGCGTCCAGAGACAATTGAAGCGTTGAAACATGTAATCGAAGCTGCCATCGAAGAATTCGACCCGAAACAATCGAAAATGTACTGCAATACTGGGTTGATCGGATGAGGTACTGCCAGTACTATGATTACCACTGCTCGACCATTCGAGGTAGTCATATAAATGGTATTTCCATTATTAAATGACAAAAGTTCAACCTTTCCAATAAAACCAGAAATTTAAAAAATTATCAGTAATTTTTTTTATAGCCGGTTAAAGTTTAAAATGGCTGACCTAAAATTCTCAATTGCCGAGCCAGTCGTGCTAGTCATATGAATGATATTAGGCGTGTTTTCGTTACACCATAGGTGCTTAATTTGTATGGCAAGCTAACCACATTCAAGCATTATTAGTTCCCGATAAAGTTTGGTGCTTGTTAATAAATAATAATTAATCGAGTATGGTATTGCCAGATTGGGGATCCTATATTTCGCAGTATGGCATCTCATTTTTTGAGAGATTGTTGTCAATTATTGTTAATTAATGGGAAGAGGAAAAAATGGAAAATTATTTTAATATTTGCAAAAAGAGTGTAAAGAATTGAACATAGAATAGTAAATTTATGTTTTATAAACACATTTCACGAATTTTTTGCCTGTGTCGCACAGTTCTTTCTTCGCAACTGATGACTTCATTGTTACCAGATAGTGGAAATCCGCCACTTACTGCTTATGCGCCAGTTAGTGGTTTTCAGTTGTTTTCGTTGCAAAGTGTTAAACTAAAATTGCTAGCTTGTAACAAAAACATGCCTATTGTGTTCCATTATTAAATGACAAAGTTCAACCTTTCCAAGAAAACCAGAAATTCGAAAAATTATCACTATTTTTTTTTAAAGCCGATTATGTTTTAAATGACTCACCCTGTATAATTACGGAAATCAAGCGATCTGGTGGAGATGTTAAGAAGTAACCCAAAACCGGAAAAAATATTAGTGATTTTGCTGCATATGAAACGCTTTTTTATTTATTAGGACCGCCGCGAATCAGCTGGTTGAGATCTCAGGTGTGTAAACACTGAGAAATTTACATACATATGTATGTAGGTCTCGAATTTTTAGCATATTTATATTTTTGAACTAGTGCCAAAAATCCGAGGTCTATACATATGTATGTCTCTAAAACAATGTAGGCACTGTGGTCAGATATTACAATATTGTCAGCAAAATGCAACAGTGTGAATGTACAAACGTTTGAACTTAAAATTTTTGTCTTGCAACGTTGGCAGAAAAGACATCGTCAGAACATTGTAAGATGTGCGAAGTTTATGCATCGGACAATGGCGCCATTGTCAGAGAAACGTATTATTGGCTACACTATCTATAAAATATTTTTATTGGCAATCCTGCATATATGTACGAGTAAATGTTTACAAAATATAAGTTATTGGCAATATATGAAATTATAAGGCTTTCTTGCAATCGTCTAAACTGACAATTCACCTATTGCTAACATTCTGTCATTGTCATTACATTGACATCACTTTGACAGTCTTGATAACATTGTAAGATCTGATCACCGTGTTTACATAGCTTGTAGCTTGTGTATGCGAGTGTTTTCGCGGAAGTGTGGGAGAATGAAATGCAAGTTCTTTCGTAAACAAATTGCCCCAATAAATTCGCTGGAGACAGTTTCCTTGAAATGTGGACTTAGTCGCAAAATAGAAACCAGCTCATTGTTGAAATCCTTTTGTGCTAACTCATTACTATATTGTTCAGTAACTTTGCAAAACTTGTGCGTTACTTTTTTTTTTTATAAAAGCTGGTATTTCATGTCCCTCCAGGGCCGGGAGGACAACAAGAACTTGGATAATATTTGGCTTTTGTCTTAGAAAAAATGGATTACAAACAATCGCCCTACATTATCCGAACCACATACTCTTATCCTTTGACAGTTCGGAAGAAGCTGCAGCAGCTGCTATTATTTTTCGTTTTGTTGTTGTTGTATTTTTGTTATGGGCCATGGTTAATGCTATGAACCGAAAAATGAAAAGAAACCCGAAAAAAGATATTATAAATATCGCATCTAAGTAAACAGACGGGCCAGAGCGTCAGACGGACAGACGGATAAACAGTCTAGCAAGTCGTGTATCTTGACGTGCGTTCCTTCTTCGTCGTGCCCATACCAACTATCTGCTGCGTTCCATCATCTGGTGGTATCCGGTGGTGGTGGTGCTGGTAGGTATGTAGAGGTGGTGTGCGCTGGAATCATTTGAACATATTTGCCTCGGCTTCCATCTTCTTCTTGACGTTTCGCCACAGAAATTGTTTTGCTTTTTTGCCGCAATAGACATACGGCCATATTGCCATGCCAGCTAGATGTTGCTGGCCTGGCCGACTGCTGCTGGTGCTGCCATTCAGCCAGCCAGCAGCATTGGTAGGTACTTGCGCATTCGTGCGTTACTTTTCATTTTGGTTTTGCCACACAGTCGTCGTTGTTGTTTTCATCCAAGAGTTGTAAATTTCCTTAAAAGCATTGAACCGGAGGACGTTGGAGGAGCAGCAGAGTGCTTAAGGCACAATAAAAAAAAACGCCAGCACAAAATCCAATTTTCCTATCTAACGTCGTTGTTGGTTTTTTCTTCTTTTCATCTTCATTTTTCTATCTGTTTTTTCCTGTTGCCTTACTCAACTTTGTTTATGGTTATTATTTTCTAAATTTATTTCTTGTAATCTTTTCATACTATGCTCTTGTTTGGTTGGCTTTAATAAATGATAAAGTACACGAATATTGGATTTAAAACCAGAGCAAGCGATACATGGTGAATATTGTGTGCCGTGGGTACGCAGTAAATTTAATATTAAAGGCAGAGCGGAGAAAAAAAATAAGAAGAAAATCAAAAATTGCCTACTTTTTTCATAAAGCAGTAGATATTTGATTGGATATTTACTTTAAAAAAAAGTAGGTGCATATTTAGATTTTTTGAAAATATAGTAGAGCCACCATTCTTCTGAAGGTGGAGAATATTTACGGCTGCTGCATCTTAATTTCTTCTCAAACTACAACTGTGAGACCAAATTTGTTCTCTAAAACCTGAATTAGGCAAACGTAACTGTAACGTTCACGATGCGTCACGAATCAGTTGATTCCATCTGTCGTATGGAAATTAGTGAAAACGTTTAGCCACCGAAACGAACCGTAAAAGGACGAATGAATGACGAAAAATTGAGGTTTGATGAAAGTAAAAGTTGTAAAACAAAGAAAAATACAACAAAATTATAATGCGCTTAAAAATAGTAATAACATTTTATAATAAGAGATTTTAATAGAAAACTAAATCAGGTTGTTGCTATATGTATTCGGTAATTACTCCAACGGGTAACGTACTGGTTAAGCTAATATTAAGTTACGGTTTCGAAAAATACAACAAAATTATAATAAACTTTTGTAATGCGCTTACAAATAGTAATAAAAGTTTATAATAAGAGGTTTTAATAGAAAACTAAATCAGGTTGTATATGTATTCGGTAATTACTCCAACGGGTAACGTACTGGTTAAACGAATATTAAGTTACGGTTTAGTTTGCCTAACCATGGCTGTGTATGACGATGTAAGGCCGCTTTAATGGAGATTTAACTGTAAAACGAACGTATTACAGAAAAACCTACCACCTAAAATGTAGCACAAATGGATTTTGTGCTATCCAATTTATTGGTGTCGATGGAGCATCTCACTCATGTTTTAAGATATTGGGCAACATATTTAATGTAAAAAAACCTCTGTTATATCCCAAAAAAAATTTTAATGCTCGAGGAAATTGTAATATAAAATACTTTTACGCCAACATTTTAATCGAGCATTACTGTTAGAAAATTACGCCATTTATCTTATAAAATTATGCATCTGAAATTGAAATTTTTCTTAAATAAAAATCAATGAAGAATTTTTTTAAAAAAAAAAATTATAGCCGAGATTTTATTGCAAATTTAAAATGTATCTAAAACAAAAATATAAGTTTTGAAAACTTTTTAGTGAAAATTTTGTAGCAAAATTTCGTTTCGAATTTTTTCTAACAAAATTTCATTTTGAAAATTTGAAAACTAGAATTTCTTTGTGGAATCATTCTAACTAAAATTTCATTGTGAAATTTTTCTAACTAAAATTGTGAAATTTTTCTAAACTTCAATGAATGATTTTTCAAAGAAAAAATTCAATATGAAAATAGCGGACATTTGATTGCAAATTTTATATGATATTTGTCTATACAGAAAAATAAAATTTTTAAACGTTTTCTATTTTAATTAATGTAACATTTTTTAGGAACATATCTTTTGTGAAGTTTTTCTAACTAAAATTTCATTGTGAAATTTTTGTAACTTAAATTTCATTGTGAAATTTTTGTAACTAAAATTTCATTGTAAAATTTTTCTAACTAAGAAGTCATTGCGAAATTTTCCTAAAAAAAATTTAATTTTGAAAATTGTTTACAAAATTTTAATTACATAATTTCGTTATGCAATTTTTCTAACAAATTTGGTTGAATGTTTTTTTAAATATTTTCAATTCATTTTGAAATTTTCTAACTAGAATTTCATTGTGAAATTTTTCTAACTAAAATTTCATTGTGAAATTTTTCTAACTAAAATTTCATTGTGAAATTTTTCTATCTACAATTTATGTAATTGTGAAATGTTTCGATCTACAATTTCATTGTAAAGGGTTTACCAACAAGAGGAGTTATTTTGGTATTCAAAGACAAATGCAATTTTTTGAGATAAATTGTCGGATGTTTATTTCATAATAAAGAGGAAGGTATGCCGTTAATATGAAGAACAACATCAGCCAAATGGCCACCACGACCACGCTTACAGGACCATATCCTTTTCATGAAATTTTCCATAACCAAATCGTAAAGTGGCTGCCCTATGTCCTCGATAGCCTCACGAATACTATCTTTGAGGTCTTGAATCGACGCTGGGCTGTTGGCGTAGACCTTATCTTTCACGTGGCCCCAAAGGAAGAAGTCGCAAGGAGTTAAATCACAAGATCACGGTGGCCAATTATGATCACCTCTTCGAGAGATAACACGGTCCGGAAACTTTTCCCGCAACCGAGCAATGGTTTAGTTGCTTGTGTGGCACGTAGCGCCGTCTTGTTGAAAGTAAACGTTGTTCAGATCAATACCATCCAACTCCGACCATAAAAAATCATTAATCATCTCTCGATAGCGCAATCCATTCACCGTAACTGTTGATCCAACCTCATTTTCGGAAAAGTAAGGTCCAATGACCCCGCCGGACCATAAACCGCACCAAACAGTCACACGTTGAGGATGGAGAGGATTCTCAACAATAATTCTTGGGTTTTCCGAGCCCCAGATGCGACAATTTTGCTTGTTGACGTAGCCACCGAGGTGGAAATGGGCCTCATCAGTCAAGATGATTTTTCGATGATTTTCGATTTTTCGAATTTTAATAATTTCAATACGTTGTTGAATCGTGTATCGATTGTCAATTATCAAAGAATAAAAGCTTCTAAAGTGACAGCTACCGAAATACCGGGTGATTCAAAATAACACCTCTTGTTGGAAAACCATGTAGAAACGTAAAATAATTGTATTTGGTCTACATAACTTATGGGGAAATTATGTCCGAATGAATCTGTCACTTTATATGGATGTACCAGAAGGGGCTTGAGAAATACTGAATGGTAGATACCTCAAAGGCATTGCAATGTTCCGAATTGTATGTGTTTGTATGCACTGGTATTATAGTTATGAGCTATTCAGTTTTGATAGGATTTGACCATAGAGCTTCAACACTTACTTTTATAGGACTCAGATATTATTTCCTTTAGCAAACGAAATTCTCGATGCCGGATGGCTATAAACGTAGAATGAATATGTTTAAATGACCATGACTACCATATTAAGAACGATTGGAGAAAACAATTCATTACATAAACATCGTGCCACTCTACTAAAAATCGGGATTGATATTCAAAAATCTCGGGATTCTGGATTTTTCGGGATCTGCTGTCCAAACAACACTCAAGTGGTTTATAATTAAATATTGGATGTGCATTTTTCTTTTTATTCCTTTGGCTTATTCAACGTCATTCAATCCACTAAGTTAATTTGTAAACAAAGAGGTTAGCAGTAAAATATTTCTCATTAATCTGGAATAAAAACCACAAATTGATATGAGTTCTTCCCAGACATTGGAATTGGCGTTGAACTCTGAGACAGGGCAGAGAGTAGTAATTTGACTGCTCACATAAGCAGACGCTCATTCAGTTAAAATTGTATTGCTTATCTCATTCGGTTGTTGTTGTTATACATATTTCTTGTTGTTTTTTTTTTTTATATATTCTTCAGTCACCGTGTTTGTGGTGTTGCTCTGTAGTGCCGTAGTTGGGGCACTTCTACTCTAAATTTGAAGTTATTTTTAAAGTTGCCCGCCATTCCCGCTCTGCGCTCTGCGCTCTACGCTGACGTGTTTGTTTGTGTTTCACTGTATATATCATTGAACGGGTGTGTTTTGGTTTTATTTTGGGGTATTTTGGCAACACTGGTTGTATTGTTGCCTTCTAAAAACGACAACAAAAACAACAAACAATCATAAAATGAGAGTGAATGTTAGTGTGCAAGTGCATGTGAGTTCCGTTGAGTGTTTGTGTGCCCGTCATTCAGATTGTCAGTCTATGTGCCTCTCAGTGTGTGTGATTTGAAGTTCATTCAACTGTCAAAATCATCGTCCAAAAACAGACATTTCCAAAATATTTTCGATGTGTGTTATATTAATATCTTTCGTAGGAATTAATTTCACATTTTCATGTGTCTTCCATTTTAGCATTTAGATTGTCTTAGCCTTTGATATGTTATGTAATGAGTTTTTAAAAATAAATTAAAGAAAATTAAGTGGAACATTAATTTTATATAAAAATTAATTCTGATACAAAGATTATTATTGTAATTAATAAGAGGTTAAAATAAAACGAATATTAGGGCAACATTTTCAATGGACATAAATACAGAATTAAATTTTTTATAAAAAATTCCACTGTAAAATTTATTACGCTGCAATAGAAAATTTCACAATGAAATTTTTAATAGAAAATTCACAATGAAATTTGTAATGAAAAATTTCACAATAAAATTTTTAATAGAAAATTTCACAATGAAATTTTAAATGAAAAAAAATAGACAATAGAAAATACGACGAAATTTTTTTTCGTTTTCACAATGAAATTTTCGTTAGAAAATTTGACAATGAATCTTTCAATCCAAATTTCACACTGAAAATTTTAATAGACAATTTTACAATTAAATTTTAATTGAAAATTTCACAATGAAATTTTTAAATAGAAAGTTTCACAATGAAGTTTTTAAATAGAAAATTTCACAATGACATTTTTAAATAGAAAACTAAACAATGAAATTTTTAAATAGAAAATTTCATAATAAAATTATTAATAAAAAATTTTACAATTAAATTTTTAGTGGGAAATTTCACAATGAATTTATTAGAGGAAAATTTCACAATAATATTTTTAATAGAAAATTTCAAATAAATTTTTAATAGAAAATTTCACAATGAATTTATTAGCAGAACATTTCACAAAGAAAATTTTTAATAGAAAATTTTGCAATTAAATTTTTCAATAGACAATTTCCCAACGTAATTTTTAATAGTAAATTTCAGAATAGTGCTTAGTAGAATATTTCACAATGATTTTTTTAACGGAAAATTTCACAATGAAATTTTAGTAGAAATTTCAAAATGAAATTTTCAAAATTTCAATGAGAAATTTTTAATAGAAAATTTCACAATGAAATTTTTAATAGGAAATTTCACAAAGAAATTTTTAATAGGAAATTTCACATTGTAATATTTAATAGAAAATCTCACAATGCAATTCTTAATATAAAATTTCACAATGAAATTTTTAATAGAAAATTTCCCAATGAAATTTTTAATAGATGATTTCACAATAAAATTTTACAATAAAATTTTTAATAGAAAATTTCACATTGAAATTTTTAATGGAAAATTTTACAATTAAATTTTTTATGGAAAATTTTTCAACGAAAAGTTTTAAAAGAAAATTTCACAAAGAATTTTTTAATAGAAAATGTCGCAACGAAATTTTTAATAGAAAATTTTACAATGAAATTTTTAATAGAAAATTTCACAATGAAATTTTTAATACAAAATTTCACAAGGAAATTATTGTAGAAATTTAAAAATGAAATTTTTGTAGAAATTTAAAAATGAAATTTTCAAAATTTCAAAATGAAATGTTCACAATTTCAATGAGAAATTTTTAATAGAAAATTTCACAATGAAATTTCTAGTAGAAAATTTCACAATGACATTGTTAATAGAAAATTTCACAATGAAATTTTTAATAGAAAATTTCACAACGAAATTTTTATTAGAAAATTTCACAATGAAATTTTAAATAGAAAATTTCCCAATGAAATTTTTAATTGAAAACTTCATAGTGCGATTTAGATTTCAAGATGATCACAATAAAATTTGTAATCGCAAATTTCACAGTGAATTTTTAATATAATTTTCCACATGAAATATGTATTATAATTTTTCACATGAAATTTAAGTTATTAAATTTTAAATATTTTTATATTATAAAATTAATTATATGTATAAAATGTTCGATTAACTATCTTAATGCGCAAATTTATAATGAAATAAAAAATTTTAGAAATGTCCACAATAAAATTTGTAAAATAATTTTCACACGAAATTTTTAAATTTTAGAAAGTTTCACAATTTATTTTTAAATACCGATTTCAATAGGCATGTTTGTTATCTATATATATAAAAATGGAAAAATGTTTGTATGTATGTATGTGTTTTATAGACGTTTAAACCACTGGACCGATTTTAAAATTTTTTCTTTTGTTTGAAAGCTATTTGGTCTGAGATGGTTTTGGAAAAAAAAAATTGCAAATAGTGGGCGTGGCAAATCGTTTGTTTGTGTGTTTGTTCCACTGCAGTTCTGCTGGCAGTCTACGTCAGTGGTCCAAAAATGGACGGGATCGGAAATATGGGGCAACGAAGTGGACCGGGTCCAGCTATTTATTATAAAATTGTATGTGCCATTTTTAGTAATTTTCGTTTTGAAGTTTTTAATAAAAGTTATTATTGTAGAATATTTTCCAAACATTCTTTTATTAAATATTTTCTATTAACATTTTGTTATGTCCTCTCTATTGCATGCGACCCTTGCTCCCATATTTTTCTTTTTAATCCCCCTAAAAAAGTATATTATATTCTTTAACTACTGTTTGTTGCTGACAACAACCGTGTATTCCTGCAGGAACATTCTAGAATTCTGCATTTTTCTTTTGTCATAAGCTTTAAATAAAACAACTTTAATGAAAAAAACAGCAGAATTTTTCTCATTTAAAATTATGATATATGACTTTCTATTCATAGAAATGGAGCTGGTGGTGGCAAGCGATTTATTTCTGGAGTCCTTGTGATGCTAGCTCCCACTCCCCTATAACAAGCCTTCATCTTGTTCTTTCCTCCCCAACCACCCCGAATTTGGGGTTTATCCTTCAGACAAAAAATAGAAAATAATTGTTGTTTCTTTCCTTGCCTCTTCGTACGCCTATTGTTATTTATACTTTTATATATATATATTTTTTTTTTGTTGACTTTTTGTTCTATCTTAAAGGGACAAAAAGTTTGATAGGGTATAGAATGTTTGTTGGCTCTGCTTTTTCCTGCAGTTTTTGCCTTTAAATACGAACGGAAAAGGTTTTCTGGGCGTGTGTTACACATTTTCACTTGAGGAAGCAGAAGCAACGAATATGATGAAAAACGATACAAGAAAACGGCAAAAAAAACTTTAATGTTCTTTATCCTGAAATTCCTGCGAAAATGGCTCCAACACAAACTTTAGGGAGAGAATGTGATTATTTGTGGAAGTGGAGGGAGGATGGAATTGTCGGTTGTATCCTATGAGATCCTGTGGGGGTGTGGTGTACTTGTGTAACTCAAACTTATCTTAATTAACTATGCTGCCATTATTTTGTGAAATTTGAGAACAATTTATGTTGACATTAAAAAGAATTTCATATAAATTTCTAAAAAACTTTGTTTTAAAGTATACACGAATAAATTTAATAAGCTTTTATTACTATAAAGAAGATAAGAAATACGAAAAGGCAGATGTGAAAAAAGTTAGTTGCAATGTGTTTGTGCCGATTTAAAAATAATCCATTAAATACTTAAATATAGGAAAAAATAATTTGAGATAGAATATTTCAATTTCATATATCGCTATGAAAATGTAATATAGAATTTCGCTGTGAAATTTCTATTTGAAAATTTCACTATGAATTTTTCATTGGGAAATTTTCTATTAAAAATTTTATTGTAATATTATTTATTAAAAATTTCTTAGTGAAATTTTCTATTAGAAATTACTTAGTGAATTTTTCAATAAAATGTTCTTTGTGAACTTTTCCTACAAAAGTCTCATTGTGAAATTTTCCAATACAAATTTCATTGTGAAATTTTACATTAAAAATTTCATTGTGAAATCATCAATTTTAAAATTTTTCACTCTGAATTTTTTTAAGAAACTTCGCTACGAAATCGAAATTTCGCTGCAAAAATTCCATTTGAAAATTTCACTATGAATTTTTTATTAGGAAATTTTGCTATGAAATTTTATTTTTTTTATGTATTGTGTTTCGCAAGGAATTTTTAATAAAACATTTGATTATTTTGTTCTTTAAATCGCTTTGATTTGTAAATATAGGGTGATCCAAGTAGAGATACTTTTTTCAATAGCCTTTTTTGACAGATCACGTGTGAGTCGTGTCATGCTGTCATGTTATTTTTGTTATGTATTGTTTGACATTTTATCATGGAAAGACTTACGTTTACGAAAGAACAACGTTTACGCGTGTCATTCGCCATTTGCCAGTCGAAAATTAGACTCAACGGATGGACCATCTGAGATAAAGAATGTTCTTTCAAATGATAATAAACATTCCCCATTCAATTTGAATTTTCTGTTTTTTTCTTTAATAGATCGTAAAAAATCGTAATAGATCACCCTATATTTAGATAGTAAATTTAATTTTGAAATTTTATAGTAAAAATTTCTTGGTGAAATTTTATAGTAAAAATTTCTTAGTGAAATTTTATAGTAAAAATTTCTTGAAATTTTCTTTTAAAAATTTTTTGCTGAAATTTGCTTTTAAAAACTTCATAATCTAATTTTCTATTAACAATTTCTTATTGAAATTTTCTATTAAAAATTTCATTGTTAAATTTCCTATTAAAAATTTCATTGTTATATTTTCTATTAAAAATTTCATTGTGAAATTTTCGATCAAAAACTTTATTATGAAATTTGTTAATACAAATATAATTTTTAATCTTTCTATTAAAATTGCATTGTTAATACTTCTAGTAATAATTTAATTTTGAAAAATATTATAGAAAATTTCGTGATGAAATTTTCTATTAAAAATTTCATTGTGAAATTTCGTATTAAAAATTTCTTAGTGAAATTTTCTATTAAAACTTTCTTAGAGAAATTTTCTATTAAAATTTTTTTAGTGAAATTTTTTATTAAACATTTTTTGGTAGAATTTTCTATGAAAGATTTCCTAGTAAAATATTTGTATTAAAAATTTCTTAGTGAATTTTTTTATTAAAAATTTCTTAGTGAAACTTCTATTAAAAATTTCTTAGTAAAATTTTTTATTAAAAATTTTTTGGTGGAATTTTCTATGAAATTTTCTATTGTGAAATTTTCTGTTAAAAATTTCATTGTGAAATTTTCTGTTAAAAATTTCATTGTGAAATGTTCTGTTAAAAATTTCATTGTCAAATGTTCTGTTAAAAATTTCATTGTCAAATGTTCTGTTAAAAATTTCATTGTGAAATTTTCTGTAAAAAGTTTCATTGTGAAATTTTCTGTAAAAAATGTTATTGTGAAATTTTGTAATAAAAATTTCTAAGTGAAACTCTCCATTAAAAATGTCATTGTGAAATTTTCTTTAAAAAAATGCATGGTGAAATTTTTTATTAAAAATTTCTTGGTGAAATTACATGAAACTACACTTTTCAAGTATACATTGACAATTCATTAAGTATAACCTAAAAAAAAGTACCTTACCTAAAAATTTACCTGGCAAAATCCTAATGAAATTCAATTCAGCTCACTTTTATTCCCTTGAAAATGCATTAATATAAGTCCTTTAGATGACAGCCAAGCCATAATGAATAGTATTTGAAAACGTTATATTGACCCGAAATAAATAACGAAAATTGTGCCCATTTTTAAAGTATGAGAATAGTATTGGGGACAGCGTCCTTAAATGTAACTTTTCATATCCATTCCCACCGCTCCACAAACCTCTCCAGCGCGCAACGACGCATAACAACAGCATCAGTGGGGCCACAGAAAAATAAATTCCAATTTCAGTTAAAATGGCACGTACAAACTTCATTTTCCTTCCTTCCCATCCGTTCGTCGTTGTCGTCCCCACAACTTTGGGGATTTTTTTCTGGTTCATTCCAAGCACAAATTTTTCTGTTACGGTACCACCATCATTTCGGCTTTGTCTATCTGTTTTCCTTTAATTTATCAAAAAAAAAAAACAGAAAAAATGAAACAAGACGAAGGAAAACTGGCAAAAACAGGGTATTAAAGCCATGTCATACAATATGCATGATGTGGCGGACGGGTCGGGTACAACATCAGCTACAGCCCCCAACACCACCACTGCCACCCTCAAACCCTTTGCATCGCACCGTTCCTCACCGACTTTCCCGGCTAACCGTCCAACTAAGTTGTGTTGTATGTGGCCAAACACAAAACACTCTGCCGCTTAACCCGCACCCCAACGACCCCATTTAAATAGATGGCGGCGGCGTGTGGCGTACATCGTACGTCGCATTGTGCACATAGATGAGAATATGCTAAAGCCAGGCAAAGCGCAAAGGCAGAAATGTTATTAAAAGCCATACTTTACTCTGATGAATGTTGTGGCACATGCAGCAAAAAACCAAGAGCCCCGGCAGAGCAGTAGCAGCATCATTTGCAGCCGCCTCAGCAGCTCTTACACAGCTTCCGTCTCTGCCACAGTTGCTGCTACAATATTTTGTTAGTCTCCTCTCCTCTACTCCCCTCTCATTCTCCATTGAGTCGGCTTTTCCCAAAGACTAAAAAATAATAAAAATCTGCACCGATAAAAACAGTAACGCGCAACGTTGAGGGGCGAAACGATGCTAACACCCACATTGCCACCCCCTGACCTGACGTTGACGCCGAAACCGACCGATATTAGAGCACCGAGACAAATAAACAAAACTCAGCGACGGCGTTGACGCAAACTAGGTGTTGCCAACCCAATTTGTTTGGTCGATGGGATTTAAAGGGGAAATGGGGACAGGCCAACGAGCTTGAAATTGGAATGTAAAGCAAGAAAAAAATCATGCAATGGGAAGAAATTGAAATAAGATCTGCAAAATAATATTTAAAGTGAAATTCTTGGCTACACAGAGAGAAAAGGCAATTGTCGTTGTTATTGGGGTAATTTATTGAAAAGCGTATCGCAGAAATAGATTTGTTGAGAATTTCCTTATGCATTCCTTGAAATAGGTAGATGTTACGGATATTAAAGGTATGTTTTACCCAATTCGGAAAAGAAGAGAAAAAATCTATTGGAATTTCAACTAAAAGTTCGAGAGAAGACAAAAAATAAATTTTCATAAGGAAAAAAATTTAAACAGACGCCGAGATTATTGCTCGGCGAATTTTAAAATAAAAAGAAAAAATAATATGCACGTTATCGATAAATTTTAAAAAGTCGAAAATGAAGTATGATTGTTACAGGACAATATTATGACATTTCTTTCTTATCGAATTCTGCGTCAAGATGGAAATGGAAGAATGAAACTATTACTCAAAGGGCCGTGGGGGCCTTCGGTATTCTTTAGAGTGGAAAATACCGAAAAAAATACAAAATTACTGGGTTTACGTCCCTTTCGCCACTTCGCAGGAAATAATTAAAAAAACAGTAACATAAAGGCCGACAGAATGTTTTAAAATTGTTATAAAAAAAGATGGATAAATATTTTTCAAATGTTTTGCCTTTATTAAAATGCCTCAACATTCCGGTTAATGATGTTAACACATTTTCGATTGTGTGGCCCTCTATGGCTGCAGTAGCGATTTCAATTTCGCGTTTCAAGTCATGAATCGTCTCTGGATGGTTGGCGTAGCACTTATCCTTAACAGCTCCCCACAAAAACTATTCCAGCGGTAACTTCACGTATTCTCTTCAAGTTACGCTCAGAGATGCACTCAATTGACCTCTCGCAGATATATAGTCTCAATTAACGTCTAGCCGAGAGAAGCGAAATTTTAAAATATAATGTACAAAAATTACAATCTTTCGTTACATCAGATCCTTAATTGAATGCCACCAAAAAGACGTACCGAAAAACAAGTCAAGTTGGTTTTAAAAATATGACCGGTATAATGGTGTTTAAATAAATTTACAAAATCCTTAAAGAATGACACTCTATCAAAGACTACAGAGCTCATATTCAATGTCACAAAAAAAATACCGACATTTAAGTGCATGTTGTCTTTAAAAAGGTGATATAAAAAATTACTACAATTTCATGTACAAAATGTTTAGATTGACATACTTTTAAGAAAAACGTATTCTTAATTCAATGTCACCAAATAATTTACCGAAAATGAAGGGCAATTTGATTTTAAAATGTGATATGAAAATGTTCATATCATTTTATAATGACATTCTTCCAAAGACAACATAACCACCACTCATTTTCACCAAAAGGACGTACCGATTAATAAGGACAATTTGTCTTTAAAAACATTACAACAAAAATGTATAACATTTCAATTCCAAAGACAAGGGATCCTTAATTCAATACCATTAAATGTACCGAAAATTAAGGTCAGTTTGTCTTTAAAAATAGGGACATCCAAAATTAAGTGTATTAAAATTTAATTGTGTAATTTTCATGAACAAAATCGTTTTATAATGATATTCTTCCAAAGACAACATAACCACCATTCATTTTCACCAAAAGGACGTACCGATTAATAAGGACAATTTGTCTTTAAAAACATTACAACAAAAATGTATATCATTTCAATTCCAAAGACAAGCGATCCTTAATTCAATACCATTAAATGTACCGAAAATTAAGGTCAGTTTGTCTTTAAAAATAGAACATCCAAAATTAAGTGTATTAAAATTTAATTGTGTAATTTTGTATGAAAATTTGTATGCGATATTTTCTACTAAAAATTTAGTTGTTAAATTTTCTATTAAAAATTTTATTGTGAAATGTTCTATTAAAAATTTCATTGTGAAATATTCTATTAAAAATTTCATTGTGAAATTTTCTATTAAAAATTTCATTGTGAAATTTTCTATTAAAAATTTCATTGTGAAATTTTCTATTAAAAATTTCATTGTGAAATTTTCTTTTAAAAATTTCATTGTGAAATTTTCTATTAAAAATTTCATTGTGAAATTTTCTATTTAAAATTAATTTGCGAAATTTTCTTTTAAAAATTTATTGTTAAATTTTTTATTAAAAATTTATTGTGAAATTTTGCTATTAAAAATTGCATTGTAAAATTTTGTTATTAAAAATTTCGTTGTGAAATTTTGCTATTAAAAATTTCTTTGTGAACTTTTGCTATTAAAATGTCATTGTGAAATTTTGCTATTAAAAATGTCATTGTGAAATTTTGCTATTAAAAATTGCATTGTGAAATTTTCTAATAAAAATTTCGTTGTGAAATTTTCTATAAAAATATCAGATTTGAATTTTCCAAATCATATCCATTTTTTCGTTCACTAATCGTTTACACTGATTTTCATATGGCTTCAAGATTTGAACAGCTGATTTGCAAGTTAGACAAACGTAACCGTGACGTCCCCGTAGCGTAGCATCAGCTGATTCAATCCGCCATATGGAAATCAGTGTAAACGATAATCCACCGAAATCGAAATGTAAACGTAACCTTAAAGTTAAGTTAAGGTTACGTTTGCCTAATCCATCCCTGATTAGTTATGTTACGGCGATGTTACGTTTGCCTCACTCAGACTTGATAACAATACATGTGGCATAAATATTTAATTAATTTCAGACGTTAATGGAAATATCTTATTCATTCTTAAAATTTAATTCTATTTAATTTTATGTTGATGTTTGTTCCAATTTTATTTTGAGAATCTATTTGAGCAAATTAACTTAAATATTTGGCATGAATAATGCATTCAATTACATTAGGTACAAATGTGCATAAACATACGTATTGTGCATCTGTTTCTGGCACTATACTGCTCTGTGTGTGTGTCAAATGCAGCTGTATCGTTGCTGGATAGATAATACGCTCATACATGACTGACTCTGGAGAGAAAATATATACACTTATGGCTATGACTGCTTGATACAAATGGGAAGAATAATATGAATAAATCCTTTAGCATTAGGGTGTCCCTTTTAAAAACAACAAAATGGATAAGAGATTTATTTTCGAGATAATTCCATGATTTATATGTTCTAAAGAAGAAAATATTTACTCCGGGCCACCAAAGTTTATTCCAGACCGCGTAGTCGTCTTTGGATATACCCCAGGGGAGAAATCGTTAACCCCGGCCTCACAAAAACGCTTATAACGTTATCGAATTAACTTTATTCATTTATATGCGATATCCTACTCCTTACCTTCAAAAAGCTACTGTTATGTGTGCGATGCGATTTGACATATAAACCAAGGCTTTAAATTTCGATAGCAATATTTATCGAAATTGGATTCTGTCAGTTTATGTAGTATGTAACTTCGATTTTATCGAAATTGTCCTGGTCTGTTTACCTTGCTCATCCTCCATAAGAACATAAAGTGATTCTGTAGGATAATTTAATTTATTCCCCGGTATGTGAATCAGCAAAACAACCAGCACTGCCACTCAGTATCAGATTTGAGTCTTAACGATTGTTGACATTTCGAGACAAAAAAAAATGCAAAACACAAAATGTCATTTTATGACAGATCCCAACGGTTTTGGCTGAATGGAAGGAATAAAGAGCAGCACCGGCTCCTCTGCTAGAAGATGCATAGAGCAATGTTAATAGAGTTTGTATGATTTCGGGTAACGTTATTAGAGTTTCGATGGGTGTGGAAAGGGGTGGCAACACTAAATGTATGCTTTGCATATGTGCGTGTACGTTGCCAACTCAGATAGCATTGGATTGCTGCTGCAGCCTGTTATTATTTTCTTGTTTGTTTTTTTTACTATTATTAGTTTTCTCATATAAAATGTTGAGCAAACACATTTTCTGCTCGCTCTATGTATGTATGTATTTGTGCAATTGTGCGTTTTCAAAACATATACAAATATATATCCTACAAAAAAACGACAACAATTCATACACAAATTGAAATATGCGGTATATAGGGACGGAAAGGCAAAATAACAAAAAAAAATATATATGAAAAACTTTTGTTGACGTTTATAAGTATGCGTGAGCCTTAGGCTAAAGTGAAAAACAAAATATTTGCAAAATATCCTCGGAATACTTTAGGGTGTTTAGTTTAGTGGGTAAAAACTTAAATTTAAAAAAAAATGTTGCGATAAGTTGAAAGAAAAACTTGTTTTTAAATTTTTTACTCACTTTCATTGTAAAAATTTCAATTAAAAATTTCATTGTAAAATTTTGTATTACAAAATTCAAATTTCATTGTGAAATTTTCTATTAAAAATTTCATTGTGAAATTTTCTATTAAAAATTTCATTGTGAAATTTTCTATTAAAAATTTCATTGTGAAATTTTCTATTAAAAATTTCATTGTGAAATTTTCTATTAAAAATTTCATTGAGAAATTTTCTGTTAAAAATTTCATTGTGAAATTTTCTATTAAAAATTTCATTGTGAAATTTTCTATTAAAAATTTCATTGTGAAATTTTCTATTAAAAATTTCATTGTGAAATTTTCTATTAAAAATTTCATTGTGAAATTTTCTATTAAAAATTTCATTGTGAAATTTTCTATTAAAAATTTCATTTTCTATTAAAAATTTCATATTGAAATTTTCTATTAAAAATTTCATTGTGAAATTTTCTATTAAAAATTTCATTGTGAAATCTTTTAAACAATGAAATTTCCTATTAACAATTTCATTGTGAAATTTCCTATTAACAATTTCATTGTGAAATTTTCTATTAAAAATTTCATTGTGAAATCTTTTAAACAATGAAATTTCCTATTAACAATTTCATTGTGAAATTTCCTATTAACAATTTCATTGTGAAATTTCCTATTAACAATTTCATTGTGAAATTTTCTATTAAAAATTTCATAGTGAAATTTTCTATTAAATATTTCATTGTGGAATTTTCCATTAAATATTTCATTGTGAAAGTTTTTATTAAAAATTTCATTGTGAAATTTTCTATTAAAAATTTCACTGTGAAATTTTCTATTAAAAATTTCGTTGTGAAATTGATATGGACTTTGACAATTTAAAAACTTCCAGGTCTAGATAGTGTACAGTAAATTAATTCACTTTTACGACAATTTATAAACACCTTTTGTTCGGCTAACCAATAAAGCAGTATGCAATATTTTCCCAATCACTCCTCCCTAATATACGTATCTATATGTATGATGTGTGGTTTATTCATAAATATTGCAATATATTATACATAGTTTCTTTATAAAAATATATATGTATAAAGTTATATCTATGTATATTATGTTGCTGTATATGCAAGTCTGCTCATGTGTAATAAATTTCCAACTCATACTCACACAAATTCGCAGTGACAGCACCCACTAGCATTCCCCTCCTCCTTTATATGTATATACCTATATGAAAAATATTCCTCGCCTAGATATCCTGCCTTGTTTGCTGCCGGTACGAGAGTCTATCGCCATGACATGGCCATGTTTATTGTAACTTATGACTAAGTAACTTCAGAAAAGGCAAAATGAAAATTTAATAACATTTCCTCTGAATAAAAATCAATTTCTGGCACAAAACATGTTTCCGTTGGAGTCCGCTGTGCAATACGACGAAACACCGAACACAGCTTTAAGACTTAAATTTAATGGATATGAATGGAATGGAAAACGTGATCCTGACAAAATTTTTGTGATATATTTTAGGACAAATAATTTAACTGAATTTGATAATAAAACTAATTTATTTGTCGAAAACGATCTTTGGAGATTTGGTATAAACGCTATACAATAAAATATTGAAATTAAAAAAATTCTTCCACAAAAGAAATTTGCTTTATATTGTTTAAAAAATTTAAGAAATTGTTCTCTTTACTATTAATTTTTTTTTTGAATTTTATATTTGCTTTAAAGGTCTGTTAATTCTAAAAAGTCTTTTTATTAAAAAAATCCTTCCACAAAAGAAATTTGCTTTATATTGTTTAAAAAATTGAAGAAATTGTTCTCTACTATTAATTTTTTTTTGAATTTTATATTTGCTTTAAAGGTCTGTTAATTCTAAAAAGTCTTTTTATACCCTACACCACCCTGTGGTACAGGGTATTATACGTTTGTTTCACGGCAGATGTTTGTAACACCTGAAAATAACACAGCTAGACCCACCTTAAAGTATATCGATCGACTCAGAATCATTAGCTGAGTCGATTTAACAATGTCTGTCCGTCCGTCTGTCCATGTAAAGTTGTTCGTCGACTACAGGTCGCAATTTCACTCCGATCGTTCTGAAATTTTGCAGTTTAGAGTATTTCGCAGCAAAGATCCCTATTGAATTTGAAAATTGAAATCGGTTCAGATTTAGATATAGCTCCCATATATATCTTTCGTCCGATTTGGCCCATTAGTCCTATAGAAGCTGTATTTTACATCCAATCGTTTTGAAATTTAGAATGGTCGAGTTTCTTGATCCATGAACCATGAACGAGAGTGGTGTAGGGTATTATATAGTCGGCCCGCCCGACTTTAGCCTTTCCTTACCGGTTTAATATATTTTTTCGTATTACTAATTTATATAAATTCGTCAATTCAATGAAAGTTTACATACAACTCAGTAGACGTATTTAAATTTGTTTAAATTTAAACTATAAATGAATTCCATACAAATTCGGAAGTAAAAACGAATAAATAACGTCTCTCCTGAGAAACTATAATTTTCAACTTAGCGTACTTCGGAATGAAGTTATCGGTTTGTCACTAACCTTGGTCAGCCTTTGTTGCGTGAGCGTACAGCGGCTGAAAAGTATAAGGTGATCCAATTAGAGATACTTTTTTCATAGCCTTTTTTTGACAGATCACGTGGGAGTCGTGTCATGCTGTCATGTTATTTTTGTTAAGTATTGTTTGGCGTTACGTTTACGCGTGTCAGTCGCCAATTACCAGTCGAAATGCTCGAACAAGTCATCGAAAATTGGACTCAACGGATGGACCATCTGAGACGTAGCCGCGGCCAACATTTAATAGACATAATCTTCAAAAAATAAATGCCAAAGAATGTTCTTTGAAATGATAATAAACATTCCCCATTCAATTTTAATTTTCCATGTTTTTTTCTTTAAAAAAGTAGGGAACCTCGAAATTGATCACGTATTCTTTTCTGTGTTTTCTTATTAGAAAGTCAAACCGACTGCGATACTCTCACCAAGAAAGCTTTTTTTAAAGCGTTTCTAGCTCTGCTTTTGCTTCGTCAGAACACAAATGCAAGAAAGAAAGAGAAAAACATACACTGACAATCTGCTTTCTCATTTAGGGCCTGTTTCTGTAACTTATTTTCGTTCGTTTACGGAGAACGATCAAAAATCTCTCAACTATTACATGAATTCTATAAAACGCAGGTTAAAAATATTTTAGGTACGAGCTCTTTACGTGCTTTTCTATAGACACACCGAATTATAAACTGCTGTGTCTTATAGATTTCTCGGAATAATTGAGTGATTTTTGATCGTTCGCCGTAGACGAACGAAAATAAGTTACAGAAACAGGCCCTTAAACACATGTGTATATTCTCTCTCTCTCTCTCTCTGCAGTCGGTATGACATGTTGCGTCGTTGTTTTAGTAGTGACTTTGAGCAATTTTCGCATTGCTTTGCTTCGGTGTGCGGTCTGCAGTCAGCACTAAGGCTGGGTTAGGCAAAACTAACCGTAACTTACCTTTGGCGCAGCCGTAATGTTGCCCACTGGAGCAATTACCCAGAACTAGAATTACGTGCCATATGACTCAGACACTCACCACCAAAATTATAACATCTTTATTTAATTTTATATTTTCTTGCACTTATTTTATTACTAATTTATGATTATATTTCAAAAGTTTGGCATAATTGTCTCCTTTTTTCGTTGTTTTGCTAATTTTGTTTGCAAATGCACGTAAACGTACCGTCCATGTCAAATTTCACCAGATTCAGCCGTCCGTTTACGTTTCGTTTTCGTTGGCTAATATCGTTTACACTGATTTCAATATGTCAGATCGAATCAGCTGATTCGTTACGCTACGGGAGCGTTACGGTTACGTTTGCCTAACCCAGCCTTTAGAGATCGATAATATTTTTTTATCGAAATTTAGGCAGAAATTTAGGTTTAGCTAAAATAGATTTTTTCTCCACAAAATTTTCTCAACAATCAGTTTATTCTGTCTTCATAGGTATTGGGGGTAACGTGAAGAAGTTAATTTCGCTAAATGATTTTCATCAAAATTTCCTTGATAAATTTTTTAGTTGAAATTCCGATAACAAATGTCAAATTTTGTCAGCTTGTCACCCCGATATGAATGAGGTAAATAATAATAATCTAACAAAGTCCTTTTTCGATAAATTTTGTTATCGAAAGTTAAAACAACAATTTAATCGGAAAATCGGGTCATATATTATAGCGTTTTCTTACATGGCAAACCCGGTAATATACTTACGGTGCTTTCTTTCAATTTAAAAAGGTATTCTGTAAATTTTGTCGTTTTATCGTATCTTTATTGTTGTTTAAAGTACTTCATGTTTTTTTTTTGTCTCAAGCTGGAATATAAAATATATATAAATATGAATATAAAAATAATACAAATAATATAACATAAAATTGTCGATTTTAAATTGGTACGAAATTAGATTTGTACTTGAATATATTTTGTTAATTTCTTAGTTTGACACTGGCAAACTCTCATATAACAAAGATAATTTGCTGTATAATTAAATGAATTTTTTTCTTGTGTATATTATTATTAAACAAAAATTTCTTCTCTTTTCCAGGTAAGTGCTCGTTGGACAAATTACTATCATGCATACCGGAAATAACGTAAGTTATTTTTTATTTTCGGAAGGAAGAGGAATTTTTTTTATCAATTTTGTCTATTTGAATCGAAAAGTCGATATATTCTTTTACATAAAATGTCGACTTTTTACCAGAACGTACAAAAAGGTAAACTACTTTACTACAAAATTTTCACAATTCTAAAGATTTAGCCCCAAATAATCTTAATGTTCAAAAAGGACATATCATACTTACCCCCAATTTCACAACCTCCGTTAGAGCTAATGCACAATTAAAAAATAAAAATGTTCATACAATTTGACATCTATGACTGTAGGTTAACTCTAACTGTAGGATAACCGGAGATTGTGGAATTGGCCGTTAGAATACTATAATTTTAAATATTGTCAATAGATAATGTCTTATATGAAAGATTAGGACGCCTTTGGCACAAAACAAAATATCAAATGTTGGCCGCGGCTACGTCTCAGATGGTCCATAAGTTGATTCCTCATAGAACGTGAATTTTCGTAATAAAGTTTAACGATTTGTAAACGTTGTTCAGGCGTAAGTCTTTCCATGATGAAATGCCAAACAATACTTAACAAAAATAACATGTCAGCATGACACGACTCACACGTGATCTGTCAAAAAAATCTCTACTTGGATCACCCGTTATAAGAAAAGTTCAAGCCTAAATTGACCAAGTCCATTTCGATAAATAATTTTTAACGTAATTTCAGTAGATATTTTGACATGTTTATAGTCAGTGGTATTATTTTGTTCTACACTAAACTATAGGAGATTTCCTCCTCTATAAATTGAATGTGAACAGGTCCATTTCCATAACTTTTGGTATCGCTATTTTCTTGATAAACATTTATCATAATTTGTCAGATAAACGAACGATCGGAATTCGATCGATTTTTTTCGATCGATCGTTCGAATTATCGGAATATCGTAGTCATACATACAGGGTTGCCCATATTCGACGGACCCAACGACTCGTTGGGCCCATTCCAATCGACGAGGCTTGTCCGCAGGCAACAATCTTTGCGTCAATTGAATTTTGTACGGGAACAAATGCAAATCAACGCGAATAATCCGTTGTAAAGTGGACCGAGCCATGCCCAACTGCTGAAAACGGCGTTTTTGGGATGTTCTTGGGGACCTCTCAACACTGGCTCGTACGGCAGCGATATTCTCGGCCGATCGCCTTGGTCGACTTTTATTTGGCCTCTTCGGATTAGAAAGAGCCTCACCAGTCGAAAATTTTTCGTATAAACGCTTAATGGTGTTCTTAGAAGGCGCACTTCTCACATTTTTTAATATTTTAAAAGCACGTTGACTTGACATCTTCTGTTGAATGTAAATTTCAACTATTTCAGAGCGCTCGCGTGGCGTGTATTGTTCCATGGTAAAAATCTGCTTGGACTGACGCTTCAAACGCGGTATGTCATTAAGCGATCTGACATCTCTGTCAAAAGTTATGGCGTTGCCAGATGGGTCCGTCGAATATGGGAGACCCTGTACTACAAAAACTATGTCCTGTTCTTATAAATAAGAGCACAAATTCCACGGGCAACTTTATCCGTTTACATTTCCATTTCGTTGACTAATCGTTTACATTGATTTCCATACGGCAGTTTGCATCGTATCAGCTAATTCTTTGCGCTGCTGCTAAAATATTTTTAAATTCAATAACAACTTTTATCGAAATTTATTGTTCTGTTTTCTCAGTAAGCCGAAGACATGCATTTGACAATCAGCTGGCTTCTTGGCAAAAATATGTTCATACTGTGATCGTAATGCTTGATTGATTAATTTCAGTTTCGTTTGCCGGGGTTTCAAATTTGCTTACAATTTATAGAAGAGCGTAAATTCCGCAGGTTCCTTTGTCCAGAACGTCACAACTCATAATACGTTTTTTTTGAGATGGTCATACTAAATTGTCCTACATTTCAATATCTACAACTTGATGCATGAATGGGCTGATTCCTGAGGAAGACAATAATATTTGTTATGTCATCCCATTCTGCTTAACAGTTATTTTTGTATAGAATAAATAAATCACACTTAAGTGAAAAGTCATAACTCAAAATGTGACGTTCCTTTTCTAAATGAGCGATATGTTAGCTTGAATCATCTGACTCGTTTCGCTGAGGCTACGTTACGGCTACGATTTTTTTTAAAGCAGATTTAAACAAGATTTTTAAATCCGATAACAACTTTTTCGAAATTTATTTTTCCGTTTACTCAGTAATAGGTCCAATACACGATGCCAGAATGCAGGTGCAATCAAGTGACTGTGCCAATACATTCGAAGCATAAAACACACCATCATGCTGGTGCATTATTTATTTCTCTACAAATAATGTTTGTAATTAGTTGTACAGGAATCCAGTTTGATTGTAACGGGTGATCTAAGTAGAGATACTTTTTTCAATAGCCTTTTTGTGACAGATCACGTGTGAGTCGTGTCTTGTTAGGGATTTCATCATGGAAAGACTTACGCCTGAACAACGTTTACAAATTATTCAGTTTTATTATCAAAATAATCGTTCCCCAATTGCGATATGTCCATTTTTTTAAATAAAAAAAAAAACACTTTCCTGTCGACCCACGACCTTGACACCCATGAGCAATATTTTAGCTCTCGTTAAGTGCTATATTTTTGCCATTGACCGATTCCCGATCCGACGTATCGGAATCATCGGTCCATATTTCTTCAAAAATGATGCCGATGAGAACGTAACCGTCAATGGCGACCGTTATCGTGCCATGATAACCGACTATTTGATGCCTGAAATTGAAGTTCGGCGCCATTTCCCACACATCGCACCAATCAATTGATTTTTGAGAGAACACTTCGGTGAGCACATAATTTAACGTTTGGGACACCGTTAGACTTTTTCCAGTCGAAATGCTCTAACGAGTCATCGAAAATTGGACTCAACGGATGGGCCATCTGAGACGTAGCCGCGGCCAACAGATAGACATAATCTTCAAAAAATAAATGTCAAAGAATTCTCTTTCAAATGATAATAAACATTCCCCATTCAATTTCAACCTCGAAATGGATCACGCTATACAATAACCTAAATACCAATCTCTGTTTGATATTACACCATCAGCTTGTGCATTCCACTACAAGCCCATGCACGATCATGCTGGCGTCGTGTATGGGCCCTATGAGCTTCTTACAAAAAATATGATCTTACCGTGATCGTTATGCTTGATTAATTAAATTATCAATTACAGCTATAACTAATTAATTACAACTATAATAAATTAAATTATTAATTATAATTATAATTAATTATAATTTGTTCGCCAGCTTATAAGAGTTTTTTACAGGTTCACAACTTTGAATTGGTAACACTGCTTTATTCGATAACAGATTGAACAGCTGATAGTTGCTCTTTATTTATGTAGTAATGGCAGGATGTTACTGTCAATGGTGAACGGTGTAGAGAAATGATTACAAGTTGTTCGTACCTCAATTTGTTGGCATTAATCTTGCTGTTGTTACAACAGGACGGAGCCACAAGACAACTTTCGATGGACAAACAATTTCACGTTATGGTTCTGTTAATTGGCCAACAAGATCGTGTGATTTAACCCATTGGATTATTTTCTTTGGGGTTTTGTAAAGTTATTCGTCTACGCCGATAAACCAGACACAATTAAACACATGGAAATCAATATTCGACGAGTTATTGGCGAATGCTGCAAAATTTTTTGAAAATGTAAGTTTCCAGATTATAGTCGATGTAGTCATATTTGCCGAACATAATGTTATTGTTTAAAAAAATGGTTATGGTAATCATGATAGTGAATAGATACTGTAATAATATAATTTTAGATTTTTATAACCATAACGAGTTAGTGCCGCACGTGTCGTAAATGAGAAATCAGCTGATAATATATTGTAACGTAGAAAACCATTTCGACTAAAAGTCGGCACTTAAATCCCAACATAAGAGGAATTCGATCGAAGATACATATTTATAGAAAGCCTGACTTGAAATCGAAAATATAAAATACGAAGTTTCACGTTTTTTTTCTGAATTTTGTGTAGTACAGTATACGCAAATAATATTTATTATGCTTAAAGCTGATATATAATCGTTTTATTTTTCACAGCCTTTATTATCTAATTCTCAGTTAAATTTAATTTACATTTTTGTAATGTCATCGCATTTGTCCTGTATGACACGCCAAAAGAGAAATACGAAAAATTAGGTAAAAACCTTAAAGCATTTGTCAGCACAAAATTTAAGCGCACGCATTCCAAAAGAAAACCCATTAAAACTGGGTGGGTCATATGGACATCCATGCCGGGTGGAGGAGTAGGAAAGGAAGTATTTACATTTTTTGCTTATATACAACAACAGGCAAATAAACTGCAAGTATTTACGTACATACATATGTACATACTGTGTATATGTACGTATAACTACATAGTACATACATGACAGAATGATAACAAAAAGAAATATCACAGAGTACAGGACAAGATGGGTATATACAAAATTGGTATATAGGGATGTTTAAGAGGGAGGCAGATAAGTTTGTGCTGGCTTCTTGTTGTCGCTGGGGATGTCGGGTGGGCCAGAGAGAGGTGTATGTCGTGGGATCAATGTAGGGAGTCACTGATATGGCAACGCCAAACGACATGGCATAGCACACAGTAAAGTCCAGTGTGGCAGGGCCGAACGAGCATAAAACTGCACCACCGCCACTGACGAAAGAAAGAAAATCGATAAAATCAAGGGCAGACAATGTACAAAAATTAACAACAACAACGAAAACATGATGATGGCGAACCAGAAGAAGAAGTGAAAAGAACGAAACAGCGGTAAGTAAACACCACGTGGGACGGAGAATCAAAACAACATTCGACTATACTCGTTCACAGACTCTTTGATATACGAAATAAAAACACTTGCACACAGTGAGCGTAGAGAGGCAAACAGGACAACTTATAAATGCGTGAGAGAGGGAGAGGCAGAATTCAAGAGAGAGACAAGTTCCCTTAACCAAAGGTAGTCACAGTCCCACAGCGGTGTTCAGCGAAACAGTGTTGCTAATTCTATGAATTTCTGGCGAAATATCCTTAAGTAGATTTACTCAACAGAATATTTTATATTAGTTTTAAAATTTTTATTTTAAAATCTATAGCGGTATAGATGCAAATATGGTCTAAAGTGAGATGAATATTCTAGTTACAAATCAAAAATGATTTATATACCAAATAGAAATAAAAGAAAACATAATAAATTAAAAATTTTATTATTAATTTTTAAATTTATATAAAATACCAGATACTTTTGAAATAATTGTTTTCCTTGATGTGGCAAATACTACTTTCGTGTCATTCAGCTTATATAGGGTGATCCAAGTAGAGATACTTTTGTCAATATCCTTGTTTTGTTTTGACAGATCACGTGAGAGTCGTGCCATGTTATTTTTGTTAAGTATTGTTTGGCATTTCATCACGGAAAGACTTACGCCTGAACAACGTCTCAGATGGTCCATCCGTTGAGTCCAATTTTCGATGACTTGATTATGTTGACCATAAGTTGAGCGAAGTGCACGAAACACATTCCTCACAGAACGTGAATTTTCGTAATAATGTTGAATGATTTGTAAACGTTGTCTTTCCATGATGAAATGCCAAAAAATACTTAACAAAAATAACATGACAGCATGTCACGACTCACACGAGATCAGTAAAAAAAGGCTATTGAAAAAAGTATCTCTACTTGGATCACCCTATACTTTCACTTTCAAAGAAATTTCTGCACAATTAGACTAGACCAAATTAGACGAAATTATAATTTTCTAAAAAAAATCTTCAAAATTTCACTTTTTAGGGAATATTATCGATACTGCATTTTAGTAAAAAAATAAATTTTTCAAGAAAATTTCGTCAAAATTAATTTGTTTAGAAAATTTCTTTAAAATTAACTTTTTTTTATCCAAAAAGTTGTCAAAATTGAATTTTTATAGAAAATTTCGTCAAATAATTTTTTTTTAATTTGTCAAAATTTCGTTTTTACAGGAAATTACATTAAATTTGAATTTTTCGAGAAAATTTCGTCTAAATACTCGTCGAAATTTTATTTTCCTCAATTTTTTTCCAAAATTGAAATTTTTTAGAATTGGTTGTCAAAATTGCAATTTATTATTTTTGTAGAAATTTACTTCAAAATTGTACGAGTATTTTTTTATAGAAAAAGTCGAAATTTCGTTAAAATTAAATTTATGTAAAAATTTCATCACTATAGGAAATTTCGTTAAAATTACATTTTTTTTTAAAAAAAAATTTCGTGAAATTATTTTTTTTAACAAAATTACCATTTCGTTTTCGAAAGTATTTCGATGAAATATCTTTTTTTTTTTACAAAATTCCTTAAAAATTGCATTTTTGTAGAAAAGTTTGTCAAAATGAAATTTTTAAAGAAACATTTTCTCCAAAAGTTTTTGTAGGAACTTTTTCAAGAAAATTTCACCGAAATAATAAATAATGGTCCACATTTTAATGTCCTGTGGTCAATTCCTAAAAGTAATACAAATTGACAATTTTATTAAGGGAAACAATGATTTTTAGAAGTTATATAAACCACAAATAGTCTTAATCTCGGGATCGCAGAACTGATATATTTTGCGATTATACAGGGTTTTGCAATAAGAGTGATATCTCAAAACTTTTCTCGCAACAATTCAATTGTTTCAATTGCTGTGTGGCACGTAGCCACAATCGGTCAATGGGAAAAAGAAAACTCTTAACGAGAGCTAAAATATTGGTCATGGCTGTCAAGTTCGTAGGTCGACTGGAAAGTGTTTTTTTGGATTTAAAAAAAAATGGACAGCATAATTTTCAAATTTGAACGGAATGTTTATTTTTGCTCTAGCTCCTTAACGGTACGTCGGATCGGGAATCGGTCAATGGCAAAAATATAGCTCTTAACGAGGGTGTCAAGGTAGTAAGTCGACTAGAAAGTGTTTTTTTGAATTTAAAAAAAATTGACTTAGCGCACGAAAAGTTGCAATTGGAGAACGATTATTTTGATAATAAAACTGAATAATTTGTAAACGTTGTTCTTGCGTATATCTCTCCATGATTAATTTGTAAACACTACTGAATACAATGAAAAACAAATGACAGATCATGACATATTACAAATGGCCGAAACGTCACTTCAAAATCATATCATCGATATTGGAAAACCCGTTACTTAAAACAATCCCTATTTTCTTGTAAGCTTTAAACAATGTTAACTTTTTTGACGCCACTATAGTATATAATAGCGTTCAATCTTTGCTGAAAATATCGTATCTGAGTGCGTAGGTCAGTACCGGCCTTTAGTCGCACATATCTGCATATCAGTTGGCAACACTAGTTGTCAACAACAGGAATGAAACTTGAAGCGTACGCAACTAAGCTCCACAGACATAAGTACATAAATATTCACCCACAAAAGCTACACAGAACATGTTCCTTTAAAATTGGCATTAGATTTAGTTATTTTTAAAGCTGTTACCAAGTAACGCAGCGAGTGAATGAAAGGAAGATTTATTTAATTTTTTTTTTTTTTTGTTGAATTTTTGGGGGATTGATGGCGGTGGAGGAGTACACGACAACGCCAACAATGGAAGAAAAGGAAATTAAGGGATTTTACTGTACGAGTTGTTGGGATGTAAAGGGACTAGTGGCACAGGGAACCAAGAAAATAAATGATACTTTCAAATCGAAATTATAGAGCAGAAGCAGTGGCAGCATAAGTTTTCGGTTATTTTGCCATGCTCACTCTACTCTTTCCCAAGTCGTTGTAGTAATCGTTCTGATACCAAAAAAAGGAAAAAGAAAACTAGAGGCGTTAGTAACAGCAACATACACGTTCATATGTATACTTAAACTTCAAGGAAGATAGTCCCTAAGGGAAGAATATTCTAGGGACAAATATATATATACGAGTACATACGTATTTAAATGTACGAGTATTCCCAGATATTGGTTTAGGGAAATGTAATTAAAATAAAAAGATGTCGTTAAGTTCCACAGTTTGAGTAACTATCTTCGAAAGGGAGCTGACAGATATAGGAAGAAGAGATTCTTTTAAAAAGCATTGCTCTAGTCAAAAAAATGTGACAGAAATGAGACCTTATATGGAGACATTTATTTCGAACATGCAGTGAAGGTAACGAAGCCCAGTGGGGATACTATTTCACTTGAATCATTCGTCTCGAATTCTGTTATACAATACAATTGTTTTATCAAAATGGGTACTCTGTTCTTGCAACTATTTAACGACGAGGTCCATTTCCTGATGAATGGGTACGTCAACAAACAAAATTGTCGAATTTGGGACGATACCAATCCACATGAAATCTAAGAACGTCCACAGCAACATGACATGGGGTTTCAACAGTACGGCGCAACGTGCCACACACCTCATGTCACATTAGACATTCTGGACGACTGATTTGACCTCGTTAGACTCTTTCTTGTGTGGTTGTTCTTTTTGGTTTCAGGTCTGTGCGAAAAAGCCACACACCATAGCGATGATTTGTGCAAATGTGTGGATTGTAGTGCTTAGCAACTTCAACAGACGCTTAAATTAAACATCTCAATAATTTAATGTATATGTAAGGCCCTTGATTTGATACAATTTTTCTTTCAAACATCTTTATATGGATGCTTAAGTTTTAAGTTCTGATGGAATGTAGAAAGTTTCTCAAAAGTCCTAAACATTTCAAAAAGGTGATTTCCACTGTTCCATTAGCAGTTCTGCTACCATAAACTCTTCCTTACATTATAGATTGCGGGAGGTATTCCTAATGCTAACATTAGCAAGTCCAACCGAATGCTCTCCCTTTGTTAAGCATGTATATCCAGCCTGAAGGATGTTCCCATTAGTAAATTCCTGTATTAACTAGCGTCCCTTCCTAGTACAAAACTAGCTGCCTGAGTGCATCAACAAGCCAAGTTATCTGGAAATATCTAGCCAAATGCTTCTGGAGTGGATCCTTCCTAGTGCTCATCTCCAAGGTAAATACTCTGACAGCGGAATACAGATTCTCCCATATTCCTTCTAGCGTTCATTCCTAATTGAAAATACCCTGACTGTTGAACATTACCTGATCCGCAGGCATCCACTCGTCGCTGGAAATTCCTTTTCTGAATAAAGCTCCCATTTTCAGATCCATATATCACATAACGTTCTTTACTAATACAATAGCCTACTTTAGGCATTACCCTTTATCAAAGTAGACCTATACACACCCCTCCTACAATTCATACGTATCAATGTCAAGCATTCAAAATATTTCAAGTATTTCCCTCCTAGCTAGAAATACTTTGCGTGAGTTTTTCTTGCTAATACTGGCACGTCCATCTTAGCGTTCTTTCATTCTAACATCTATCCCGACTGAGTGATGTTCCCATTATTAAATGTCAGTCCTAACTAGTGTGAAAACTCCGGACTTACCTCATTAGTTGTATCAATACTCAATTTCCGCACTAATTGGTTACTAATTGGTTTCCGCACCTGGCTTAGAAGATATACTTCATTCTGCGAGTGGATTTCTTGCTAGCATCAGAAGGTACATATTATAAAACATTTTCATTGCTCCTGCTACTGTATTCACATTTCTTTACTCCACTTCCATTCCTAGATGGAAGTAACCTTCCAGAGGATAATAACTTTCCCCTGGATCCCACAGACGGGAAATCCATATCCAAGCTAGAAATACTCTAAACGAGGAATTCTACTTCTCCCATTTTCAGTTCTATATACCTTCTAGTGGTCATTCCTAAATGTAAATACACTGACTGTGGAATTCAAAGTGATCTCCTCGCTGGAAATACAGGGTTTTCCAATAAGAGTGATATGATTTCTTTGAAAAAAAACACACTTATTGTTAAGGGAATTCAAAAGTTTTTATTTAATGTGAAGTACAATCGATACTATTAAGTTCTAAATAAAACGTCATTTAAATGGCCTCCACGACTTCATCTGCAGAAACGAATTCGATGAACCCAATTTTCAAGCACTTTTTCCACTAAATCAAGTCGTATGTCATGAATGGCACGTTCAATATTGACTTGTAAAGCTTGAAGAGAGTCTGGTTTATTTCGAAGACCAATGACTTCAAATAACCCCACAAGAAATAGTGTAATGGTGTTAAATCACAATTTCTTGCTATTCAATATCACAATTTCTTGAAATAATCGAATCTCCAAACTTTTCTTGCAACAATTCAATTGTTTCATTTACTGTGTGGCACGTAGCCACAATCAGTCAATGGCAAAAAGGTATCTCTTAACGAGAGCTAAAATATTGTTCATCGGTGTCAAGGTCGTAGGTCGACTGGAAAGTATTTTTTTTTTGATTTAAAAAAAATGGACAGCATCATTTTCAAATGTGAACGCAAAGTTTATTTTTGCTCTAGTTCCTTAACGGTACGTCGGAGAACGAGAGCTTAAATATTGCTCATGGATGTGTAGGTTGTAGGTCGACTGTAAAATGTTTTTTTTTTTATTTAAAAAAAAAATGGACTTAGCGCACGAAAAGTTGCAATTGGAGAACGATTGTTTTGATAATAAAACTGAATAATTTGTAAAAATTTTTCTTGCGTATATCTCTCCATGATGAAATTGTAAACACTACTGAATACAATGAAAAACAAATGACAGATCATGACATATTACAAATGGCCGAAACGTCACTTCAGAATCATATCATCCCTATTGGAAAACCCGTTACCTTATCTGAATAACACTTCCATTTGCAGATCCAAATCTCACCTTGTTTCCCTTACTAATATAATATATATTCTTCTCCTTCTTCTACTGTCCATTCCTAGAGCTGAATAACTTTCCAGAGAAATTCCACTGGTTCCCATAGCTTTATTCTATAAGTATGTAGATTCGTTGTATGATCCAAATCTGAAAGACTCCACGTCTTCGTACTAGTATTCCGCTAGATTCCATTGGTGGGAATTACTGCAAACCGATCCGCCCACATTTCTCCTAACACCCATTCATTGCTTAACTAACCTTCCAGAGGAATTCCGATGGATCCCATTGGTGGGAAACAAACATAACTTTATCCTACATGTGGACCCGCCCTATGGATTAGGGCAACCTGAAAGATTACGCAACCTCCTATATATATATATATACATATATTATTCATAACTGGTGATAACCCGACCAGAGAACGAAGCCATGACAATTCTGTAGTCGGTGGCGGCTGATAGGCACGACGTCCACATGCGATTTATTGTACAACTTGGATAAAAAAAATATGTTCCGGCGCGAACAAATAGCGACGGCGGCAATTTTGGAGACATTTGAGCAGCGTGTCGCGAAACCTGGCTGACTTCGTTCTCTGATCGCGTCAAAACGATTCCCTTGCTCCCGTTATTTGATCCAAGTCATTTGAGTTTTAACACCTTTTCTGTTTGCCGGATAATATGCAGGAGAAAGTTCCAGTTGGACATACCATGCTCTTGTTTCTATGTCCATATAAACCTAGCTGAAAATAGCCTGCCAAAGGAATTTCACTGGATTCCGTAGGTGGGAAATATTCTTAACTTAATGCTTATACATTTTTAATATGCCTCAACCTCGATCAGATTTTTTTTTGCACTTTTTATCGTCTTGAGTAGGTATTAAAAAGTAATTTCCATTATGCTAGAACACCAACTTATTTTTCATTATTATTGAAATTTGAACTCCACATTTAAATATAAATTAACCCAATTTCACAGCAGACAAAGTATCTCTTGTCGTTTACCAAAGAGATAAAAATGTGTCTGTAAATTTAATTTTATTTAAAGCAGCAAATGCTTTAACTTTACTTTTAAAGCACACACAAATTCAATATTTAAGGATGAACGTGATCACAGTTATGTACAGCTACCTGAATGTACCAGTATATACTGAATATGTACTAAAGTTATTGTAGGTATCTATATATTTAAAAAAATTGTATATGTACTATATATATATATAAAAGTTGTTCTGTCCTCCTCCCTTCCACAGCATCACTATGTAGCAGTATCATTCCTCGTGCCAATCTCTTGTTCTCCGTGCCTTTGGGTAAATCCTACATCCCTCAGCTTTTTTGTTCTAATATTATTCACTGCAGTGCAGTCCCATCAGTCGCTGTCGTCGTTGGGCGCCACCGATGGCAGTTTTCATTTTTTTCTCGGCTGCTGCTGCCGTTGAAGTTTCTTTTGTGTTCATGTCTATGAACGGAACGTTTTTCTTTTTGGGTTTCACCAGCCGTGGTGGCAGCAGCAGCAGCAGCAGAGAGTTCACATTTATTATTAAAACCAAACAATTCATTCGCTGGTCGGTCTTCTTTTCTTGCTTCTGGGTTTTCCTTTTGATTTCTTTTGTTTTTATTCATTTACTCAACAGAAATTACGTTATTAAAATTATTCGCTACAAATAGAATACGAAATGACAAAAAGAACCAAAAACAACCAGCAAGGCTTTAATAATGACGAAAAGGGGGTGGACTGGGTGACCAAGGGAAAGCACAAGTTTGTCCTTTGACAATAATTCGGATGAGCTCAGGCGGGGGAGAGAGAGAAAAAGAGTTGGAGACGGGATATGAGTGTGAAAGCACTGGTTACTGAGTGACTTTGACTGAAAAATAAATAAAAGAATAATTTAGTTGTTTTTTTTTCAGAATTGTCCGTTTGTGAATTGAAAGCATCAGCAAAAAATACATGAAAAATGTCATATATATCTTTTTAATTTATAGTCTGACAAGCAGACTGTAATTAATGTTTCAGAGATTTATCATCAGCCGTTTGCATTCGATTCCAACCGGCATGGCGCAGAGAGAGACAGACACACACTCAACAAAACGCTCACCACAAAACGGAAATTGATTTTAATTGAAAATTATTTGTGTGTTGTTGCCTTTAAATAAAGGTATCGTAAATTTTGTTTGCAATTTAATAAAACGCCGTAAAAATGCAGACAATTGATAACTGACCTTTCTCAATTTAAAAGCTGAAAGGAGAGCGAATATGTAAATTTTTTGTATTTTTTAGTTTGCTCCCAGTCATTAATGAAGTTGTTGATGTTTTCCTTCATTCTCCGATTGATTTTACTTGGATCTATGTTATCTGATCTGACGTAGAACGATACACGACTTGATAGCCGCACTAGCCTCTCCCAATGTATGTACGTATACTCGGTCCTATTGTATACTAATGACGTGCATCATATTTGACTCTATTTTCTCAGCTGACGCCGATGCTCGTCCCAACTTAGCATTAAGACTTGTCTAACCTATTATTTAAACTATATGCTGAACGCCCCCATTTGCAGATCCCTACTAGTTTGCCTTAAATATAGAAAGTAACCTACTTAAGGTATTATTAAGCTTGAACAATTAGCTGATCTACATATGTCCCTCCAACAGTTCATTCCTCTTCTTCGACTATATCTACTTCAACTCAACTCTACTCTACTCTGATTCGACTGTACTCTGCTTCGACTGTACTCTACTTCGACTGTACTCAGCTTCGACTGTACTCTGCTTCGACTGTACTCTACTCTGCTTCGACTGTACTCTACTCTACTTCGACTCTACTCTACTTCGACTCTACTCTACTTCGACTCTACTCTACTTCGACTCTACTCTACTTCGTCTCATGGTGAAATACCTTTCAGGAACCAAAGGAAAATTAACTGGGTAGAGTATAATGACTTTGTTGACAGGCAGCTCCAATCGATGGATAACAATTTCGTCGACACGGGATGTTACAAACAGCAGTCTTGGGAGAACATGTCCCCTTACATATCCAGCAAAAAGGTCACAACCTGCATGGTGGACCAAAGTCCTTCGTAAGTCAAGGCAGACTACCAGGAAATTTTACAACAGAGCCAATAGAACCAAAACAAGTACTGATTGGGATCGCTATAAGGAAGCTTTCATGTACAAGAGCGAGGTCAAATAGGCAAAACGCGTTTCCTGGGTCAGTTTCTGTGAAAGCATAGAAGGGGTAAGCGAGTCCTCCAGATTTCGAAGATTGCTATCAAAAGACCCCAAGTCGCTTGGTAGCATCAAAAAGGAAGATGAAAGCTGGACTGAGTCTAGCTCTGATACCCTGGACCTCCTGGGTACGACACACGTCCCCGGGTGTTCGAACCTTGTCCGGGATACATTTCCTAATAACGGTACAGAACACTGAGAATCACAGTGCGATGACCGCGCTCTTTCGATTGTCAAAAGTATAGTAACCAAGGAGAAAATACTATGGGTCATTAATTCCTTCGAACTGGACCAGATGGCATATCACCGGCCGTGCTACAAAACGCAGGGTCAAAAGCGATATGCTTACTCAACGATTTTTAGGGAGTGTACTGAGGAGTTTTATTCCCTCCCAATGGCGTGAAGATAGAGAGGTTTTCATCCCCAAAGCGGGAAGAACTTGTCACTCAATGCCTATGGACTACAGACCAATCAGTCTCTCATCGTCTTTACTGAAAACTTTGCAGAGACTGATGGACACCTATATCAGGGATCGATTACACCTTACATCTTTAATGAGCAGTTGTCAACATGCGTACATCAACGTCGCTCTGTTGACAGTGCTCTTCATGACGTGGTGGGTTATATTGAGGGTAATCTAGGAAAAAAATATTCAATAATGTGAAGTTCGAATCGATACATAACTCCTTAATTGAAGTGGTCATTCCCCCTCTACTAGTTGATTGGATTGATTCAATGCTAAACGGCAGAATCAACAACGCATCTCTTGCAGAGGACTCCATTAGGAAGATGGTAACCCGAGGAACTGTCACCCCTCCTGTGGCTCCTGGTACTAAATGGAATACTCAGATTATTTGAGGAACAACGAGTGAAAGTTGTCGCCTACGCCGATGATGTTGTCATTATGATTGGAGGCAAATTTCTCTCTACTATCACCGATCTTATTCAGGGTGCTCTTAGGAGGCTATCTAGATGGGCAACGGCAAATGGCCTGGGCATCAACCCCATGAAGACCGAGCTAGTACTATTCACCAGACGGAATAAGATACCACATTTCAACAAACCTATTCTGGACGGAGTGGAGCTGAACCTGTCCTCTGAGGCTAAATACCTTGGTATCATACTTGACCGGAAATTGAGATGGACAAGAAACACAGAGGAAAAAGTAAAAAAAGCGATTTAACGCACTATACTCGTGCAGAAACTCCATAGGTAAGAGCTGAGGGCTCAAGCCTAGTACCATCCAATGTATACAGTTATAGTGCGTCCTATACATACCTATGGTTCAGTGGTATGGTGGAAGGCGTTAAATATCAGCCTAAAAAGTTAGAAAAGTACAAAGAGCGGCATCAATATTTATATCCGGTGCGAGAATAAGCACACAGCAGGCGGCCCCAGACATGGTAATGAACCTACAATCTGTAGGTTTTTTTTGTCAAGTGCAGTGGTACAAAGTGCGCTCTCAGACTCCGAGAAGCTGGTGTGTGGCGTAACGCGAATTGGGCCACTCGGCCATTCTCCAAGCCCTCAGCTTGCTAAATCGTGGAAAACTCAGGCAAGAAAATCACATAACAATCTATGTTGACAGTCTGGCTGCTCTGAAGGCACTGAAGTCAACCACAATTAAGTCAAAGGTGGTTAATGAGTGCCGTTTGGAACTACAGCAATTGGCAGACAGAATCAGACTGTGCTGGGTCCCCGGACACTGTGATATCACGGGGAACGAGAAGGCTGACGAACTCGAAATGGATCAGCGATGGACGCTGCAAAGGTTGAGCCATCACTATATCCCCTCTTATGCGAATTCTTCAGTAACATCGAGTTTCTACAAAGAACTGGCGCACCAGAAATGGTCGAGCAGATCTGACTGTAAAAAAACTAAATCACTATGGTCAGCCATATCGAAATCTAGGACCAAAGATCTTCTTAACCTCACAAAGAGGGACATTCGTTTAATGATAGGCACGCTGACTGGCCACTGTAATTTTAGATCATTAACTTCAAGGTGGCAGAGTGATTCTGCCGACTACTGTCGACTCTGGGACGATGAGGAGGAACTGTAAACAATCGAACACCTTCTCTGTCAATGTCCTACTCTATCAAGACGAAGACATCGCTACCTAGGTGATTACACGAAAAAGACGACTCTACTCTACTTCGACTCTACTCTTCTTTGAATCTATTCTACTTCGACTCTACTCTAGTTGGACTCTACTTCAACTCTACTCTACTTCGACTATATATTCTATTTTGACTCTATTTACTTCAACTACTCTACTTCGACTATATATTTTATTTCAACTCTACTCTTCTTTGAATCTATTCTACTTCGACTCTACTCTAGTTGGACTCTACTTCAAATCTACTCTACTTCGACTATATATTCTATTTTGACTCTATTTACTTCAACTACTCTACTTCGACTATATATTTTATTTCAACTCTACTCTACTTCGAATCTACGCTACTTCAACTCTATTATACTTTGAATCTATTCTGCTTCGACTCTACTCTACTTCGACTCTTCTCTACTTTAAATCTATTCTACCTCGACCATACTCTACTTCGAATATACTCTACTTCGACTATACTCCACTTCGACCCTAATTTACTTGAACTCTGCTCTACTGCTACTCTACGAGTACTCTATTTCGACTTTACTTAAACTCTACTCTATTTCGACTCTACTCTACTTCAACTCTACTCTACTCTACTTCCACTATACTCTACTTCGACTATACTCCACTTCGACCCTATTTTACTTGGACTCTGCTCTACTGCTACTCTACTCTATTTCGACTTTACTTAAAGTCTACTCTATTTTGACTCTACTTCAACTCTACTTCGACTCTACTCTACTTCGATTTTTCTTCGAATCTACTTCGACTCTACTCAACTGTACTATTGGTCAAATACGAGTCCTAGTAAATAATGGATACATGGGTTCAAATTTTGATATAATTTCTGATTTCAAAGGCTATCTATTGAATAGATCTACCAGCAATTTAGAAACTGGTTCTATTTACCGGTTACAATTCCTAATAACAAAATATACTGAAGACTTCAGTCTGGTGGATAGTACTATACAGTGGTTCCGAGAAACTTTATTCCTTCCTTACTGGTTTTTTTACTCTTATATATGATCCTTTAATTTAATGTAATTTAAAAAGAAAATATATCCTGTGTATATCTTTGGGACCAAATGTTCCCAAATCCTTTCCCTCACTCTATTCTATTACCACTCTTTGGGCGTATTTACATTTAGGCATCATTTATGTTTACTCTTCTTTTTCTTCGTAATTTTTTTTTTCTATTTGCTAAAAATTACATTAACAATACTTTATCTTCATCATCATTTCTGTTGCTGCTAAAATTTCTACATAATTTGTTTTTTTTGTTGCTTTATTTGCCTTGGAAAGTTTTCCTCCTAATGTATGTGTATGGATTCTCCTTCCATCATGGCCCACCGGCATTTGGAACCGTGTTTCTTTAGCCGCTCTCCTCCATAGAGACTTTAGAGCTCTTGTTTTTCGTCAGGTTTCGCTCTTCATTTTTTGTATTAGTGCATGTGTGTGTGTGGTGAGAGAGGGAGGTCACGTAGCTCTCTATTTTTCTGTATGTTTGTTTTGGTCCTTCGACTTGTTTCTTATGTGTGAGTGAGTGTGAGTGTTCCGTTTTTCCGAGAATTCTCTATATTTTTGCCATTATTTTTTCGTTCTCTTTCTGTTATGTTAGTGTGTGTGGTCTGAGCAGGGGATGGAGTCTGTCGTGGTATGGGATAATGGCTGGGTCGTATAGAAGTTTGGTTTCGGGTGGTTGGTTGGTGTGATGCGGTGCCTTTCCTTTGGGACTGAATTTTTTTCTCCAGTACTTCTTTCGAAAGTTTTGCAATTTTGTTGATGAGCAGCGGGTAGCAGCGGCGGGTCTGTAAATCTGTGTGTAAATGGTTTATGCCCTCCACTCGGCAGGGGGTGGCGGCTTTTAAGGATTTATGCTGTCGTTAAGGATTCTTTTTTCATTTTCTGACGCTGCCGCCGCTATCGCTGCGGCTGATGTTGAAACTTAATGTTTTTTACTTTGGACTTGTAGTGAATGGGATTGTGTTGTTGTGTATGTCTATGACGCTCTGTGCTCTACTTTAGCCGAACAAATGGTATTTACTTTGGCATCTCTGCTCTTAACAGGACATCACACACACATAGTTAATGTTTCTGGGAAAGGCACACTCACACTTTCGTACATTTTAATATGGCTTATAGTTTGGTATGTCTGTATGTCCTATGTATGTACATATGTATATATGTTCATTTACTACATATTGTATTATTTTACTTAGAGTCACAACGTCCTTTTTTCCGGCCCCCGGCTTCCATTTTCTTTTCGTGGCTCGTGTCTTTCCCAGTCCGGGTTTTTCCCATTTGACACTTTTCGTTGAAATTGGATTGTATGCTGCTTTAAATTAAAATTTAATGTTTTATGAGCCAGAAAATAACCATAGCCAACATTTATTCGCTCGTTCTTTAAAATCGAGGGGAGTATTTTTGTATAAAATGTTGTTGTAGATTTAAATTTAAATATTATGTTAACATTAACGAAGATTCTTCATTAAAAGGCAAAATTTGAAAATATTTAAATTGAGAATATATTTAATGAAGAAGAGCAAACAATTTTGCTATATGTTCTATAAGAAACGCTCATCGTGTCTATAGGAAAAGCTCACCGTTGATGACATTCCTGTAAGAAAAGCTCATCGATGATGACTTTTCTATAAGAAAAGCTCATCGTTGATGACTCTCCTATAAGAAAAGATCATCGCTGATGACTTTTCTATAAGAAAAGCTCATCGTTGATGACTTTTCTATAACAAAAGCTCATCGTTGATGACTTTTCTATAAGAAAAGCTCATCGTTGATAACTTTTCTACAAGAAAAGCTCATAGTTGATGACTTTTCTATAAGAAAAGCTCATCGTTGATGACTTTTCTATAAGAAAAGCTCATCGTTGATGACTTTTCTATAAGAAAAGCTCATGGTTGATGACTTTTCTATAAGAAAAGCTCATCGTTGATAACTTTTCTATAAGAAAAGCTCAACGTTGATGACTTTTCTATAAGAAAAAGCTCATCGTTGATGAATTTCCATAAGAAAAGCTCATCCTTGATGACTTTTCTATAAGAAAAGCTCATCGTTGATGAATTTTCTATAAGAAAAGCTCATCGTTGATGAATTTTCTATAAGAAAACTTCATCGTTGATGACTTTTCTATAAGAAAAGCTCATCGTTGATGACTTTTCTATAACAAAAGCTCATCGTTGATGACTTTTGTATAAGAAAAGCTCATCGTTGATGACTTTTATATAAGAAAAGTTCATAGTTGATGACTTTTCTTTAAGAAAAGTTCATCGTTGATGACTTATCTGTCAGAAAAGTTCATCGTTGATGACTTATCTGTCAGAAAAGCTCAGCGTTGATGACTTATCTGTCAGAAAAGCTCATCGTTGATGACTTATCTGTCAGAAAAGCTCATCGTTGATGACATTTCTATAAGAAAAGCTCATCGTTGATGACTTTTCTATAAGAAAAGCTCATCGTTGATGACATTTCCATAACAAAAGCTCATCGTTGATGACATTTCTATAAGAAAAGCTCATCGTTGATGAATTTTCTGTGAGAAAAGCTCATCGTTGATGAATTTTCTGTAAGAAAAGCTCATCGTTGATGACTTCTATAAGAAAAGCTCATCGTTGATGACTATTCTATAACAAAGCTCATCAGTGATGACATTGCTATCAGAAAAGGTTAGTTTATCCCCTTGTAAGAAAATCTGATAACTGTACTTAGTAACAGGTATTATGGCAAATCGCAGAGCTTTGTAAAACAAATTAAATCTACACCTTCCCTTTTGCAGAACTCATGCCTATTCGACCTGTGGCATGATAGCGTCCTCCGCCACCTCCTACCAGCCATTATAGCCCTATTGACCCAAATTTCCAGCCATTCAAAAAAAGTGAGTTAACTGCATTTACGTAATTTATGCAAATATAGGTTAAGCATATAAGCCAAGTATTTAAGCACATATGCATGTTAATATACATATGCATGTAACTATATGCATACATACATACATGTGTACTGATATGTATGAATGAATGTTAAGCATTATGCCGTGGTGTGAGATAGAGTTTTAAAGACTTGGTTGACCCGTTTAATATTTTTTTTTGCATTTTCATTTTCATATTATGGCCATAGGTCACAAACCAAAGGCCAAAAACCAATAGAAGCCAAAAGCTAACCAACCACAACGGCAACAACTACAACGAGATTGAGAACAATCGTGGAAGGACTGACTCATTAACCGATATTTCCTTGTTTAATGCAACATGGCCCAGTGCTCGCACTACATTGTGCCGGACATTTGCGACATTCGAGGTTCATATCAAGTTCAAATTAAATCTTTAAATTGCGTGCAAAATACTGATTAAATCCAACTCCCTGCTGCAGTTGTATCGAAGCGGCAACGGCGGCGGCGACGGCGTCCACAACAATGACACCGACATTTCCTAAGAAAACACGACAGAAACAGAAAAGAACACGGCTATAACTCGTGAGGGAAATAAAATTTAATGACCACGAAAATAATTCGTGGACTTTTTTCTCTCTTCTTTATTTTGCGCTTAATAAAATTCATTAATAAGCAACACGCACCTGTAGATTGTTTTCGGCCAAAAAAAATAATGCACAAAGACTTACTCACGACAGATGGGGGATGGACAGACAGGCTGGGCAGATAGACGGACAGAACGGAGGACAGACATTTCTGCGACTTGTTGGAACCCGACCAAAACAACTGCTCTCTGTTTTCTGTGGTCGTTCTGCCGTTGCATTTCTTTGCTTCGTCATTCATTTGCGGTTTTTGGATTTTATCAAGAAATTCTTTTGCAATTTATAACGGCATAGCTGACCGACCGCCCGGACCTTCTTTGGGTCGGCTTCTTCTTCTTTGTTTTAGTGTAAATTTATTTTTAATTGTTTACAATGACCACATTACAACAATATGGCTAGAGATATTATCTCAAATGATTCTCCTCCTTTTTATGCGAATTAAGTCCTTTAATACTTAGTGAAACATAGGGCCGTAATCTCCTCCTCTTTTGACTTACATGTAAAGATAAAAAAGAATTTAAACTCTGAGAATAAAATTGGTAACCCTGTCAGCTGTTTTTAGTTGGCAACACTCCACGGCACAAATGCAGACAAATTCAAAAATACAGAAGACAGATACATTTATTCAGCTGACAAAAAAGAATTAAGTTGGTAACCCTGTCAGCTGTTTTTAGTGAGCAACACTTCATTGCGCAAAGTGCATATTCACACTTTCAATTTTCCCCCGCAGTATTGCAGTGTTTGTGGGAGGGACGCAGTCGGTTACCGGTTATCCCCCGTCCCTCTCCCACAAACACTGCAATTCTGAGGTGGGGAAATTGCAAGTGTGAATATGGACAAATGAAGACAAATTCAAGTTCTGCGTGAATTTTTCACACTCTGGGTTCTTAACTGTTTGACTCACGATGTCAAACTTTAATGTTCGCTTGCCTTCAATGCAACAAACAGCTGATTTGCGACCTATAAACGGAACGCCAAAGCGAATGAAAACATACTGCCATATGCCGGTTAGTGGTTCGCAAATCAGATGTTACCATACATAACGCTACCATATGATATTTATGTGACACAAAAAAAAATGCCCTGGAAATACAGTAATCGCACCATTTACTTCGTAATTGGTGGCGGAAAATGGCAAAATCGTAAATGGAAACTACGTAAATCAGATTAAAAATGCATTATACGTACGTTGTAGTGGCTAAGTTTAAAAAAATATATTTCTAATGGAAATCATTATCGATGACAACTGCAGATGAAGCTGCCTAACAACCAGGGCGCTATGACCCTTAGAACAGCAGAGATTTTTGGTAGTCCTCGACGCCCTACCAAGAGGTGAAGTATACTCCCATACAGCTAAAGCTTCGACCTGGTAACTGCCGAATAGACTTCGCATTCCACGTCAGAAGCTACTATTTCCTAACTGATTTCTTTGGCAATTCCAAGGGGCCCTGGCAGTCGCATCTTAATGATACCCATGTGCGATTTCGCACCATTGTCAATCCATCAATCATGTAAAATACATCAGATTTATCTATCTCCTGCCAACTTTCAATAAGGAATATATGATGTCTCAAAACGTATGCTTACTATGCACCTTTAGGTCCTTGCACTTTCTCTTAGGCCCTTAAAAATTATCCTTGCGAAAAAAGGAAAATGTTCCTTGGGAAAATTTTGTTTCTGGCATGTTTTCCTCAGAAGTGAAGGAAATGAAATGAAAGTCTCTGACAATTTTTCTTTATATGGTATCTTACAATTTTTATTGAAAAATAGCTGGTATATGACTATTTTTTTCAGAATATGTATGTCTTTCACAATTTTACCGTAAGAAAAAAGGTCCGTAACAAATTCTGTCATCGGTAAATTTGATCAATGATTGCTCCTTGGAAAAAAACTAGAGTCCCAATTTTTCTTTGGTCTTTGAAAATTTGTCCTTAGGTAAAGTTCGTTCCTGACGTACATTCTTATGAGTGTTTGGTTCCCGACACAAGAGTAGCGTTAAATTAGACTGTCCAACTCGTCGTATACAGGGTTTTCCAACAAGAGTTGTTATTTTGAATCACCCGGTATTTCGGTAGCTGTCACTTTTGAAGCTTTTATTCTTTGACATTTGACAAGTAGAAACTACGCCATTATTAAAAATGGAACGATACACGATTCAACAACGAAATAAACGTCCGATCATTTATATCAAAAAATGCCATTTTTCTTTGAATACCAAAATAACACCTCATGTTGGAAAACCCTTCACTACAGAGTTATTGACCCAACTAGTCATACACTACAGAGTTAATGACCCAACTGATCATATACTACAGAGTTATTGGCCCAAACTGGACGTCTTTAATGTAGAAGATTACCCAATTGAAAGTCTTCAATGGAGAAGGTAGCACAATTGATGGTCTATAATGGAATTTATGACCTAACTAGTCAGCAACTATAGAGTAGATGACCCTACTGGATGTCTACTATGAAATATATGACACAGCTAGTCAGAAACTATAACTATATCACCTAAATTGACGTCTACCATTAAGAAGATGACCAACAGTACGTCTTCTTAAGATTAGATGGCTCAATTGGTGGTCTATAATGGAGTAGATGATTCAACTAGTCAGCATCAATTGAGTAGATGACCCAAGTGGACATCAACTAGTCAGCTGTTGTCGAGTCATGACCCAAATGGCCGTTTACTATAGAGTAGATGATCCATCTGGTTTTATTAAATTGAGTCGATGCCTTAACTAGTCGACTAATATATAGTAGATGCTCCAACTGTTTGTCTACTATGGTGAAGATGACACAATTGGTCAGATACTACAGAGTGGATGACATCAGTTATGACCGAACTGGTTGTCTTCTATAGAGTTAATAACACAATTGGATAAGTTGACCCATCTGGACGTCTTCCATTTAGTAATGACCCTTCTGGACGTCTTTCGTTTAGTAGATGATCCATCTGGACATCTTCCATTCCATGACCCAATTGAACGTCTACTATAGAGTTATGACAAACTAGTCAGAGACATTAGAGTAGATGACCCAACCGGACGTCTTCTATGGAGAAGAAGACCCATCTGGTGGTCTACTACGGAGTAGATGACCCAACCGGACGTCTTCTATGGAGAAGAAGACCCATCTGGTGGTCTACTATGGAGAACATGACTCAAGTGGCTTTCTAGCATGGAGAAGATTACCCATATAGTCGACAACTATACTGTAGATTATCCAACTGGACGTCTACTAAAGAGTAGGTGGCCCTACTGGTCGTCTAGCACAGAGATGAAGACACAATTGGTCGGCTACTACATAATATATGACCCAACTGATCAAGTAGATCATCCAATTAGTCTTCAACAATAAAGTAGATGACCTAACTGGTCGTCTAGAGGGCCCAATTAGTCGCCAAGTATAGAGTAGATGACCTAACTGGTCGTCTAGATGGCCCAATTAGTCGCCAAGTATAGAGTAGATGACCCATCTATATAGTAGATGGCCCAAGTGGACGTCTACTACAGAGTATATGGCCCAGCTGGAGTAGACCCAATTGGTCGACTTCTACAGAGTTGATGTCACAGTTTGTTGTCTACTAGGAAAATATGACGTAACTAGACGTCTACTATAGAATTGATGGCCCAAATAGTCGTTTACTATGGAAAATATGACTCAATTGGACATCCACTATTGAGAATATGATCCATCTGGATGGCTAGGTTTAGGTTTAGGTTAGGGTGGCAGCCGTATTTTTTTTTACAAGCTCACATAGACCAGTTTAGGTCCCTAGTGTTACCACGGGCTGAAATGCCCCTCATCGAAACCAACCTGTTTGATATATAAATTTATCGATAGTACGAATATCAGTACTGGAAACATCTGTTAGGCTGCCTAAAAAGGCCGACCCCAGTATATCCAGTCGTCGTTTACTCAAAGCGGGACAGTCGCAAAGCAAGTGCTCAATGCTCTCCACTTCTTCCTCATCTCCGCAGCTTCGGCAGAAGTCATTGGACTCAATACCCAATCTTTTGGCGTGTTCGCCGATCAAGCAGTGTCCCGTCAGAACCTGTACTAACGTAGACAATCGTTTCCTCTCTAGTGCGAGGAGATATTTTGACCTTCTCAGGTCATACCTTGGCCAGATTTGTCTAGCTACCCTGCAGGTGCCGATTTCTGTCCATCTATCGTTGGACTGCCTGATTGCCTCTTGCCTAAGCCAAAGCTTGCACGTGGATAGTGGCGCACCAATATATGCAAATTCTTCGAGAATTTGTAATGTCGTCCCTTTCCTAGCAAGTTCATCGGCTTTGCAGTTCCCCGGGATATCCCTATGCCCAGGCACCCATATGAGGTGTATATTAAACTGCTCAGCCATCTCGTTAAGAGATCTGCGGCAGTCGAGGGCTGTTTGTGAATTTAGGGGTGTTGCCTCCAGAGAATTGATGGCAGCCTGGCTGTCCGAGTAAATGACAACGCCATTGTAGGTTACTATGTTGCGACTCAGCCACTTGGCGACTTCCCATATTGCCATTATTTCGGCTTGATAGACACTGCAGGTATCTGGTAGTCTGTGAGCTATATCCAGACTAAGTTCTTCACAGTGTACTCCGAAGCCAACCTTTTCATCAAGCTTCGAACCATCCGTGTAAAAGTGGAGATGGTTTATATTACCTGGTATTCTGCCGACCCATTCATCTCTGGCGGGAATCATAGTGATGTAATTTCTCTCGAAGGTGTACACTGTTGGTATATAGTCCACTCGGTCGGTTACCATAGCACTACACTTTGATATCCTCATGTGACCATAGTTCTTGTACCTCCACATTGATAGGCAGTTTAACTTCTTCTCGCAACTTCTCTCGCCACAATATTAATCGGCAGTATATGGAGTAGGGCTTGTAGAGACTCGGTCGCTGTAGTCCTTAAGGCTCCGCTTATGCTCAGGCAGGCAGTTCTCTGAACCTTTGTTAGTAGGTTGGTAATGGTTAGTTTGTCAGTTGCCGTCCACCATACCACAATACCGTATAACAGTATTGGACGAACTACTGCTATATATATCCAGTGGACGATTTTAGGAGAGAGTCCCCACCGCGACCCTACAGCCTTTTTGCAGGAATATAAGGCGACGTTGGCCTTCCTTACACGTTCCAATACGTTAAGTCTAAATAACATTTTCCTATCTAGAATTATTCCTAAAAATTTTGCACTTTCAGAAAAGACTAGATCTGTTCCATTTATCCGAGGTGGAGGGTCCACATGTGGGACATTATTCATCCTAGTAAAGAGAACCAATTCTGTCTTGTTGGGGTTAACGCCCAAACCGCTGCTTCTGGCCCATCTAGCCAACTTGTTCAGAGCCACCTGTAGGATGTCTCTGAGGACGTTTACGAATTTGCCTCTCACTGCGATTGCCACGTCGTCCGCATATGCCACGACCTTGCAGCCACAACGTTCTAGATCTAGCAGGATTTCATTCACCGCTAGGTTCCAAATTAGTGGAGACAGTACTCCTCCTTGCGGGGTCCCTCTGTTTACATACCTTGTTAGAGTTGTGGACCCAAGACATGCTGTTATGCGTCTTCTGGTGAGCAGACTTTGAATTAGTCTAATCAAACTAGTGTTAACTTTTAGATGTGAGAGTGCCGCAATAACCGCATCGGAGTGAATGTTGTTAAAAGCCCCTTCTATGTCAAGAAATGCCACCATGGTGAATTCCTTGAAATGCAGGGACGATTCGATAGTGCTCACAAGTTCGTGCAGGGCTGATTCAGTAGACTTGCCCTTGTTGTAAGCATGTTGGTTCCCCGACAGGAGTTTTGTATCCAGGTTTTCCCTAATGAAATGATCTAAAAGTCTTTCCAGACCTTTCAATAGGAACGAGGATAGGCTAATTGGTCTGAAGTCTTTTGGCCTAGTGTGTGATATCTTTCCCGCTTTAGGTATGAATACCACTTTGGTATCCCTCCATCGATTCGGGACGTATGAAAGCCTGATACAGCCTACATAAATTTTCTCCAGCCAGGGGATAATGTACTTTAACATTTTCTGCATTTCTGCTGGAGTGATGCCATCTGGTCCAGGTGACTTGAAGGGCTCAAAGCTGTTAATAGCCCAGCTTATTCTGGATCTCTCAGTCAAGAAGCTAGCGACGCTCGCAGTCCACTCGCACTCTTGTTGGTCCTGCTGATCCTCGGGTTCTGTTACAGTGTTCCCCGGGAAATGTGTGTCTAGCAGTACATTGAGCGACTGCTCGCTGTTTTTGGCCCAGTTATTTGCCTCATCCTGTAAATATCCCACTGTACAGGGTGAAGCAGATAATATTTTCCTCAGCCTAGCGGCGTCGGAGACCTTTTCCACTTCACCACAGAAGGTATACCAAGAGCGCCTTTGCGCCTTTCTAAGCTCCTTCTTATAGATCTTGAGTTGCTCTTTATAGGCATCCCAATCATTAGCGACCCCAGTAGATTTAGCCTTATTGAATAGCTTGTTGCAGGTCTTTTTCATAGCCGTTAGCTCAGAAGTCCACCATTGGGGTTTAGTTTTACCCTTGTACCTTGTTTTTGGACAGGCTTCTTCAAGGGATCTATTGAATGATATGGTGATATGATCGACCAGATTATCCAGACCGGCTTTGTCATTCGGTTCGTACGGAAGTTTAGAGTTGAGGACTTTCTTGAAATTCTTCTCATACAGATGCCACTTTGTCTTCCTTACATTTCTGTGGACGGCGGGTTTAGGCGCTTTTTCCGCGAGTTTGAACTCAATATAATGGTGATCTGAGAATGAGTGGTCGTCCAGTACATTCCACCCAATAATTTTGTCTGACAGCCGGTCAGTAGCAAACGTTACGTCGAGTACTTCTTGTCTGTCTTTAATTGTGAAGGTCGGTTTATTACCTATGTTACAAATACTAAGATTGGTAGTTAGAATAAAGTCAAGAAGCGAATCACCCCTATTGTTTATATCCGTACTACCCCAGATAGTATGATGAGCGTTCGTGTCTGCGCCAATAATCAGCTCGAGCTCGTCAGACGTAGCTTCTTCTACTACTTCCCTGAATAGAGCAGTCGGTACTACAGATTCATAAGGCAAGTAGCTGGAGACCACCCAATATATGCGATTACCGATCTCAAGGCTAGCAGCTGTTTGGTCTTTACCACTTAAATTAGTCAGGAGAAAGATACTTAGATCTTTCCTGGCCAAAATGCAGGTTCTTGGAGTGCCTTCACAGTTGGCCACAAGCAGTTTAAAGTTGGGTGTCCTAATACCGCACACCCTTCCTCCCACTACGTAGGGCTCCTGTATCAGGACGATGTCTACTGCGCCAGTGGACAGGCGCAGCAATAGAGCCGCTGAGGCTGCTTTAGCGTGATGGAGGTTAATCTGTAGAATTCTTACCATCATTGGTAATTGACAGATTAACATCCACCCCGACAAGGGTGTTATCGAACTCTTCGTCCGTATCGTCGAGAAGCATGTCCCCGCCAGATGCGTCAAAGAGTCCGGAGACTCCCCTCAGCCCCTCTGTGTCAGAAGTAGAGCTTTCGTCCTCAGAGTAGGACGTTACAGATCTTCTGTTGGAGTTGGAGTCACCAGAAATAATAGGCGTGGCTACCTCCGCACTTACAGAAAGTGCCACGGTGGACGACTCACCTTCTGCAGTGGGAGCTATATCCTGCTTGTATATCTTCAAGACTATAGTCTCGAAGCCATATTGTAGGGTTGCACTCGCACTTTGTATATGGGAGGTGGATTCAGCGTTTAGGATAAGATTGACCTGCCGCTTTTTACCATCCGCCTCACCCACCTTGCTGATTCTCCAATTATGGGCCGGCAGACCAGGATTGGAATCTTTTATTATTTCTAAGATGTCAGCCGGGTTGGAGGGCTCTTCTGTAACCCAGGTGATGGCTCTAGGGTGACTAGGGATGTTGTTTTTTTCGACAACATCCAACTGGGCACCCGGCCACACCTCACCCGCTCGACTCAGAGCAGCCTTATAAAGGTCTACTGATCTGGCATCACCGAAATATAAGAGCTTTACTCTCCCCTGATGCCATCCTGCATCGTTGCAGATTGGTGGTTTGCCCGGCATTTCTCTACGGACATCGAGGTAATGAGCCATAATGGCTGATTGTACATGACTCCATTTGTCCTTGAGGATGGATCCATCCTCACTACTACTGTCTATAACAGCCATCACTAGACTCTCCTTCGCCACTTCATTGAAGGGATTGGTGAGTGTCCTGTTGATGGTGACATTAAGGCCTCTTGCCTTTTTCGAAGGCAGGGGTTCATCAGGTGATCTGATTCGTTTTACTTTATTAGCCGTTAACACAGCTGAATTTGTGGCTCTTTCAGCCGACTCATTGGCCTTAGAAGCATCTATGACGCCTTTAGCCCAGGTAAGTGACTCTTTTTGTTTTTCGGTAAGAGCCGAAACCTCAACAGCCTCCAACTTCGTCAAAACTCTGAGCGCTACACGATGCTCATTGTGCTTCCGTTTTGACGGTCGGACATGACGTTTTCCCCTCACCGCACCACCTGTTGTGAGTACTTGGGGGAGATTTTCACCATTTTTGGTGTGGTCGGCTTTGGCCAAGACCAACGGACGGACAGTCGGACGATTGGGGAACCGCGCTCCATCGGAACACGAAGGCATCCCCGTCAAGAGAATTTATTTTAATTTTGTCTGTATTAGACCGTAATAGGTACTACGATGTAGGCCTTACAGACTTTGTACAGATTTTTGCTATTGCGTAATAGGTACTGGTAACTATCCGCTATGTGATAAACACGTCCGTTCACTGCGAATGATCAGCAACGAATGGATGGCTGCTATATAGTAGTTGCCAAGTTAGTCGGTATCTATAGAAGATATGACCAAAGTGGAAGTCTACTACGAGTAGATGGCCTAACTGTCGACAATTATAGAGTAGATGACCCAACTGGTCGGCTTCTATAGAGTTGATGTCACAACTTATCGTCTACTAGGAAAATATGACGTAACTAGACGTCTACTGTAGAATTGGTGGCCCAAATATTCGTTTACTATGGAAAATTGGACTAATTGGACGTCTACTATTAAGAATATGACCCATCTGGATGGCTACTATATAGTATATGGCCAAATTAATCGGTATCTATAGAAGATATTGCCAAACTAGACGTCTACTATAGAATAAATGACCCAACTGAAGGTCTGCTATATAAATAGTCGGCTACAAGGTGACGACCAAACTTGTCTCTGCTACAGAGTAAATGATCCAACTGATCATCTACTATGGAGAAGATGATCCAACTGGATGACTCAACTGATCGTCTAGGCCTAGATGAGATGAAACTAGTCACTAACTATTGAGTAGATAACCCAACTAGACGTCAACAATAGAACCGCTCTATTGCCCAACTACAGAGTTGTTACATAAAATATATGATTTTTTCCCAAATATTTAAGTAAAGCATTCGTTTGGTGTTAAAAAAATAATAAAGTCTAAAATAAGTATATTTCGTACATAAACTAAAGACAATTTACCTAATTCATTTAATTACCCATTTAACTAATTCATAATTATACATTTTTTCTTTCTAGGTATGTATATTTCATAAATGGATTTGAAAAAAATCTACTAAAATCGTAAGTATATAGATTTAGTGACGAGACGACGTCGTTGTCTATAAACTTTACTTATCTTAGGAGTATATCGAATGAACGATTTTAGGAGAGAGGGCCCAACGTGGCCCTACAGCTTTCTTTCCGGAATAAAAGACGTCGTTGGACTTCCTTACTACATTAAGTCTAGAGGACAATTTCCTATCTAGAATTATTCCTAGAAATTTTGATGAGACAGGTGGATTTTGTCTGGATTTATCGATCAACAGTAGCCGTAGCGTCGTCGTAACGTATCGAATATGGTGATGCAATATGTTGTATGGAAATCAGTGTTAACGATTAGGGAATGAAGAACCTGCTGAACTATGAGTACGACGGACGAACGTTTGAGTGCAATTGCAAAACTGCTGATTGGAAATTAATTCCGTGGTGCGAATAAAACCAGTAAACAATTTAAAAACATAAAGTTTGCATTCAAAATAAAGTTGAGTTGTTGATATATGTGCTGTGAAATAGCTGATCAAGTTCAGCGTAATTGCTCATGCGGACAACGTTACGGTCACGTATAGGTTAAATGACTATTTAATTTACCCAATCAAGCATTAATGCAGGATTAGCGTAACCGTAAGGTAAACTATATGGTAAACGTAAAGTTGTCACTCAGAGCAGTTACGTAACGATGGGAAAAGTATTATATGGTTAAAGACATTCACAACAAAAATAGTAAGCAAACCATACATATCGCTCACTCACTCAAGAGTGACATAACTCAAAATTTAAAATTTTTGAGGTTGCCTTACAAAAATGTGAATTTTGCAAATGTTCATAAATTAATCTCAGCGAAATTTGGTCTATATGTAAACTACCATATTTCGTACTATTCAAGTGTTTTTATACACGCTGAAAAAAAATCGCTTCTGTAGTATATTGTCCCAAACATATTCGGCTTGAAACTTATAAATGTTTATGGTACACTCTAAATATATAATACTTGGTACACACAAAAATTATATATTTGGGAAGATGTTGTTCTAAACAAATTTTTGTTTACATCCTAATACTTTTTATTTAGGATTATTAATTCCGAAACAAACATTTATTTAAATTTAAGTATTCCACAAATATATCGAACCTTGATTGTGTTAAGTTTAACAGCAATTTAATTATAATTTTCTAGAAATTATTAATGTTCGCAAATTGAAATCGTATAATTTTGGATAACAATAATTTACTCGAAGGATTGACAAGGAATGTTGACATGAAATACTCAGAAATTTTAAATGAGTATTTAATGGCGCTAATGGTATTTTTAACTGGGAGAAATAGTTCGAAACGAAGGAAAAATTAAAAATGAAATTAGAAAAAATTGCCAAAGTTTTGAAAATCTTTTATAAATTAAATATATTTGAAGATATTCCTAAACAATAATTTTATTTGTATATAAATACATATTTTATTTGAGAAAATTAGTTTGCAAACATATTTTGTTGTAATATATTAATATATGCGTTCCAAGTAAATTTTATTGATTTTCAAATAAAATTTATTTACTCAGCAATATATAACATTTAAAAATTTGTGTTCCAAATATATTTTCTTTCGATTCAAACATATCAAAAAAGGCGATTTTGCTCCGTGTACGGACATAAAATTACACATCTTGGCAATTTACAATTTTGAGTTATGTCACTCTTGAAGTGAGTGAGCGATATGTATTCATAGTTGGAAAATACCTCTTTTTCATTATATTACATCGTTACGGTTACGTCGACATTCAATTACTGTTTCGTTTACCTAATCCAGCTGTAATGCAGGGTTAGCGTAGCCGTAGGTTGACTATATCGTAAACGCAAGGTTGTTCTTCAGAGCTGTTACCATTCTTTTTCTTCTGTTTTTTTGCATTATAACCTTTTATTCAGCTGCTTGTAAATGTCACGTAAACGGACAAAATCAACATGTCCTTCCGTTCAGTTTACGCAATGATTCAAGGCCGGGTTAGGCAAACTTAACCGTAATTTAACTTAAGCGCCGCCGTAACGTTGCCCGCTGGAGCAATTACGCAAAACTTCAAAAACTTGCTGTATCACACAGACATTCATAACAAAAATAGCAACAAATTAATTGTATTTTATATTTATTTGCTACTAATCTTTCATTTTATTACTTATTTATCATCACTTTTCAAAAGCTTCGCATAAATTTATTCTCTTTTTTATTATTTTACTAATTTTGTTTGCAAATGCACGTAAACGTACCGTCCAAATCAAATTTCTGCAGATTCAACCGTCCGTTTACGTTTCGTTTCCGTTGGCTAATCGTTTACACTGATATCCATATGCCAGATTGAAACAGCTGATTCGTTACGCTACGGAGGCTTTGCACTTACGTTTGCCTAACCCAGCCTTTAATTGTTTAATCGTTTACGCTGATTGCTATAAGGCATATTATATCAGCTGATTCGTCATTCTACAGCAACATTAGGGCTATGTATGAATATTTTTATGTTTAGGTGTACACCTGCGACAACGAAGGTATTGTCAAGAACACAGCCATTCAAATTGTCCAGACTTTATTCCGCGATGTTGGTATCTTAACTGGAAATTGATTATGCTATTATGCTATGCGAATGTAGCGATATCATATTCGCAGAACTTAATTTTTCTCTGCGTGTATAGATCCATGATTGATAGACCTCTTTATTTCCCTTGAGGGAGTTGTAAGGCAACCGTTTGTCGGCTTTTGAATTTACTAAATGAAAACTATTTCTTGCAACCCCCCCCCCCCCCCCCCCGTTTTACAAAGAAAAATAAACTATAATTGTCTTAATAGTAATCCACAGAACCTGCTTTCGTGCTTATTCAAAGAACAAAGAACTTTCTGTTAAATCACCGGTTTTTACCTACATCAGGAAATACATGAGAGGAAGGAGGAAGAGGATCTTAACTTCCCCCCATAGTTAATAAAAAAAAGGCGACATCCATATTTTATGGGCACACGACACAAAATGCCATGTGTCGCGCGCGTTGTTGACGCTGATGCGCACGAGTTGAGTCTGGTCTGGGTTGGCACACAAAAAGGTGTTTTTCCCGGCAGCAAGGAGCCACAGAACCGGAGAAGGGCAAAGGAATAAAAACAGGTATAAATTACAATGGTGGAGAGAACCCACAGAAGAAATCCAACAGCAAACAGACTGACAGACAAAAGAAACAAATACATAATAAAATGCAACAATGTAGTTTGTTGACTGATTAAAAGCAAAGGAAGGGTTCAGTTCTGGACGTCTGAGGTTTAGAGGATGAAAATGAAAATAAGAAGGTGTTGGTGTTGTTGACGTACCCAACCAACCAGTGTGAGTTCCAAAGACATTCATTCTATTTACGAGTCTATGGAATAGGTTTAACATTGGCGATCCAGGGAACATTGGTCTCTGTCCTCACTCTGTGGTCGTGTTCGAGGTGCGGTGACACCTTAGCATGACAGCACTCCATTTGGCCAACAGCTAGCTCTCACTCTTGTTGTTGTTTCTACTACCAAGCCTCCTCTGTCCGTGAGTGGGGGAAAAAGCACAGTAATGGCCAACGACCTTAGAAATGTTGGTCGTTTGGTTGGATCAACGATTTTTATATTGTTTTTCGTTTTTATTTTTCTTTCTTTTGCCTCGCGTGTTTCTCTTCTGTTGCTGTAGTTATATTTTTCGACTTTTTCCTAAAGAATTTAATAAACCAAACACGTTGTGGCGGCCTTAACATATTATTTCGTAGGTAATTTTTAATATATAGAAAATAACAAAGGGCGGCCGGAGGGCTTTTGTTTTGTTATTTTTCTTGTCTTTGCTCAAAAGATATACATATGTACAAGTTTTTACACATTATTATTATTATTGTTTTACTTACTGTGTTTGTTTGTTTGTATCCAGACACACATAGGATCTTTACGGACGGACGGACGCCAAAGTTTAAACCTTCAGACCGTTGACTGTGTCTCGAGAGTTTAAATGAATGACAGCGCGGTGACGGAGGAGGAGCACGAGGTCGAAAAGCCTTCTTTGCTGCTGTGACTTCCACTACTTATGTACTCGTAGCTACAGGCCAGACTAAACAGAATTAGTTAATAAATTATTGTCTGACAGAGAATACTGTTGGTTTGTTGGGTTAATCGGCACCGGGAAGGTTGAAGTTGAGACAGAGAAATCCATAAAAATACTTAAGGTTAAAAGTTAGATATTCTTTCTTCTGGGTATACAAATGATTTACAGAACATTACCGAACAAACAAAGACAAAGAAGATGCTAAACCAGTACACAACATTATGTTGGACTTTTTTAAATTTCCAAACTGGTCCTTCGAGATAGCCACATATTTAAAGTGCTTCCAACAGGCGACGGATTAAGAAAGAGAAAACATCCTCATTCCGCATAGAAAATTTATTGCTTATGGTTAATCGTTTCAGTGAAATGGAAGCAGATAAATCCATAAAATACTTAAATGCCTGAAAAGAACTAGTTCTGCATTGGTCGGGTTCACCCAAGGCCGGAAGACCCTATTGAGGTTGTATGAAGTGCCACTTGTAGGCAATCTATGGAGTTCTGCCGATAAATCGAGTTCACACTAAGACCGTTACCGGAAGTCTATCATGTGATTGTATGAATGGCCTGCTGTAGGATGTCCCTAACCCCCATTAACTCAAAACAATATAACCGAGCGTTAGATCTAACGAAAGTTATATTGTATGGAATTTGACAGCTATAACCGGTAATTAGCTCTTAACCATAGTTTATATATTTATTGTCAATGGCCCTAATATTAATCGGAAACGTCTCCCAAAAAGCTATTGCCACGACATCTGCATAGGCAATAATCTTAACAAGCATCATCTTCAGAAAAAGCCGAAATTTTTCATGGAGAGATGAGAGATCTATGGACGTCAGTTGGCCCTCGCAGAATTCTTAACGAGATGATAAACAATTCAATATTTATCTGATTTCGTAGTCTGGCAACAGTAACACACCTGGGAACTGCAAAGCAGAATAGAGACTACCTATCATGGTTCAGGTGAATTGGAGTAAATGGGCATGCCTATACCGGCCCCCAAGTTCTTCTTGAGCGATAGCTCCCTTAGGGCAACAAATGACAGTTCATTAGTCAGTTACTGCATCGTGTGGCCCAGTTGTCATTATAAAGACCGGACGTGGCTCTTTTGACGGGTCACTGCCCTTCTGGATGGCCCTCATAGGTACTGAAGGTCCTGCGATATGACCTTTTCCTAAGAGAGGATGATCAATAGAACAACTTCTGTGTCCGAGCTATGGTTTTTCTATAAGGCAGCAAGCTAGAAAAGCTAAATTTTTTTTGGGAGAAAGAAAACTTAGCTGATGCTAACAACCGCACACTTTTGAGCTGTTTGGAACAATCAAATTGGTTCAACGATAGGTGGTAGGAAAAATTTATTTGTTTTCCATAAGTCCCTGGGGTATCACAATGAAAAATTGTTGTATCTCTTCAAAAACGATGATGGGCAGAATGTTACTGTCCACGATGAATGGTAAAGAGAATCATCACGAGTTTATTTCGTACCTTGATTAGCTGACATTAATCCAGCTGACACGGTTCCAACAGATCGAAGCCACACAGCGCAGACTACAATTAATTTACTCAAATAAACTTTTAATGAACGAATAATTTCACGCAATAGTCCTGTTAATTGGCCATCAAGATTGTGTGATTTAACCCCAATGGATGATTTTCTTTGGGGTTACGTTAAGACTCTCGTCTACGTCGATAAACCAGAGAATATTGAACACCTGAAAATCAACATTCGACGAGTTGTTGGCGAAATAGGTCGCAAATACTATTTCAGAAATAGGAGTCTCAAAGCATAGCCGAGCTACTCGGGATGTGATTAATGAATTGATTCACAAACGGCCAAATGTATTTTATAAGAGTGTGGATAGTGCTACATTTCTCAAACATACCTTCATTTCGCAACAATACCGTAATCAAACTGTGTTTTGCGTGGTTTGGCATCACAGCATTATTTAATCAGCTGTCACAGAAAATAGAGTTGCCAATTTAGGGTCTCCGCCTCCATAAACACCCAGATGACGGGATACCGCAATTGAATTATACCACTGAATGAGAACTTATTTTATTTTGTGAACTCTATGTGAAAAGTTTAATTTGGAAGATTTTTTCAACTTTGGGCGCTTGTCAAAATCTCCCTTTCAAGGTTACTTCAAATCTCTGTTTTTAAAACAGTTACGATTCTGCATTAAATTTGGCTACAAGCTAATAATGTTCAATCAATTAAAGTAGCTATCAAATTTCACACACAATTGGTAAATAAAAACAAAATTCCAATGGCGATGAAGCCATAAAGTTACACAGTTTTAAAATTTTACTTATTATTTCAGCAATATCAGCAACTTGTTTTTAAGCTTTGCTTCCTTTCCCTTTCCTCTTCCCTTATTAAAAGCGTCATTGATCATCACACACAACACAGATTATAATGGAAACAAAGCGGAAAAATGTTAATTATTTATCGATTCGCTTATACAGCATTGAACGAAAGAACACACAAAATACGACGTCAGATATGTTCAATGACCTCCATATGATTTCTATCTGGGCACAGAAAAAAAAACGAAAAAACGGCGATCCAAAACAGAATCTGAAATCGATACTAAAATGTTTTGGTTTTTTCGGCTGGCTACCTGCTCGACAAAAATGTTGCTACACCGGAAAATAATGTTTACTAAATATTAAAGGGATTGGTATTGATTTTGAGTAGAAAAGACGGTATTATGTTCCCATTTCATCGCGAATGAATCTTTAAACAGTGGCAACGACGATTGACAAAAAAGTTGAACGATTGACAAAAAAGTTGAACAAATTTTGTCGTTGCCACAGCAAATACAAATGCATGTGAAATTTTCACGGTTCAATGGGACCGTAATACCTGCCTAAAGACAGCATTATCTCAAAATAAGTTCCATCCACACTTAATTTTCTTAATATTTCGTCTTCTTTTTGATTTAAATGATAAACTCAGTTAATTTAAACAGGCATTTTTTCTCAGTGTAGAATGAGAGAGACACGACTTTATGACTAATTAGCATTAAAAGTTTATAAATAACAACAATAACAACAACAACTTGACAAGGTAACATTTTAGGTTTGTTAACCTTAACAAATACAAAACACGGGATTGAAAGGCAAAAATGTGGAGAAAAACGTTACTTTTGAATGTACAAATCATGAATCACGACAGTCGGACATTTTTGTAGTTAGTCATGCCCCATAAAATTCCCCTCATTGATGGCAACCAACAACCCATACAGAGGGAACTCCCAGTTTTGTCACCAAGTCTTTCTTTGGGTATCTTTAGGACAAATCTTCGTTTTATTGATTAAAACGGTGGAGTTGGGTAAAGTTTATGTTCTGTCGTCGTCGCGTAACGTTTTCTTTGACACTAAACAAATAACAAAAACAGTTGACAGGTTTACGACAAGACAGGCAGGCAGCATTTCTTTGCCGTGGACAAAGTTTTATTTGGCTAATAATATGTCAGTCAGACGAACCCCCAAAAATATCATCTTTCAGTTGCATGGTGTCGTGGGAAATCGCGTGACATAAATAGTCAAAACATTAAGCAAAAATATTGATCACAAAATTTCGCAAATATTCACATTATAAAAATAATTTATATATTCGTACATCACATTGAATGTCGTCACAGACAGATTGACAGTTTGATAGCTGCAAATTAAAGACCTTCAACTTGTTGAGGTAGGGACAGCAAATAAGAGGCTCGTAGAAATAGAAAATAATTCAACCGACCGATTTTCTATTTGGTTGCACCACTATAAATCTGCTGTTTGAGTAGTTTTTTTTCTTGGTAGAGAACAATTCCTTCTTACCGTTTTTCGAAAATCCTACCAAAATTGCTCCAAAAATGGCGTGTCCGTGAGACAAGAATTACGAAAACAAAAGGGACATATATTGATCACGAAATTTCGCATTTTTAAAAAAATTAAATACTTCACATTGAATGACGCCAAAGACAAAGCAAATCAAAGACCTTCAACTTGTTAAGATAGGGAGAGTAAAAAAGTGGCTCGAAGAAATCGACTGTAACAGTTTCTCAGAAAATGAACACTGGCTTTCATCGACCGCTTTTCAATTATTTTGTACCGATATAAATCAGCTGTTTGAGAAATATTACAGAACAATTCTTTATTACCACTTCTCCGAAAATCCTACCAAAATTTCTTAGGGAAATCGCGTGTCCGGGTGACATAAATGACCAAAACAAAAAAAGAAAAATACTTATCACGAAATTTCACAAATATTGGCATTATAAAAAATAAATTAAATACATCAAATTTAATATGGCCTCGGATAGACAGACATTTATACACCTGCCGCTGCTGACAAGGACTGTTAAAGACCTTCAACTTGTTGAGATAGGTACTGTAAATAACAGACCCAAAGACATATAAGGTATTATTTTCTCAGCAAATGAATTCCTTCAACCGACCGCTTTTCGATAAGTTTGTACCACTATAAATCAGCTGTTTGAGAACTAATTATCTTAGCTATCCCATTGGAAATTGTGATAGAGGACTGGTCCCTTAATTATAGGAACCGGTCTTGTGGTAGATACATTCTGCTACTGTGACACTATGTATTGGGACATATACTGATCACGAAATTTCGCATTTGGCTCGAAGAAATCGACTGTAACAGTTTCTCAGAAAATGAACACTTGCTTTCATCGACCGCTTTTCAATTATTTTGTACCGATAGAAATCAGCTGTTTGATTTTATTACCACTTCTCCGAAAATCCTACCAAAATTTCTTAGGGAAATCGCGTGTCCGGGTGACATAAATGACCAAAACAAAAAACGAAAAATACTTATCACGAAATTTCACAAATATTGGCATTTTAAAAATAAATTAAATACATCACATTTAATATGGCCTCGGATAGACAGACATTTCTACACCTGCCGCTGCTGACAAGGACAATTAAAGACCTTCAACTTGTTGAGGTAGGGACTGTAAATAACAAACCCAAAAAAATATAAGATATTATGTTCTCAGCAAATGAATTCCTTCAACCGACCGTTAAAATATCAGTCACGAGATAAGGTACATTCAAACCTATTAAATTAGTCCATTAAAGTCTTTAAATATGGAACCAATCCATCTGTACGGTATCCGATCAGTGTCTTCTTACCGATTTTCTTTAGAAATTTAACAATTAATTTCAATCGCACTTTAAACGCACTTTTGACATCCGCGAACGCTTTTCTATTACGTTGCACCACTACTAACAGCTGCTTAACTTATTGTTAGGTCCGTGTAGCCACTGAGAGCAATTAGTTCTTTCCAGTATTCCCGATAATCCATTAAAATTGAATTATTGCCCAGTTACTGCTTAAAAAATGACTAAATACAATTTTACAAAATTATATTACAAAATACAAATTACAAAATACTCGTATCCTGGACCTGCCGCTAAGTCAGAATTAAGACTGCCTCAAAATCGTGTAAATACAATTTATGCTTTCAAATGCCACTATTCTGCTCGTGCATAAGCCCAAATTCAAAAATAGTGTGCATAAAATGCATTCATAGGTTATTACTATGAACCTGCTGCTTAGTCCAAAATTAGTTTTACGATTGAAATTTAAATACATACTTCAAAAATATACCTCAAAAATTTCTAAAACCAATTTACGCTCTCAAATATTAATATTTCTTACGGGCGCTGGACATACATTCATATATTCGAAATTAAATTTATTCATAGTATTTTGGACCTGCCACTTAGTCTGAAGTTTGTTCATTTGATTGAAATTTAAATACCTCCCTCAAAAATGTCTAAATACAATTTAAGCTTTTATATAACACTAATACGACCAAAGTATTCAAGAATAGTTTGCATAAAATGCATTTATAAGAAATTAATCGAACTTTGGATCTGCCGCTTAGACTGACGTAATTCTTAAGATTTAAATTTAAATATTGCCCAGAGACAGCCGCAAAAATGTATAAATACAATTTACACTTTCAATTATCACTATTCTTCTCGGGTGTAAGACCTATATTCGAAAACAGTCTGCATAAAATGCATTCATTACAAATTACTCGTACTTTGGACGTAAGATCCAAATATATCCTTTACCATTTGAGGAATGGGAGTTTGTTTGAATTTACATTTTTTGGATTAAGCATTTTAGGTATAGGTTACGGTGGCAGCCAGCAGATGTTCAATGCTCTCCACTTCTTCTTCATCAACACAGCCCCTGCAGAAGTCATTGGACTCAATATCTAACGTTCTGGCTTGATCGCCGATCAGGCATTGTATGTACCTTCAGAACTGACACTAAAGTAAATTGCTTTTTCGTCTCTAGTGCGAGGAGATATTTTGACCTTCTCAGTTCGTTTCTTGGTCAGATTTGTCTAGCTTCCTTTCAGGTGTCGATTTCTGTCCGTTCATTGGACTGCCGAATTGCCTCTTTCCTAAGTCAAAGCATGCATGTTGACAGTGGCGCACCTATATATGTCAATTCTTCGAGAAGTTGTAATGTGTTCCCTTTCCTAGCAAATTCACAAGCTTTGCAGTTCCCCGGGATATCCCTAGGTACCCATAACATGTCGTTAAGATATCTGCGGCAGTTAAGGGCTGTTTGTAAATTTAGGGATGTGCACTCCAGAGAATTTATGGTAGTAAATCCGAGTAAATGACAACGCCGGTGTTGGTCTCTATGTTGCGACCAAGCCGGATATGTTTTCTACTTGCTGTTATTCTGCCAATACGTTCCTCTCTGGCAGGTATATTAATGGTGAAGATACTGTCGAAGGTCATTTCGATAACTCCGACATAAAACAATATGTTTCTGCAGGCCTGTAAACAACATATCGTCGGCTTAATGCTCTTTTGTTCCATACGCCATATTTTATGATCGGAGAAAAACGCAATTTATTGTTTGATTACAAATGCGACTGAAGAGTTACACACTTTTGATTCCATAGTGTTCCCAATAGTGTTTGTATGATTCTCATGCATTTTTATGCTATTATATTCAAAAATAGACAAGTTATATCAATTTTTGTACATGGCATTTTGGTCCATATCCACTTTTGTTTTAATATTTTTTCGTATTTGTATTACATGGACCACAAAGAAAATCGTTATGGAAGGAGAGTAATTTACATATTGTGACCGAAAAAACGTTAAATAGTGAGTAAAAAATATAGGGCGATAGAAAGATGGAGACATAGAACAAAAATATCAAAACTATTTCCCGTAAATCCGAGTTAAATCGATTTACCCTACCAATATCTCGAAAACTAGTCAAGATAGAAAAAAATGATTGCTGATCTGAAAGAGCATGCTTGAAACTCATATAATCAACTCCTCAAAAAGCACAAAAATGACACATGGACAAAAATAGCACTACGCCGACGATATTAGACTAATGGCGATTTCTTTTCTGCAAAAAAGTGCAACATATCCGTTGCCCTTTTTCTGGAGTTTTATACCAATATTTTGGAATTTTGAAAGAGGAGCTAAGTTTATTTCGAGGGACTGCATATGTTCTACCCAAAAAGGGCAAATATTTTTTATAATTTCGAGTCGACGGGGCAACATTTTTTCAGAATCGAAATCACCATAAATTCTGGGTTAGGTAAACGAATCCGTAACTTCGTCGCAACCGTAACTTTGCCCGAATGAGCAATTTCCCATAACATGAGAAACGTGTCATATGACTTAAGCTAAGTAAACACGATTGCCAGGTCGGACAATAGATTGTTAGGCAAAGGTGAATTGACAGATCAAACGGTTGCAAGAAAACCTTACAATTACATATATTTACAACATATTTCGTAAATATTTATATGCAGGATTGCCAATAAAAATATTTTAAAGACGGTGCTGCCAATAAAACTTCGCACATCTAACAATCAGCAAATTATCTCGCAATGACGTTTCTGCTAACGTTGCGAAACAAAAATTGTATGTTCACACGGTTGTAAATTCACAGAGTTGCATTTTTTCGCCATTTTTCTGGCAATATTGTCCGATCTGCAAATCGTGTGTACTTAGCTTCAGTCATTAACAACAAATGTAGCAACAATTACATTTTATTTTAAAATAACTATTCTTGTTTTAAAATTGAATCCCTTTTTTTATTGCTTTACGAAAGTTTCGCATATATTTTTTTTATTGTTTTACTGTTTTTATTGCCAACATTCCCTCATTTATTAATCAGCTGTTTGTAAATGAACGTAATGTGAAAATGAAATTTCAGCAGGTTCATTTACGTTTCGTCCTGTTGGCCAATTATTTATAACGATTTTCATATGACAGATTAAAACAGCTGATTCGCTTTTAAGCTACGGCGACGTTACGGTTACATTTGCCTAATCCATGGTTAACGCTTGTCAAAATGAACGTTTTGCATTAACCGTTTGATTGCTAAAGTAGCTTAAAAATGACAACACAATTATACTTTTTTCAAAAATTCAAACTTATAATATTTTTTAAAAATTTGCTTCACTTACTCAAGTCGCATAAAAAAGTGCATCGTCAGTGCTTGAAATATGTTATGGAAAATAAATTGAACAATTTAATTTTAAAGCTATGACTAATTTAAAAATGACATTCTATATTTGGTTCTACCAAATTTTATGTACAAATTTTGTATGTATGTATGTGTTGAAGTATTTTTATTGCTAATCCATAAATAGATATGGATATGTGTAATAAAACAGGATTATTTTATAGTGTATCTGTCTGTCTGGTGTCTTTTTGGATATTGCAGAAATTTAACACACAGCGAACAGCGGCTACGACGACGACGTCAACGACGGCGGCAACAAAAACCATATTTTGAACTATCAGAAAGAACATCCAAAACAATAACAACGACGACGTTGACGTTGTCTCCCGCCACATATCCATACATACATACATACATTTGCAGACGTGCTCACACAGATATACAATTCCCGGCCAGGCACAGTCATGATTGTATTTTTCCTGCCACCCACCCCCCACCAACAATCATATGTGACCATAAAACAACAGACAAAACATTTTGTTGTTGCCGCAGTCGAGTTTGTTGTTGGTTTATGGTCGTGCATACATATGTATGTGAGTGTGAGTGTATGCATAATATTGAGAGCGAGTTTTATGACCTTTTCAGCAAAAACTGTATTTGTTGCCATGTTGCCAAACTTCATTTCACTTGCAGCACAAACAAGCAAAACATTCAAACATACACGCACACACGTACATAATAGCTCCCCCTCCCCCCTCTTTTACCATTTATCCAACCATCCATGCATGCAGACTTCACAACACTCACCGTACATTTCAAACATACAGATACATACATACATGCGTATGTATTTGTTGTGTGTCACACATACAGCGCGCAGAGTGGAGTACTATGCGGTATGAATGTATCTACGAGTATGTATCTCGGCAGTATTTAGCTCTCTAATAACATCCATGGGAGGATGTCTATACATACTTACACTTGTATTTATGTGTGACTGAATATTTGTTTGTTTATATGCTATCCCTCTTGGTCTGTTGTTGCTGTTGCATTCGATATGAAGGTAAAACTTCAATTTCACATCACATGTTTTGTGTGTGGAACAGTTGCGGGTAAAAGTTTGTTACATACTTAAAAAAATAATGAAATATGGAGTGCAAAAGGAGGTGATCACATTGTGCTCACGGATTTCAATATCATAGTAGGCCCAGGAGATTATCTTTTCGCTTATATTTCCAAGAAAGACTGAAACAAGTAAGACAATCTCAGTCGATTAAACCGAGTGGCCGGATATGGTTCGAATGGTAACTACCAGAATGCATCGAGATCCACACAGGCTCCCAGTTTCATTTCTTTCCAAAGGATTTTTCAATGTGGATCAATATGGTGGAGGCCAAAGTCAACTAAGAAATAAAAGACTGCCAATGCCCCAAAAGGTTTCTTTTGTCGAGAATGGGCCAAAATAGTTGGCTTCAACTCCTGAACCAATTGGACATTGTATGGCGTCATACCAAGGTCTTTATGCAAAATTCGTCTCAATGATGTCTCCGAAATGTTAATTGTTGAGAACGACGGTGAATTGATGTTGATGGCGCTTCACGCACACTTTCTGCCACAGCAGCAATATTCTCGGGTGTACGCACTGTTTTTGTCTTTTCACGCTTTGGTTTATCGATGAGGATGCCAGTTTCTTTCACTTTTTTCACAAGATAACGAACATACGGAGCTGACGGTGCTTGCCTTCTTCCAAAATCCGTACACAATTTTCGCACACATTCTGCAACATTACCATGATTTTCATAGTAATGTCGCAATATTCGCAATATACACATATTCGTTCAGCGGAAGGATGAAACTAATTAGGTATCTGTCAAATCAGACATGAGCTAAGTGTTATCATTCACGAAATAAGCACTAGTTAAAAAAAAACGTTAGATGGCGGACCATTTATAAGAAGAAAAAATATGTGGAAAGTTATCGAGTTGAACAAAATTGAAAAATTTTGTTTTGTTTTTGATTTTTTAAAATGAGCTAAAATGAATAAAATGAAATAATATTTGTCGATATCTTACCTTAGTTTTAAAATTAATTAATTTCAATTCGTCCTAATGTTTATTTTCCAAAAGCGTGACTGTCGTTCAGCCGGTGTTAACAATTTTCTCTTCGAAGAAATGTCCGAAGCAGCTACGAGGACTAAAGTGTCTTTGTGAAGCCGGGCTTTGCGGTAGGTCCAAACCGGCTACGCTGACCACAGTGTTCCTGCGAGAAGGGCCTTCGGCCGGATTTATATGTTTTCCTCTGGCTAACGAGGAACAAATTATTTTTGCGTGGAATCGATAACTATAGAAGTTATCAATAACTAAAAACTGTTATTATTTTTTTCTTTTTCTAAAAGGTGCTCTATCAAAATATGCCAGGTCAGGTCGCGAGGGACATAGCACTCTCCCCTGCAGATCTTGCTGAATTATAATAAATATTTTTATTTCTCATATATATTTTTATTTTCCCATATATTTTTATTTCCCTGTATTTTTATTTCCCTTCTTAACGCAACATCAACGAATTGGGATGAAATTTTGGTAATATGAGTGGAGGGAATATATAGGGTGGCCCAAGTAGAGATACTTTTTTCAATAGCCTTTTTTGACAGATCACGTGTGAGTCGTGTCATGCTGTCATGTTATTTTTTGTTATTATTGTTTGGCATTTCATTACGGAAACCCAGCCAGAAAAATCCGTCATTACACGGAGGGATAAAGCGCTGTAAAAGCGTCAAAATGATAACACCGATATACGGTGTGACGGCGTATTTCCGGTGGTTTGAAGGTAATAACTCCCCAAAAATGTTCGTACTTAGAAATTAATGAATCAAATGAAATATATTATTTTTAAGGTATTCATTTAAATGGCAAAGATTTTGAATTCATAATATTAAATTTTTCGCATCTCAAAGAAGCAATGTAAAAGCGAATCCCGCAGTCTTTTAAAGAAAAGGCAATTTCCACGTTAACAAAAAGAATATTTCCTTATAGGAACTTCTAAATTTTGATCACAAAATCATAATTGTTCACGAAATGCATATGTACGGAATTACTTGACATGTTTATTTAAAAAAAACGTTTTCATTAATTTCGGAATTAAGCCTAACTTTAGCTTCATAGAAAATCGTTTAATTTACGAGTATTAGACTTAAATAATTGGGAAGCCATACAATACTTTAAAAATGTTACTAAGTTCAATTTTTTGCTGTTATACACAGTACACTAAAAACCTAGCTGTTTCGACTTATCATGTTTTGGAACGTAGGTATCGATTTAATGACAAACATAGATACCACTTTCGAAAAAGGATTAATTTTTCTCAAATAATTTGTTCTCGAAGCATTGTAAATCCATCATGAAATAGCGCTTTAAAGACATTTTAAGCAAGCGTTGTTAAAGCATCCCAAAACAGTGCTTTCACAACGCTTTTTTCGTGGTACCGTCATAAATTTCTGGCTGGGAAGACTTACGCCTGAACAACGTTTACAACGTTTTGACAACAAATTGACAGATTAATTAGTGTAATGTTATAACGGGTGATCCAAGTAGAGATACTTTTTTCAGAAGCCTTCTTGACAGATCACGTGTGAGTCGTGTCATGCTATTTTTGTTAAGTATTGTTTGGCATTTCATCATGGAAAAACTTACGCCTGAGCAACGTTTACGCGTGTCATTCGCCAGTTACCAGTCGAAATGCTCGAACGAGTCATCGAAAAGTGGACTCAACGGATGGACCATCTGAGACGTAGCCGCGGCCAACATTTGATAGACATAATCTGCAAAAAAATAAATGACAAAGTATGTTGTTTCAAACGATAATAAATATTCCCCATTCAATTTGAATTTTCTGTGTTTTTTCTTTAAAAAAGTAGGGAACCTCGAAATGGATCACTTTATATAAGATTCGGCATAGCCGAACTTAACTCCGCTTTTTATTTCGAATAATGTTTTTGGATTTTAAATTTAATTCAATTGACATTTCCTCCCATAATGGGAGGAAATGTCAATTGAATTAAATTTAAAATCCAAAAACATTATTCGAAATAAAAAGCGGAGTTAAGTTCGGCTATGCCGAATCTTATATAAAGTGATCCATTTCGAGGTCAGAATATCGATCTTGTACAATCGAAAATATTTATGATTATAATTTAGATTAATAATATTTATAATTCAGTATTCAAAATGTACTTATCTGTTTTTTCTTTTTTTATTTTAGGTAAGTTACGAAGACACAATTTTATGACTAATCTGCTGCGTGTAAGTTTCTAGTATAAGTAAATTGTACCTAATGTAAATGTCTATACCAATGATCGGCAAGGAGAGAACGTGCCAAAATTTGATTATATTTGGTGTGTCACCTAATAGACAAAAATGTAGAATAATTTTTATTGAGTTAAGGGCAAGGTGCATATATCCTTCTATAATTTTAAAAATATTGCATTAAAACTTCTTCATGATTTTACTTTGAAGTTTAAGACTTTATTCATAATTATTTATAGAAGATTTTTTGAACAGATATGCAACGTTATCGAAAATATCCAGTGGAGTGGATTTGTCTAAAAATCCATTGAAGTACAATTTGTTTTCCTTTGAGTGTATTTTCACTTCTTTACACTTTAGGATTTTAAAAATATAATATATTTTTTTTTTTATAAAAGCAAATGTTCCTTCAGGGTAATATTCAATTTCCTCACTTGGCGATTTTGGCGCCCAACATAGGCTAAAATTTAAAATCCAAAAAATCCAATGACCCTACCAAAAATATGTTGAAGACTTTTATTTGCTACTACCAGTGAGTGGTGTCATATGGAAATCGATATTATATACAAGATAGCTATATATCTGTGAGTCTAATGCAATCGTATGTTATTTTGTAGAAAATAAACAAAAGTGAACACATGCTCCTAATAATGCAATTTTATAACATTGCCCTTTTTTACAACTCTGAACAATTTTGCTAGCCAAATTGTATCTTAATATTGGCAAAATGCACATAGATAGTAGGACGCATGCAGTAGGTAATCGTACAACATGTAGATACTAGTACGTCTATGTTTATGCATCTGCTTGCATTTTCATTATATGTCCATATTTTCCTCTACATATTTATAATTTTCTATTCTCAACTTCATCATCGTTGTCATGCGAGCGTGACGCACAATTTCAAATATTTGCCTTTAGATATACACGTATGTAAAATTAAATGTTGCCTTCACTTGGAGAAAAAAATCTGGATTGTCATCAAATTTATTTTGACGTACATGACATGCAAGTGTCATATGAAAAGTCTGTGAATATAAAATTTCTGAATATTAAAATGTTTAAATGAATAGACGTATTTGATCCCATCTTTCCTATTAAGAGCATTGTTAATATGGCGTTTATTATCTATAAATAGAACACGTTCGGAAAAAATCCAAAAAAAACTTTAATAAATTTGATGAACTTATAGCAATTACTGAAAATTTCCATTGATACTTTTGAATTATCAATGAAAATAATTGCATTGACCTCCTTTTTCAGCAGCTCTGCTTAGAGCTAACCAAGAGCTAATATTTTTATAAATTAAATACTATTTGATAGCTATAGCTGTAGGTTAGAGCTAACTCTAGGCTATTAAGATATGGTGACATTGGCCGTGATTTGTTGTTTCTTGTAATGGGTGTTTTTTTTAGGGCGATAACCTAAACTACCTTGCGACCCACTAACTGGCATTAGGCAGTATGTTTTCATTAGCTTTGCCTTTCTGATGCGCAAATCAGCTGTCTGCCACATGGGATAGCGAACTATATAGTTCGACATCGCGAGTCAGACAGTAAATTTCCTTAAAGTTGGTTTATTTAAAAGATAATTTAATGTCATGAATGTTCGAACATTAATTAGAACATTAAATAGAATTGTAAGCCGACGATTGCTATAATTAAATCTATAGGATTATTTTTTAAGTTAAGTATTTGTTAACCTCGTATTTGAATACTTTTACTTTGCCCAGCCTTATTAAACCACCCTCCCTCACATACTACATACATTTATATCTGACTGTCTAGTACAATAGCCTATTATACCAATAATATTAACAATATAATGACAGCTGTGTGTTGCAGTAATAACTAATAATAATAATAATACAAATACCAGGGTCATCGTCATCATCGTTTCATTCTATTTTAGTTGCTAAATATTCGAATATAAAATTGTTTTATACGAATAGATGATTAGCACTTGCACTATCACCCTCTCTTCTGTATGTGTCAACAGGACAGTGGTATCTACGTTAAGAATATATGTGGTAGTTTTTTCCTAAGTAACGACAAAAATTATATATAAGTATTTTCTGGAATTTTGTTCATTAACAGCTGATCCTGCAGTTTGAGAAAACATATGGTTAGAGTTGTCATATTGCATGTACCAAATATATTATCAGCTACTTCTAAACTGAAATCCTCAAAATTACCGTTATTCGGGCATATTTTAACTTAGAATTTTTGACAATTGCAATATGCTACTTCCAAGGATGGGTACTGCCGAATTTGAAAGAAAATCTATTAAAAATTATATACAGAGTTTTCCAACAAGAGGTGTTATTTTGAATCACCCGGTTTTTCGGTAGCTGTCACTTTTGAAGCTTTTATTCTTTGACATTTGACAAGTAGAAACTACGCCATTACTAAAAATGGAACGATACACGATCATCGAACGATACAAAACGACCAAAAAACGATACGAACGATACAAAATCATCTAGAATGATGAGGCCCATTTCCACCTCGGTGGCTACGTCAACAAGCCAAATTGTCGCATCTGGGGCTCGGAAAACCCAAGAGTTATTGTTCAGAAGCCTCTCCATCCTCGACGTGTGACTGTTTGGTGCGGTTTATGGTCCGGCGGGGTCATTGGACCTTACTTTTTCGTAAATGAGGTTGGATCAACAGTTACGGTGAATGGATTGCGCTATCGAGAGATGATTAATGATTTTTTATGGTCGGAGTTGGATGGTATTGATCTGGACAACGTTTACTTTCAACAAGACGGCCCTACGTGCCACACAAGCAACGAAACCATTGTTCTGTTACTGGAATGGATTGCGCTATCGAGAGATGATTAATGATTTTTTATGGTCGGAGTTGGATGATCTGGACAACGTTTACTTTCAACAAGACGGCCCTACGTGCCACACAAGCAACGAAACCATTGTTCTGTTACTGGAAAAGTTTCCGGGCCGTGTTATCTCTCGAAGAGGTGATCACAATTGGCCGCCGAGATCTTGTGATTTTACATCTTGCGACTTCTTCCTTTGGGGCCACGTGAAAGATAAAGTCTACGCCAACAGCCCAGCGTCGATTCAAGACCTCAAAGATAGAATTCGTGAGGCTATCGGGGACATAGGGCAGCCACTTTGCGATTTGGTTTTGGAAAATTTCATCAAAAGGATATAGTCCTGTAAGCGCGGTCGTGGTGGCCATTTGGCTGATGTTGTTTTTCATTATTAACGGCATACCTTAAAAATGAAATAAACATCCGATCATTTATCTAAAAAATGGCATTTTTCTTTGAATGCCAAAATAACACATCTTCTTGGAAAACCCTTTATAAAGTGCCTTCCATCTAGTCGAATACTTAGGGAAAGATAGTAAATAACTCAAATGGGCGTGTACCAAGCAGTAGCCAAAATAACTGTCATTTTACTAAGTAATAGATATCTCAACTGACCACCTACTAATGAGTAGATAACCCAGCTGTTCATCTACTAAGTACAGGTAACCCAATTTGTCGTCAACAAAGGCGAAGATAACCCAACTGTTGGCCTACTAATGAATAGATAACCCACTGGAGGTCTACTAAGCAGTAGATAAACTTACTGCCATTTTACTAAGTGGTAGATAACCCAACTGTAAATTTACTAAGTAGTAGATAAACCAACTGGCCCTCTACTAAGTTGTAGATAACCCAGTTTGTCGTTAACTATACATAGATAACCTTACTGGTCCTCTACTACGAGGTAGATAACTCAAGTCGTCTGTTAATAAGGATTATATATCCCAATTTGTCGTCTACTAAGGAGTAGATAAACCAAATGGCCGTCTACTAAGGAGTATATAACCCATCTGGTATTAGATAACCCAATTTGTCGTCAACTTAGACGTAGATAACCCAACTGGTCGTCTATTAAGCAGTATATAGACTAACTGTCATTTTACTAGTAGTAGATAACCGAACTGACTCTGTACTAAGTAGTAGATAATCCAAATGTTCATCAACTAAGGCGTAGATAAACTAACTGGTCCTCTACACGTAGTAGATAACCCAACTTATCTACTAAGGAGTAAATAACCCAACTGGCTGCCTGCTAATGAGTAGATAATTACTCTTACTAAGTGGTAAATAACACAACTGGTCCTCTACTAAGTAGTAGATAACCCAACTACAACTCGTACTATAATAAGGATCAGATAACACAGTTCGTCGTTAACTAAAGAGTGGATCACTCTACTGGTCAGTAGATAAACGAACGTCTACTATTCAGTAGATAAACGAACTGTCGTTTTTCTAAGGGGTATATAACCGAACGGGTCGGATGGTGACCGATGTTGGTATACAATAACGTAAACTAATGTTAGCAGAACCACACACAAAGAAAAAATCTTTCCCCTTAAACGAAATTGTACATCTCAGGCAATAGCAATTTATTTTGATAATATAAATTTTTTGAGACAAAATAATTTGCAGCTTCTACAAAGGAAATTTCGTTTACGCAAATATTGTGTTTAGCTATCGAAAACTTTGTTTGCATGTGTAATATTAATCCTATTCGTTAACACTGGCTTCCACATAACAGATCCTGCTGATCATTGACGCTGCGACATTACGGTTACGTTTAACTATTTCAGCCTTAAGTCTTATAGTGGAAGGTGGGCTTTAGTGAAAATTGTAATATAAAAAACCCCAAGCAATGAAGAACTGTTAAGTATTATAGTTGTGTAAATAAACCACGAAGCAGTTGTGTATTAACAATAAACTATTTATCTACAATACTAGATAAATTCGGGATCAGATAGCCGTTTTTGTACACAGAAATCCTGTTTAAATATTTTTAAAGTTTTTTTTAAACCCCAACATTTTCTTAGACCACCTTAAAACCACTGTACACCCTTGCTTCAATGATTGTATGTTTGTTTCCCAAAACAGCTGATTGAATTCACAGGTTGCTTGACGCCCCAGCTAACCGGCCAACCACTCAACCAAGTCTCTTTCACCGGTTGCAAAAATAATTTTGCAATTTGCATAAAATTTTCAAATATAATTGCGCCATCGCCACCGCCTCCTCCATTCATAATTCGTTTTAATTCCTGTATTATATTTGCATTTTTGATCTAAAATAGTTATGCATTTGTGATAGCGGTGGGAACATTTGTGGAATGTTTTTCATTTTACCAGCACCACCTTCACCGCCAATTCATTATTGTGGTTTTTGTTGATATTTTGTGCATAAATCGAATCACAATTGCTTTAGAATTGTTATAGTGTGTTGTCCAAATTTCTATTTGTGGACAATTGTATTGTTGCCACACAATCGTTTCGTCGACCGCAAAACTTTGGCAAAAGTGTTGTCGTTTTAAATCATCGCCATATCAAATGGGAAACCATTTGATACGAGTACATCAAAGTTGATACAAACAAAAGAAAATGGTTGGATTTTGAATTAGAAACATGAGCCTTACGAGTGAAAATATTATTTTTTTTCTAATATTCATTGAAATTAAAATATTTTTGGTTTTGTGAAAGAATTGCGGGCATCTGCAGTTTTGAGTTTTTATTTTGAGATTTGACTTCCTTATATACTTTTACGAGTTTTGGTGTAGGTTTAGAGTTTTGTTAAACCATAATTTATATGAAGAGCTAGCGGTTGCAAGAAATATTAGGCCTCAATAGACTTTCCCACGCTCTTGCGTGCCAGACTTGATCGACTACGGTGTTGCCAGAGTAGAAATTGTTAGAAATTCTACATTTTACTTTAAGGCAACTCATTTTTCGAGAGATTGTTGTCAACAATATAAATTTAAAAAATTTATGAACAAAATAAAATTGTTATTTCTAGAATATTACAAAAATTGAAATATATTAAACTTAGAATAGTAAATAAAATTTTTGCGTTATTTAGTTTCTTAACCTGTTTTACATTGTTCTTTTTTCTTGCGACTTACGATGTCATTGTCACCAATTAGTGGAAACACGTAGGGTAGTGATATTCGCATGTTAGTGGAAATAAGAAGTTTCGTTGTAAACTATTAAACTAAAATCGCTAGCTTGTAACAAAACTCGTAGTAAATTTATAAAGTAAATTTTTAATGAAAATACATCCAACAAAATTCTATCAATTCTATTTTTTTGATCGAAAACATTATTTTCCGCGATCCACAAAAATGTGATTTTGGCAATCAGCTGTTAAAGGGAGAGTAGATGACAGATTTGTGAGTTCATATATAGGGTCTTTCATTAAGCGCTTCCTATCTTCAAATTTAAATAATACATACTGTATCATCGAATTTTATATATTTCACTTGGAAGGCCTATCGATGTCATTGCGTATCTTGCAATTATCCGCAAATTTTCCAAGACTCTGACACATACATAAGGCTGAAATTTACCGATTTCCTGGGTTATGTTGGCTTTGAGGGCCGCTGTGATTTGTGGATTATTTGCAAAGACCTGCCACTTAAGAAATCCCCACAATAAAAAGTCTAAGAGGTCAATTAGAAAGATCTCGGAGGTTAGTTGACATCACCTCCACCAGAATGTCCAATGTGGCATAAGCTATGTGGCACTTTGCGCCGTCCTGTTGTTGGTGTTCATAACATCCAATTAAAACCGCCAGACCAAATCCATACCAAACATTGACTGTGTTGTATTTTACGCTCTTGGATTTAATCTTGATTTGTTGTATCGTTCAAATTCGACAATTTTGTTGGTTGACGTACCGATTTATCACGAAATGGGCCTCATCACTGAGGATTTAAAGACCTTATGGCGGGTCATAGCCTGATCGCCGAACACGCCTGGAGGTAGGGAATTGAGTTCAGTGACTTCTGCAGGAGCTGTGGAGATGTGGAGGAAGTAGAGAGCAGTCAGTACTTGCTTTGTTACTGTGCCGCATTAAGTAAATGATGTCTGGAAATACTGGGGTCGGCCTTTCTAGAAAGTCGGACAGAACTTACCGGTATCGATGTTCGTATTATTGATAACTTTGTGTATGAAACAGATTGGTTTCGATGAGGGGCATGTAGGCCCGTTGTAAGACTAGGGACCTCAATTGGTTTTCGTCTGCCTCTCTAACCTAAACCTAATGAACTTGAAGAAGTAGTACTTAGCCTCAGTTCCTTGGAGGAAAGTTGGGCGAAGAAGGTCCATGTACGTAAAAATCGTGTATTTTCTTCAAAACGGGGTGAATAAACCTCCTGCAATGCAAAAAAACTGCACATTTTTAAAGAAAGAATTGCCTCAACCAACTAAGACTTAACTTTTTTTTACACACATGTACAATTATTAGTTTATTTAAATTGGATTGAATTGATTTGGACAGGAGAGGTCAAACAAACATTTTCCCTTCAAAAATACCCATAATTTCGTATTCAGTTTAATCTTATTGATTTATACAATTCCATAAAACTTTGTCTTATCCAAAACCAATCAAATATAGCCGAAAGCTATCAAAGCCGCCCCAAGTAGTGCAAAAACAAAAAAAAAGAAAAACGAAAACTTCTTTCAACCATCAAATAAATTTTTCATGGAAAAAGTCTATTAGTTTTGCCTCCCCTTGTTCGTTAAACGTGTGTAGGTGGTGGGGTTGGAGGGTTATGCAGAAAAAGAACAAAAACAAACAATAGCAAATAAATACAATCCGGCTGTTTGTCTTTCAAAGAAAGCCCCAAACTCATTCTGAGGGCCTAACCTCTTTTTTTTTGTTTTTCATGTCCCTTTCTCGCAAATGTTTTCAGCGTTGTTTTCCCCCATACTATTGTTTTATTTCGTTTTTTCTGGGGTTTTCAATGAAAATGTTTCTCTTGAATAATGGATGGATTACAATGTTCGTTCCTAATATTCTTCTTCTTCTCTACTTCTTGGACGTTTTTCACATTTTAATAGTTTTTCGTTTTTCTGCACTGACTGACATTTGCCAGGGTGAACGAAACACACAGAAGAAGAAAAAAACACCTACAATAACAATATCAACAACAGCTGCAATTTAGGTTTCTTGACATCTTCTCTGCTTCTAGCGTTTCTTGGGCCTCATCTTCCCCGTTTTTGCGCTCTACTCTACAATGTTTATCTGCTCGTTGGTTGAGATTGAGATGGGCCGAAACTTTTAGTTTCTTGTCTTGTTTGTTTTTCCATTTCTTGCTGAGCCAACAAATCTGGTATTCTTTTGTCTCGAAAATTTGTTCATTATTTCAAATTTCAAGATAAAGAAAAATGGCCGGCCAAGGAATATGGACGAACGAAAAGAACCTGATGCCATCCATGTCATGTGACACGTGGTGTTTGGTTTAGAATTTTAATTTTTAATGAATCAAGTCTGCCATTGCTGCGATTTTTGGCGTGATTTCGTAGGAAGAGTATCGTCAAGTTTTTTGTCTATGTTTGCAAATTTATTATTTTTTTGTCACAAAATTGACGTAAGGTTGAAGATTGAATTGAAAGCAGTTTGCAACGAAGACGACTAGCGATAGTGGCATATTTCCTCGAAATGCTATCAATGGCTTCATGAGTGGGCTTAAAAAATAGACAGAAAATATAAAAAAAAAACAGTTCAAAAACGAGTTGCCATTCACAATGGCAACACCGTATTCGTTTAAGTCAGCAACGCAAGTATGAAACTCTATCACGCAGCCACCCTGACAAATTAAGCGGTAATTTCGTAACGACAACCCTAATACTCGTATATTATTAGGCGTGTTCTCTTTACAAGTTAGCGATTTCAGGTTAGTAGATTGCGACGAAAATAACTTATTTCTACTAACTTACGTATTTCTATTAACTGCTATATTTCCTCTTACTGACGTATTCCCACTAACTTACGTATTTTCACTAACTGACGTATATCCACTAACTGGTAACAATGGCGAGGTGAGTCGAAAGTACAGCAATGCGGAACGGCCAAATATTAGCTAAATGTGTAATATTTTGGTTTTGAAAAAAAGTGTTAGTTAAAATGCTGCAATATCGTTGTTATTTTTTATTTAAAAACTTCAGTATAGCGTTTAACATTTTAAATTATAAGAAAAATACTGGCTTGCTCTTGTTAAAATGTGAGAATGTTGCCATTAACCGTTTAATTAATACAGCGAAGTTGGCAACACTTCAAGTGCCGATCAATGTCAGCAATATTCCGCGTTCTGGAGCAGTGTAGCGTAACATTGTTTATTAACGTGTATTTCGCATGTGTTTACTACACAAATGTCAACATTAGGCATTAGGGGCCAATCGCAAAATTTATAGCATTTTCTGATAGGAGGATTACTTTTGCGCCACCTTGTATTTCGGATTTCAATAACTACAACGCTTGTGACAGCGGTTACAATTTTGCTGAGTCAAGTCAACCCAAACAGCAATGCGATAAAACACCTGTCATCCATCCTCCAACTTAAGTCATTCACAAATTTGTAATTTTAATTACAATTTTGTTTTTTTTTTCTTCCCATTTCTGCTTACTTGTTTTTATACAAAAAAAAACTTCCGTTCTCATCTAATGAGAAAAAATACATAGTAAAAACAAACGCACATTGAAACTAGTTTTACGCGCACCAACCAGTTTTTGAAACAAATTATTTTATTCAAACGACCATTGGATACAGACGTAGGGAGAGATAACAACCGCCAAATGAATTCATTTACCGGACGATTGCGCCTGGCTGGCTAGCTGGTCTGAAGATTTGGTGTTTTTTCCCTCTATGTGTTTGCTTGAAATCTTCTCATTGCCGTCCTCCTCTACATCCAACTGCTGCCCGCCCGGCTTATAATAATATATAAACAGCTTAACACGTTTTGTTTCTTCTACTGTATCTATTTATTTGCTACTTACCTCTAAATAAATTTTCTTGTAAATACGAGGTTTGTTTTGGGAAAATAGTAGGTAATCAAGGTTTGGTGTAACATTAAGTTTGGCGCCCCTCGAATGCGTTCGCTCACGCATTAAGCTAAACAAATATAGTATACAATGCAATCTAGACGGTCAACAAAACTCCATAGACTTGTCAGCAGAGGAACTGAAGGGGGGTTCTGTCTCATCTGCTATGTAATATCTCCGCGAACAGCATTCCGATTTCCCTGATGAAGATCGGTGTAAAGGTTAATTCCTATAACGATGAAGTGACAGAACCTAGGCAGAAGTAGATATTTTCAGCGAGGGTATTTGAAATCATAGAATACCTATGTAGGTGTTTTACTAGAAAAAGCAAGGCTATATTAGCGCTATATACTTGTCGAAGGCCAATAGAAAAACGATGGGTTCTAAACCCGCTTATAGTGCATTGATTGGTCTTAGTGTGAACTCGACCTAGACAGAATTAGTTATCTTTAGCGGGGACATTTGAAATTCCGTTCTTTGAAATCGTAGAATACATAGATATTTTACTAGACAAGAAGTTAAACTTCATACCCAACGACATGGGAAGAGATAACAAGGCGCTGGCAATATATACCTGTAAAAGGGCAATAGGAAAAATATTTTATCTGAACCCACTAATAGTGCGTTGATTGTATACGGCATTATTAAGACTGATAATGCTCTATGGCATTGTCGTCTAGAGGCTCCTAATAATGATAGGTGAATGGCTGGTCATTGGTGCATTGAGAATATCGCAGCTACTGCTATCAGACTTGGAGAACTGTCACTCTGGTCATGAAATGGCTACGAACATTGTGTTATTCACGACACAGTACCTGAACTTCCAAGCATTGTTGTTTATACTTTGACAGAACCATTTTTTGACAAGAAGTATATCACTCAAATACCTTATAGATCAGAATGGAATGATGGTTTCCCGAGACAGAGGAGATTCGTGAACTTCTATACAGACAGTTCTAAATTAACAACCAAGTGGGGTTTTGTATTTTCTAATGAACATGAGGAACTTTGCAAAAAGACTGCATTATCACTGTAGTGTTTACCAGGCAGGAAACTTAGCTATAAGTGAGGTAGCCGAATCGGTTTTCTGACTAAAGCCGGCACTAATATTTTTACCTATAATTAGGCTAAACTGTCCTCGACAAGATTTCAATGATTTGGGTGCCGGTAAACAGGGACATACTCGTAAAAGGGAACCGCAAATCAGATTATCTTGCAAGACTAGGAATAATTCTCAAGGAAAACTGGAACATGTGACCTTGCCTCTAGCGACCTGCACGATCTTCTAATCCCTAGTAGGACACCAGTAGGGTTATCTAATCTCCAGCAGGAGACCAGGTGGCTTATCAAATCTCTAGAAGAGGACCAGTTGGGTTGTATACTACATAGTATAATACCTGTTGGTTTACCGACTCCTTATTTCACGATAAGTTGGGTTATCAGCTCCTTCGTTGAAAGCAGTTGTGTTATCTACTCCTTAGTAAAATACTAGTTGTTTTATTTACTCTTTAGTTTACGATCAGTTGATTTATTTACTCCTTAGTTGACGACAAGTTGATTTATTTACTCCTTAGTTGACGACTAGTTAGTTTATGTTCCTCAATAACAGTTTGTTTAACTACTCCTTAGTTGACGACCAGTTTGGCTATGTACTTTATACTTGATGACCAGTTGGTTTTTCTACTACTTATTTGACGACCAGTTAGGTTATCTTCTACCTCGTAGAGGACCAGTTGAGTTATCTACTTTTTAGTCAAATACCAGTTGGTTTAACTACTCCTCAAATAACCACCTGTAGGGTTATATACTCTCACCTAGACGCTCTAGTGGACGAAACATTGGGGTATCTAGTCCTTAGTGGATACACAGTAGGGTTATCTACTCCATAGTGGAGACACAGTGGGGTTATATACGCCATAGTTGATGACCAGTTTGGTTATCTATTACTTAGAAGATGTCCTGTTTGGTTATTTACTCCTTAGTTAACGACTAGTTGGATTATCTACTCCATATTTGACGATCACATGGGTTTTCTACTAGTTACTTGGCGACCAGTTGGGGTATCTGCACTTTAGTAGAAGACTAGTTGTGCTCTTTACACTATAGTTGAATACCAGTTGGTTTATGCTCTCCTTAGTAGACGATCATTTCGGCTAATTACTCCCAACTGGAGGACCAGTTGCTTTATCTACTTCCTTATTAGAGGACCATTTGCTCCTGAGTTGACGACCAGTTGAGTTAACTACTCCTCAGATGACGACCTGTTGGCTTATATACTCTTTATTTACGGACCAGTTGGGTTATCTAATCCATACTTGACGACCAGTTGGGTTTTCGAAGATAAATGACTCTGACATTGTTCAGTTAGAGTACTTGGATATGCCACAATGTGGCAATTTAACACCTCCGATGACAAATCAATGTTAAATTTACCCGTAGTTGTAGTAGTTAAAATAGACAATCTGTGAAACCTTTGGTTTTGTACCGTTCCAATTCCCCGTGAGAAATGTTTCTTATAGTTAGGCTGCTATAAAGTCCTTGTAGACTGTATTCCTGAATTGTCCTCAATCATAAGAGATTGTGGCCCTGCCTAACCTCCGAAAACGCAACAAAGACCTGCTGATACAGTGCGTCTCACTTATAGTTTCTATCATGACGATTATGTTTCCTTATTTGATGGGGCCCAGAGAGACTGATCTTGCGAAATGATTTTTGCAAGCTGCGGTAACGACGAGGAGAAGGAATCAGTAGAAAACCTTCTGCATCTGTGCCCTCAATCTTCTGTCTGTGCCCTACTCCATTAAGGGAAAGTTAATGTATTTGTGTCATTGTAATATTTAAAATATATAATTGTTTGTCTCCTCTTGAAGTTTGCTTCAGTAGTCACCGGATAAGAATAACTTTAAATGCAAATACACCCACATAATTATTTCTCTTCCACTTGAGTCCAATGCCTTAATGAGCAAAATACATAGCATCACCTGTTCAAGTAATGAAGTTGCCAGATTTGTTAAATATGTAGTTTCACAGCAGGTATACTTGACAAATAATTACAAAACAATTTTTGTTTTCTCCCAACAAAACTTAACAGGCGATCCTCTTACTTCGCTTTAGTAGTTACATTTGCCAAATAGTTTCAAGTGTGCGTCCGACTGATTTTGTATTTGGATCTATCTATTGTATGTACTATGTACGAGTTTGAACACAGAATTATCGAAAGAGATGTGAAATAATAACAAAAACTAGTTTTCTCCATTAGTTTCAAACGGGCTTACGTACATACGTCGTTTTTTCTTTTTTGTTTTGTTTCCAAATGTTGTCTCATTTTTATGGTTATGGAGTAACGTATACGTACCTTGATGGAACGTACGAACGAGCGGTGCGGTACATAAACAATGTCTATCTACGAGTATCTATGTATATATGTACATTAACAGTTCTATGTATACATACATGGCGACTAAACTGGTATATGCTATTTTTTGTTGTTATTTTTTTTTTGTTGCAGTTCTTATTTATTGAGCGAGTGTTCAATGTTGAGATATTTCGCTTTTTTCTCTTCACTGCTGCCTCCGCTGCTGCTGCTGCTATTAAATAAGGCATTAGAATCTAATAGTCGACGATTATGTAACAGCAACGAAAAACAACAACAATAACAAAATCGAAAAAATATAACTGTCAGTGTGTAATGAAAGCTCCCTGAAGTGGAAAATACTTATTTTAGCGAAAATTGCCGGGCATTTGAGTAGGAGAACAATTTCGAAGCAGAAGAGGTGTGGTGAAGTAGGTGGTGGTGGTGGTGGTGGTGGGTGAACAACGTAAGTAATTTCATGTTAAGGATTAACGTTTTCGCATCTAAAGGAAAACGACTTTTAGCTAAAATACCGTTTAAAGCTGTTCAAATGGAAATTTGGCAACATAGCAATTGTCGAGGAACGAACATTGTAAATATAACTTTAATATTAAAGTAGGCTATGCTGGGAAATTTAATATTTTCCATTTCAAGGATAACTTTGTTTTGTTCATAAAATTGTTTTAAAGCATTAGCCAACAAAGTTTTATGGATTGAAATATATTAAAAGTAGAAATACATTTGAAGAGGACTACTACTTAGTAAAATACCACTTGGTTTACATAGGCCTTAGTTGACGACCGGTTGGGTTATCAACTCCTTAGTTGAGAACGGTTGGGCTATCGTCTCCATTGTAAAATACAATATGGTTCATCTATTTATTAGTTGTCGACCAGTTGGATATCTACTCATATGTTGACGACCAGTTGGGTTATCTACTTCATATTCGACGACCAGTTGAATTATCTACTCATTAGTGGACGGCCAGTTGGTTTATCTATTCCTTACTTGACGACCACTTGAGTTATCTCCTCCTTAGTTCCCGACCAGTTCGATTACCTCATACTTAGATGACGATCAGTGGAATTATATACTCATTAGCTACTCCATAGTTGACGGCCAGTGCGGTTATCTACTCCTTAATCGGCGACTAGTCGGGGTTATATACTGCTTAGACGACCAGTTGGGTTATCCCCTCCTTAGTTGTCGACCAGTTGGGTTATCCCCTCCTTAGTTGTCGACCAGTTGGGTTATCCCCTCCTTAGTTGTCGACCAGTTGGATTATCCACTCTTTGGTTGACGACCACTCGGGTTTAACTGATCCATATTTGAAGGGCAGTGGGACAATGAACACCTTACTTGACGACCAGTTGGATTATCTACTCCTTAATGGATAACAATTGGGTTAACTACTCTATAGTTGACGATTAGTTGGGTTATCTACTTCTTAGTCGAAGACTTCTTACTTCACGTCTAGTTGAGTTATCCTCTCCTCAGCTGACGACCAGTTGGATTATCTACTTATTAGATGACGACCACTTGGGTTAACTGCCACAATGTTGACGGCCAATGGGGTAATCTACTCCTTCGTTGAGCAGTTGGGTTATCTACTCCTTAGTAGACCACCACTTGGGTTATTTACTTCGTACTGGATGACCAGTTGGAATATCTTCTGTTTAGTTGACGATCAGTGGAGTTAAATACTCCTTAAGTGACGAGCACGTGGGTTAGCTACTCTATAGTTGGCGGCCGTGGGTTAATCTACTCCTTAGTCAGCGACCTGTTGGATTATCTACTCCTTACTTTAAGCCCATTTGGGTTATTTACTCTTAAGTTGAGGATCAGTTGGATAATCTACTCCTTAGTTGACGACCATTTAGGTTATATACTAATTAGATGACGACCACTTGGGTTAGCTACTCCACAGTTGGCGTACAGTGGGTTAATCTACTGCTTAGTCGACGACCTGTTTGGTTATCTACTCTTTACTTTACGCCATTTGGGTTATTTACTCTTAAGTTGACAACCATTTGGGTTATCTACTCCTTAGTTGACGAGCAATTGGGTTATTTACTCCTTAGTTGGGTTATCTAAACCTTATTTGAGTTATCTAAACCAGTTGAGTTGTATATTCCTTAGTTGAGTTATCTACTCTTTAGTTGACGACCAGCTCTGTTATCTTTTCCTTACTTGACGTCCAGTTGGGATAACTACTCCAAAGTTGACGGCCAGTGGTGTAATCTATTCTTTAGTTGAGGACTTGTTGAGTTATGTACTCCTTAGTTATCTGCTCCTTAGTTGACGACCGTTTGGGTTATATACTCCTTAGTGATGGCCAGTGGTGTAATTTACTCCATAGTGGACGGCCAGTGGTGTAATACTCCTAAGTTGAGGACTTGTTGAGTTGTCTTTTCCTAAAGTAGACGACCAGTTGGGTTATCATGTCCTTAGTTGACGGTTATCATCTCCTTAGTTGACGAACAGTGGGTTACTTACAAGTTGAGTTATATATTCATTAGTTGAGATATCTACTATTTAGTTGACGACGAGTGGGGATATCTACTCCTTAGTAAAATATCAGTTGGTTTATATCCTACTTTATCTACTCCTTAGTTTACGACCAGTTGTGTTATCTATTCCTTACTTGACGTCCAGTTGGGTTATCCTTTCCTTAATTGACGGCCAGTTAGATTATGTAGTCATTAGATGACGACCACTTGGGATAACTACTCCATAGTTGACGGCCAGTGGCGTTATCTACACCATAGTTGACGGCCAGTGGTGTAATCTACTACTCCATAGTGGACGGCCAGTGGTGTAATCTACTCCTAAGTTGAGGACTTGTTGAGTTATCTATTCCTTAGTTGACGAACAGTTGGATTGTCTACTCCTTAGGTAACGACCATTTTGTCTACTCCTTATTTGATGGCTAGTGTCGTAATTTACGCCTTATTAGACGACCAGTTGGTTTATCTACTTCTTACTTGACGACCAGTTGGACTCCATAGTTGGCGGATTTTGGGTTAATCTACTGCTTAGTCGACGACCAGTTGTGTTATCTATTCCTTACTTCACGTCCAGTTGGGTTATCCTCTCCTTAATTGGCGGCCAGTTAGATTATGTACTCATTAGATGACGACCACTTGGGATAACTACTCCATAGTTGACGGCCAGTTGGGGTATTCTCTCCTTAGTTGACGACCGTATGGGTTATATACTCCTTAGTTGATGGCCAGTAGTGTAATTTACTCCTTAATAGACGACCAGTTGGTTTCTCTACTTCTTATTTGACGACCAGTTGGACTCCATAGTTGGTGGACTTTGGGTTAATCTACTGCTTAGTCGACGACCAGTTTTGTTATCTACCCCTTACTTGACGTCCAACTGGGTTATCCTCTCCATAGTTGGCGACCAGTTGGAATATTGACTCTTAAGTTGACGACCATTTGGGTTATCTACTCCTTAATTGGCGACCAGATGAGTTATTTACTCCTTAGTTGAGTTATCTACTCCTTAGTTGATGACGGGTATGGTTATCTACACCTTAGTAAAATACCAGATGATTTATCTTCTCCTTGTTGTTTGACGACGACTTTGTTTATCTACTCCTTGTTGTTTGACGACGATTTTGTTTATCTACAGGGTTGCCCATATTCGACGGACCCATGTTTTTTTTGGACCCATTCCAATCGACGAGGCTTGTCCGCAGGCAACAATCTTTGCGTCAATTGAATTTTGTACGGGAACAAATGCAAATCAACGCGAATAATCCGTTGTAAAGTGGACCGAGCCATGCCCAACTGCTGAGAACGGCGTTTTTGGGATGTTCTTGGGGACCTCTCAACACTGGCTCGTACGGCAGCGATATTCTCGGCCGATCGCCTTGGTCGACTTTTATTTGGCCTCTTCGGATTAGAAAGAGCCTCACCAGTCGAAAATTTTTCGTATAAACGCTTAATGGTGTTCTTAGAAGGCGCACTTCTCACATTTTTTAATATTTTAAAAGCACGTTGACTTGACTTCTTCTGTTGAATGTAAATTTCAACTATTTCAGAGCGCTCGCGTGGCGTGTATTGTTCCATGGTAAAAATCTGCTTGGACTGACGCTTCAAACGCGATATGTCATTAAGCGATCTGACATCTCTGTCAAAAGTTATGGCGTTGCCAGATGGGTCCGTCGAATATGGGAGACCCTGTACTACTTAATTGACGACCACTGGAGTTATCTACTCCCTAGACTTGGATTACCTACTTCTTAGTTGACGACCTTTTGGTTTATCGTACTTGGATATGTCATATAGTGGCTATTAACAACTTCCAATGACAAGGATAGGTTAATGTTACCTGATGATTTCATATAAAATTAACAATGTGCGATTCGATCCTTCCCAACTTTCGTACGGTGCTTTCAGCTAATAAAGCTGTCTAAGGTCACACAGGGTACACTTGAAGAATTCAATAAATCTACAATTATCGAAAGTATCTTAACTATGTATCTATATTAAGTCAGTGCCAATTTCAATGGTTCTAGGATAGTCACATGCAGGTGAAGTGGCACCACATTGCCTGTAGGGTGTCTCGTAGTTACTAGATCATTCATAACCTTATGATTAAAGGACGCATTCCAGCTAGCCTAGGATCAACTGACCTTCATAGATTTGTCAGCAGAAGAATTTCTCAAGAGGGCGTTCTGTATCCTCTACTATGGAATCTCTACATGAACAGTATTATGTCTTTTCTGAAGATTGTGAGTGTTAATTTTACTACCTATGCAGATGACCTGGCAATAGCGGCTGAAGAAAAGTATCCAAGTACTTTTAGAGGCGTCCCACAACACACCCAACTTTATGGAAAGATCACAAATGGATGTAGCACCGCAACATAGGTGTAAAAGAGCAATAAGAAAGCGCTGGGGTCTGAACTTGCATGTAGCTTATTAGTTGTATACGGCAATAATAATGCTGTATGACAGATTTGCATTGAGAACGACATCGCCTGAGCTACTACATGTTTTATTACATTTCACAACAGCTACTGCCTTTAGAAATGGGGAAATGGTTACGGGCATGTCTTTCCAGACACAATACCTGACATTCCAGAAATTAGGGACTTGGTGAGGTAATTACCGATCACTCTTTCATTGGTTTAATAGCTTCTAATATTCTATTAGTTCGAGTCAATGTTTGGCTATTCATTAGTCTCTCCAGATCGGCGAGAAGATTACATTACCTCATAGATACACTTAATATCTCTGCGATTACATTACATTGCCCCATAGATACACTTAATAACTCTGCGAATACAACACCACACATCTATTGTGAGGTCTTAGAAATCCTATAAATTTTTAGTCTTTGCTGCATCTGGCTGTCCATCAGTTAGACCTACAGAACCGTGAGTGGTATAATTCGACTGTCAGGCACCAAACTGAATATAACCGGAAATTGTTGTGATTGTTGCCAATCATCATCATTCCAGATAGAAATGCAATCTATCCCGCCGTCGACCCCATCTTCAACATCAACATCCTTTTGGAAAAAGGGGATATGTCAGAAAGCAGAAACAATGCCGCAAACCCACTTGTCTGTCTATCCATCCATCCGTCCGTCAGATCGTCCACCTATTGCGCACAGCCAAACATCTGTTCGTTCAAAGCACGTTTGCATCCTTTATCCTTTTGGGATGAAGTCTGTGCTACTATATGGCTCTCTGGTTAGTATATAGAGTACATTACATGTACATAGCTATGTCTGTCTGTCTGTCTGTAGTTATTCCGCTAAAGTATGTATCCGCACAACCTTAAATTCGTATTTCCTATATTTTAGCAAAATGCTTGGGCTAGTTTGGTTGGTCGGTCGGAACATTTTTGTCTTTCTTATTTCAAAAAGGACACATTACTTTTGCTTTATAAATCCCCGGAATACTCGGTATGTGTTGGTGGCAATTCCTTCTTGCTCTCTTTCTTCTGTGGATATATTCTTTTTTTTATGTAAAATTCCTACATATTTTTGAGCCATCCATCCATGTATGTATGTGAATTTTTGTTCAAAAGATTGTTGCATGTTATTCTAATGCCTGCCACAAGACCGCATACGAGTATCTCTTCTATCCACCGTGGAACAACAGTGTCGAACATCATCGACCATAATAAAAACAGACAGCAGCAGCAGCATTTCTTTCTTGTGTTTGCAGGAAGGAAATGTAGCAGTAGCTCTGGCTGTTGTACCTTGTGAACACGGAGAGATGGGAATACGGTATTTGGGACGGATGAGGTGGTTTGGTTGAGTTGGTTGTTAATGTTTGTTTATATTGCAAAGACTGAGTGTCTACGCTGTGCTCCAGTATTCCACAACTATGGCTATCTATCCTAGTTGTGGGGAAATTTGACAACCTAGCACTGGAAAATTGTCAACGTTTCTCCATAGATGGTACGTAGACAGACGGTTGTTTATTATTGCTTTGGCTGCTGATATGGCTTAATGCACAGTGGTTACCAATAGATAATTGGGCCAAAATACCGTTATGATATGTGAAAATCAGATAGATCACAAGATGTAGGACAAAAAAAAGAAATATATCAGGAATGATGAATGATGAGTGGAATAAACATATATAAAAATCTATTACGATATGAAAAACTCCTGGGACATTATTGAAAAAGCACTCAAATTGCTTTGGAAATGTTACCAAAAGAAGCTCGAAGGACCAAAAATATGAATATCATAAAAATATCTGCAATTCTGAGAACAGCATTGCTAAACTCAAAAGAAAGGTTTGAAATGATGCTAAAATAATCGATATCTTTATATATAAAATCCTTTGTACGTTTGTTTGTAATGCATAATATCCAAACCAAGAATGGTGGAAATAATAAAAATATACCTAAAATACCCTGATGATATGGATAGTTCTATGAACAGGTTATCCCATAATCCATGATAAGCCTATGTAAATTATAATAAGTAAAGCTAAAAGGAGCTATTATACCAACAATGTACAGAACATTACCACTAAGGTCGGAAAATAATGGGTTGGCAGAATACCAAGAAATACAAAGAATCTCAACTTCTATACAGATGGTTCATAGTTTGATGAGAAGGTTAGTTTCGGATTACACTGTAAATAACTTAGTCTTGATATAGCTCACAGGCTACCAGATACTTGTAGTGTTTATGATTCTGAAATAATGAAAATACGGAAAAGTGACTGAGTCGCAACATAGTGCCCAACACTGGCGTCGTCATTTACTCAGACAGCCAGGATGCCATTATATCTCTGGATGCTACATCTCTAAATTCACAAACAGCCCTCGACTGTCGCAGATCTCTTAAGCTGAGCAGTTTAATTTAAACCTCATATGGGTACCACGGGATATCCCGTGGAACCGCATAGTCAATTAACCTGCTAAGAAAGGGTATTGTCGTAAAAATTCTCTAAGAATTTCTACGTTAGTGTCGCTTCTGAGGGGACACCACATGATCGGGGAACACGCCAAGAGGTTGGGAATTGACATGATCTGCGAACACGCCAAGAGGTTAGGAATTGAGTTCAGTGACTTCTGCAGAGAAGGATTGTTACTGTCCTGCATTGAGTAAACGACGACTGCGTATACAAGGGTCCGCCTCTCTAGGAAGTCTGGCAGTTTTTGCCATACCGATATTCGTATTATTGATAACTTTGTGTATCAAACCGATTGGTTGCGCCGAGGGGCATCTGAGCCCGTGGTAGCATTGAGGAACTCAATTGGTCCACATGAGCTGATAACAACGGGGTCTTTTTCTCTTCTAAAGTCGACCACAGAGGCCTTTCTCTGCCAAAGTTGATATCTGTGATTATCTCTATTTTAGAGTCGAACTCTGAACTCTGGTATTCCTCTTTTCTGGAGTCGACCTCAAAGCAGGCTACGAAGCCTCCCCGCCGCAAATCGGCGGCGAGCCGCTGCCAGCAATTTTCGCCCAATTTAGAGGCTCACATCGGCTGAAACTCATCCGCCGAACTTTATTTAGTGAGTCAAAAAGAACTATTTTATGCAATCATGAAAATTCAGAAGGTGACTACTAAGTCCTGTTTCACACTCGGCAATTTTTTTCAAGCAAGTGTAAAGGTTTGTAGGAGAGGCAGGCGGAAAGAGCTCTCTGCATCTCTCTCCTACAAACTTTGACACTTGCTTGGAAAAAATTGCAGAGTGTGAATCAGGACTAATGATACAATAGGGTCTGAATTTTTTATGATTCATTTTTGCGTAGAAATTAATAAAAAGTTTCTAAATGGATCTCGCTATCATTTATGAGATTTGAAATTGAAAAATGTGCGTTTTTGGTTTTTACGGAAATTGCAATAGGTCTTGAGCGGACGAACCAATTTTTACAAAGTCTACGTCGTTTTAAAGCGAACACAACAGGCCCTATCGCAGACCTTCAATTCTACAGATAATCGATTAATATTATTTTTTTAATTGAGACAATTAAAAAAAAATCGGGAAATCGGTCCGAAATCCGCGGAAAACCGCACTCTTTCATATAATTGGAAATATCGTAAAGCGCCATCTTTGCCTGAGAATGACATTCGTGCGCCATCTTTTGTTGGAACTTTATCGGCTCAGCCGATTGTTGTTTGGCATTTTTGTAAGCGATAATTATATTAGGCTTCATTGCCTGCCTTAGAGGGGTTCCTCTATTCTAGACACGACCTATTCATTAGGGGTTCCTGATGCGTAACTAGAGTCGACCTCTTAGGTCTTCCTCTAAACTAGAGTCGACTTCTTACGTCTTCCTCAATACTAGATGTCTCTGAGGTCTTCCTATACACTAGAGTCGACCTCTGAGGTCTTTCTCTTTACTAGAGTCGACCTCTGTGGTCTTTCTTTTTAATAGAGTCGACCTCTGAGGTCTTCCCTTGATACTAGAGTCGACCTCTGAGGTCTTCCTCTATACTAGAGTCGACCTCTGAGGTCTTCCTATATGCTAGAGTCGACCTCTGAGGTCTTCCTTTATACTAGAGTCGACCTTTGAGGTCTTCCTCTATACTAGAGTCGACCTTTGAGGTCTTCCTCTATACTAGAGTCGACCTTTGAGGTCTTCCTCTATACTAGAGTCGACCTTTGAGGTCTTCCTCTATACTAGAGTCGACCTTTGAGGTCTTCCTCTATACTAGAGTCGACCTCGGAGGTCTTCCTTTATACTACAGTCGACCTCTGAGGTCTTCCTCTACACTAGAGTCGACCTGTGAGGTCTTCCTCTATACTAGAATCGATCTCTGAGGTCTTCCTCTATACTAGAATCGACCTCTGAGGTCTTCCTCTATACTAAAGTCGACCTCTGAGGTCTTCCTCTATACGAGTACTAGAGTCGTCCTCTGAAGTCTTCCTCTATACTAGAGTCGACCTCTGAGGACTTCTTCTATACTAGAGTGGACCCCCGTGGTCTTACTCGACCTCTGATGTCTTCCTCTGTACCAGAGTCGACCTATGAGGCCTTCATCGATGCTAGAGTCGATCCCCTGCACTAGAGTGGACGACTGATATCTTCTTCCATTCTAGAGTCGACCGAGCTGAGCTATTGCTCTATTCTATAGATAAACTATGAGATCTGGCTATATTCTAAAGTCGAACTCTGAGGCCGTTCTCTGTTCTGAGGTTTTATTAAATTAAGTCATTGATGTTTTAGCACTTAAATTTTAATGTAGCTTAAAACTACCTGCAAAATGTCTGAAGGAGTTTTGCATCCACTGTGGATATTCATTATTCCCTTGCGAAATCTGCTGCGTCCTACACACATTGCTTATACTCATTCACCAAGCTGGACAAAAGAGTCCCTTCTTTCTTAAAAATTTTACTTGAAATTGGAAATTCCAATTCGGCGAAGCACAAAAGATGTTTACTTTTCCTAAGAACATAAACGTGATTGAACAATAAATATTTTGCTTAGACAGAAAATTAGTAATTCTATTGAAATTGTAAATATTACCTATTAATTGAGATATTTTTTTGCTCTTTGTCTTTTGCAGAAATACAAAACCATTTACGCCTTTAATTGTGGATTATTTTATACAACAACAACGTCTTTAGGAAATTAAAAATTGAAACAAACGGATATTGCGAATCGATTTTGTAACACTCTAAATTTGGATTAAACTTCGGTCAAAAAAAACTACATTAATTGCAACAACGAAGGAGGTAAGTTGAAGAGGAGTCTTCTCTTAAAAGAAGATTTTAAATTGACGTAGTTAGGAAAATTATCTTTTAATTAAATTTAAGGTTGAATATATTTCCAATAGTTTATTTAATATAAGCATTTTTATATTAAGATGATTTCAATAGGAAAACATCGACGATTATGGAGTTTATATGAAATAGTTTATTGTGGTCTGTTTTAATCGAGTTTTCCTAGATATAAACGTAATCAAGAAAATTAAGAAGAAAAATTTGCTTGAAAAATTGATATTCACCCTTATCGGGAATAAAATTCCACACGGAATTTGTTCCCTGTTCCCTAAATTGCACATTGAAAAGGGAACAAATTCCGTGTGGAATTTTATTCCCGATAAGGGTGTTTATCATATTATTGTAATTTGATTAGAAAATTCAAAACTATTGTTATGAATGATTCCATTACCTTTTTAAAACTACATATATTAATATTCTAATTTTTAAATTTTTATTAAAAACTGCCAACTTTTTCTGTTAGTTGAAAAATATGTTTCGTTAGTTAGTTGTGACCTAGTTCGCCAACTATTGGCCTAGTTCTTTCTTGTTATTTTAAAGTGGCTTAAACAAATACAAATTCATAGCGTTTTTTTTTTACAGCGTACGTTTCCACTTTGGCACAGAGTAAACAAAACTGTTTCCTCTAAAGCTTAAATATTTTTAGTGGACAGCGCAGTTGTCGGGGGAAGTAGACATTTTTACAATTAATGAAGTTTCGATGACCCTTAGACTTGCCTGAATTAAATATAAAATTAAATATTTACTGATTTCTCACTGGGATACCTCCACATAGAGAACAAAAATGGTCTAAGGAGAATACAGGAAAACATTTGTCATTAAAATAAGTTCCTTTTTACTTAAAAAATTTACAATTTCATTAATATTAAGGAAATGTTCTTAATTTTTGACACCAATCTTGACATTTATGACAAAATGTCTCTCATTAAAGATAACTAAATTTTCTGACTTATTCTTAGCCACGTTGTAAATGGCCGTTATTTATTCGTTAACTTTAAATGCAAATACATCCACCAAAAAAATATGTCATAATTGGGTATATACTCAAGGTCAGGAAAAAAAATTCCAGAATATTAAATCGAACTTTTTCGTTTTTCCAGGAAATGAATAACTCCTGCAAATATTCTGATTGATTATGGTACTTTCATTTATCTGTTTCATCTTTGAAGGACAATAATTAGGTTAATGCCACAGCAGCTGTATCATATTTTCATAAGAACTGATTTAATAATAGGTTTATAAAGTATGTATAGATTAAAGTTCTTCAGAGGTTGTTTAGGCAACTTTTGTTTAAACAGTAAAAAGTTTTTTATCCGCATATGTGCCGCTCTGACTCAGCACAGTTGAATAACAAAGGACGATTAAGTCACCATTGTGAATGGCACATACTTGACTGTCAGCTGTTTTATAGCTTTTCTTTGGTTGGTTCGATTACAGTTTCCCGGGATATCTCTATGTACCCATATATATTATGAGGTGTATGTTAAACTGCTCAGCCATATCTTTAAGAGATCTGCGGCAGTCGAGTGCTGTTTGAGAATTTAAGAACGTGACCTCCAGAGCATTGGTGGCAGCCTGCTGTCCGAGTATTTGACAACGCCAGTGTTGGTCGCTATGTTGCGGCTCAGCCACTTGACAACCTTCATTATTGTCATTATTTCGGCTTGATAGACACTACAGGTATCTTGAAGTCTATGAGCTATATCAAGACTGCACACAGAATACAGTTTGGTTGCCTCAACCGAATTATTTGTCAACCGAATAGTAGTTCTGTCTACTATCATGCGATTCCATCAGGACAACCAACATTTAGGTTGTGGTATACTTCTGCTTCCATGTTGACAACAATCATATTTGGTTGCGCCAACTACTAAAATGGTGGCTTAAATTATCTGTTGTAGTTGCCACAACCAACTGTTTTAAAAAAGTTGGTTGTTCTAACAGTTTGTCAGTCATATACTACCGACAATTAATTAAAAAATAGTTTTCATTAATTTTTATTTTATTTATTGAACAAAAAACAATTCATAACAAAATTAAAAATCCCATATTACAAATTCATCACTATTATGAGATGTGGAAATATTTGACACACATTTTAGTACACGAAAAAAAAAACACAAAACTTTTATGCAAATATCGCTTAACCCTGTGCTTTCAATTTCATGATTGTTGCTTTTATTTTTATTTATGTAAAACATTTTGCACAACATTTTGCATTCCACACATTATTATCCACACGATATTACTTTTGATTACCTATACAGTTCTTGAACAAAATGTTGAGGATTTTTTTATATCGAGTAATTTTATTTTTTGTTTGTCATGTATCAGCAAAAGAACAGCAACCAATCTTTCGGTTGTATTTCCCAAAATACATTTAGTTATTTTAAATTTGGGAAATGATTGGGATAACCAATAAACGATTATTTATTAATATTTTTTCTGTGTTGTAATAATAATCTTTGATCAATTTCTGGTGTTCTGCCAGCCCAACCCATTTCTCTCTGTCTTAGTGGTGAAATTCCTGCCGAAGGTGTACAGCGTTGGGTTTTGTGGGTCACTTATTGTTTTTAGTGACTGTGTGTTTATTCGAATGCTGCCTCACTTAGACCACTGAAACACTCTTGCGAGCGAAACCTCTGTGGACCATCAATACTAGATTTTTTCGTGTCCAACTGGATGTAGTTTGAGCTACGAAGCCCGACCGGAGGCTTTATTCTGGTACTAGGAGCCCCTGGAACTTCGGTTTAGCCTGACTGACAATCTCCAGTCTCTCGATAAGAGATTGCAAGTCGCTAGAAGAATGCCCACATACTTGCTGTTCCCTGGTATTTCCTTGGAGCCCAAATCTAGTGCGTATTGAACTGTTCTGCCATCTCCATAAGAGATCCTACGGCAGTTCCTAAAATCCAGGAAGACATTTCACAGAGCATTTTGTAGCAGCCTGATTATCAGAGAAAAGGATGATACCGACTTTAGTATATACTCGTACTACAGTTATCTGACAGTCTTTTTGCATTGGATTGCTCTGGGTCCTTAGAAAAGACCACTTGATTGTTAAGTATGGAGCTGGTTCTGCTGACAAATTTATGCAGGCCTGCTTTCAAATCTAAAGATTTTAGAATATGATATTGGATATGGCATCTCTCAGAGGAGAAAAACGTCTACTTGAGTCGTTCCTCTGCGGATAAATCTGTGGAGGTCTGCTGACAAATCTATGTAGCTTATGTGATCAACCCTAACGCTCCACTTAGTCAGAAGGTTCTGAATTATTATTTATTGCTTTTACGCCAAGTGGTGGGCCAAGGTTCTGAATGAACCTTCGTATGACAAATCTATGTAGCTTAATCAGAAGGTTCTGAATTATTATTTATTGCTTTTACGCCAAATAGTGAGCGCATAGTGCCAAGGTTCTGAATGAACCTTCGTATACTGTTATCAACCCATTAACCAATCTGTTTACGCTGAGCCATTGGATTTTCTGGTGTGGACACCACATTTCGTTCAATATTTTATAGTTGTAAACAAAGTAGAATCTGGCTCGGTTTTAATATTGGTTATTGTATTACAATTTTTCGATGTTTACAAATTCACTGAGATCGTTAACTTTTGAGTGCTCCAAAAAAACTAAACTACCACTTTTCACGAAAGTATTTTTTTTTCAAACTACATACCGTCAGCTATTTCTCTGGGTAAAAATAAATGCGAGTACAAATTGCCAAACTTTTGTCGAATTGTTTGGTTTCTAAGGCGTCACAAAGGTAAATTCTGGAGGGTACTTTAAATGGGGCATATAGCAAATCATTGATATACGGTGGCAATTATAGGCGTAAACGACTCGATTCTATGACGTAATGAAATATAAAATCGATTGAGTCTCTTCATGGGGACTATGTATGTATGTATACGAGTACGAGTATTGGAATATTGGCCTTTTTTACGGTCATCAATATGTTTATGTTTAAGAGCACTTCGTTGTGTTATTATGCGAATTTTTTTTCAAAAAAAAGTGATGAAAGTAGGTACCAAAAAGTGTCCTAAAAGTTCTTATTAATACATAAACATATTTTAAGCATTTCCATCCTTTAAAAAGTTATAGAATTTTTGCAGAAGATTTTTTTACCTACTGAAAATTTATTTTAACGATTTGGCGATTTTTGTTGACTCATTTTGACGATTTTGGACCAAATTTGCCTTGAACGTAGTTGTATTTTATAACAACTTTTTTATGCATATTTTGAAGGAACTACGCAAGAGACCCCCTAAAAATACTTAATAATTCATAACTGTCTCATTTCCTTCGACTAAAAAAGCTCAAACTCCCATTTACATATAGATTTTTTTACTGACGATTTTTTAACGACTTCAAAAATTGATTTTGTGGCCTCAATACTTTCTCTTAAACATTTATTTCGCCTAAAAAACTCAAATTTTTTGGAGGTAGATTTTTTTTTTTTGATAATTTCCGAAAGTGTTTTTCTCTGTTTTTGTGCTGGCGATTTTTTTTTGACGATTTCGAAAAGTATGGCCTCTTTATATGTACAAATTTATTTAAAAATATAATACAATAAAATAAATAATCCATGTGAATTATTTAAAATTTACCTGGGCTTTTAGAAAATCCCTTTTGAACTCCGATGTTGACATCAGCTGCGCCCCACTATCTGAAAAACGTAAATAAATAAATCATTAGTAATGAAATTTTGTGTTTTGGCACAAAAAAGATACAATACTTAATAGAAAAAATTAAACAAAGTAACAACGCCCACAATTCTTATTCTGTTCGCCAAATGTACTGTAATTCTTCCTTAGGCTTGTGTGTGGGTGTGTGAGTCTCATTTTCTATCTTGCGGATCTCTACCCCTCTAGTGGCAACACGAGTCGACATTAGTATGCAAATGGGGGACCCACTGTTATGGTTTTGTTTTATGTTGACTGCTGCTTTTTTTTTGTTATGTGGCTGTGTCACACTACTTTCAGCAGCAGCAGCAGAAAAAAAATGTTGAAAATACTTGTGTGTTTTGTTGTCACAAGTGATAGATACACATTCGCATATACACATTCCCATTCATATTTATTTACATTCACCAACAAAAAAATATTGCAAACATTTCAGTTACGGCCTTGTGCTAAAAAAAAGAAAAAAGCACACTCACACACCCGAGAACTAAACTAAGCTGCTGCAAAGCACAGCACAAAACTACAACAAGCCCAACAACAACATGAATTAAGTTTGGTCTTAATGGGATCGTCGTTGTTCTTGTTGTGTTTTTCTGCTACTACCGCCATTGAATATAGACTTGCCTTCTCCTCTCAATCCCTAACGGAGGCTCTTCATCATTATTTTACTTTCTTTATTATGTGTTTGTGTGTGGGGATTGTGTGCGATGGATGTGTGGGTAGTGAGTGTGGCAAGCCCCCACCACAGTTGATGTAAAAGAGTACGAAAACCAGTCTGCATATAAATATGTGTACTCGTATGTACGAAAAAATCGATAAAAGCAATTAATGCGAAAGCACCCTTAATAAACACGCATACACTCACAAGGATAAAAAAAATTATTCACCACAACACACAGCCATCCATTCATTCAGACACAAAATAACAACGATTTAATACAACGTCATCATCACGTATTCCACATCATCGTTGTCACCAACAGGGAAATAGAGTTGCCAACGTTGTTGTGCTTGGGGCGGAATTTTTGCTGGTCAGCTGATTTGAGTTCGCGTTCTTTGCAGCGAAGAGAACTGTTTATAAAAATACCCTGCGGAAAATATTTGTTGAAAAATACCTACGCCAAGGTTTAATCAAAAATTATCTTGTTTTCTTGGAAAATTAAAGTTTTTTTTTGTCATAAGAGGCATTTGCAGAATGAATGAATGTCTCATGTGGGAAATCTGAAAGCCATTTAAAAAATGGACTGGCTTTTGTAAAACGTTCGTATGTGAAATTGAGTTTATCCATCTTGTGGAGAAAATTTTTCAAATATAATAGATAGTAATCTAATGAAAATACCATCTAAATCTATAGGTTTTGTTAGAAAATATAAATTTTGGTCATATTCGCACAACGTAATTCATTGTTTTCCATCGTTGTAAGAAAAGCGGACTCAAGTAGAGTTTATGGGCAATGTTTAAAAGATAATGAAAAGGAGTTTATCCTGATCAGTTCGAAAATAACGACATGGGGTCGCAATTGGGAATCGGACCAATAAGAATGATGCTCGAATTACAGAGAAGTTTCCATAGATTAATATACTTAGCAAATAAGTTTACCCTCCGTCCCTTACAATAGTAAGGATGACTTTCATCTACAGGGCAAAACAACGTCGAAATTGCGAATTTACAAATTCGGCCTAAAAAAACAAACATGCGTTAGAAATTAGGAATCGAGACAATGGGACCCTTGAGGATCCAAAAAATTGAACTGGTTCTATATAAGGTCGTGATGGTACTCCGGTACAGGAAATATCGCAAGAATAAATTAATAAAATATATTTTCCGGAATATAAACGTGTACAAAAAAAATTATTTAAAATAAAGAAAATGTTTTTTTTTACTGAAAATAAAATTACAAAGTAGTTATTTTTTTATAGAACAATATTTGTTCAACTGGAATAGGAAGAAGAACTCCGAAATCGCATTTTTTACATACTTTGATAATACGAATTAGAACGTTGAAAAATGTAGTAGCTCATTCTCAGAAAAGCTGTAAATGGCATCACAGTTTGATAAACCGAAGTTCAGAATAGGGAGAAGGTTTAAAGTAGTTTATCTTGTTGAAAAGTAGTTTATCTTGTTGAAATTAGGCAAATTATTACGAACATGAGATCGACATTGGTGTTCGGATCCATGGGGCTCTTGCTCCTAGTTCCCCACATTGCTACTTAAGTTAAAGAAAATGTCACATAGATTTCAAATATTCCATAAATTGGTACATTTCTCCTTCGGGAAGGGGACCTATCGATGCTCAAAATGACATCACAGTTTGATAAACCGGCTGAGATTAACTTGCAGATTAAAAATGGTGAATATGAGTTCGAAATTGGGGTTCGGATCCATTTGGCTCTTGGTCCTAAATGGACCTGGTGACCTACATTGTCATGTGCTACTTAAATTAAAATAAATATTTAAAATATTCGAGAAACAAGTGAATTTTTCCTTCGGGAAGGAACCTACCGGCATCCCCATACTAATGTTATTACTAAAACAAAATAATTATCTCCTCAAATTAAAGTGTAGATATTCAAATTAAAGAAAATTAAAATTGTTAAGTATGATTACTGCCGGGATCCAAATGGCGTGTTCATAGAGACATTTTATGTGTTTTTTTTAAATCAAATCCGAAAGCTCTTTAAAAATCACTCTATGTAACTAAAGTTAAATTCTATCAACGTGGCAACACCGAACTTTTACAGCAGAGTGTATCAGATTGTGCACGTGTAACTAAGTATCATTTGTATAATGCCAGCCGATGTTGCCGAGTTACCCAAAAATAAATTATTCCCAACCTCACCCGCTTGAAAAAAGAAACAACAGCAAAATTCGTATGAATTATTCTCTGTTCCCCTTCTCTCACTGTCACTCTGTCAGACCCTGAGAGCGAACATAAAATAATTCTCACGTGTTTGGTTGATGCGTGCAGAAGTATCTTTGAGATTGTTTATTTCATCGCATTCCTCTGCCGCAATACGCAGTTGCAGTCGCTGCTTCTGCATCTGCTCCGTAATCCGCAAACAAAACAATTCAACCGGGTGTTGTTGTACGTATTGTAGGGTGGTAGGATGATGGCAATGTCAGTTTAGTCGCTGCTTTTATAGTTGTTGCTGCTCGAAATAACGATGTCGACGACTACGACGTTCATAATGCCGATTATTATGTTGCGCTACTGATGGGATAGAAATAGGAATGAATACGGTATGGTTTGTTGTGAACAGTGGGTGAGATGGGTGCATTTTTTGTTTGCTTGTTACCCTACTCTCCATGGGTTGGGGTTGACAGCAGCGCTCTTTGGTTATTTTTATTTTCCATGCGGCAGTTTAGTGTGTATGTGTGTGTGTGCGCTTTAACGTCACAACACTTTTGGGGTGGGGGATTTCCTTTTCATTTTAGCTCTTTGCTATTCTTCTTTCCTTTCTATACATATACATACAATTTTCCAACCATCCATCCCTCCCAACACTCTTTCAATTTGTGGTGTGCTGACTTTAATTTTCATCAAATTTAACTATGGATTCATGTTTGCTCTTCTTCCTTTATTCTCGTTTTCGTTGTTGGCATTGCTGTCGTCGTTGTTGCCGGGTAGTGTTACGAGCGACTATTATTGCCGTAAAGCTTTAAGAATTTAAGGTCGTTTGGAAAATTACCCAAATTTAATTGAACTTAAAGGGGGATGTTGTACTTTTATGACCTGTGTTAGGACAAGTTCAAATGAATGTGGATTTTTCTGCTATGGCATGCAAATTTAAGATTAAACGGAAATAAAAACTGAGAGTTAACTGGAAGAAAATGATATGAGCTAAAACACTATACGAATTACTAGCAATTTTTTATATTACTTATTTTTGATGGAAAATAAAATAAAAATCCAAATGTAACATTTCCTAGAATTATTGTTAACTTTGGAAACAATTGTAATTAAAACTAGTGTGTAGTTTTGATAGGGTTCAAATTTCACTTTCACTATTTGAATTTTACGGATTGTATTAATCTTCGCTATAAAGCTAATTTTTCTATGCATTTTTTTGAAACAGCTGATCCCTACATTAATTTACCTGACCTAGGGTTGCCAAATTAAGTTTTGGTACAAAAGTTGACACGACAAGGAATGCACGGCAAAAGTCAATCAATCACGCAATACAGCGTAACAACAACATACAGGATACAGGTTTCGGTAGTAGGTTAACAAACTACACCATTTTCAACAGTAATTGAGAACATTTATTTCAGTTAAGATATTTCGCATGAAATGGTTAAATTGAAATTTTAGTGTACATTTCAATTGAAATTAAGATTTTTTTCCGTTAGAAATTGACAAAATTAACCTTTGGAAATCACGAAGTTTACATTTGGAATAGATTAAATTCCATTTGATATTCAGACTTCGAATTTGAATTGAGGTATCCTAATTTGTTAGTAAGTTTGGTAAATTCAAAATGTAAAATTTTAATTTCAAATACATAATATTTTGCCAATTCAATATGAATTTGATATAAAATTAGATATGAATTTTATCCAAATAAAATTCCGCACAACGATATCGGGTTAGGTAAGATTACAATTGTACATATGGAAAAAATGTAAAAGATTATTTTTAGAGTTAAGGAACTTAAAATTAAAGTAAATAAATTAAAACAAAGAAAAATAGTTTTAACATCAATTAAACTGGCTTTGTTACATACATAATTTAATGCAATGATTTGGACATGTGGGGTCAATTACCACGATATTGGTGGCCAATTAATAGGATTATTACTTGAAATCGTTCGAAATTAAATTAAATTCCTTCTCTAAACGCTCAGAATACATAAGTATTTTACTAGACGGAAGTTAAACTAACGTTCTGGAAATAGCAAAGTAGGCTGGGGATTGAACCCGGATATAGTTTATTGGTGGTGGACTTTTTAACAAGAAGTAGCTCTCCTTCTTATTCCTGATAGATCAGAATGGAATGGTCGGATCCCAGTATAAGCAGATGCGTAAACATGTACGTATACAGACGGTTAAAAACTTTGGTGTCTTTTTCGGAGGAATTTCAGTTATCCTTGCCAAAAAGACTGTCTGATCACATTAGTGTTTTCCAGACTTTTTGGGGGGTTAGCGATTACAGTGTTAGCAGAATGTTCTGACAATCTAATAGCTATAAATAATGTTCTGACCAAAGTCTCCGATAATCAGGCTGCTATCGAGTCCCTGAAACAAATATATTCCTGAATTATAAAACTGACCCCAATTTTCGCAGATCTCTTAACGAAATATCGGAACCGCTCAATATTCACCTGATATAGCTGCCAGACCACAGGGACATACCAGAGAACTGCAAAGCAAATAAACGACCTTGCACGATCCAGGGGAACTGGAATATGTGGGCATGCCTCTAGCGACCTGCAAGCTCTTCCTGCCTTAACTCCAAACGAACCAACGTCCTGCTGCCTTCATACAGACCTTACGTCTCACTTATCTTGTCTATCATGACTGGCCTCATTGGATGGGATGTAGAGAGAATGACTTATGCAGAAGAGGAGGAGGCAGGCTACCCTATACTCCTTTTTCTTTGCGTTTTAGCAGACTTGGCTAATATTAAGCATCCTTCGAGCTTTCTAAATCAATCAAAGCACAATGGATTAAAAGGTTTAAGTGAATCTGCCATGCTGCCAATCTCAAAATAAAACTAAGCATAGGTACCCTGCAATGAAGGGTGGTACAAATCTTGTACATCATTTCCTATTATTTATGAAAAAATATTTCATTCATACGGCTGCCTCCACTGGCTTCGCGGTGGCGTATCATGCCAACCCAATTTTCCAAACCTTGGTGACGTTTTCTGGCTCTATTTCACGAATGGTTTGCATGATTTTAGTTCTATGGGTATGCATTTTAAATGGTTTGTTCACATAACATCTGTTCTTCATGGTACCCCACAAAAAAGTCGAATGGTGTTAAATAGCAGCCCAAAGGTGGCCAATTGGCATCGCTTGCACGGCTTATAACTCGATTACCGAACTTGGCGCGCAAAAGATTGTTTGTGACCTGGGCTGTTTGGTATGGCGTGCCATCCTTCTGAAACCAAATGTAGTGCAAGTCCATGTCTTAAATTTCCGGCAACAAAAATGGGTTGTCATATCTCAGTAGCCCTCACCGATAACCGAAATGGCGTTTCCTGCAACATTTTCAACGAAAAATTCGACCGCTCCAAAATGCGCACCAAACTGTCGTTCACTAATATACATTGTAATTCTAGACGATCGCGGGTTTTCTGTTAGAGAGAGAGCTATTGGCATCCTTCCCATTACCCAAATGCAGTGGATGTTAAGCCTGTGACTTCTGCCCCTCCTAAGAGTTGAGATTTATCATAAGCAGTATTATTTATCAAACTTTTACCGAAGATATGAATCTCATCTAAATTTATACCAAAATAAAATTTGAAAAACACCATTCGAAACGCTTTTGGTTTAGGTAGCATCAAATCAACTGTGGGTGTCTGTATGCGGCAAATTGTAAATACGGAAAGATTGTATGTATATTTAATAGATATTGGTTCTGCGAATAGATATTGATTCGCAACGAATCTCCAGTAGAAGCGAAGAGGCTCCTCCCTTAGGAGTCGGTCCTTTTAGAAGTTCCGCATTAGAGTGTATATGATAGTGAATTTTTTAAACAAATCAAGGAATTCAATAATAAAATAAGATCTCCCAAAATATTTTTCAAAAATTAAAAAAATGACATACTTTTGATGTACATGCCAAAAATCTACTTCCTCTACTTTCAGAATATTTTAGCCTCATGCTATCATTATTTGACACATGAAACGGAAATGCTTTGTTGAGGTATAACATGAAAGATGGGGGCATCATAAACAGTTAATAAAAGCTGGAACAAAAACACAATTCGTCTCATTGCAACGATATACATACATACTACATATGCATGATCAATATTTTATTGATTCGTGTCTGCAGTAGTCATTCACTTGACACAATACAATGTGGATTTCTGCCAATAAAACGGTAGTATTCCAACAAACAAGATATAATACAACAAAAGGGGGAAAACTGCAGCTTTTTCTTTGGCTTGTTGTGGCTGTCATCGCAAACACCTGTCACGCAGGGAACAGAAGAGCAACAAGAAAAAACAAAAAACAGAACCTAAAGCAACAGTTTAATGGTCTTGTTTATGGCTTTCCATAAAGTCCATTAACTAGGGGGGAATACCTTTATTGTCTTTGGTGCTGGTGCTGGAAAAGATCTACCTTTATTGTCTTTGGTGCTGGTGCTGGAAAAGATCACGAGCCACCACGAGAGATGACGTCGCTGTTATTGTAAGTGTAGTGGCACTTGTTGCTGTGGGTCGCGGATCCATCTCTTTGCTTGGCTTGTTGCATTGCTTCTTTTAGCGATGCTTGTTTGGGGGAGAGAAAAATGTTGTTTCACGAACAGTATGTTTTTTTGTGGAACGTGCTTATAGTACTTCCTCAGCGCTGTAGATCAACTTCTTTTTGCCGTAAGGTCATCGACGTCGTCTCTTGTATGCCAAGCAAAGAAGATAAACAGAAAACAATAACAAAATTTCCGAGTTTATCTCGTAATGCATAATAATAATTGTATTTACTATGTGTATTTATTATGTATTTTGTGGTTAAAAACCATCTGTTCTTTGGAGAGATAATTTCATGACAAATGTCTGGATGAGTTGTAATAAAATGGATGACATCTCGAACATGTTGGTGCTATATTGTATACCACATGCTCGAGCACACAGTGCATGAAACATATTTCGTACTGACCTAAGATGAGTTTTTCAAATATATCATTTTATTTATAAAAAATCTAATAAATTATGTTTTTTATTAAAAATTGGCGTTTTTCGTTATAATTTGTCGATTTATTTAAGCAGCACCAACATGCGTATTTCCACTAACTGGCAACAATAACGTAACTAGATGTTTAGGATGTAATTTTTGAAGTTTGTGCCTCACATCTTCTTCACAATGAATATTTACCATATCAGTCAGTCTATGTTTTGATATAGTATTCATACAGAGGTCGTTCTTAGATATCTTTGGTTAAGCCATAGCGCAATTGTTAATTTTTATTTTTCGGATTTACGTTAGACAAAAAATCTGTTTTTTATCAGCATAACCTAATTTAAATGCGCTCCGTGATATTTATGAGATAGTGTTATAATTCCATTCGGAGATCGTTAAATCGGATTTCGGTTGATAGATTTACCGACATTCAGTAGAGCTAATGAACATAAATTAATTGCTCTTTCTGTGATGACAACTGATTTTTTTATTTTTTGTGGATTTTTCCTTTGTAAACCAATATAGTCACAATTAACGTTAACCATTCCAGAAAGCAAAAAATCACGGTATCCTTTTTTATTTTTTTGCGCCGAACTTAAATTTATTATATTTCTTTATTTTTATGGATATTTCTCAGTTTAGCGAGTAGTTTTTCGAGACTACACGTAAAAAAAGTACAAACTGCTTTTAACGTGAATAAAAAGTTCCTGTAACTAGTTAAATCGCCTTAAAAGCTAAGCGTTTTCCGTTCTTATAAGCAAATAAATAGCATTCACCTCTCACCTTACACCCTTCCCCATTTTTCATTCCTTACTGTTTTAAATGCTCAGAACTATTGCAATTTATTTTTTGTAATTCAGATCAAAACATATGTTTTTAATGTCAAACTAAATATGTATGTCACATTAGCCAGCTAACCAAAACAAAATACATATACTCAAAAAACACAGTCGCGTCGCCATCGTCTGCGTCATCATTTAGAGACAGCCTGCGTGCTGGTTTGCGTATGTTGGTCGGTCTGTTGGTTGTCGTGGAACATGCATTTATGCAAATGCCACATGAATACATTGACCGCAAAATGAAATGAAATGGGGAATTGGCAAACAAAAATCGAAATGTGATTATAAATAGAGCAGTGAACCACATCTGTGAGAGAAAAAATGAAAAGCGAACCGAAAAGGATATTAATAACAGCTTTATGCAATAGTTTATATTTGATTTGCATTTTATATCTCACGTTTTTTACGATCTGACAATGCATCTGACGTTTGGCAAAGCGGTTGATACTACGTCTACTTTATGAGTGCATGGCACAATAATGAAGGTAGTGTGTCAAGCGATCAGCTGATTACAATTTTGTTATTGCACAACACTAACGAATACTTATTTTGCCTAATTTTGTATCTTGATAGATAACTGCTTAATTTGTATGGGGAGCTAAGCACTTTTAAGCATTATTAGTTCCCGATGATGTTTGGTGCTTATGTTCCTGTCTTTACCGAGTATGGTGTTGCCAGATTGGGCATCATATATTTCGCAATAAGGCATTTCATTTTTGGAGAGATTGTTGTCAATTATTGTGAATTACCAGGAATAAGAAGAACAAAAATCGAAAATTACTTTAATATTTGCAAAAAGAGTGTAGACAATTGAACATAGAATAGTAAATTGTATGTATGTTTTGTAAATACATTTCACGAATTTTTTGTCTGTTTCACACTGTTCTTTCTTCGTAACTCATGATACAATTGCTACCAGATAGTGGAAATCCGCCACTTACTGTTGGCGGTTGTGTTCGTTGCAAAGTGCTAAACGAAAATCGCTAGCTTGTAACGAAAACTTGCCTATAATTATTTGGTATCAGTTACTGAATATGATTTGACAGACATGCATCCAACTGTCAACATAGACCCGCCCTAATTGGGAAAACCCTTAGCTTAAACTTCATTGTCCGACTCATAATATCCGACAACAATGGATATGAAAATAATTTGTCAACATTTTTCTCGTATATGTTGAGTAAATAGGTATTTTAATCTCCTGATAAGGCCTTAACCAAGACGAATACCCAACAACAACTTCCCCAGAAGTAATGCCAATCTGTTCATAACGCCTAGCGTATTTATTTATATTGTGCTCGCTTTATTTTTAATAAATAATACAACAAAAGCTAACTCACATCAAATAAATCTTGCCGCGGAGCCCACAACCCCAGAGAGATAAGAAAAAAAAGTAATTTATTATCAGAGTACAAATAAAACCAAAACTAAAAATACAAATAAAGGCTTTTATGCTATTGAGCCGCCCCCTCCCCTCGCCTAAACAAGAATTATGTAGGTCGGTCTCAATTGGACATTAATACCACCTGTGTTATCACAGTGGTGACAAAATTCATAGCATTTAAACAATTTTAGTTCTACTGAGGGCTGGTTACATTTAGTTTATTGGATCACCACCCCACCTCCATTTTCCCATTAGAAACAATTTCAAAATCCCTGATAAGAGAGAAGCGACCGCGCCATATCTCGCTAGCCTTGTTTAGTCTCAAAATCTAGATTACGTTTTTTATTACAATTGGAAATGTAATTTTACTTATATGATGAGTACATAGGTATGTATGTATATGGGGATTTCTATCTCATATACACATGATAATCTACAATGAATGAGGAATGTGTGGAATATAATGAGCACTTTCCAGGCAAATGGAAATGTGCATCCGCTTTGCCACCACCCCACCTTGTAATGTGTACTAACACACACAAAAATGGGCGTGTGTGTGTGTGGGTTTCCCCCCTTTAGGAAACACCTCATCACTCTTCGTAAGCCTATCATCATAATCAGTCGTGGAATACAACACCATCTCATAATATAGTGTAGTAGTCGTAAAATAAGTTGCTAGCGCTTAGCAGGAAATAATAGATGTTGGTGGGTGGACGCGGTGCTGGAGGAGGATTAGTAGAATGTGGAAGAGCTAGAGGAGCGAGCTGTAACAAGAGGCATCAACTGCTGCGAAATTGAAATGAAAGCAATTTTTTCTTTTTCTTCTTCTACACACATTTGAAAATGTGGAACACACGTATTAATGGCCTTTTTACTTACGACTTCCCTCCTCGGCAATTCTCCTCTTCCGCACACACGTCAATGTAATAAATGCAATGAATAGCTCTGAAAAAGCGAACAAATAAATAAATACAAAACATTTTGTGCAGCGAAAAGTGGAACAAGTAGGAAATGCATTCATTTAAAGATTTAAGCGAAAGTAGTGAGTGCTATGTAGAAGCAGCTTGTACATAGTATGCTTGTTAGCTGATGTCAGCTATCCAAATGGGATTTTTCTCTCTGGAGTGATCAATATTTCAAATGGTTTAAAAAATTCGATTTCATTTTTCTAAGGTTCCTTCAGACGTTATAATAATTCAGTAGGTAATCGCAGCAAAAATCAGCTGATTTCGGCCTAGCTTAAACCAAGCGAAAATTTTAGGACTTATACCAAAAATCCGCTGCAATACGTGCGTACTACCAGAATACGCTTCAGCTACTGGAGAGCAAATATGTAATTTTACACAACTACTTGCATGATTTTTATAAAACTTAATTTTAATAATCAGAAAGTTTACTAACATGTTTTTGTTTTTACTGCGTTGAGGCGTTGTTTAGTAAAGGGGCAGCAAGTATTTTCTTTATCTCATTCGCCAATACGTTCTGTAAAATTTGGATTTTTCGATATTATTCGGCATTTTCATACATGACATACACCGTACGCTTTCACTCGTACGAGTCAACCCTACAATTGTTGCAGAACGACCGACCTAGAGAAGAACATATATTTTTGACTGAGGCTGACGGCAGACTGCAAAGCAATGCGAAAATTGCTCAAAGTAACTGAGAGAGATAGAATATACACATGTGTTGAAGTGAGAAAGCTGATTGAAAGTATTTTTTCTCTTTCTTTCTTGCATTTGTGTTCTAACGAAGCAAAACTAAGCTAGAAACGCTTCAAATCGCGCTCTGAGAGTATCGCATTCGATTTGACTTTCTAATAAGAAAACACAGAAAAACCTTTCAGCCGCTGTACGCTCACGCAACAAAACTGCTTCTTGCTCTGGCTCTGCCGTCAGCCTTACAGAACTGTTGTATGCAAGTTATATGAACTTTTTCGGAATTAACGCAGCGGCATGTCGTCTGTGTAAATTGGGTCCTAGTTTTCAGTGAGTCTGATTTTTTTTAACAAATATTTGTTTATCTCTTTGCCGAATCTTTTCAACTATTTGTGTTTGTTATTTTTCGTACTATGCCGTTTTTCTAAAGATCCTTCACACGTTACGAGTCAAGGTAATTGTAGCAAACAAAAATCAGCTGATTTCGAACTAGTGTATGGGAAAATAGTCAACGTGCTTATGTAACTTTATGGCCTGTGTCTGTATTTCTAACGAAAGTCTCTGCGAACGATAACCAGTCACTCAATTTCGTCAGGAATTTGGGTTCTCTAAGGTTCCTTGGTTCGTTCGCCTGACCTTACGTCAATGTCATTAGCCATTTACCAATTGGAAAATAATGTAATTGCCAGATCAATAATTTCACAACAGCACATATTTTTGTATGGTGGCCTGGACAAATACACCTATGCACTCTTTACACTAGCGGTGGCCAAAAATTCAACCCTGGGTGGGTCAGCTGAGCTGAAGCAAGACTCTCATTTATTTCTCTCTCTCACTGAAGATTTTTTTCCATCTTAGCGAGCTGCCAATGTTGACTTCTTTATGCTTCAATATGTATACATATTAGGGATGTAAGGAATATTCGCATTCGCATATGCGAACGCGAATTATTCGCATCATTTTAAAATTCGCTTTCGCATTCGCAAAAACAATCTTTGGATTATTCGCTTTCGCATTCGCTTTCGCAAAAATATATTTCAGTATTCGCTTCCATTTATTAAAGTGTTAAATCTCTTTATTCCCTTCACACAATTTGAAGATATGTGTGTGCTTGTGGTAACAGGAGGTAAAACTATGGAAAACAGTCTTAATACTTGAATATCCTGGAAAAGTATCAATTCAGTTCCTTAAATTTGTTGTTACTAAAGGCTCAAACTATTATTCGCATTCGCTTTCGCAAAAATGCATATTTCACTATTCGCTTTCGCATTCGCAAGAAATATATTTCAATATTCGCTTTCGCATTCGCAAGAAATATATTTCAATATTCGCTTTCGCATTCGCTTTCGCTAAAGCCACTTTCGTTACATCCCTAATACATATATATGTATACAATTTTATTATTATTTAATTGTTTTTACCAAAATTATATTAATATCTACTTATTTTTGCTTTTAATAACGTTTTCTTTTCTTTTCAAATAAAAAAAAGTGACTCGATCTGACATTTGTGTTCGCCCAGATGACAGTAAAGAGAGATAGAGAAACCAAAATTTACACTGAAATGATTACGTTTTCGTAAGAGTTCATTATCGTGCGACTGTCAGCTGTTTGTCGTATGGCAGGCAAACGAAAGCAAATTTTCAAGTTACAGAAACAGGCTGTTACTATTGTTACGGTACGACCTAGAGAAAATATATTTTGACTGACTTGACACAACTGTTCAATGCATTTTTGTAAAGGATTAGCTGACCCGGTCCCCTTACTTGCCCCAGATTTCCAATCCCGTCCATTTTTGGACTAATCAAGTAGACTGCCACCAAATCCATATACTTATATATGTGCGGGGCCACGCCCATTGGTCCGATCCCACCAATTTTTGGACCAATCACGTAGATTCCCAAATACTTCCAGTTGGATCGAGGCCCAGTCTCAATCTTGGAAGAATCTCGTTGAAACATTCGTAGGACAGTAGGAATGACTCAAAAATAATAACTCCAAATTGGTTTATATGGGCGAGGTCACGCCCACTCGATCAAGAAATGACATAGCCTATGTCACCCGCAAGGCTAATCTGAAGATTCCCTGAAAATTTCATAAAAATCGGTTTAGCCGTTTTGGAGTCCATACGTAACACACACACATACATCCATTTATATATATATAGATTATCGCAGCGAAAAGTCGCCCGTGTAAATTGGATCTTAGTTTTCTCCGAGATTGATTTTTTTGGTGAGCAAATGTTTTTCTATCTCTATAGCGAATCTCTTCAGGTATTTGTAATTTTTATCATTTTTCATATTGTCATCGTTTAAAATGTTATGTACATATATACATATGTTTTGTAGTTACCCTACAGTGAGAATCATCTGTTTCCTCTTAAATTTCAGTTTATTATTATTATTACACATTTCGCTACACAGAAACCACCCAAGTTTAATCTTGCATAGAATAAATAAAACGAAAAATAGATAGCTAGTCATAAAAATAAATACAATTTCCACGAATATACATTAGGGTGTGCAGCACAGCATTATATTTGTATATCGACACGACACCGAGCTAGAGAGTACTGATGTATAGCTGTTCAGATATTCTTCTGATGTAACTGCAGGGCGCAATATTAACAGCTATTTTGGTGCAGAGGTTTTTCTTGGACCAGGGACGATCTCTATTGCAAATGGGACATAACCCCATGTTTTGATATAGCCCCCCACAAATGTCCTTTCCGATTGGACTTCTTGAAGCTCTAGATAAGACATTTGTCGACCAATCGGGCTAAATATGTATTTGTAATTAAGCATTTATATTTTATTAACCCTATAATTGGCACTGATGGAAATGGGCCATATCGGCAGGTATTTTGATAAAACCCACATATAAAGGATTTTACTTCTTGACGCTCTAGATAACATATATTTCCAACTATCTGCCTAAAATGTATGCAATAGTGTTTTATACATCCTATAATTGTCCATGTTGAAAATATGACATGATGCTGACCAGCATCTCACTTTGTAAAAATAGTATATAAGGCCCATATCAAGATGCCAGACGAAATGAACTCTTGGCATTGTAATACTAGGTTTGATAACCTGCATGAAAATTATAAATGTTTACTCTAGTTAATCTACAACATTTCCTAGTCAAATTGGTTTGATATATTCATAGTCCCTATGTATTCAAATGTGCATTGCTAGGCAAGTAATTGCGGACGATAATATACAGTCATTTCTTACTGTCTTTTTCTGAAATAATTTGCCATTTTGCTAACATCTGTTAATCCTTTATTTCATTACAGTTTTAAAGCTTTGCTGTAATAAACAAGCGTATTTTATTTGATAACCTGGCATTTTCTCTTTTTTTGCATAAAATTTGCTTTTAATTTGGTGTCAATCCAGCAAATCACAGGAATATACAACACTGTTCGCTACTTTGCGTTTTCACGTTACGCTTTTCACTAATTACCTAAGTTTGTCGGAAAATTCGACCAACCATATGTTTGCAATAGTTGGCCAAATTGTGTTCACTATAAATTCTGTTCAAAAGTAAAGTATCCATAATCAACGAAGTCTTTTTTGATTCTTTAAATAGAGTACTGTATTATATCATTTGCACAAAAGGAGAACAACTAAGCAGTTTAGCCGCCGAACCCTCGGAAAATCCTAATGTGTAATGTAATACAAAAAAAATGCAACAAATTGTGATTTACAAATGAATTTAGTTGTAATACTTACACAGCTGTATTCATTTGCCGATAGTTTTACACTGCGAAACACTAATATTTACACGCAGGAATCACGGCTGTACATGTAACGAATGTAAACAATTGCAATGAATGCAAAATGTAAATAAAAATCAAATGACTAAGTTAAACACATACACACATACTTGTGTATATATTTATAAATGTGTGTGCATCTATGATGCATGTGAGTTTTGTATATTTCTACAAGTTATCAGGGTCATAAATTAATTTTCTAAAATGCATCACACAATTCACGGTACAACAAAAGTTACACAATTTACATATCTTAACATTTTATGACGATGACGTGAATGCGAGCTGTGTATTAAATACGGAAGTGAAACATTCATATGATATATGCAATTACAAGACCCGGCTAAACTCTTGGTATTACATTGAATTAGGGGATTCTTTTTATTTTCTCTCTATGAATTCTCCTATTAATAATTGTTTATTGGGAAATTCCCGATTGTCATCAATGTGTGGTATGTGGGAAATTTGTGAAAACATCAGTGCTATGAATCACTTGGAATTTACTGTGACAATTTTCTTGAATACCAAATAATTCAATTTAATTGAGAAACAGGTGTTTTTTGCGATGGGAGAGGGTTACCCTTGTTAAATAAAGGGAAAACTTGAGAGACATTGCACTGATGTTGCCATATTGTACTAACCGAAAGAGAATAACTGTACTAAAGAAAACAACTGTACTAATTTGTAAAATGTAATTGTAAACAAACAAAAAAAATATCATGATAATTGTATTTTGAATGAAATTGAAAATTTTCAAATAATATTTTACGATTTTAATATTTGTGTTTTCAACATTTCAAATTAAAAATTTCAATTTCATAAAGTAAAATATAACCAGAAAAAAGTCTAAAGTCGGGTGGGACCGACTGTACGTTACCCTCCACAATTGTTTGCGAACGGGGAAACCATTTGAAGGACCATTTGAAGCAATTATTAAACAAATTTGTAAATGTAGTATATTTCTAAATTATAGGCACATAGGATAAAAGACGTAGGGTATACAGCGCCAAGAAGTCAAATTCGTCTGTGAACTTCATATGGGGGGTATATCATAACATGAAACAATGCGTCCAATATTCACTGGGGACGATATAATTGAATATAAAGTAAAATTACTTAAACTTCAGCATGATTGGCTAAAAAAATGTGTTCCCTAGGGCAAAGGAACCTTCATATGGGGGCTATATCACAACATGGACCAATGTGCCCCATTATGTGCAATATAATGTATAAATGCTTAAATTTCAGTCAGATCAATGGAAAAATGTGTTCTCCAGAGTTCAAGAAGTGGGGACCTTTATATGGGGGCTATATCAAAACAAGGACCGATGTGCCCCATTTTCAATAGTCTCTGCCCCTGTCAAATGTCAAATGCCCCTGTACCGTGGACAGACGGTCGTGGCTAAATCGAAATGATAAACAATGGCTATATCTCTTCTCTTTAGCAGAAGATCTCAGTGGTCGACTATAGTGTAAAGATAGAACTCACTATAGTTTTAAAGAACTCAGTGGTCGACTCTAGTGTAGCAGAATATCTCAAAGTTCGACTATAGTTTAAAAGAAGTCCTCAATGGTCGACTCTAGTGTAGCAGAAGATCTCAAAGGTCGACAGTAGCTTAAAAGAAGACCTCAGTGGTCGCCTGCAGTGTAGAAGAAGACCACAGTGGTCCATAAACAATGAAGTTTATTTAAAGGTCCATTTAAAGAAGTGTTTTTACAATTTCATTTAAAAAATCAATTGCATTCGTTCCAATTGTGATCGTAAAGTGAAATGTTTGAGGAAAAATGCCAAAAATTTGAATAAAAAATAAAAACAAATTTGTTCTCTTTCTTCTCTTAACTACTAATGTCAAAAATTAAATCGTTCGTAACTCGAGAAATTTGCTTAAGAGCGGGAAGGAACATCTAGTTGTCCGGTGTTTATGCAGTTGTCGACTCCAGTGTAGAAGAAGACCACAGTGGTCGACTCTAGAGTATCAGAATATCTCTAAGGTAGGCTATAGTTTAAAAGAAGATCTCAAAGGTCGACTATAGTTCAAAAGAAGACCTCAGTGGTCGTCTCTAGAGTAGCAAAATACAACAGTGGTGGACACTAGTGTAGCAAAAGACCCCAGAGTTGTCTCTAGTGCAGCAGTTTAAAAGTAGTCCTCAGTGGTCGACTGCAGCGTAGCAGAAGTCCTCAGTGGTCGCCTCTAGAGTAGCAGAATTCCTCCGTGGTCATCTCTAGAGTAGCAAAGTGGATGAAGATTTCAGTGACAGACTCTATTTTGAAATAAAAAAATTGTATAACAAAAAAGTTAAATAAATGTAATCATTTCTTGACTGGGAGTTCTGCTTACACCATTTTCAACTGTAATTTTAAAATCGCAACTGATATTATCAATTTGTGTGTGGGTACCGGATGCAGTGTTGTCAGACTAATTTTAACCAAAATCGTCAATACCCAAAATCGTCAATTAAAACGTCGAAATCACCTTCGGAATCGTCAAATTGTTTCAGGGAGTTGTGAACTATACGACTACTATTTGAATTTAAAAATGCATTTAAAATTTGGCCATAACTTTGGGAGAAATAGCTATAAACTAATGTTTTTGATCCGTCACATGTTTTTCCATCAAACACATTCATACAAACATGTGTATGTAGTTATTCAATACACACGGCATTCATTATGACAGCTTATCAATGAAAATAATTATTTGCTAGGTTTTTTGTATGACCACACACACATGCACACTCCCAATTATGTCTCTTTTTGTTATTGGCGTATGCATTTGCAAAATATTTTTTTGCATACATACATACATTCACAAATGCATAGCGTTGTGCCACTTTTTCTGATTGCAATTTATGTTATATATTTTCGTACTATTTATTTTTTATTGTTTTTCCTCAACAAGTTTTTTTGTTTTGCTTAACTATCATGTTGTTGTAGTTGCAGTGTAGCAGTCAGTATGCTTTTGACCTTGACATAAAATAGCCATGCAAAAAACAACAACATTAAGTATTGCAAAATAGAACAATACAAAAATAGTCATAATTAGAAAAAATGCTGTCTCCACTCACTAACGCACACACATAGATACACATTTGCTCTTAGAAATAAATTGATTGGAAAAATGCACACACACATGGATTCACTTAATGTTACAAATATTGCACCTTCATTTCTTTTCAATAACACAGACCCCTCACACACCCCTCCTCTTTCGCCCTATTTTATATTTAAGTGTCATAATTGACACTAGTTTTTTTTTTCTTTTTTTTGCAAATTTATAAAAAGAAAGAGATAAAATTACACTCTTCTCTTCTACGGATAATTGTAATAATAAAAAACAAAAACAACTGTGATGTGAGTTCATGAGGGAGCGGCAAGGGTGTGTAAAACCATAACGTGGTGGTGGAGGTTGGTTTGCGAGACGCCCGACGTAAACAAAGTTCATTGTTTATGTCGCCGACTTGACTTGGACACTTGGACAACAAAAGCAATAACATCAGCTGCCAGCTACAACGATTTGGTCGGTGGGTGTGTTAATAATGATTTAAATGGAAAATGTCAATAAAAGTATTCTAAACTGAAATGAATAAATGCAAATTGTAAGAGTATATACGGGTTTTTATTGTGTTTTTTTATTCTTCTTGAAGAGAAAGAGGTCATTGACATTTGTAGTTTTATTATTTATGTACATATGTTTTTATTTCCAAGAAAGTTGTGTTTTTTATTAAAATTATTTGTAAAGCGTGATCCATTTCGAGGTTCCCTACTTTTTAAAGAAAAAAACACAGAAAATTCAAATTGAATGGGGAATGTTTATTATCATTTGAAAGAAAATTAGATTGAAGATTATGTCTATCAAATGTTGGCCGCGGGTCCAATTTTCGATGACTTTCGAGCATTTCGACTGGTAGCTTTCGAATGACACGCGTGATGTTTTGCTCCAAATGCCTGAATCGAAGCGGGTTTGTCCGCATAAACTTTAGACTTTACATATCTCCACAGGAAAAAGTCTAACGGTGTGATATCACACGATCTCGGTGGCCAAAAACGTGAAATTATCTGCTCACCGAAGTATTCTCTCAATAAATCCATTGATTGATGCGATGTGTGGGAAGCGGCGCCGTCTTGTTGAAACCAAATGTCGCCGAGATCACGAGCTTCAATTTCAGGCATCAAATAGTCGGTTATCGTGGCACGATAACGGTCGCCATTGACGGTTACGTTCTCACCGGCATCATTTTTGAAGAAATATGGACCGATGATTCCACCGGACCACAAACCACACCAAACCGTTGTTTTTTCTGGATGAATTGGCAGCTCTTGAATCTCTTCAGGTTGCTGTTCGTCCCAAATGCGGCAATTTTGCTTGTTTACATACCCATTGAGCCAGAAATGGGCCTCATCGCTGAACAAAATTTGGCTCGAAAACGTCGGATCTTCTTGGAACTTTTCAAGAGCCCATAGAGCGAAGCGATGTCGCTTGGGAAGTTCGGGCGGCTTCAGTTCTTGCACAAGCTGTATTTGTATGCTTTCCATTTAAGATCTCGACGTAAAATGCGCCAAGTCGTACCATACGTCAGTCCGAGTTGCTGCGAACGGCGCCGAATCGACTCTCCACGGTCTTCGTGTACACTCTCAGCAACGGCCGCTATATTTTCTTCACTGCGTGCTGGACGTGGTCTTTTCGGTCGAATATTATCCAATAATGAATGCTGGGTCTCAAGATGGGTGATGGTGTTGCGAATAGTATGCTCAGTAGGCCGATTATGTTGACCATAAGTTGAGCGAAGTGCACGAAACACATTCCTCACAGAACGTGAATTTTCATAACAAAGTTGAACGATTTGTAAACGTTGTTCAGGCGTCTTTCCATGATGAAATGCCAAACAATACTTAACAAAAATAACATGACAGCATAACGCGACTAACACGTGATCTGTCAAAGTGTATCTCTACTTGGATCACCCCTTATATGCGTTAATTTTTTTCGGAATTATTATGTTTAGATAATAAATCTACTTTTTCTTTTTCCAAGAATAATTTGAAGATATATAATAGAAGAAGGCCTTAGTTGTCATCTCTAGTATAAAAGAAGACCACAGTGGTCGACTCTAAAGTAGAAGAAGGCCTCAGAGGCCGACTCTAGTGTAAAGACCTCAGAGGTCAACTGTAGTTTAGAAGAAGATCTCAGTGATCCACTGTAGTGTAGAAAATCTCACTGATCGGTTGTAGTGTAGAAGAAGATCTCAGTGAACGATTGTACTGTAGAATAAGACCTCAGTGGTGTACTGTAGTATTAGAGAAGACCTCAGTGGTCGACTCAAAGGTAGAAAAACATCTCAGTGGTCGACTCTAGAGTATCAAGACTTCGGATAGTGTAGAGATCGACATCACTGATCGACTGTAGTGAATAAGAAGTCCCCAGTGGTTTACTGTAGTATAGAAGAAGACACCAGTGGTCCTAGCGGAGAAAATGACCTCAATGGTCGACTCTAGTGTAGAAGAAGACTAGATGTCGACTGTAGAGTAGTGTAAAAAACATCTCAGTGGTAGACTCCAGAGTAGCAGAAGACCTTAGTGATCGACTGTAGTGAAAATAAAACCTCAGAGGTGTACTGCAGTATTAGAGAAGACCTCAGTGGACGACCCTAGTGTAGAAAAATATCTCAGTGATCGACTCTAGAGTAGAGTATGACCTCTGTGGTCGACTGTAGTGTAGAAGAAGACACCAGTGGACCTAGTGGAGAAGAAGACCTCAATGGACGACTTTAGTATGGAAGAAGACCTCAGAGGTCAATTCTGGTGTAGCAGAATACCTCTGTGGTCGCCTCTAGTGTAGAATAAGATCTAATAGGTTAACCCTAGTGTAGCTGTATAATTTTATAAATCGAATATTATATGGTTCAATTTTTATACCCGTTTCCACACTGTAGTAATACCCTGAACTACCTTGAACTACAGCCGTTGTGCATTTGTGTAACGATCTTTACGAAATTCGTACAGACCCATTACTTATGCTAGGGCTGATCCCTATTGAAAATGGGGCACATCGGTCCATGTGCCCCGAATGTTGATAAATATATAGACATCACAACCCTACGAGAAATTGGAAATTGGTTAAAACAACCGGTAACCGGTTAACATGGCTTTGCAGTTGGTGAATTGCCAACTTGTGACATATCCAAGTACTGGTCCAAAAGAATACCTACAGAACCATACACTTAAATGTGAGACACAACATAAGTCACCTTTAAAATCAATTAAATGCTTAATATTTAATCTAAGGAGTAGATAACGCAAAGGGTCATACACTAAGAAATAGATAACTAAACCGACCGCATACTGAGGATTAGATAACCCAACGTGTCCTATATTAAGGATCAGATAACACAACTAGAGTGATAAAAAAACCGGTTTTTTTGAAAAAATAAAAAACCGGTGGATGGTTTATTTAACTTATAAAAAAACCGGTGGACGGTTTTTTTCTTCGAATAAAACCGGAGAAACCGGTAGAACCGGTTTTTTTCTGCATAACAAAACAGTATGAAAATTGCCGTTTGAAAAACATTTTCCTTTTTAATAACAAAAAAGGCGATGAGCGATGTCTTCTGATCAGGAATCTTGCACCAAATTTAGTCCTGTTGGATATTAGTTATGAGTTGGATTGTGATGAATATTGTCATTTGAGTCAAACGGTCCTTTTATCTCATACTTATAACTAATTAGCTATTGTATTTAGAAACATTTTCCAAAAGTGTTATCGATTGTCTTTTCTTCAACCTTTTAAAAAAATTAGCAAATATATTTTCATTAGTTTTTTGCAAAATTAAACTTTTTTGAAATTTTGGTAAAAACCTGCCTTAATTTTTGATTTTTTTGCTCAAAAGAAAGCTTAGATAATTTCCTTTAAAAGCTTTGTGACCTATTAATGGGATGGGACCTGTTGATCTATCAAAATACATATAAACCTCTGAAAAAAAATTAACTTTCAACCAAACATTTTAGCATTTCAGATGGGAAAAACAACCGTTTGACAAAAATGTCAATATTTGACACCCTCCAACTCGGAAAGTCCTTAACCGATCTCGTTGGAATTGTGTCTCATAACTACTATCTGATAGGGCTACTTGGTGCAATTTTCGTCCCGACAGAAGACATCCCTTTTAAAAATTAACCCACTTGACATGAAATTACCCTTATGTAGTTCAGTCAAGAAAATATTAATATTTCGGGGTATTAAATTGAATATTTAATAGAGGTACTAAATCTTTATACATATATATTTTATATACACACTTTAGTGCAGGTGGGTATCTACGAGTATATAAATATATAAGAGTATACACTAGTCGGTTTACCCAATTGAAATTTTCTTACTTGTTTTTGTTTCGGTGGGAGAATGGGTTTACTTTTCACATAGCTTCTGCGCGTATGAAACATTTATTTTCTTTAAATTTTTGTAATTTGTATAGAAATTGGTGAATGGCTTCGGATTCTAGCAAAGTTGCCGAGTCTTTTTAGGCCATATAAGGAGATCTTTCATATTATTATCTTAATTTGTGATATTTTGTATATAAAGTTGTAAATAATTTTTAATATTTTAGTGATAATAAAAAAACCGGAAAACCGGTGGAAACAAACGAAAAAAACCGGTTGCACCGGTTGTTCGAAATTCATGATTTTGAGAAAAACCGGGGACGGTGGAAGCAAAAAACCGGTGGGCCGGTTTATTTTAAACCGGTTTTGATCACTCTAAACACAACGCGTCGTCGACGAATAAAGAAAAGATAAATAAACTTGCCGGCATCTACGAAGTAGATAATCAAACTTGTTGTCAACTAAGGAGTAGATACACAACCTGTAGACAACTACTTAGTATATAGCCCAACCGGTCTCAGCTAGCGATAAGTATTCTGAATTTAGTTGATTTCCTGCCGTTAGGCTTAACCTCACAGTGAGTACCTATCAATTCCGTGTTTCTGGACACTTTTGCCCTCCTCCTTAATTAGGAGCGGAGCCCATCTTAAACTCCTTGTCATTCTATTGGTCGTGGCACCCGATTGGTTTGCAACTCCACATCCGAGAATATTCTCTCCCAGCGATTTTGGTTTCAACCACAGCCACCACGTTGCTCTCAAAAGGGTCCTCACCAATAGGCAGGCCGGAACCTGTGTTCCGATGACTCCCATGGTACCAGATTAAGTGCTCTGGTCAGACTGCGTAGCCGAAGGTACTAAATGGGTAACCCAACCGATCGTAAACTAAGGAGTAGATAAACCAACGGGCAGTTTACTAAAAAGTAGATAACCTAACTTGTACTCCGCTAATGAACGATTACCTAACAGGTCCTCTACTACGGAGTAGAAAACCCATCTTGCCGTATATTGTGGACTAGATTTCTCTAATACACATGATAAACACATCCAGCATTTAACTCTAATTGATACACCTCATCAGTTCGGTGATTCATATATATTGACACTTCATTTCCCGTAGGATTACTATAGGTTTGCTCTATAGTATAACCTGACTCTTGGTGAAAATTTACATATTATTCAGGTACATAGTCAGTTTAACGACTTTGAATCATTTAATGGTTAGCATACATTATTGAAAAGGAAAAATAATTTCTTACTATTTCTGAAACTTGGTTTCTAATGCCATAACCACGACCACAGTTATTTACTTGATGTTGAAATATTTTTAATCCAACATTTGCGAGTCATACTTAGTATCGCCTTAGTACAGATTCCAAAAGAAATAGTCATCAAAATGAAATCTTGTATTCATAGTCTGATTCAATCAGACGTAACATCGTCGTGATCATAAAACTGCTAAAAGAAAACACATTTTAGTGCCCAGAAAAATAAACTTAAATTTGTTGAAAGATTACGTTTCTATCGCCCAGTGGAAAAACAGTGCACATTTTACTTTGATTGTTTGTCCTCGAACAAATTCAATGCGCCTTCCGTGTGTCTATGTCAAAATAACTTTGAAGTGTTTATTTACAAAAAAGTATGAACTGATAGCGCATTCTAAAGAGAGAGAGCGGAGACAATTATATTTTATATATTTTATATTTCTCATACATTTGTATATAAAATCCGGTACAAAAACCCTTATTTAATGTGGAATTCTTGCGAAGATCTGTCATATTTGACAACAAATGTTTGTTCACAAAAAATCTGAATTGATAGTGCATTTTAAAGAATGAGAGGAGGCATTAATAGTTTTTACCCCACATAACTTTAAATTTTGGGGAACTATCCATTTGCATATTAAGTACAATACTAAAACAAACATTTCATGGGGAATTCTTAAGAACAGCACAAATTTGACAGCTCACTGCAAATCATATAGACCAATCATTTACACCACACATTCAGGAATGAAGACAAGACAAGATAACAAGTCTAAAAAAAGAAGAAAATGCAGATTCAGTGGTGAGTTTTTTTTAAAGGGAATGCGTTGGAGTGGTGAAATATTTATTTTGCTTTAATTCCTTATTATTAGTCACATCTGCCATTAAATCTGTGCTGTTCTTTGTTTTTATATGTATTTATTTATTGTTGTGATTGCTTCGAATGAGTCTATGAAAAGAAATACGTGATTAAAAAGCTCAGTAGATTCGGATATCTTCAAATCACATTTCAGTCAGCTGATTCAAACGATAGGTTGTTATTATTCGACTTTCTTTGTTCAGGAATATAATTTGTCACATTAGTAATCATCTGTATGCTATTTATGATTCACTCGGTTCGAAAATATTTTTTTGTCGCATATACTGAAAAAATACTTTAATTAAATGCACAGCAATAAAAACGATATTAATATGTTTGATTCAATTGCTTCAATTCAAAATTTAACTGAAGCCGGATAGATTTTCAATTATAAAAATTCATTGAAACATGCATACATATATTTTTTGTCGCATAAACAGAAACATTTCGAAGGGTGGAGTACATTATGTATTTGGAAGTATAATCGTATAGTATGTATTTTTGCTTTATGTAAAAAATACGGACAGAACCGTTATTTTGGCAAAATGTGGCATTTTTGGACAGTTTTTTTTTTCTTTCAAATAACGGAATCTTCTTTGCACTTGTCACCTTAAAAAAACACTTTTTGTCGGACAAACATACTGTTTTTTTACAACATTTTTAATTTTTCACTTTATGAATTTGGTTTTCTAGGCACTCACTTTTAGTTATTTTATTTAGTTTTTGTGTTTTTTTGTGATCCATTTTTTAGTTTTACCAACAATTGTAAACACAATACACTATTCTTATATTTTCTCGTTGTATTCTGGTGGCGCTTCTTTGCTCTGTTCTTTTTTTCCTTTCTTTAAATCTATCTTATATATATAAAAATGGTGTGAAAAATGTATAGTAATTCACCAATTGAGAACGGCTGGACCGATTTGACTCAATTTTTTTTCAGTTCTTCGTATTTGCCTGGAGAAAAAATTTTTGGGAAAACCCTCCGGAAAAGTCGGAAAATTGGGAAAATCGAAAATTGCTATTTCTTTCGAGATTCCTACTGTTCCTATCTACTGCTCTCATCAATTGAGAACGGCTGGACCGATTTGGCTCAATTTTTTTTTAGTTGTTCGTATTTGCCTGGAGAAGGTTTTTACGAAAGAAAATTTTGGGAAAACCCTCCGGAAAAGTCGGAAAATTGGGAAAATCGAAAATTGCTATTTCTTGCGAGATTCCTACTGTTCCTATCTACTGCTCTCTTTTTCAATCCAAATTTTTTTTATTAATTTTCTATTAAACAAAAAAGTTTTCTATTAAAGATATGTACGAGTATGTGCTATTTTTCTTGCTGCAATTCATTCGAGTTTTGCGTATTGTTACACTGATTTCGCGTATCACATCGGCAAACGGTACAAGCATTACGATCAATTAAAATTCAACGCGATATTTTTCAATTCGAACATTTTTTCAGATAATAAGTTTGAGTATAAGAGGTAAGGTTATCTTATTGGATTGCGGGCATTGCAAAATCATAATTTCGGATGAATGCACGATGGCGCATAAACGAGCTCTGGAGGCAGTTGACCGAACGATGAATGATTTACGACGTGATTTGAGACAATTTGGTGAGTCTATGATATTGCTCTCCAGAGATTTTCGTCAAACGCTTCCCGTCATCCCGAAATCTACTGCCCATGAAATTAATGCATGCCTAAAATCGTGGTCTTTGTGGCGGAATGTCAAGAAGTTGAAATTGACCACGAACATGAGAGTCGCGCTGCAGAACGACTCATCGGCTCTTGAATTCTCGAAACAACTGTTGGCGCTTGGCAATGGCCAAATTACTGTTGATGTTTCCACTGCATTGATATTGTTCCCGGCAAATTTTTGCGAGTTCACATCGTCGAACGAGGAACTCATCACCAAAGTGTTTCCAAATCTCGATTAGATTAGTGAACGGGCAATATTAGCAGCGAAGAATAAGGACGTCAATAGCATGAATTTTATTATTCAAAGTAAAATCGAACTCGCTTGATGTGCCAGGAGCTCCGCCGCATAATTTACAGCTGAAGGTGGAATCGATCATAATCATGTTGCGGAATCTGAATCATCCGAAATTGTGCATAGTTCGCGGTTGTCCATTATGAAACTGATGGACAATGTGATTCAGGCGACGATCATCAAGGGAAAATTCAAAGGAGAGGAAGTCCTTATCCCACGAATTCCGATTATTCCAACTGATCTTTCATTCCAATTCAAGCGGATTCAGTTCCCTGTACGATTGGCTTTTACGATGACAATCAATAAATCTCAAGACAAATCGTAGGAAGTCTGTGGAATTAATCTCGAATTTCCCTGTTTTTCCCACGATCATCTGTACGTTGCCTGTCTTCTGTCTTCGTTGTTTGTTGTTTATCACATCGCTCTCTACTGATTTCGATTCCTTTTAAACAAATCGCATTAAAATTTTAACTATCTGTGTTTTATTATCACTCTGGAGTTTATCTGAAGGCGTTAAATTGGGGCGAGGCGAAGTTCGCCGGGTCCGCTAGTTATATTATATTTTATACTAGAATTTATTCTAACACGCGTTTTTTAACATATTTGTAAGCGTTTTTCTTGTCTTTTTTAAACGGTTTATACACTTTTTAACGCAATACAATTAGAACTTTTGTATATTTGCAATTTTAGGTTTTGTGCACTCAAAAAAATGTATTTCCTAAATTTTAGTGAAATCCATACTACAATTTAGTTCAATGTTTTTATTCATATTGAGTTAATTTTTTCTTAAAACTGGGAAATTTTATTTAGTACTACCAAATTTTATTTTTTTGGGGGATATGCAGAATAGTTCGTTAACTAAAAATGAGGACATATTTTTACTAAAATAATATTTCTTGAAAAAAGTTCGAATATTCATATATTTATCGAATTTAAACATATGCGGTGGACACCCAACATAGACATAAGGAAATTATGAACTAATAATGGAAAGCATGATTTTTAGGAAATTTTAACTAAAAATAATCATGAATCCTTATTTCGAGTCCATGAATTTGAACTCAAAATTAGGAAAACATACTAAAATCAAGGAAAAATTAACTAGTTTCGGACTATGTTGTAGTGCTAAAAACACAAAAAATTCTGTTTTTTTTTCGTTCCGCAATTTTTATTTTTTCGCAAATCGTTACTTGCAGAAACTTAAATTTATGGAGAAACATTAAAAATGTTACCCCCGGGACGAGAGTCGAACAAACAACCTTATGATAGTGAGCCAGACGCACTATATATCGAGCTACGAAACTCTTTTGGGATTGATATGAAAATGCCATTCATAATAAAATTTCTTCGAAATAAATAAATAAATATAGTATACATATGGCAACTCTATTTATCATTCAATGATGGCAATCCTTTTATCAAATTCATGTGTACATAAAAATACCTTGTTTCGAAAATATTGGTATATAAAAACAAATTTTTCATAAAAATTTAAGTGTCTACGTAGCTCAGTTGGTAAACACGTGGTTCATAAAACGGAAGGTTCTGGGATCGACTCGCATTCGGAGGTAAAATTTTATATACATAATGTTTAATAAAATAAATTTCAATTCCTAAAATAAAGCAGAAGAGAGCAATCCAAAGAGGAAGTGGTAAGAGAAAGATTCCAACATATAAATGGAGGAGGAAAACGATGAAGTAGGATCAAAAATCGCAAAAAAAATCATGGACTAAAAAGTCCAAGAAAAATTTTAATTTTTCTTTTTGCATAAATTTAATTAAATTTTCCTAAATTTGAGTAACAATTTACTTGCAATAAGGACAATAGTATGCTGAATTTGCATAATTTCAAGCCCAATTTTGCTAGTATTGAGTTAATTTTCCCTATTTTAATTTCAATAGTTACTTAAAGGAAGTACGAGTTAACTAGAAATAAGTTAAAAATATTTCATAATTGTGAGGAAATGTATGAACTTGATATAAGGAAAAATAGCTTTAGCGAAATACGAAGTTCAATATTCCTACAGTTAAGTTCATTTCAACTTGCTCTAGGGTTCACTTTTTTTTGAGTGTGAAAGTAATTAAACTCACTCAGAAGAGAGTTACCTCACTGTTATGTGGATGATGATTTTCTGTCATTGTTTCCAGTGTTGTCATTTTGGTGCTAAAAGCACTGTTTATGGCGCGTTTCGGACCTTCTAATGCGTACATTTTTTTATGTACGCGATTTTCAAACACGCGTTTTTCACATTGCTTTTAACTTGCATTACCTATATATACTTCTACCCCCTAAGACGCAATGTTGCAAGGTTTTTCAACACCTTCCCCCTCATCTAAATCACCGTTGTGTTATACCCTACTCTGTGGACAGGGAATTATAAGTTTGTTTTGACCCAGATGATTGTAGCACCTTAAAATATTGGTATAGATATATTTTCCAAAAAGTTCCTAGGTGGAACATAGGTCATTAACAAAGTAACAAATATTGCTGATAGATCCTTATCGCCTTAAAGTATACCGATCGATTCAGAATCACTTGCTGTTTGGTCTGACCATGTCTGTCCATTTTTTTACTCCGATCTTCATGAAACTTGACACAAAGCAGTCTTTTACGTCAGGGAAGAAGCCTATTGACTTTGGCCAGACTTAGATATAGCCTCCGATTTGACATCTAAGCGCTATATAAGCCACATTTTTCAACCGAAATGTATAAAATTCGAAACAAAGAAATATTTTTAACCCAGCATATATACGAGTAAGTACATATAGTGTCGAAATTAAAATAAATCGGTTTCTTTTTATGTTTTATGTCCATATACATTATAGAATATTGTACATCCAATCGATTTGGAATTTGGAAAAGTGAAGTCTCGTGACCGAAAGACGAACGGTGTTCGTTTCAGATTTAGATAAAGCCCACATGTACATATAAACGTATCCCGATTGTGCTTCTGTTGGCTATAAAGTCTTACAAAATTTGTTGAACCAAAAAAAGCGGTCTAAATTCAGGTATAACCCCTGTATATATGTATATCCGATTTTGAATTTAAGCGCTGTCAAATATCCATTTTTGGACACATCAGTATCATTACACAAACAACACTGATAACAATTGACAATATTTCTTCTTCTGCGCTAATTGGGAGGTGTAGGGTAAAAACAAAGAATCAATATTGTTTAGAAGCATTTGGAATTTATAGTGCTTTAAAGCTTTTTATAGCCGATAGTCGGAATTTAGTCTTAAAAATATTTCAGCTTATGAAATCTTTTACTAATATCTTGTATGTTAAAAAATGCAGAAAGAATATAAGGAGAAATTGGTATTCGATGCTTTTGCGCTATTTGTACCAGATTTTCTCGCGCGTTTTGACAGTCAAGAAGTGGCATCACTGGTTGTTTTCTTTATTTACGGCTTTCAGGACTATTGCGAGGTTCGAAGAGGTTTTTGAGTATTCCGCTCGGAGCAAGTGTAGCTGTAGAGAGAACTGCTATGGTATGTTTGGTCGTCGAGTGAATGTGGCAAAGTTGGCGGTGAGGACCCCGATGATGGACATCATTCAAATATTCCTCAGGTGATGAGAAATAATTCGAAATTAGTTTAATCCAACAACAAATGAGATAAAAATAATGAGATATCCATTAGGTTGGAATAGTGGCCGAGCAAAGGGACGTTACTCGTCACGTAACGTAACATAGTGAACATTTACAAATTCAATAATTCAGTGGCTTAATCTAATACAGTTCATTACTTCTTCTATGATAATTCATTGTCTTATTCTAAAATTCATGAGCATATTCTGGTGAATCTTAAATGCAAAATAATAAATACAATAATTGTGACAACTAATTTAAATTTCTCCAAAAGCAATTTACTTATATAATAATATCCAAGTTCCTAGGTGGAACATAGGGCCACAGCAAAATTTTTCCAATCACTTTTTCTTAATGCTAACAATTTTGCTTCATTCCACGTTATATGCGCCTTCCTTAGTTCATCTTGAACTTGCCTTCTCCATGTTTGTGAGGGTCTGCCTCTCCGTCGGCTTCCCAATGGGTTCCATTCAAGGGCTTCTTTCTTCTCCACCGCCACTTCCTGCTTTTAATTTCATTATAGATTGGCTTTTAATTGCACATTTCTTATATATGCTGGTTCGATATTATGTTTGGCCAATATATTCGATATATATATATAAATATATTTACCCTGAAAGACTCAATTAATTCTTAATTGAAAAAAAACTAATTTTTAAATAGTTTTTTTATTTGAAGATATTAACATTTCCAATAATTCTTTTATACGATATTTTGCGCGTGCTTTATCATCAGGTTCTGCAACATCTGCAAAGTGTTTTCTTTCCTTCAACAATTACTTTGGGAATTCCCTTGTAGAGTTAGTTATAATCGTTGCCGGAATTGTTTTATAATATAAGCATGTGTTTCATTCGCACAACAATTCGATTAGTTTTCAATTGCAATTCCAATTACTTTTGGTAAGCAATTTTCATTCTCTAGTCATATTTGTGACGTCAAAAGTTAACCTACTTTTTCTATTGTCTAGAAAAATAGAAAAAACACCGTCCACGATTTATAGATTTTCTAAGATAACTGGTTTACATGCAATTATTTATTGAATTAATACATTCGTACAATGAATGCTGACGCTGTCTTTACGATATTCGTGAGTTTTAGAAAATATTCTACATTATTTTACTTATAAATATTTTTAATGTACTTTATACGCCATTGTGCAATTTATTCATGGTCACGCAAATTGTTTAGTTTTTGTGCAATATACAAACACATATTTATTTTTTTGTGTTTGCTATTATTACAACACACTCAGTAACAACAAATACAAATACTCTGTTGCTAGTTAGCACCGCTAAACAATGCAATGTGTAGTATTATTAACAAGACGAAAAGTTTATTGAAATAAAAACAAATGGAAATGCACACCAGCACCACCACCACCCCACAAACATCAAGCATTTTTGCAATGTGCGCTAGATGGACAAGGTCAAGTCTAAGTATATTTTTGTAATGATTATAGTTGTTGCATTTGCTGTTATTTATTACTGATAAATAATGCCAATCGGTTTATATTTATATGCATATTATTCATAATTATTTTTATCAATGGAAAAAGCGCGAAAAATGGAAATGCTTTGGTCGTGCTTGATAATTCTGTTGAATATTAAAATAACTGAAGGAATTCCCTTTCCCAGGGATATTTTCTTGTGGGATTTAGGGTTACTCCAAACGAAGCTGCGGGGATTTTATTTTCTGCCGATTTCTTGAATCGGGGAATTTTTTATTTAAAAAAATTTTCGGTATTGTTGCCAGTGTGGGATAAAATTGCCTATTTTTGCATATTTTGTGTTCAAACAGTTTTACGGAAAAACAAGTAATAAAGGTAGTAAGTCTGGTAGGACCGAATCTTCTGTATTGCTTTAAATTCTATAACTGGAAAACTCTTGGAAGTGAAAAAGAAGCCAACTATAGAACGATATGTTTTTTTTTTAGCATTTTTTAGTAAAACAAAAGTTTCATCCGAATTGTTTAGAAATATTGCACCTGTCTTAGCCTATGATATTTAAGAGCGGGTTTCGCTTTGGATATATATCAAAGCGAAAGCCGATATAGTAAATTTTCGCTATGCAGAACTTTAGTATAAATAAAACACCAACTGCAATCTTCATACAAATAGACCGAAAATTTTGGTCTTTATGGCATAAAAAGCAAATTTGAAAGAGAGAGACAAACAGTAGACGCTGCGCATAATTTTGGTATAAATAAAAGAAAAACTGCAAAATTTCAGAAAAATATACTGGGAAAATGTGGTATATATGGCATAACGGAGCCCATTTGAAAGCAACCTTCATATGTTGACTATATTTAAACTTGGATCAATGTGGTCATTTGTTGTTGTTAAGAATTCTTAAGAAAAAAGAATTGCAGAACAAAACATTTCGGTACATGGTCAATTCGTAGTGAAAAACAAACTGTAAAATTATAGTCTAATCGTCTGGAAAACTCTGTTTTTATGGATTAAACTAGCTGGACCCGGGCCACTTCGCTGCCCCATATTTCCGATCCCGTCCATTTTTGGACCACTGACGTAGACTGCCAGCAGTGGAACAAACACACAAACAGACAAACAAACGATTTGCCACGCCCACATTTTCCCCGCCCACTATTTGCAAAATTTTTTTTCCCAAAACCATCTCAGACCAAATAGCTTTCAAACAAAAGAAAAAATTTTAAAATCGGTCCAGTGGTTTAAGCGTCTATAAAACACATACATACATACATACATACATACATACAAGCATTTTTCCATTTTTATATATATAGATAAGTATATTTAAGGGCGACCTCTATATAGGGATAAAGATTCAGCTTAATTGCTTAGAAACTATGCTTTTATGGCTTAAAAAACTTATTTGAGGGCGAACTCTAAAGGAGGGCCTTTATCAAAACATTCAGCGAAATGTGGTTCATTTTCAATCCCAATTACCCGTCAATAACAATATTTCTGCCAAATTAGATCAAAAATAACTTTATTATCGGACTGTAGCGAGATTTCAACAACAGTCAGACAGCGGAGTACTTTTCACTGTCGCTAGGAACTGACAGCTATAGGGCACTTTGCGTATCTTCACTAGTAGTCGCATTATTATCTGCTCGTAGGAGGTCGTTGTCTCAACCGTTGTAGCTGATTTGTAATTTTTTTTACGTTCTCCCTGCTGCAATGGGCTCACACAGGACCAACATCTACAGGTAACTCGGTTACGAAAACCTTACCAGAAGTTATTTTTCTGGTACCACAGGGATTCTGGGGTGCTTTCAACGCCTCACGTTGCCATCACAGATCACAGACAGCCCCCTTCGGTTATGACCCTAGTTATAGGGGAGTTTCGTAGTGGTTGTGGTTTGAACCCAAAATCGCGGGTGAAGTGCTTGTTCTAGGTGGAGTTACCTCACAACCAGGGCGATATGATGCTTAGAATAACAGAGTGTTATGTAGTCTTTAACACCGTACCAAAAAGTGAAGTTTACGCCCGTAAAACTAAACTTCAAATTTGAATATACTTCGGATTACCACTAGACTTCAACTACCACTTTCTAAGGGATTTACTTGGTAATTTCAAGGGACACTGGTCGTCGGATCCTAACAATCGGGGAATTTGGTGATGATCGTGGTTTAACCCAAAATCTTGGGTGGAGCGCTTACTCCAGTTGGAGTTGCCTAACAATCAGGGCGCTATAATCTATAGAATAGCAGATGTTTTAGGTAAGATGAATTGGTACCTGTTGAATAGAATCCGGATTCCCTGTAGGAAGCTACAACTTCCTTAGGTATTTCATTGTGGTTTAAACCCGAAATAGCAGGGATTGCCTAAAAACCTCTGATAGTTTAAGGATCTTAGCGCCCTGATCCTTAGAATATCAGAGGTTTTAGGCAATCCTTGACACTCTTAATGCTTCGAATTGTTACCTCTTGAATAGACTTCGGATTCCCCGCTGAAAGCTATCACTTCCTGAGAGATTTCCATATTAATGCTACCATGGTTCAAGCCTTCGAAACGTATAATCATGTAAAACACATTAGATTTGTAAGTGAAAATGACTCCAAAGTAGCAGAAATATTCATTCTTTAATAACTTCTATACTGCTCTCCTAAGAAAGAAAGCCGTATCTCCATTTCAGTAGTTTTGAGATATTTAGCTTTTACGTTTTATAACTGTCGCGCCTTTTAATTTTATGTTTAGGTTAGGGGCCTAAATTGGTCTATGTGTGCTGGTAGAACTATCTGCAACCCCAGACAAGAAACCTAAAGACGCGAAAGTTATGAAACGTAAAAGCTAAATATCTCAAAACTACTGAACTGGAGATACGACTTTCTTTCTTAGGAAGGCAGTATACTACTTAGCAGAATCTTCCAGAAATCCACACATAGTAATAGTATCAGCTTGAGAGAAGTGGTCGATGTTGCCAGGCCCCTTTCGTACCTCCCACACAAAGGGACCATCTTGTACAGAAAGAAAGTTAACAGCTTATAGCTTTAATACCAGTGTAAACAAATACTTGAAATTTTGTGCGGCTTTTACAGTACCTACAGTCTAGTGAAAAATGGTCGTTATTGCAACGCCCCTTTTGGTACCTCCCACACAAAATGGCCACATCATGTAATTTTTTTTTGGAAAGCTATAGCCTTTCTTTGTGTGCATTTTGGCAGTGGTAGGCGCAAAATGCTGCTATCAATAGGATAAGATCGCTGCTGCTTAGCGACTAACTCCCGTTTTCAGGAAGCTCCATTGGCAGCTTGTTATAGATGTCAAACTCCATATAAACTAAGAGCATTAGCTGTCATTTAGCAATGACGGAGCCTTAACGGAGCTCTCTGAAAACGGGAGTAATCATATACTACATGGGTCCGATTAGTGCATTGCGTATTGTAGTTATTTACGACTGGCCGTTATCGTTTGTGCCCAATAATGCCCATCTTTCGACTTATTTCTAATGTAATTTAAGAAGTCTTTAAATAAGAAATATGGTTAACAATTTTCTAATAAATTTTCATATGAAATTAGCAAGTATAAGGAATTAATTAATCATACTAAAAATTGTTTGTAATATGAACTCACTCATTGAATTATATTTATGTTTGTTATACTTCATCCATACTATATTATTTTGTGATTAAATTTAATTTCAAAAATTATTTCAATTAATTTATAAATTTTGTTCTCTTTAGTTAAAATATTTTTTGAGAATTCTATTTATTTTTGACATTTTTCTCCCATTCTCTATTTCTTGTTTCAGACTCTATTTGTGCTCTTACATATAAACATATATGCGGGAAAAGTAAAATAAAAACACATTCAGAAAAACGCCTCTCAGATCAAACACTATTCAATTCAATATAGACAAATTTTGACCAGAGCAGAACTTCTTCTTGTAAATCCGCAAACGGAAACGCGTTTAATTTTTCTGTTGTTTTCTGCCCTCTGCGACGAATAAACGCAATGCGAACGGTTTGTGCTGAAGAATATTTTTCGCCCATAAAAATGATGTACGCGTGCGAAAATGTATCGCTTTCTTAATGTCCAGCTAAACAAGAGACGAGCAAAATTACGAAATTATCATCAGTTGTTATTATATTTCGTTATAATTTGTACGAAAGTTTTACATGTAAATGTCGTCGTCGTCGTCGTGATCACCTTTGTAGCCGTCAACTCTGCCGTCGTTATCGTTGTCGTCGTCGTCGGAATGAATTCAAGCCTCAATATCTATCGTTCGTTTAAAACTCGTAGAACTACTACTACTACCAGTAAATATTTGAAATTATAACGTAAAATTATACAAAAGTAAAATATTTATAGAACGAAAAGAATAAGAAGAAGAAACACAAAATAAATATTACAATTAATATAATAATAATAATAATTCTCATAGCGCTTGTTAAAACGGAAGACATTAGCAAAATCCAGAGATAACCAAAACCTAACCTCCTTCCTGCCATCATTACGTAAAACTGATTCAAAACTTATTATTATTTTATAATTAATTTATATCAATTAATATATACATACAGATACATATATTTGTGTTATATATTTCGATAATTTATTTTGCTACCCATACAACAAAAACAACTACAAGAAAATCGCAAAACCATTATTTTATTTTGAATTAAAATCATAAACCATTAGAATTACGATAAAGTATAAAAAACAAACAAAAAAAACGTAACAAAAATACTGCCTTTACAACCCTAAACAAATAATAATTAACAACAAGAACAACAAAAAGATTAATCGAATCGCTAAAAAGAACTTAAAATCTACAAGAAAATACCCACCGATAATCTGGCGTCAAACTCGTAAATCTAGCTAACGCTCTTTCTTCTCTTCATCAACCAACAAACCATCAGCAGCAGCATTAGAAAAGCAAAAAAGAGAAACCCACACAACACCAAAGGATTTAAAACAAACAACAACACCCCCCATTCACTACTCTACTCAAACAGGAACAGTAACTGCAACGGAAACAGGATAACAATCAATTATCTCTCTTCATAAATTCGTTTTATCACACCACCAACCACAACGAAAAGTATCTCAGAGCATCTGTCTCTCTTGCAAACTATCAACAAAGACATCGCCTTCTGTACTCGTTCGTTCGTTTGAATCATTTCCATTCATTTGTTGTGTGTGTGGAGAGGAGAACACACATAAGCACACTCTCACCATCGTTTGAAGCTGCTATTTAGTGGTGTTGGCCAATCTGTTGTTCATTTGGTTTAGCATTAGAGAGATATGGCAACACCGCAAGTCAAAGACTTGGTGTTGCGATCGCCAGCTGGTTCATCCGAGGTCATAACATTCTCATGGCCCCTACAAGTTGGCACCGGCCAAGATCGTCACGACAATGGCATCGATATTATTGATACAATTAAATTTGTCTGCGATGAACTGCCCAGCATCTCGTCGGCATTCGAGGAGATTAATCTTAATCATATAGACACTGCCTGTTATAAGACTATGACAAATCTTGTCGATCGTTTCAATAAAGCTGTTGACAGTATTGTAGCATTGGTAAGTACATAAATGTTGCTTTTCCTCTTCCTTTTTTTCTTCTCATTCATTAAATATAATCATATGCGAATTAATATGATGTTCAATAAGAATTTACCTAATTCTTCCGAAAGTCGGGTTTCACACGTGACAACTTTAGTTGCGGCTCTCTCTCCTATGAAGGCAGAATTGCCGCAACTAAAGTTGTCTCGTGTGAATCGGGACAAACCTGTATTCATATAGTGACTGAGTTGAAATTGTGAACTATTTCAGTAGAATTTGTGAATTAATTGATACTCTGTAATTTCGACAAGAATGTTTTCATTCAATCTCAACTGTGTATGTGTGTATAGTAAACAAGCAATTGAAGTATTGCTATCTTCAACATCGACCAAATAGTTGTTGTATGTAGGAGTACACATATAAATTGAAATTCGATTTTGACAGACATCGACACCACACGTCACCCATTTAAGTCGTGCTCATAACTTGGAACTCATGTTTGACAGATGTCGCTCATCAACTGCCGTGCTTAAGTTACACACAAAATGTAATTATCAGCTGATTAGTCATTTACACCAAAGCCAATCAAATATATGCATTTATATATATATATAGACACTTATCGCAGTTGACTTTTAAAGTAACAACAAAGCTTTCTGTAGATGGCTACCTAAATATCTTCTCACTCGCATACAAACGTACGCGAAATTTACTTTCCCCCCATCTTTTAGTAAAAATGTGCGAATACACTGGGGCGCTATACCTTTGATTGTCTTTGATTTTCACCATTGCCGTGTTTCATTTGCCAAGCAAATATAAAGTCCTAGGTTAGTGAAACCCCAGCGGCGTAAATTGCGAGGCCTTCCATATATAAGACATGCGGAAGGCATTATTCAGCCAGGTGATTTGTGATCACTTGCAGGCATGATACAGACCTTCTAAAATAATGCAGAAGAATGCAAGACATGCGGAAGGCCTTATTCGGCAAGGTGATTTGTGATTACTTGTAGGTTTAAATCCCTTCTAAAATAAAGCAGAAGAATGCAAGCGAACCGCGTTCCTAACAAATGCAAAAAAATATTGAGCAAAAACAAACAAATGTTATGCAAATCCCAACATAGAATCATCCTTTTAAAACGAAGGCAGATGGAATGCAATAGCGAGTGGTTCGGCGTCCACCGTGCTTATATACAACAAATGAAAGAGCAACAACAACAAAACGTAGTATGCCGTTATTCCAAAATTCCAACGTAATGCAAAGGGAATTCAAATTAACAGGATGGTTCGTCGCGTTTGTTTACATTTTCTTGAGTTACGAACCAAGAGAAACGAATTTTCATACGCGAAAAAATTGTTTTCCAGATACTTTTTTATTTTTTGCACTTATCAATCAAAATTAATGTTTTATTTCTGATAAATAATGAAAAAAAATCAGGGAAAATCCCAGGCAAAGGAAGGCCTTACCTCCCAATCTCACGCTGTGTTAAATGGAAAGGAAGTAGTAATGACTTCGGGTACCCTAAGCAGGCCTTATAGAAGAGTATGATATCCGAGGTCCCTCGATCAGTCTACATATTTAGATAGAGCACCTCAAAAAATTTTATTTTTTAATTAGCTCAATATGATAAAAAAAATAAATAAAAATCTTCGATAAATACCTTAATTACTGAAACTAACAATAGATAACCTACTTAATTATCGAAATTGAAAAATATACTTTTTACTACTTTAAAAAATCAGATACAATTGCTTTCGAGTTATCGAAATCATTTAAAGATTTTCCCCTCTGGGGTATGTCCAATGCCGACTACGCGGACCAAAGTGTTTCTACGTGACCGGCGTACGGCCATGGTTAAGGATTTTCTCCTCTGGGGCATGTCCAATGCCAGCTACGCGGACCAAAGTGTTTCTGCGTGACCGGCGTACGGCCAAAGACGGCTACGCTGACCAAATGTCTTCGGAATCGATGTTATCGGTTAATGAAAAAGTTATAAATTTTTTCCCCGATATTTTCTTCTCATTTTCGATTTTGAGCCAATAAAAAATTAGATTTTTTTAACTTTAACGTCCGATAACTCGATAACTAAGCAAGTTATTGAAAAATATACATGATTTTTTCTTCTTATTTTGAGGTGCCCTATAAAATATGTGGTCAAATCGAGGGGCCTTGGATATCATACTCTCCCCTTTCTGCCTGTGATCTCCACGCAGGGACACTAAAAACTCAAATAACAGCGTGTTAATACTTTTGAGAATAAATATCTCAAAAACGTTTAAGACTGACGTCAGAGAGCACAACGCGCCGCAAAACAGGGCTAGTGTTTTCATATGTGATCGCTCGAAAACTGGCAGAGTGAGAACGAAGCTGTACGTAAATCAGCCATGTTTGCTACTCACAAAAAATGAGAGCTTAGGTAACCTTCAGTCTTCTAGAGAGAGCATCGATACAGAAGGTATTCTATTTATTCCTCCTCCTGTCCGTCTTCACAGCTTCTACAAGTCATTTCGCAAGACCTTTAATTTCAATAAGGCAAGGACCGGTCATGATGAGTGAGAAGTCCGACCTTGATAATGACAGCTGGGCACTGTTGTGCATAGCCTATCTAGTAACCACCTGTCATTTATTGCCGTAAAGACTCTATCTCTCAAGAGATGCTTGCAGTTTTCTAGAGGCATACCCATATATTCCTGTTCCCCTGGAGCGTGTAAGGTAGTTCCTAGTCTTGCAAATTCGTCTGCTTTGCAGCTCCCTGGTATCTCCCCGTGGCCCCTAAAAGCTATGACTTCTGTTCCTCTGAAAAGACCCCAAAGCCCACTTGGTCGTTGAGTTTTGATCCGTCTGTATAGAAGTTCACGAATGTCATATGTTCTGGGATACAACCAGGCCATTCTGATCTGTCAGGTATAAGAGTGAGGTACTTCTTGTCTAAGAGTGGTTCAGTCATAGTATACTCAACTGTGTCCGGAAGGTCAGGGATTCTGTTTAGAACGACACTATGAAAGTTAGAAAGTTATCATTTATCATTAGTTATCATTTCTATCCAGGCCATTCTGATCTATCAGGTATAAGAATGATATATTTCTTGTCAAAAAGTTGTTCAGAACATAGTGTAAATAGCAACGCTCGGAAGGTCAGACATGGTGTCTAGAATAACACTAATAATGACGTATTTCATTGCTATAATGTCTAGCAGCATTTAGTGCCTCCATATAGCAGCCATTCGCTGAACTTTGTTTAGTATCGCGCAGAAGGTGCATTTCCACAGAGCTGTCCAACAGACGACAATGCAAAACAGCATTATCGGTCTGACTACTGCCGTATACAATCAATAAACTATACACAGGACCCCAGCGCTACCACAGTCGTCTTTGCTCTATCCATTTGGTACCTTTTATCTGCTGCTGAAAATAATAACTATAACTCCTGGTCAGGTTCACACCCACCTTAAAAATACCTATGGACCCACCTTAAAATAAACCTATCGTCTCAGAACCACCAGCTAATTCGATTTTACCATGTCCTTCCGCCACTCTGTCCACCTATAGACGCTCGCAAAGTACAGGCCACAATTTCACTCCGATCTTCATGGAATTTGGTACAAAACTTCTTCTTGCGCATGGGACGAAGTCAATTGAAATTATTTAAAATCGCTACCTATTTAGATATAGTCCCTATATACTTATATGTACATACACGTATTGAAACTGAAATTTTCTCTATAAAATTTGGAAGACAAGAGTTCTTTGAGGCAATAAAAAATTCTTTAAAATATCAAGAAAATCTGTGCAGATTTAGATATATTTCGCAATTGTTATGTCCCAGAAAATAGGTTAATGCCATTCGATTTAGAGGGTCGAAATTATTCACTTATTAAAGTGAATTTTGCGTTATTATTCCATGAATAAATATATATTTGCTTGTCTCGCTATGTCATCTTCTTCGAAAGACTTCTGGAAATATGTATATTGTTCCATTTTTACATTGTACCTCACGCCAAATATTGCATTTGGTCGTTGGGACCCCATTTTTGTTGAACATCATATAAATATCGCCCTTAACTTCATCCCTCAGTAATTACCATTATTTTCTAAACAATTTCCCAAATATTTGTCAGTTTTTTTCTAATTTATACTTTCGTTTCTTCTATTTTCTAGGAAAAAGGAACCTCACTGCCCGCTGAGCGTCTAAATAAATTCGCTCATCCCAGTCTTTTAAGACATATTTTACAATTAGTTTACAATTTTGCCGTACTCGATCCGGACAAGTTAAACAACTATGAACCCTTTTCGCCAGAGGTTTATGGAGAAACCTCTTACGAATTGGTCCTGCAGATGATCAAGCACGTGAATGTCACAAACGATGACACTTTCATTGATTTGGGTTCGGGCGTGGGACAAGTTGTCCTACAAATGGCCGGCTCATTTCCGTTGAAATCATGTATTGGCATTGAAAAGGCCGATACACCGGCACGTTATGCCGAACGTATGGACATGTTCTTTCGCCAGTTTATGGCGTGGTTTGGCAAACGTTTCTGCGAATACAAACTCCTCAAGGGAGATTTTCTGGTGGACGAACATCGTGAGAAGATCACAAGTTCATCGTTGGTCTTTGTGAATAACTTTGCATTCGGACCGAATGTGGATCATCAGCTAAAGGAGAGATTTGCCGATTTGAGAGATGGTGCCAGGGTAGTGTCATCGAAATCATTCTGCCCCTTGAATTTCCGTATAACGGATAGGTGAGTTTGGCAAAAAAAAACTATAAACACAAAAAATAATAACGTTTGTTGTTTACTTTGCAGAAATTTAAGTGATATTGGCACAATTATGCATGTCAGCGAAATTCCACCCTTAAAGGGTTCTGTCTCCTGGACCTGCAAACCGGTTTCGTATTATCTTCATGTCATCGATCGTACTATATTAGAGCGTTATTTTCAACGACTCAAAACTCAAAAAGGTGCTGAAAACGATCATGTGGGTAAGTTGTGGCCAGCAGCCGACGCCGGTACTGGTGAAACGTCATTTTACTCTACAATCTCAAACTATTCAGCAATTAGAAGTACTTCAAAGAACTAAGTGCGTGTTATAAAAAAACTATAGAAGAACAACTACAAACGATCTGCTACATATCAATAAATAAAAAAAAAAAATCATCGAAAATAGTTTGCACCACCTTACGGCGGCTACATTATCAAATCCCGATTTCTACATCCCAAAAGCTGCCTCACACGGTGCACCATTTACCATTCAACAAACGAGAGTATTAACTCTCAATCACAAATTCATTATTTACATATAATTTTCCACATTTTGGATTTTCATTTCCATTTGTTTTTCACTCAATTTTTCTTTATTTTCGAACTCGAGCCGAAATTGTTTTTATATCGAAAATTTGAACAGCTTGTATCGATTTTCAACATATTTTCGAAATCAAAACTAGGTATTCTTTATAAATTTCTTTAACTTTGATGTTTTTATTGCTTAAGGTCACTTTAAGTCACTTTGGCACTTGAAGAGTTAAGTATCCAAACAATTTCACACTGTGCGACATGCGAATGGCAAATATTTTATGAGAGTGTTGTAACAAAGCTATAGGAAAGATGATAGATGATATTCTTAAATTGTGATATACTGGTATGTGATGGAAAACTATTTCGATAAAACCGCTTTCCAATTCCATTCAATTATCTCTTATTCAATTTTCTCGTATTTTTTAAGATGACGCTGAAAGTACGTTTTCACATATTATCATCGTTTTTTCGATTTCATATAGAAAACAGAAAATTAATTGGAATATGAAAGTGAATTTATGGTGGTGGCCGTTTTCTAGGTTAGACCATGTTTGCTGGAAAAGGTTAGGTAACTCGATGGTGATTTTGAAGTGGTACAGATCGGAATGTTTCCTTCAGTTCAAAGAACCAAATAATGGGAACACTTGGGGAATTATCCCTGTCACTGCTTCTCACTCGCACTCTTACCTCTAAAAAGGTAATCAAATTGTATCATACATACTCGTACATATGTCAAACGTCATACAAATCTCAGACATTTTTAGATGGTGTCTTTGAGAAAAATTTTCCGAAAAATTACTATGGGTCCTTTCAATATAGTTATGAAAAATCAAAGCTTGTAATATCCATATTTATGAAAAATTTAAGTCAAAAACTAATATCAACAATAAATATTTTCGGCTTTTACACAAATTTTGTAATAACTCGAAATCTGCTTGTTTCTCATAACAACGTTGAGAGTAGAGACATAGTAATTTTTCGCGAGGATAATTTTTCTCAAAGACTCCCAACTAAAAACGTCTGCGATTTGTATGACTTTTGACATATGATAAAATGTTATTGCATTTTTTTAGGGTTAAGCGGGTGTGACGACTGTTGACTGTTGAGAGAAATAATTCTCTAAGGGTTCCCTTTATTTGGTTCTTTGGACTGAAACGTGTATTCCGAAGACTTTAACTTCAAAATCACCACCCAGGTAACTAACCTTTCTGATTTTTACCAGCAAACTTTGTTGTCGAATATCTTGAAAACAAGAGCTAACCTAGATAAATGGATTTCCTATTAATTGTTAAGAGTTCCTCAAGTTTTCTTGTGACTCTTATAATGTTTCCCTCCGAATTGTTTTATTTTTGTCCTAGACACCATATTTTATAATTAATCCGAAATTTGGCATTTAATAATTTATTTGGCCGTGTACCATAACCCTAGTTTAAATAGTCTTATATTTTTATTAAAAACCATCATTTAAAGTCCTCCTCGGACTTAACTTAGAGGGGCCACACTTTCCAACGTTTTTTATGAAGTTTCAACATGTACAATTTATATACCACAAAATGTTCATAGAGATATAGCCATCATACAAACGTTCTTTTCGATTTGAGTTATTTTTGTCCTAGACACCAAATTGTACAATTAGCCTGGCCGAAATGTGGTATTTTTAGTTTATTTGGCTCTGTACTATATCCCTGGCTAAAATAATGTCTATTTTGATATAGCCCTCATTTAAAGCTCCCTTCGGATTTAACTTCTTCAAGGCAGAGAAACCACATTTTTCAAACGATTTGTCCAAAACTTGTACATGTATTTTGTAGAGCCTAAAATCATTCCTATTGAAAATTGAGCTTTCGGCTTATGTTTCGATATGGTTTCCATATTAATTTGTATAGCCCCCAAATAAAGATCCGTTACAATTAGACCTGTTGGCGCTCTACAGATTAATACATTTCACATATAGGTTGGGGGTATATTTATTTTGTCACTCCGTTTATAACACCTCTAAATAATGATCTGAGACCCTATAAAGTATATATATTCATAATCGTCGTAAAATTCCAAAACGATTTAGCCATGTCCGTCCGTCTGTTGTAATCACGCTAAAGTCCACAATAATTGAGCTAGATGACTACAATTTGTATAGATACTTCTTATAGCTGCAGGTAACTTGGGATTGAAAAAGGACAGCATCGGTCGATTTTTTGATATAGCCCCCATATATAGCAAATGTCCGATTCGACTTCTTAACGTCATAGGGACCATAAATGTGCACTGATCGGCATGAAAATTGGTAACTGGGGTTTATTTATACCCGGAATCCTTCACACGAACAATGGTCGTCATAGGTCCATGTTTTGATATAGCCCCCATACAAAGGTCCCTCTAGATTTGATTTCGTAACGCCACAAAAACCTTAGATTTCAACGAATTGGGCTGAAATTTGGTATAATGAGTTTATTTGTACCCGAAACCATTCACGTGCGATCCATGGTGGAGGTTATATAAGATTCGGCGTGACCGAACTTAATCCGTCATTAATTGTTATTCTTCTTTTTCAAAGAAGGTTTGTTTCCTTTTTACGGAAAACACAAAAAACAACGATCTCGAACTCTATAGTCAAAAACAAAACTATTATGAATGATAATAGAGTAAGGCCGACGGTTTGTCGTCGCTGTAAGAAGCGACGGCAACACGTCATGGGCCTTTCCCGCAAATTGCAGGGACACGCAAATAACCAAACAAGAAGTGTGGGGATGTATTAAGTTTGAGAAATACTATCTAACATTTTGGAGATATGAGACTGTAAGAAGCGACGTCAACACGTCATGGGCCTTTCCCGCAAATTGCAGGGACACGCAAACAACCAAACAAGAAGTGTGGGGATGTATTAAGTTTGAGAAATACTATCTAACTTTTTGGAGATATGAGTCTTTGTAAGCAGTTCTCTATTACTGCATATTGAGCTGCCTCTTATATTGTGCCAACTATAGACGAAGTATTTGCCCAAGGTGCCGATGAGATTGCTTGGTAGCTTTCGAAACGATAACGTCCACCAACCAGTGGCCAACCTTAATACATTTCACACATTTCTTATTTTGCCTTTTTAAAGGTTTATTTTCTGTTTTACGGATAACAAAAACAACGATTTCGAACTCGATAGTCAAAAACGAAACTATGAAATATCCTAAGAGATTGAATAACAAAAACATTGTTGAAATTAATAATAAAACATACGTAAAATATATGTATATTGCCTAAAATCATACATACGTAGGTCTCGGTTTTAATATAAACTTCATATAAATAAAGCTTTCGATTTGACTTCCTAAGACCCTAGATGACACATGCTTAACCGATCTACATACAATTTAATAAATCAATTATAAAGATGCAATGATAATAATGCATACAATTATTTATAATGCATATTGAGTCATTTTGATTCACGTTTATATAGCTCTATTGTGAAGGTCCCGTTCGATTTAACTCAAGATAGAAAATTAAGTAAATTTATGACTATACTCGTTATTTTGTCCAATATTACTCATGGTAATAATAGGCTATATCGATTCACGCATTGATTTAGGCCCGTATTCATAAAAATTTAATGAAGGTTTGAAGAACGTTTTAACACTGCTAAAACGTTCCTAAAGCCTTCATTAAGTTTTTATGAATAAGGCCCTTAATCTTCCATATGAAGGTGCCAGCCTATTTGATCTCTTGACGATTTAGATGCAAAATTTCTTCGTGAAATTTCGAACATGTAATCAATTCGATGTGCCCCTACATATGTAAGTTGGTTTCTTCTCATTATTTAATTTTCTTACCCTCTAGAAGGCATATGACAATAGTGACGGGAAGGGAAAAATCTCCAAAAAATGATATATGTATCTCAAAAATTCACCAACAAATATTATTTGAAGGGAATCTATGAATAAAGAGGCAAGTAAGAGACAAGATTAAGTTCGGCCATGCCGAATCTTCTAAACCCTCCACCAAGGATCGCATGTGAATGGTTTCGGGTACAAATAAACTAATTATACCAAATTTCAACCCAATTCGTTGAAATTTGAGGTTTTTGTGGTGGTACGAAATCAAATTCAGAGGGACCTTTGTATGGGGGTTATATCAAAACATGGACCTATGATGACCGTTGTTCGTGTGAAGGATTTCGGGTATAAATAAACCCAGTTACCAGTTTTCAGCCCGATCAGTTGACATTTGTGGTCTCTATGACATTAAGAAGTCAAATCGGGGAGATGCTATATATGGGGGATATACCAAAAAATGGACCGATATTGCCCAGTTTCAATCCCATGTTAAAAAAGCATATATACCAAATTTCAGTCATCTTGCTCAATTTTAGACTGTAGCCTGATTACAACAGACGGTCGGACATGGCCAAATCGTCTTAGAATTTTACGACGATTAAGAATATAGATACTTTATAGGGTCTCAGATCAATAATCAGAGGAGTGTCGGAGTGACAAAATGAATATACCCCCGATCCTATGTTGGAGGGTATAAAAATAAATGTTCATTTTGGCAAATGAATCACACCATTTTTAACTTTTAGTGAGAACTTTCTGAAAATAATTGAGAAAAATACAGATTTTATTTTTAAAATTTGCAAAATTTCATTTGAAATTGAGATTGAACACTTGAAATTTACAAAATTGCAATTGGAATTTGGATTTATCATTGAAAATTAGCTAAACTATATTTAAAATTGAGATTTTACATTTGAAAATGAGATTTTACATTTGAAATTGCTTAAATTTAAATTAGAATATTTAAAAAGAAATTTAGTCAATTCAATTGTAAAATCTTAATATCAAATGGAATTTATTCAATTTCAACGGTAAAATTTAAATTTCAAAGGAAATTTTGACAATTTCAATTGCAATATCTTAACAACAAATGGAATTTCGTCAATTCCAAATGTAAAATTTCAATTTCAAATGAAATGTAGCAAATTTAAAATGAAATTTTGTGAATCTCAGATGGAAAATCTCAATATCAAATGGATTTTAGTCAATTCCAAAAGTATAGTCTTAATTTCAAAAGAAATGTTGACAATTTCAAGTGTAAAGTTACCATTTCAAAAAAAAAATCACAATTTCAAATGAATTGTCAAATTCAATATAGTCAAATTTAAATGGAAGATCAACATTTCAATTTAAATTTAGTCAAATTTAAATGAAAAATTAATATTTCAATTCAAATTTAGTCGATTTCTAATGAATTGTAGTCAATACTAAATTTAAAATCGAGGTCTCGAATTCGACTTTCATTTAAATTTTTTTTCAAATAACAATGTCGAATAAAAGAATATTACCCAAATTTACTAAATTTAAAATCTTAATATCAAATGAAATTTTATAATTTAAAACTAAATTTACCCACTTCCACAAATCTCAAATTAAAATGGAAAAATGTCAATTTTCAATACTAAATTTAAAATCGAGGTCTCGAGCTCGACTTTCATTTAAAAAATTGTTTCAAATAACAATACAGGTCGAATAAAAGAATATTACACAAATTTAAAATCACAATATCAAATGAAATTTTATCATTAAAAATTAAATTTACCCACTTCCAAACGTAAAATCTTAAATTAAAATGGAAAAATCTCAAATGTAAAATCTCAATTTCAAATTAAGTTTAGTAATTTACTCAATTTCAAAAGAAGAAGATTAGTCAATTTCAAAGGAAATTTAGTCAATTTCAAATGAATTTTACTCAACTTCAAAGGAAATTTAGTCAACTTCAAAGGAAATAAATCAAATTCAAATGGAAAATCTCAATTTAAAATAGAAAATGTCAATATCAATCGAAATTAACCCTATCTCAAATGAAATTTGTCAATTCAAAATTTAAAATCTTAATATCAAATAAAATGTTGCCAATATTAAAGGATATTTAGTCAATTTCAAAGGGAATTAAGCAATTTCAAAGGATATTTAATCAATTTCATAGGAAATTTAGTCAATTTCAAAGGAATGTCAATATCAATTGAAATGAAGCCCATCTCAAATGTAAAATCTCAATTTCAAATGAAATTTGTCAATTCAAAAAAAGTCAATCAATTGAAATCAACTCTCTTTTGAAATTGACTAATTGCAATTAGTTTAGTCAATTTCATAGGAAATGTAGTCAATTTCATAGGAAATTTAGTCAATTTCATAGGAAATTCAGTCAATTTCAAAGGAAATTTAGTCAATTTCAAAGGAAATTTTGTCAATTTCAAAGGAAATTTTGTCAATTTCAATTGTAAAATGTTAATTTCAAATGAAATTCAATCAAATTCAAATGGAAAATCTCAATTTCAAATAGAAAATCTCAATTTCAAGTAGAAAATGTCAATATGAATTAAAATTAAGCCCATCTCAAATGTAAAATCTCAATTTCAAACGAAATTTGCCAATTCAAAATTTAAAATCTTAATATCAAATGAAATTTTCCTATTTTAAATGAAATTTAGTCAATTTCAAAGGAAATGAAGTCAAATTCAAAGGAAATTTAGTTAATTTCAAAGTAAATTTTAGTTGTAAAATGTTCATTTCAAATGAAATTCAGTCAAATTCAAATCGAAAATCTCAATTTCAAATAAAAATGTCAATTAAGCCCATCTCAAATGTAAAATCTCAATTTCAAATTAAATTTGTCAATCCAAAGGAAATTTAGCTAATTTCCAAAAAAAAAATTAGTAAATTTCAACTGTAAAATGTTTATTTCAAATGAAATTCAGTCAAATTCAAATGGAAAATCTCAATCTCAAATAAAAAATGTCAATATCAATTGAAATTAAGCCCATCTCAAATGTAAAATCTCAATTTCAAATTAAATTTGTCAATTCAAAGGAAATTTAGTCAATTTCAAAAGAAAGTTTAGTCAATTTCATAGGAAATTTAGTAAATTTCATAGGAAATTCAGTCAATTTCAAAGAAAATTTTGTCAATTTCAAAGGAAATTTAGCCAATTTCAATTGTAAAATGTTAATTTCAAATGAAATTCAGTCAAATTCAAATGGAAAATCTCTATTTCAAATAGAAAATGTCAATATCAATTGAAATTAAGCCCATCTCAAACGTAAAATTTCAATTTCAAATGAAATTTGTCATTTCAAAATCTTAATATCAAATGAAATTTGTCAATTCAATATTAAAATCTTAATATCAAATGAAATTTGTCAATTCAAAATTTAAAATCCTAATATCAAATGAAATTTTGCCAATTTTAAAGGAAATTTAGTCAATTTCAAAGGCTATTTAGTCAATTTCAAAGGAAATTTAGTCAATTTCAAAGGAAATTTAGTCAATTTCAAAGGAAATTTAGTCAATTTCAAAGGAAATTTAGTCAATTTCAAAGGAAATTTAGTCAATTTCAAAGGAAATTTAGTCAATTTCAAAGGAAATTTAGTCAATTTCAATTATAAAATGTTAATTTCAAATGGAAAATCTCAATTTCAAATAGAAAATGTCAATATCAATTAAAATTAAGCCCATCTCAAATGTAAAATTTCAATTTCAAATGAAATTTGTCAATTAAAAATTGAAAATCTTAATATCAAATGAAATTTTGCCAATTTCAAAGGAAATTTAGTCAATTTCGTAGGAAATTTAGTCAATTTCAAAGGAATATTAGTCAATTTCAAATTTAAATTAATCAATTTAAATTCTAGAATGTTAATTTCAAATGAAATTCAGTCAAATTTAAATGGAAAATCTCAATTTCAAATAGAAAATGTCAATATCAATTGAAATTAAGCCCATCTCAAATGAAAAATCTCAATTTCAAATGAAATTTGTCAATTCACAATTTAAAATCCAAATATCAAATGAAATTTTGCAAATTTTAAATGAAATTTTGTCAATTTCAAGGGAAATTTAGCCAATTTCAAAGGAAATTTACTTAATTTTTATGATAAAATGTTAATTTCAAATGAAATTTTGTCAAATTCAAATGTAAAATCTCAATTTCAAATAGAAAATGTCAATATCAATTGAAATTAAGCCCATCTCAAATTTAAGATCTCAATTTCAAATGAATTCAAAATTAAAAATCGTAATATCAAATGAAATTTTGCCAATTTTAAAAGTAAATTCTCAATTTGAAGTGAGGTTTTAATTATTGTTGAAAACTATTTGGAATTGAATTTTTCCAATTTCTATTTTTTCTGCCTACTTAATTTTGTAACTTCTGTCTGTTTTATAGTATTGAAGTTATCTATTACCTATCCATTCTGATAATGAAAATTAGATTAAGACTTGCATTTTCTCATGTGTAATTTTTATTAAAATTACAGTTTTCCTCAAAATAGCGGCAATATTATGAATATTTACTGGCGATTTCGTGACTGGAAAAAGATGCTGCACCGTTGACTTGAAATACTAGAAAACATTTGCCCCTTTTATGTCGAAATGATGTAGTTACACTAATTTAACTTAACTCCAATTTTAAAATTTCCAAAATGTGCAAGAGAAGTGCAGTTTTGGGGAACTGTGCAGAGAAAATGCTGCATTTTTTCCAGAAACGAAATCTCCATTATTATAACATAGTTTTGAATTTCAACATTCTCTAAAATTACCGACAAATTTAACTGTTTTTTTGTCGTCCAGTGTCTCTTCCCAACTTTTCCCCATGAGCTATTCGAAATTTGCATTACAACAAAGTCTACATATAGGAGTATTAGTTTAAAAAAGTGGCATATAATCCAAATTGGTTTTGTGACAGTTCTAATTTGTTTTTTATTATCTTTTTGTTTCCATTATAGGTGGCTCCACCCGCACCACTCGAGATCGTGCCAAACGTGAAGCCAACAATCAGGCTTTGAGTAATTCTCAAAATTCCAATTCATCGCTAACAGCTCGCACCAATTCACCAGCGGCTCATGCCAACAATAATAGTAATAGCACCACGTCCGCCAGCGCAAGCACGACGACCACCACCACCAACGCCACGACAACCACCATTACCAAGACGAGACAACAGCAGCAGGCGCAGCAGCAACAGCAACAACAACAAGAGAAACAGCAGCAGCAACAACAGGCGCAACAGCAACGCAGTGCCGAAATGGAAACATCAACGGAAAGCGATGGTGATGCCATAACAACGAATGGTGGCAATAGCAATGGCAGTGGAGGTCCTGTTACCCGCAAAAATTGGTCCGATTGGGGAGCCAGTTCGAAGGGTGGCAAAAGCTCACAGTCCGATGAGGAGGAAAATAACAATTTCGTGGCGACTACAACGACATCATCCACCCGCACGGTACGCACTACAACCCAAAAGAAACGCAAGAAATTAACCCGCAAAGCAGCGATTGCAAGTAAAAGTGCTGCAGCCGCAGCCCAACGGGAGGCGGCCGCCAAAGAGAGAGCTGAAGCGGCCGCCGCCGCCTCCAAAGATAATTCATCCAAAGAGGATGCTGGCGGCAATTCTACAAGCGGTGCTAAGGGCACAGGTGCAGCTGCAGGCGGTGTGGGAGGGCGAAAGGGTCGCTTGAAGAAGGGTGCTGTGCGAGGACGACGATGTGCCAACATAGCCGGTCTGGAGATACTGCACAAGCAAACTCTACTCTCGACTTCCATAGAGGCCATGAGTAAGAAATTGCCACCCGCCCCCGGTTGTGTTGATCAACAATTGACCTCATTGTTGACCCAAAATATGACTCACCGCGAGCTGGATATACCGACAGCACCGCAAGACACACCCTATGCTTTGCAAATTCTGCTCGATGTTTTCCGTTCTCAGTATATGGCCATGATTGAACAAATGAAATCGAAAGCCTTTGTGCCCAATATCAAAAGGCAAATACAATTGGAGCAGGAACGCAAGCAGCGTATCAAGAATCGTGCCTCCCAGTTGGACAAGCAGATTAAGGTGTTGATAGATGACAGTGTGGCCTTGCTGAAAGTGCGCATGAATGAGTTGGGCATTAATGTGTCCTCACCCAATGACCTTATAGCCAAGGCCAAGGAAATTGTGGGACGTCACAAGGAGCTGCAGGGGGTGGCCAAAAAGATACAAAGTCAGGTGACGGCCTGTGAAATGGAACAAAGACGTTTGTTGAAGAAACAACTGCAACATCTGCCGGAATATCAGGGTCTCTATGGGGCAAATGGCAAAACAAAATTGCCTGATCTACCCGGTGGAGAGCTGTCGGAAGCGGCGGCTCATGAGTTGGTTTTGAAAGAGATAGCCAATACCTTGGCTCAAAGAAAGAAACTGGTCGCCCAGGTTTCGAGTATAGAGAAGGAAGCAAAGAGTCTGGAAAAAGCCGCCGATGAGAGAAGAGCAACGGCAGCTTTATTGGCCCAGGGAACAAATATTATATTGGCCAACCCCTCCGCCTCCTCCTCTTCGTCCATGGCGAGCTCCTCTAATCTAAATTGCTCCCCCTCAAATCAACCCTTACAATTGACTACACACAATCATGTGAATACAATTTCCATAAATCATGTAACGAACACTTCGAACAATTCAAATTCCAATGCGTCAGCAGTGGCTGTTGCAGCCGCCGCTGCTGCCGTTCCTACCTCCTTAGTGCCAAACAATAATGCTGCAATGCAACAACCGTCTATAACTGTGACCAAAACCAGTGGCGGCAAATCGGGACGAAGGGCGCGCGATCACCGCTCACGTTCTCAGGAGTGGCCGGATGTGCCCGATGTGGGTAAAATCGAAGAAAGTAATCCCGAGGTGTTGGCCCAGAAGATACTGGAGACGGGACGCAAAATTGAAGCTGGTAAATTAGCCCTGGCTAATGCTAAACAACAGCAGCAGCCGCTGTCCTTGAACAATCATCATCACTATCAGCAGCAGCAACAACTTCAGCAGATGCAGCATCATCTAACACATCCCCACCCACACCACCACCAGCAGCAGCAACAACAACATCATGGACCACATGCTCCTCCATCAACTCTGCCGCATCATCATCACCCTCACCATCATCCTGAAGATAAACCCTATCGCAATAAACATCAACGTTCAGCGAGTAATGAACATTTACCAGGATTAGCATTTGGTGCTAGTGGCGGTGCCTCCGCACAATTCTCTCAACCTCCTCCGTCGGATGCTGCCACCCTAATGCCAGCTCCCAAGCAAAGAGGTGGCGAACACCATCCCCTAAACTCAGCTCCGCTAAACAACAACTTAAGCAATCCAATGCGTGCGATGAATGGCCCCGTGGCCCTGACCAGTAGCATTCTGCCTAAATGTGAAATGCCTGGTATGCGTAAAAATCATACCAGCGCAGCCGGAGCTGCCTCCTCCTCTGCACCGGCGGTGGTGAGTATACAAGAATCCCCTAAAGTGGCCAACTTTGAAGATCGACTCAAGAGCATTATAACTTCGGCCCTCAATGAAGATCAGGAACAGCGTAAAGCTCAACAAGTCACCCAAGTGCAGGTGGAGGTGTCGCCGACACAACAAGCACCCGCTCCCAAGCGTAGTAAACATGGAGGAAATCCAGCACCACCTCCGCCACCAAATAACACTCATAATTCGCTATCAAATATTATCAATGTGGCCACTCATGGAATGACCCACCTAAATGCAACCACAACGATATCGCCCATAAACACAGCTTTACCACCACCACCGCCGCAAGGTAAAGGGTATGGGGCGCCCTCATCGTCGTCGTCGTCAGCGTCAGCATCAGCATCAGCAAAGACCCTGATGCAGCAATCCATTAATTCCACGTCTTCCGCGGCCGTAAATTCAGCAACAAAAGCTTCTTCAAAATATCATCAACATCCAGCAGCAGCACATGGTTCTCTAAACCATCCAAATGTAGCGCCATCACACCACCTGAACAGCAATCATCCCTATGGACATCCTTCAGTGGCGGCGGTGGCGGCAGAACATCATAATCTGCTGCGAAGACGTAGTTCGGTGAGTGCGGCAAGTTATGAGCAATTTTTGGCGCAGCAGCAACAACAACAGCAGCAGCAACAACACCTGCAACATAATCATCACCTCCACCAGCAGCAGCAACAGCAATTAATGATGAATTCCAATAGCCATGGTATGCCATTGGAATTTAAAGCACCTCCTTTGGAAAATCATTTGGGACACCAGCAACGCTCGAGCAGTCGTGAAATGTTAATAGATGAACCTGTGCGTTCCAGTTCGGCCAATTCGGATTCAGCTTTATCATATTACCCACCCACCCGAGATCGTTTAATGTCGCTGGAGCGCAGTAACAGCCGGGAATCGGCAGCCTTGGGCCCGCAACATCTGGGACAGCAACAACAGCAGCCTCCCAGTAGACCAAGTTCAAATTCTTCACAACCCGACTACACCCAAGTGTCGCCAGCGAAAATGGCTCTAAGGCGTCACTTGTCGCAAGAAAAGCTAAATCAACATGTCCCCTCAGGCAATGGTGGGGGCGGCGGCATGGCTTCCAAAACCATAGGGGACTTGGTAAATGGAGAAATTGAAAGAACTCTGGAAATAACCCATCAATCCATAATTAATGCGGCCGTAAATATGTCCACAGTGGGATCGGCCTCGGGAGAGCGTAATCCCTATCTCTTAGACAGAAGTATCTATGCCAGTGGCAGTCATGAGCAGCAACGCGAAAGAGATCGTTCCAATGAAAGAGAGCGAGAACGTGAACGTGAAAGAGAGCGGGAACGCGAACGCTTGGTGGTCAATAGTGGTGCTCAAAGACCGGAAAGAGTTCATGTTAAAGTAATGGATGAACAGCTTACAGGCATACCACCTCCACAGCATCATCCACAGCAGCAGCATCCGCAGCAACAACAACAACAGCCCTCCGGAAGTTATGCTGAAATATCTCCAAGAACTACTCCAGCGGCTGATGGCAAATCCTCCTATGCTCATAATTTAGCCACATTGGCAAATGTTGCATATCAGCATAAATCAATGGTGGGATCAAATGGTGCACCACCACCACCACCTCCAACCTCCTCGGGGCAAGCGCCAACAGCAGCAGCACCCACATCGTCAACTTCGGCGGCCACATCATCTTCGTCGTCATCATCGTCACGACATTATAATAACCGTGATAGAGATGGCGTTAATATGGCCTCTTATCATCATTTGCCTACAAATGCAAAGGTTTCATCCAACTCGGGGAATTCTTCATCTTCGGCCTCCTCCAATTCCAACCGAGAATATCAACCGGTAGCCTTGCCCAGAGCCGAAATGAAGCCCTGTATTGAGGCCTATTTTCAAGATGAGCAGCAGCAACAGCAACAACATCAGCAACAGCACCAACATCAGCAACATCTTTCAGCCTCTGGTGGGCATTCACACAAATCGGGCAAAGAGAAACATTCAAGCCGAAGTAACCGTATGAATGGTGTCAATCCTCCGCTGGAAGGTAAGTTTAGCCTAACTATTCTGCCCTCCTAAGGGTGCTCCAGAGTTTTATCGCATTGATCTGCTTTACTCTCGGCTCCGCTCGGCTTTGTGCGCCCACTCTGGAAGCACCCTTAGAAATAAAGTCACATATCCATTTTAGTAGTTTTGAGTTATTTAGCTTTTACGTTTTTTAACTTTCGAGCCTTTAGTTTTGGGTTTCGCCGGTTTTACCAGCTCACATAGACCAATTTAGGCCCTAACCTAAAATTAATAGGTGCGATAGTTACAAAACGTAAAAGTTAAATATCTCAAAACTACTAAATTAAAGATGTGACTTTCTGTCTTAGGAAGGCAATATTGTCAATAGGGGAACAATACCTATTTAATTTATTTTTTATTATAATTCTTCTTAAAGGTTTGGCCGCTTCGCTGATGGCCTCACGCAAATTTCGTGAGGAGCACGAGGAACGACAAAAAAGAGCTGCCGCTGCTTCCACTACCAGCGGCGGCGGCGGAAGCGGCAGTGGTGGTCACAACAACGATCATAATTTAAATCACAACAACCAACAGCAGCATAATCGCCACGCAGAACAACATTATGGAGGCAACTCTTATGGTCAGCAGCAGCAGCCAACATCTTCGAATCATAATAGTAGCCACCATCATAATGGATCTCCCATGAAGGTGGAACGTAAGTTCTAGTCGATAAGAGCAATAATGGCAAAAAAATGTGTAGCCTATAAATACTAATGCATTTTTGTGGCGTTGTTTGGGGAACAAAAAAAAAGAAAATCAGTTATCAACAAAGTTTATCTGTTTCCTTATAAAACAGCCAACTGTCGCAGATCTCTTAATGAGAAGGGTGAGCAACCATCTCTAGCGACTTTTAAACTTATTCTGCGGGAAAATGCATGCTTATGTCAACTAACAATAGGGGGTTTGAGTTAGGATTTGTATACAATCCAGAAACATGCGAACCCGCTGAATTAAAGAATGACGATCCTTATTCTGATAGGAATGAGATTCAAAGTTGCTATCAACGATATTAGTAGAAGCTGTGAAAACGAAGAGGAGGAAAAGGTTTCAGTAAAACATATCCTGTGTGTTTGCTTCAATCATTCCAAAATTGTCTTCTCTGGGCTACTGCTCTTTTATGGAGCTAGCACATTTTATTTTAAGGCAATAACAGTGGTTCAACGGGAGGGACTAGATGTGTTAGTCAGATATATTAATAGCAGTCGAATACAAGACAAAGTTTTAGTTTGGTATACCTGATTTTTTTCATCTCAGAGGAGAAACTTTTAAAAATTTTCAAAGAATTTGTCATAAAATACCCGATTTTGGCCATTTCTTTGAGAAAACAAACTTTAATCCAGACCGAAGCATTGCAACTGCAAAAATAGTTGTCCCCAAGAAAATCTCATCGATATTGCAGATTTCTAGAAGAATTTATCGAAATTATACTTTATAGAATACTTAATGGAAATTGCAAATTTATAAAATAATTCATCACCATTGAATTTTTGTTTTTTTCTAATTGCATTTAGAAAATTTTGTTGAAATATAATTTTTCTAAAAAATGTAAAATTGATTGAATTGAAAATCAATTTTTTAAAAAAATTCAGAATTAAATTTTTTATTTTAGAGAACTTTAAAATTGTTTTTTTTTTTAAAAATTTCGTTGAAATTTCATTGTTCTTGTCAATTTCGTCGAAAGTACACTTTTCTACAAAATTTCGATGATGGAATTTTCGGATAATTTTGTTAAAGTTGCATTTTTCTACAAAATGTCGTTAAAATTTAATTTCGTAAATAAAATTTTTCCATTTCGTTGAAATTGCATTTTTAAGAAAATTTGTTTTTTTATTTCGATTTTTCTACAATATTTTCTTGAAATTTTCGCCGAAATAACAACTTTTTACTATATTATTCCAGAAAATTCTTTAAAAACTGCATTAATCTAGAGTTTTGTTGAAGTTGCATTTTTTTAATTTAGTTGAAATATGATTTTTCTTTAAAATTTTTTACATTTTTTCAAGAAAATCGTTAAAATTGCATTTCTTCAGAAAATCTTGTTGAAATTGAATTTTTCTCCAAAATATTAATGAAATTACATTTTTCTTGAAAATTTCGCCGAAATTGAATTTTTCATAGATATTGCATTTTTCTATAAAATTATTAGCAGTTTTCTAAAAAAAATTATTAAAATCACATTTTTCATGAAAATTTAGTTTAAATTGATATTTTCGGCAAAAATTTTGTTGAAATAATATTTTTCTAGAAAAAATGAAATTAATTTGTTCGTGAATATTTCTTTAAAAGTATTTTTTTTTTAAAATCTGAATTAAATTTTTTGTTTTGGAGAATTTTAAAATTATTTTTTTCGAAAATTTCGTTGAAATTTCATTTTTCTTGTCAATTTCGTCGAAGGTGCACTTTTCTACAAAATTTAGTTGTTGGAATTTTCGGATAAATTTGTTAAAATTACATTTTTCTACAAAATTTCGTTAAAATTTAATATTTCCAGAAAATTTCATAAAATGAAATTTTTCTAGAAAATTTCGTTGAAATTGCATTTTTAGAAATTTTATATTTTATTTGAAAATTTCTACAAAATTGTCTACAATATTTTCTTGAAATATTCGCCGAAATAACAATTTTGTACTATATTTCGTTTAAATTGCATTTTTCCAGAAAATTCTATAAAAACTGCATTATTCTAGAAAGTTTATTTGAAGTTGCATTTTTTTTTTAAATTTAGTTGAAAAATAATTTTTCTTTAAAATTTTGTCGAAATTGCATTTTTCTAGAAAAATTTCGTTTAATTACATTTTTTTCTAGAAAATCGTTAAAATTGTATTTCTCCATAATATCTGGTCGAAATTGAATTTTTCTCCAAAATATTAATAAAATTTCATCTTTTTTGAAAATTTCTTCGAAATTGCATTTTTCATACATATTGAATTTTTTTATAAAATCATTAGTAGTTTTCTTAAAAAATCATTAAAATCAAATTTTTTGTGAAAATTTTGTTTAATTTTTTGTCATTTTTTCTAAAAATTTTCGATGAAAATATTTTTTTTTTGAAAATTTTGTCCAAAAAATCAATTTCAACAAAAATTTGAAGAAAAATGCAATTTTAACGAAATTTGTAGAAAATTAAATTTCGAAGGTAATTTTTTTCTACGCCATTTTGTAGAAAAATGTTATTATATCGAAATTTTCTAGAGAAATGGTATTTTAAGGATTTTACTGGAAAATACAATTTCGATTCGAATTTTTAAGAATAATGCGGTATCAACGAAATTTAGTTTCCAAGACAAATTTTATTTAAAATTTCTACAAAATTGGAAAGAAAAGAACTATATCACTAAATTTTGTAGACAAGTTAAATTTTAACGAAATTTCCTAGAAAAATGTAATTTAGTACAAAAACGCAATTACAACAAAATATTATAGAAAATTTAATTTTGATAGAATGCAATTTCAACAAAATTTTCTAGAAAACAGTTTTGATCAAATTTTCTAGAAAAATTCAAATTTCAAAGAAATTGAAATGGAATATCAATGATTTTTCTAGAAAAAAATAAATTTTAGCAATTTTTTTTAGAAAAAAAATTGATTTTGACGAAATTTTCCAGAGAAATGTGAATTAAATTTCAAACAAATTTTGTAGAAAAATACATTTCAACTATTTTTTTGATTTCAACGAAATTTTCTAGAAAAATGCATTTTCAACGAAATTTTCTTGAGAAATGTATTTTCAGAAAAATGGTTCTCAAAAAATGCAATTTCAACGAAATTTTAAGAAAACTGCAATATTTCAACAAAATTTTGTAGAAAAATTAAATTTTTATAAAATTTTGTAGAAAAATTCAATTTCTATAAATGTTTGTAGAAAAATTAAATTCTTATAAAATTTTATGGAGAAATGTCATTTAAAAAAAAATGGAATTTTGAAGAAAATTTAAAAATAAAGAAATTTTGTAAAAGAATGCAAATTCAACAATATTTTCTAGAAAATACAGTTTTGATGAAATTTTTGGAAAATTCAAATTAGTAGATTAATGCAATTAATTCAACGATTTTTCTAGAAAAAATAAATTTCAAAATGCAAATTTTAACAATTTTTATAAAATGTTATGGTGAAGTGGAATTTCAACCAAAATGCAATTAAAAAATAAATTTTTTTAGAAGAATGCAAGATGAATGATTTGTTGAAGTTGCGTTTTTTTTTCAAATTTAGTTGATATAATTTTTGTTTAAAATTTTGTCGAAATTCCATTTTTCTAAAAAAATTTCGTTTAATTACATTTTTTTTCTAGAAAAGCGTTGAAATTGCATTTCTCCAAAAAATCTTGTCGAAATTTAATATTTCTACAAAATATTGATGAAATTGTATTTTTCATGAAAATTTCGCCGAAATTTGGATATTGCATTTTTCTAGAAAAATTATTAAAATCACATTTTTCTTGAAAATTTTGTTTTTTTCTACAAAATTTCGCTGAAAATATTTTTTCTTAAAAATGTTGTCGAAAACCCCAATTTCAATGAAATTTTGAACAAAAATGCAATTTTAACGAAATTTTGTAGAAAATTGAATTTTGAAGATTTTTTTCAAAATTTTATTTTATCAAAATTTTCTAGAGAAATCGAATTGTAAAGATTTTACTGGACGACATTTTTAAGAATAATTTAGTTTCCAAGACAAATTTTATTTCAAGTTTGTGAAAAAAAATTCTACAAAATTGGAAAGAAAAGAACAATATCACTAAATTTTGTAGACAATTATTTTATAACCATATATGACCTATGACTCCGTTAAATATTGAATAAATAAATAAATAAAAAAAAAATTTTCTAGGATATTTTTTTTTTAACAATTTTTATAAAATTATCTGGAAAAATGCAATTTAAACGAAATATAGTAAAAACATTTTGTAAAAAATTCAAATAAAAAAAATTATCTAGAAAATTCCATCAACGCAATTTTGTAGAAGAGTGCAATTTCGACGAAATTTACAATAAAAAATGCAATTAAACGAAATTTTCAAGGAAAATCCAATTGTAAAATTCTTTAAAATAAAAAAAATTATTTCTGAAATTTTTTAAAAAATATAATTTTAAGGAAATATTCACCGAAAATTTAATTTCATCGATATTTTGTAGCAAAAAAATGCAATTTCAACGAAATTTTAAGAAAACTGCAATATTTCAACAAAATTTTGTAGAAATATTGAATTTTTATAAAATTTTATAGAAAAATTTAATTTTTATAAAATTTTATGGAGAAATGCCGATTTAACGAAATTTCGTAGATAAATGCAATTTTAACGATTTTTCTAGAAAAACTAAATTTTAACTAAATTTTTTAAAAAAATTAAATTTCAACGAAATGCGATGCAATTTAAACAAAATTTTGTAAAAATTAAATTTGCAAGAAAATGCAACTTTTACGAAATTTTGTAGAAAAAAGCAATTTCAACGAAACTTTCTAGAGAAATACAATTTTAACGATTTTTCTAGAAAAAAAAATAAATTTCAAAAATATCAACCATTTTTTTTATTTTAACGAAATATTTTAGAAAAAATTCAGCGACATTTTATATAAAAGTGCAAATTATAACAATTTTTATTTACGAAATTTTGTAGAATAAATGCAATTTTTAAGAAAAATCAAAAACAAAACAGAATTTTGTCAAAGAAAGCAAGATGATTGCAGAATGATGTTAGGATATCCATTTTATTGAATTTTTTAGTATAATTAAATTCTAGTAAAATAATGCATTTTAAAAGAAATGAAATTTTAACAAATTTTTCTCAAAAAAAAAAAATAAATATAATATATAAAAATAATATAAAGGATTTTGACGTAAATTTCAATAAAATAACCATAAATTAACGCTAATATATCCTCATAGGTATATTTCCTTGGGTGTGTATTCCCCTTGGACCGGTATTGCCCTTTTGGTCTGTATTTCTGAACTCAAAAACAGTAGTCAACTGCCGCAGATCTCTTAATGAGATGGCTGAGCAAGTTCAAAATCAACCTGATATTGGTACCAATCGCACAGGGACATTCCAGGGAACTGTAGTGCTGGCTAGGGACAATCTACAAGAATAAATTTACAAACCACCTCTAGCGACTTCAACAAATTTTTCTCAAAAAAATAAATTTTGACGCAGTTTTCTATAAAGTTGCGATTTCTACTAAAATTGTAATGAAAAACATTTTTGATGAAATTTGCAACAAAAAAAATATTTAATAAAAATGCAAAATGTTGATTTTTTCTATGGAAAAATTTTATTTTGTCTAAATTTTCAATAAATACGAAATTTTGATTAAATTTGCAAGATTTTCAATAAAATTCAATTTTTGAATTTTAAATAAAATTCAATTTTCTATAAAAGTTATTGACCTGTTAAATGATTATGACTGTGTGGTTTGTCATGTCACCACAATTTTTACGACCAAAAAATACAACACATCAAAAGGGAATGATTTAGATCCGACTTATGTTTGAGGAAAAACAGTATTTAAACTTTTTATGCCATTAGAGTTAGGAAAAATATTCTAAAACGGATTCCTGTCCAACATATTTAGGGATCTTTGGTCACTTCTCCCATGAGTTACACTTTTGTTACGTATTTAATGATGTATGAATGCCTCCACTACCTTCTGTAAAGTGATGATATAATGAACGATATTTAACAAAACAATTTTTGCCCAATTTCATATTTACGAAACCAAACGACAGCTGGAAAATGTATTAGTAATTTGGGTGACAAAATTGTATTGCATAGCGTTATTTGTCTATGCAGATAATTGTTTTAACTTACATCCATTTTTATCTTTGCAGTCGGTGTAAAACGTACTTCTCCCATGACCAATAATCATCCTAGGGCTTCAAAGATACCACACTATTCGCATGAACAGCCGTCGTCAATGCCTCACAACGCTGCCGTTGGTGGTAATCATCATCAGGCGCAGTCGCAACACCAGCAGCAGCAGCATCACCAACATCAACATGGCCAAGTGCCCTCGTCTACCGGCAACAATCCGTATGCCAACACAAATGGTGGCCTCAACAGCAGTCATCATCACCATCAGCAGCAACAGCATCATGGCCACCATAATGCTGGCGGTGGTTATCCACAGCATTCGCCATCTTCTTCAACGCATAGACGTGGTAATAAATTAACCCTGGAACCATTACTCATGAGTCCCGAAATAAATTCAATAATGGGCGGTGATGATGTACGATCCATGCAATCACAACATGCAACAGCAACGAACTCGTCTTCATCGTCATCATCATCGGCCAGCAACAATAGGTCAACAACGTCTTCTGTTAATAGTAATAATAATAGCCATCATCATAAACAACAACAACAACACCAACAGCATGGTCATTATCAACAGCAGCAACATCAGCAACAACAACAGCAACAACACCACCACAATAACAACCACCACCACCACAGCCACAGCCAACAACAACAACACCATCATCATCATTCTTCCTCGTCCTCCAATACGAACAATAATATTCACAACAACAACAGTCATCAGCAACAACAACATCTATCACATAATTCGGCAAGCAATACCTCTGCAGCAGCTCTGACAAACACAAATTCGGTTGTGGGAGGTCGTCCTGCAGATGATGGTAAGCTTGACATTTCTAATAATTCCCCACAAAGCTATCAACAACACCAACAAAACAATCACAATCACAACAAGCACCACTATCAACCCAACTACCACCAACAACAACAGTCATTACATTATAATAACAATACTCCCAAATCCAATACTCCCACCACTACTACTACCAACACTACTACTACTGTTCCCACTATAACACCACCCCGTTATCATCAACAATTCAGTCCAAATCGTGCTACCACCAATGATCTCCACCCAAAGACAGCCACATCATCCTATGCTATAAGTTCTACTACTACCATCTCTACTATGCATTCTTCATCATCATCACCACCACAACCACATTTCTCATCACCTTCTTCCTCCTCTCCCAATCGAGGCTATAACTTAGCCGCCCGCATTGATCAATCATTTGCGGATGATGATCATGATCAGGAACTCTATAGTGACGAGTATAGTGGTGACTAGAACTAAAATCACCACTGACAATAATATACAATTTAGCGATAACCTTAACAATATTACAACAATTTGCCTTTTTTATCTATTTTTTATATACATTTTTTTGAGTTTATTTTTTTAAATCAATGTTTATTAATTATATTACTTTTATACAATTACATATTGTTGCAATTTATTTTATACACTTTTTTTATTAAAGCTAAATAAGAAATTTTTTAATTTTTTAGTTCTTATAAAAAAGAACAACACTAAAAACATCAATGGAAGATTATTCTTTTTTTCATTTGTTTCATTTAAATGTTATTTTTATATGTTGTATGTATATTTTTTATATTATATGTATGTTTTTTTATGTTTGTTTAAATGTGTTGTTGTTCATTGTTTTGTTTTTTTATTGTTGTTGTTGTCGTCGTCATATTTTTAATTGTTATCAAGGCTCAAGGACATACATGGACAATAATAATAGCGCTAGGTTGTTGCTGAAGTGGTGCTCTTTTTGTATTAAATAATTGCCTCCGGAAGAAAGCTGAAAAAGCTTTATGTTCTATTTAATATAAAATTACGTTAATACGTTATTCATTGATTAATACATAGTCTAGGAAAGTTTCATTAACACTATAAATAGACTGAAATTTTATGAACAAGAATGTAACGGTATCATATGATGGGACCAGATTTGCTTCTCATTGGAGTATGGTTAGAGCGCGCTGTGTATTAATTTTAACAATTTTTTGGGAACCACCATTTACGTATAAAAACTCAACGTTTACACAAGAAAATTCTCAGTGTCACTGGTATGAGTCCTTTTTAATTGCTAATTATGCATATTCTCTCTTTTTAGAAAATAAGCAAATTATAAAATAATGCTAGATGGCATAATTTTTATACCCTAAATCAAGTGACATTTACCTTTTCTCAGATATATGAATATAAAGCTCGCTGAGTTTTAAGAATGAATAATCATGTGGAAACTTTCTCGATGTTTTCTCCAAATCAGAGGTCGATACAATTTCGTGTTTCACACAATAACTTTATTTTCAGAATTAAAACAAAAGACTATTTACAAGCTACATATAGAACATTCGTTTTTTTTTTCAAAAGTGACAGACAAGTTGGCAGCTGTAAAAAGTGTTACCATATTTTCATTATCATCATGGCACAATACGTGGGGGAAAGTATGCCACATCACTCCCCCTTCCTGTCGAGACTAAATCGCAATTTACGGCCATAACGGGATGTCAGGATTCTAGGTTCGTTATTAGGATCTAGCAGTCTGGTCGAAGATTGTGGTACTGTTTGCCTATCTTCGACGTAGTTGTCTGCAACGGGCTCGTTACTCGATGAATGTTCGTCTGAACTTCCGTTAGAATCGTCGAGAGGATCCATTGTGTCGAGAATAAACGCTGCTTTCAGTCTATCAACAGTAATGTTCATTTTCTTGCCGTTAACGTTGACGATGAAATATTTGTCATTCCGCTGCAAAACAGTATACGTTCTTTCGTACGGAGTTTGTAGTGGTTTACAAACCATTGAATACTTGAGGCGACGTGTATAGGTTTCTTTCTATGAATGGCTTCCCCTTCGAATAGTGAGATGTCACCGTGGGTCGTAATTCAGTCATGAATGTTCTCAGTTTGTTGACAAATTCGATCTGCGCAAATCAGAGTTCCGGAAAGGTGGGATCTTTGAAGAAATCCTTGCCAGCTCTTCTCCTGGTGGTTTTTTGCTGGGATCGGCGCCACCTCACCAAGTACATTCTCGGCTTGTTTTTCTCTGCCTTCCATTGTATATCTGATGATCACGTCGGGTGCACCAAATGAGGAAACTTTTTCGATGTTTTCTCCAAATCAGATGTCGATACAATTTCGTGTTTCACACAATAACTTTTCTGAATTAAAACAAAAGACTATTTACAAGTTATATTTAGAATATTCGTTCTTTGAAAAGTGACAGTCAAGTTGACTGCTGTAAAAAGTGTTACCATATTTTCATTATCATCATGGCACAATATGTGGGGGAAAGTACGCCGCAATCATTTTAGGGGTGAAGAAATCGAAGTACGCAATTCATGCGCAAAAATCGTGAAAAATCAATATTGTCAAAAAATTTGTCGAAGTCGTCAGCACAAAATTTTCAATATACATAAAAATTTTGAGTTTATAGGGCGATGGAAATGGGTCAGAGACAGTGATATATGTTAATAAGATAATAAACTATTTTTCATCACACACTCCATTATTCTATGGATCTGAGACCCTATAAAATATGTATAAGTATATCGACATAAAATTCTAAATTCAGCCATTCTGTTCTGCTCAAATCACATCACTTCGCAATATAAATACATGTGATTCAAATTCGGCAGAAACACTTCTGCTGTGAAAAATCTGCCATATCGTTCCATGTTGTCAATATAGTCGCCATAGAAGGGTTCTAGCCAATTTTATTCCTTTGCGTCTTATAATTTATAAAACTTCAACAGATTGGAATGGGTTTAAGTTTTAGAGCTGATATCTTAGAAACCAAAATACCCACCGGTCAATCTAAAAGTCGAAAAATTTTATTTAATTTTAGACTGACCCATTTACGGGAATTAAGGACCTCATTGCTCAATATTTTGATAAACCCACCGAACAAAAATCCTACATAATATATTTTTATTTGCCGCCGAAAAAAACCAAATCGATTGGACTAAAATTCTGCAATTTTTTACCCAGAAACATTTGATAGAACAATGAACCTCAATATTATGTATAGGTCCACGCAATTCATGTAAAAAAAATATAAAAAAATATAATTGTTGAATTATTTTTCACAAAGTGAAAAACCGAAACGTTTCATTTATGAAAATTCATACAAATCACATTTCTAGTGTAGACTACAAGTTTCAATAAAATCTATTCAGCCAGTTAGGATAACAAAAACAATACAAAAGTTTTAAAATCTTTAATAAAGGGAAGACATGTAAAAAAATGTCGGTCGAGTAAGGTATAACCTCAGTTTGTAAGTAATATAATATGGAATATGGTACTTTGTGTGGGAGCCAGAAAGGAGGAAACATTTTACTCAGTCTAAGATTTTGCAAAAGTTGAAAACATTTTGATGATTGCTACTAGGTTAGGTTAGGGTGGCAGCCGTATTTTTTTTTTACAATCTCACATAGACCATTTTAGGCCCCTATTGTTACCACGGGCTAAAATGCCCCTCATCGAAACTAACCTGTTTGATATAAAAATTTATCGATAGAACGAATATCGGTACTGGAAAGATCTGTAATGCTGCCTACAAAGGACGACCCCAGTATGTCCAGTCGTCGTTTACTCAGAGCGGGGCAGTCGCATAACAAGTGCTCAATGCCCTCCACTTCTTCCTCATCTCCTCAGCTTCTTCAGAAGTCATTGGAGTCAATACCCAATCTTTTGGCGTGTTCGCCGATCAAGCAGTGTCCCGTCAGAACCGTCAGAACTGATCTCTAGTGCGAGGAGATATTTTGATCTTCTCAGGTCATACCATGGCCAGATTTGTCTAGCTACCCTGCAGTTGCCGATTTCTGTCCATCTTTCGTTGGACTGCCTGATTGCCTCTTGGCTAAGCCATAGCTTGCACGTGGATAGTGGCGCACCAATATATGCAAATTCTAATGTCGTCCCTTTCCTAGCAAGTTCATCGGCTTTGCAGTTCCCCGGAATATCCTTATGCCCAGGCACCCATATGAGGTGTATATTAAACTGCTCAGCCATCTCGTTAAGAGATCTGCGGCAGTCGAGAGCTGTTTGTGAATTTAGGGATGTTGCCTCCAGAGAATTGATGGCAGCCTGGCTGTCCGAGTAAATGACAACGCCAGTGTTGGTTACTATGTTGCGACTCAGCCACTTGGCTACTTCCCAAATTGCCATTATTTCGGCATGATAGACACTGCAGGTATCTGGTAGTCTGTGAGCTATATCCAAACTAAGCTCTGCACAGTGTACTCCGAAGCCAACCTTTTCATCAAGCTTCGAAGCATCCATGTAAAAATGGAGATGGTTTCTATTACCTGGTATTCTTCCAACCCATTCATCTCCGGCGGGAATCATAGTGATGTAATTTCTCTCGAAGGTGTACACAGTTGGTATATAGTCCACTCGGTCGGTTACCATAGCACTACACTTTGATATCCTCATGTGACCGTAGTTTTTGTACCTCCACATTGATAGGCAGTTTAATCTTATTGCCGCTTTGCTTGCAACTTCTCTCGCCACAATATTAATCGGCAGTATATGGAGTAGGGCTTTTAGAGACTCGGTCGTTGTAGTCCTTAAGGCTCCGCTTATGCTCAGGCAGGCTGTTCTCTGAGCCTTTGTTAGTAGGTTGGTGATGGTTAGTTTGTCACTTGCCGTCCACCATACTACAATGCCGTATTGGACGAACTACTGCTATATATATCCAATGGACAATTTTAGGAGAGAGGCCACTCCGCGACCCTACAGCCTTTTTGCAGGAATATAAGGCGACTTTGGCTTTCCTTACACGATCCAATACGTTAAGTCTAAATAACAGTTTCCTATCTAGAATTATTCCCAACAATTTTGCACTTTCAGAAAAGACTAGATCTGTTCCATTTATCCGAGGTAGAGCGTCCACATGTGGGACATTATTCATCCTAGAAAGGGAACCAATTCTGTCTTGTTTGGGTTTACGCCCAAACCGCTGCTTCTGGCCCATCTAGCCAATTTGTTCAGAGCCACCTTTAGGATGTCTCTGAGGACGTTTACGAATTTGCCACTCACTGCGATTGCCACGTCGTCCGCATATGCCACAAACTTGCAGCCACAACGTTCTAGATCTAGCAGGATTTCATTCCAAATTAGTGGAGACAGTACTCCTCCTTGTGGGGTCCCTCTGTTTACAAACCTTGTTAGAGTTGTGCCAAATGCCACCATGGTGATTCCTTGAAATGCAGGGACGATTCGAAATGCTCACAAGTTCGTGCAAGGCTGATTCTGTAGACTTCACCTTATTGTAAGCATGTTGGTTCACCGACAGGAGTTTTGTATCCAGGTTTTCCCTAAAGAAATAATCATCTTATGTATGTAATTATAAAAAATTGATTAATTACATCTACATATGTAACAAAATGGAAAACAATTTTAAAATCTAATAGACTAAATTGTTATACTCTCAACTTACAGATATAAATATTATTTGCTATGGACCTAAAGTGTAACTTATCGAGAGAGTGACCTAAGACCTTATGTGTATTTGGCGGAAAAGCGTTTTAAATCATTTGAGCTATGTCCGTCCGTCTGTCTGGCTGGTGCAAGATACTCGTAACTTTCGAAAGGAGAGAGCGATTAACTTCAAATTTTGCATGTGGTAATATTTTTTCCTATCTCAGGCTATCGGGTCTGTTCTGTAATCACGGCGATTTGTAATCACGGTGATTTTAAAATCACCGGCGGCTTTACATCACTTTTGGAGTTCACTTTGGAGTTAGTGAAATTTTAATCACTTACAACTTAAGAGAAACTAATTTTTGCTATTACATAGTTTAATATTATTCCATACTATTCCTACCAAATAACTTATGTTTTTCTAAAAATCAAAACCATTATATTTACCAAAAATAATGAATAATAAGATATGTCATCCCGGAGCGAGTAAGTTATCAGATACGAACGAATAAAAATTTCAACGAGTAGGACTTCAAAGAGTGAGGTTTTCCGCGGATTTCGGACCGATTTTCCCGAATTTTTTGTAATTGTCACAATTAAAAAATTAATATCAATCGATTAGTGCAAAAAAAGTTGAAATTACCTTCGCGGAAAAGTGTTTTTTCGCGTGTGACATTTCATTCCTATTCGTCCGTAACTGATAGATTTTGACAGTTCTCGGGATGACTTATCTTCATAATTTATAATTTTTGATATTTACTACGTCAAACTATTTCAAAAGTTCCTCTGTATCTAAGAAGTCATACGATTATTTTAATATTCCAATTCGTTTTTTCAACTAACCACCGCCGCCTATCCCTTTCATTCGAAATCAGTTTCAGTGAAACAAATATCATTTCCATTGTCATGTAAATAAAAGTACATTATCTACTCCTCTGTCTAATTAATAATAATTCAAAAAGTAAATTTCTCTTTCACTTTCAAACACTAATTCCAAAACAAAAACAATCAAAGAAATTCAACAAACAACTCCCAACACCTCCACTACTACCGCCATAATCATAACCACCACCCACAGTCACATCCATTATGAAATAGTTTTCAAAAGAAATACCCAAAAATATCGACATTTTTGCGAAAAAAACCTTTCAAAATTTGTATTATTTTTAATCCCGTTTGTCTGTTTCCTCTTTGATTTTTTTGTCTTCTTTAAACAGTTTATAAATTGGATAATTCTACCACTACTACTACTACTTCTACTACTACCAATACCACTACCACTACTACTGCTACTAGTTCAACGACATTACGAAATTTCGATTATAGACGTAGTTCGACACAAACTCAACCACCACAACAAATACTACCTCCATCTCAAATACCATCCCACCACAACCATACCACCAACCACCACTACCACCAAAACCACAATCCAACCCACCACAACCACCACCACCCACCAATTGGAATTATTGTTGCCGATAGTAGTACGACAAAAGACTAAAAAAAACTAGAAAAAATAAATCTGAAAACCTCCAAACCAACCAACCAACCATATCGATATCGAATATACAAAATAAATGAATTTTTGAAGATAAAAATCAAATCAGATCTTTAAAATCTGAAGAATGAGAAGAAAAAAACAAATAGCAAACAAAAAAAGACATAAATTAGTACAAATGAAGCAAACTATATTGATTGAGAGCGAACTATTTATTGTTTATGTATTTAAAATAATAACCACCAAAGTTTTAATTATACGTAAATCAAATTTCTTTTTTTTTGTTGTTGTTAAATTATTAATTACGAGGTAAGTTTATTTATTTGTAATGTGGTAATTTTTGTTTTTATTTTATCTAATAATTTTATTTTTTCTTTATATTATATTAATTATATGTAATTCTTACTAATGAAATGTATTGCATTAAGCATGATTTAATATAGTTTATAATTTTCAAACTATTTTTTTGTAATTGTTTTTCGTTTATGTTTAAACCACAAAAAACCTATCTTGTGTTCTAAAAAACTCACCTCCAGAAAATTAAACAAAAAAATGATTTTTTAAGTATTTATTTGTTATTTTTGGTGTTCTAAACATAACATTCGTGAAGGATTTTTTGTTTAATCTATAATTCTGTATTTTATATTAAAAAAAATAAAAATAGCTTCTACTTTTTTGTCAAATATTTAATGTTATTTTTCTTTTAATTTTTAACATAAATGTTTTTCTTTATCTGTTTGTAAATAATTTCACTATGAGGGACTTTAAAGGATAGCCGGACAAATTAACATATAAATAATTATTAAATTGATAAATTACACCTATGCAACAAAATGAAAAACGAGTTTGAAATTGAATAGATAAATTGTTATGCTCTCATCTTACATATTTAAATATTAAATGCTATGGACATAAAGTGTATCTCAACCAGGGAGTGACCTCAGTCAGACATTATATATATATGGCGGAAATGCGTTTCAAGACATTTTAAATCACGATAACTCTAAAGGAGATAACGACGAACTTCAAATTTTGTATGTTCTACTATGTCCCCCCTACCTCAGGCTAAGTTCGAAAATGGACCTCATTGGTCCACTCTTTCTGGGGTACCTCCCCCCACAAGGTTTAAATTTCAGAGAAATATTGAATCCTATATTACTTAGGCGAATTTTCTGTAATTTCATACAAAGTATTAAAATCGTCATTGCTAACAACTCGAGAAAAATGCACGAAATTGGCATTTTGGTATCTGTCACACAAAGAGACCATTTGGTGCCAAAAATGTATGAAACTTGATGAATTTAATGGACCAGTATACTCCAACACTTACAATTTCGTACAGTGCCTACAGGCCAAAGGAAAATGAGCATAATTACCACACCTATTTTGCTACATCCTACGCAAAGCGCCAAATCCTCCTACCAACATTGAATTGACTATAACTTTAATACTAAAACACACACTTGAAATTCGGTATAGTGCAACATTTTTTTGACGCAGCCAGGCCTTGTCCAAAATCCTAAAATTCGGTCGAAGTCAAAGACCGAATGTTTTCTAACTTCTAGTTAAATCTATTAAAAGCATTGGTGTACCTCTTTTTGTATAGAGAGCAATGTGTAAACTCTCGAATAGTTTCAAATTAGATTACACTGTGGAACACCAAAAAAAATAAAAAGGTTCTGACAATGGATTCTGATAGAGGGGATAGAAAAGAATATATATATGTATATATATAGTTTACGTTTGGGGGTCATTTTAGAGGGATCAATATTTCCCCATTTTACACTTACTTATGATGAATCGGCATATGAAACCGTTTGATCCTTAAATTTTTGATATGCGATGTGTTTAGCAACATTACTTTAAACACTACGACGAACATTTTTGTTGAACATTTTAAACCTCTAGCTCTTCAACGTGGGGTCTTTTTGGTCCCTTTTGTGGAGAAGGGTAAAAAATCACCCCTAAAACAGGTGTTTAATGTTCTGCGAAAATATTTGACATAAAATTTTACTATAAGTCTCTGAATACACCAACTCTACCTAAATACCAGAAATAAGTCAAAACTTAAAATCCATTTTTATATTAAGTCCGATCACATCTTAATTTATATTTTTCTTTTGAACACATCTTTTATTTTATATTTTTAGGTTATTGTATATTAAAAAGCATTCATTAATGAATACTCAAAGTTCTGAATATTTACATTACCAATTATAAGCAACTCAAAAATTCTAGGAAAAAACAAATTAAAGAAATTTAAGAACTATTTTATTATACAGATACAGAGACATACAGATACATAAATGATCATTTTAAAATTCCACAGACGATGAAAATTTGATTTTCATAAATTATACTTTTTCTTAAGACAAAATAAATTACTTTTAAATTTTCAACGAAGGCCGAATGCGGGTCAATTGTAAGTTTTTTTTTTTTTGCAAAGGTCAAAGCCGATTAATCGTTCGAACTCTAGCACCCATTGCTCAGCTCACAATGGGCAATAATTGAAAAATTCATATGAAAACAATTTATCCTTATCATACACATGTAGAAATCATCTAAATATTTTCATATTTTGTATTCTAGACTACATGACTATAGTCTGACAAAGAATAAAAAATCTCACAAAGTGATGTTATATAGGGATTTCCAAGAAGAGGTGTTATTTTGGTATTCAATGAAAAATGCCATTTTTTGAGATAAATGATCGGATGTTTATTTCAGAATAAAGAGGAAGGTATGCCGTTAATAGCCAAATGGCCACCACGACCACGCTTACAAGACCATCTCCTTTTCATGAAATTTTCCATAACCAAATCGCAAAGTGGCTGCCCTATGTCCTCGATAGCCTCACGAATTCTATCTTTGAGGTCTTGAATCGACGCTGGGCTTTTGGAGTAGACCTTATCTTTCACGTGGCCCCAAAGGAAGAAGTCGCAAGGTGTTAAATCACAAGATCTCGGTGGCCAATTGTGATCACCTCTTCGAGAGATAACACGGTCCGGAAATTTTTCCCGTAACAGAGCAATGGTTTCGTTGCTTGTGTGGCACGTAGCGCCGTCTTGTTGAAAGTAAACGTTGTCCAGATCAATACCATCCAACTCCAACCATAAAAAACCATTAAACATCTCTCGATAGCGCAATCCATTCACTGTAACTGTTGATCCAACCTCATTTTCGATAAAGTAAGGTCCAATGACCCCGCCGGACCATAAACCGCACTAAACAGTCACACGTTGCGGATGGAGAGGCTTCTCAACAATAACTCTTGGGTTTTCTGATCCCCAGATGCGACAATTTTGCTTGTTGACGTAGCCACCGTGGTGGAAATGGGCCTCATCAGTCAAGATGATTTTTCGAATTTTAATAATTTCAATGCGTTGTTGAATCGTGTATCGTTCCATTTTTAGTAATGGCGTAATTTCTACTTGTCAAATGTCAAAGAATAAAAGCATCAAAAGAGACAGCTATCGAAATACCGGGTGATTCAAAATAACACCTCTTGCTGGAAATTTTAAAATCACCGTGATATCAAAATAATAAGAAGACCATTAACCAAACATTTTTCATTACAGTACCCAATGTTTCTACTGTATCCTTTAGTCCTAAAAATCCACTTATTTAATATTTACTGCACATATGTCCTTTTTCACTATATTACTAGAAATTTTCACAAACATTCGTTTTCGATCAAATAAATTTGGCAAAAAAAAATAGATGGGAAAATAATATTTTAACAAAAAAACTGTTCGCACACGAATGTTTTGTTTTCGTATATTATTATAATTTGCTTGTGTTAACCCTTAAATGTATATATTTTTAAGTTTTTTTTAAATAAATTTCGTTTTTCCTAACAATTATTGTACTAATTTATGTAAGATTTGAAAGAGAATCAACTTTATATATAAATATAATACACACGTCGTAATATCACTTCTTAATGTTTGAAAGGCAAATCTTTTACGTTTTTGATTGTTCGAAGCACCTTCAAATCAAGCCCTGAAGTCAAGATTCGTTTTGAATTTTAATATTTTGATTAAATGAAAGAATAACATTTTATTTTAATAGATTTTGTATAAAAACCCGAAATGATACTGGTAGAAAAGAAAAACGAAAACCTTCCTTCCTTGAAAGAAAATCTAATTCCTTCTCTTTGACTTTTGACAATCGATTCATTTAAATCATTCTTTAATTAAATTAGAATTCAAAAATGTAATTATAGAAAACTCCAAACTGATAAAGGTAGCAAAAACCTTCCCTCCTCGAAAAAAATTTAATTTCTCCTCTTTAACTCTTGACAAATGTTTGTGTAAATCATTCTTTGAATTCATTTTGGTTTAAATATTTAGTTAGAAAATACCTGCTTAATTAATTTTAATATAGAACAAAACCGAAATGATCTTTTCCAATACACCACAAAAAACTTCTCTTTCGAAGGCAAGGAAGAGTTTGATCGAAAAAGCTCAACAATTCGAATGTGAAAATATTTAAAAATCAAATAAACTTTAAAATCGATCATTAACAAAAAAAGAAAAAAAAACTTTTAATAAAACATCGAGATGATAATGGTTGAAAAAATCCTTTCCTCCTTGAAAGAAGGGAAATCAAATTCCTTCCTTTTAACCCTCGACAACGTTCAAGTAAAACATTATTTAATCTATTTTCAATTTAAATACTTGATTAGAAGACAAATTCCTAATTAATTATAGAAATAACCGAAATCATAATGGTTGAGAAAAAACTTTCCCTCCTTGAAAAACTAAAATTCAAATCAAATTCCTCCCTCTCTTTAACTCTTCGACAACTTTCATGTAAATCATAGACATAAATTAAATTAAATTGAATAGATCCATTTGGTTTTACATAAATTATACTAACATGTTGATCGAAAAAAACAAACTATATCCTCTCCCAAAATTAATACTAATAACCTCTTGTTGCAACAAAAAAATTTCCTCCTTTCTTCTTGAAAAATAAAAAATAATTTAAAATTCTATTATTTCTTGTCTCGTCACTTTTCTTGTCATACTTTGGATAGATGACGTTATAGCCGCAGATGATGAAACTCACTGGCAACATCGTGTCAGTTCGGGATTTGATCGTTTGGTGGCGTTTGCTTCCACCGAACTGGACAAAACGCGGCGATCCATTGACAATGACACGGTGCCCTCGTCCATCAGCTGCAATACATCGCCCGATTCGGGCATAACCCATAGCAGCAGCAATTCAGAGGCGGCTCGTACATTCCTTTCGACCTCCTCAACATCGTCACAACTGGATCTGCCCATCAGCAGCGGCAGCAGCACCTCCAGTGGCAATAGTAGTTTCCTCGGCCATCATGGGCATCATCATCACAACAATCATTTGCTGCACCATCATTCGTCGCATCAGGATCATTTGAGTGATAGCAGCATGAAATCTTCTCATTCAGATTTGAATTCTTTGCCCATAGCTTTGAAAAATTGCTCTTCACCGCAGGATCCAAATGCCATTGAGAGTCCTCCTTTGTCGGATATGGGTTTGCCGCGTACTCCCAGTCCCAGTGTAACCGTCAATACTCCACCGCCCGGCGGTGTAATGCCCAACAATATGGATCAAAGCAATAACTTGAAAATACCCCTAAAGTATCAACGCAAATCAAAGTCATCGCTGGAAAAGCATTACAAGAAGAAATTTTGTGAACGTAATTGGGAATATGATTGCGATGAGATTTTGGCCTATTCCAATTCCTCCTCCACGACAGCGGCCGATGCTGCGGGCACCACTCTCAATGGTCCTCTACTTGAGGGTTCTGCAGGCGGTGGTGTGGATCAAATTGATGGTGGCGGCGGTGGTGGCCCTCTCACACTGCATAACAACAAAGATCTAGAATGTCTGGGTAGCCTAGAGCAACATCAACAACATTCGCAGCAACACAAATCTTCAAAATTTCGTCCCAAGGGCAAAGACTGGGATTGGTCAATGGATAGCAATAGCAGTAACACCAGTACCGGTCAGAAAACAAAAACCACAGAATTGCTGCCAACCACAACGGGCGGCAACAGCAGCAACTCGGCTACTTCCGCCTCTATGTCCTCAAATCCTTTGCATTCACAGCAACAGCAGAAAACCACAATTATCAATTAAGTTTGTCAAACTGAAATAACTGAATAACTGAAACATTTGTTTGTTATAACACCACCACCACCATTATTATCAAATGAAGAATTAATTTGTTTACTTTTTATTGAGTTTTTTCAAGAAAATTTGTTTTTTAAATGAATTTTTTTATTCGTGTTTTTCTTTCTCACCAATATTTTTCTTTGTATAATTTCTAAAATTGTGTTAAATTAATTATTAGTTACATTTTTTCGCTTTGATTTGTTAAGATTTAAAATCCACATAATTATATTAGCTAATGTAAGTTTAATAAAATTAAAAAAAAACCAACAACAACAATTGTTAAAATACTTTTATGTGTAAATTTATAATATTTTGTGTTTTTTCCATTCTCTTTTGCTCTGTTCTTCTAAACAAAATTCTACGATTTTCTTTTTTTTAACACTTATTTTGTTTGATTTAATATAAATTTAGTAATAAATTAGTAACTTTTTTTGTAATAACATACAATGTTTGTGTTTTTCTTTTTGAGTTTTTGTGTTTGATTATTGGTAATTATTTAATTTGTTTATTTAATAATAATTGTTTAAGGCAAAATATCCTAAACATCTTAGAGGTATTCAATCGAAATAGATTTTTAAATTCATATTCTCATATATCCTCTATCCAAGCTTCCAATTGAGAATTTAGAGGGAGTAATACCACTACACAACAACAAGAACTAGTTCCAATAGCAGGCATACATTTTTGATATATTTTAGCCATCTTTCAACTATAGTTTCAATACACTCAACAGCTAGAAATATTAAATAAACAAATTTCAGTGGAGTACACCGAATAAAGAGCACCTTCACTTTGTGAGAAATGTGAATTGCAATTTGGTGGGAGGTACCAAAAGGTGCGCGGCAACTTCGCTCATTTTTCTCAAAGTGATACATATATACTATTAGTGGAATTACGGACGATTCGGATAAGAAGCATAGAAGTTATTAGATAAATATTTCAAAAATGTTTACCCTTTGTGTGGAGGTTCTAAAAAGAGTGAACTAATAAGGCCCATCTTCAAAAAAAGCCAGAGATAGAAAAAAAATTATCACATACAAAATTTGAAGTCAATTGGTGGTTAGTGCATTAGACTTGGACCCCTAAGGTGCTGGGCACTGGCAACATTTAACATTTCATGTTTTCATCATAATTCGAGTTTCTGCAGCTAAAAATAACTCACCGGTCGCACTACCAATACAACAACATCTGATCACCCAAGTCAACAGGGAAGCTAAAAATAGACATAACACCATGACGACTATTAACAGAAATGCAGCGCTTCTGGTGGAGAATAGGAACAGTAATACTCAAATAACATCCATTCCCTGAAATTAACAGACGAATATTAATTAACAACCGGACAACATTGAGTAGATGCAACAACATAAGGTTCCCGCGATAATCGGATATATGCCGGAACGAAGTCCGTAGTAGAAATAGACCTAAGCATTATCAACTCAGCGTCTCCAAGCTGCTACAACAACAACAACAGACGGGCGGACGGACATTAATCAAATGACTTATAATGTCTTAAAACGAATTTCCTCTATTCATTCGGATTATTATGAGCTATTCAATTTCGGTACGATTTGGTCACTTTGTGTGGAAAAGGTACCAAAAGGGAAGCGTCAATTCTCCAATTTTTAACAGAACTGCAAAGGCTACAAAAGCAAGGAACTGTTAAAAATTGAACAGGTATTTGTGTCTAATAAAGGGTTTTCCAACAAGAGGTGTTATTTTGGTATACAAAGAAAAATTCAATTTTTTGAGATAAATGATAGGATGTTTATTTCATAATAAAGAGGAAGGTATGTCGTTTATGATGAAAAACAACAACAGCCAAATGGCCACCACGACCACGCTTACAGGACCATATCCTTTTCATGAAATTTTCCATAACCAAATCGCAAAGTGGCTGCCTTATGTCCTCGATAGCCTCACTAATTCTATATTGAATCAACGCTGGGCTGTTCACGTGGCCCCAAAGGAAGAAATCGCAAGATCTCGGTGGCCAATTGTGATCACCTCTTCGAGCGATAACACGGTCCGGAAACTTTTCCCGTAACATAGCAATGGTTGCTTGTGTGGCACGTAGCGCCATCCAACTCCGACCATAAAAAATCATTAATCATCTATCGATAGCGCAATCCATTCACCGTAACTGTTGATCCAACCCCATTTTCGAAAAAGTAAGGTCCAATGACCCCGCGGGACGATAAACCGCACCAAACAGTCACACGTTGATGATGGAGAGGCTTCTCAACAATAAATCTTGGGTTTTACGAGCTCCAGATGCGACAATATTGCTTGTTGACGTAGTCACCGAGGTGAAATGGGCCTCATCAGTCAAGATGATTTTCGAATTTTAATAATTTCAATACGTTGCTGAACCGTGTATCGTTCCATTTAAAAAAAATACGTTTCTTAGAACGCCAAGAAGTATAATCGGAAGGGACCTTTTTTATATTTTCACTAGGGGCGATTGAGTGCAGTATAAATTCTTAAATTTCAGCTAAATCAATTGAAAAATGTATTCTCTAGAGCAGTGTTCGGCGGCTGGTTAGGCCGAGCCCCGAACGCAATCGGGTTTTTACACGTACACAACACGAACAGCATAACAAAGAGCACAAAAGTAAGAAAAAAATGTGTCAGTCGCTCATCAGCGTTCAACAAAGCAGGTTCATGTCGCTTTTTATCGGAAAGTTGGTACACTGAGAAATTATACATATTTCCAAAGCGGAGCAAATATTGAGCATCAAAATGTGCAATCGGCATATGACAAAAAGTTCTTCTTCTATTTTAAAACTAAGGACTAATTAATGAATTTTTTACATTTACTTTATTAAAACATTCGTATTTTTCAAATTTTAATCTACGGCAAAAATAAACTTGCACATTAACTTTACTTCTATTTAAAAATGAAGGAATAATAAACTGAATTTTCAACATTTACTTTATTAAAACATTCACATTATTTCTAATTTTTATCAACGGAAAAAATAAACTTGTACATTAATAATATTAGTAAAATTTTTCATTTTAATCAGTAACATTTTGTTTGTCGAAATCATTGGTAGTAATCAACTGGAATGAAAATTATTTTTATTTAATTAAAATATATTTTTCAATACTTTTAAAATAAAAACTTTGATTCGAATTTGCAACATTTGCGTTATTAAAACGTTCACACCAATTCACATTATACTTAGTCAGTAAAAAAATAATTTTCCACTCTGTATAACACAGCACATAATAACAAAACCAACAATTTTGTTCAGTGCAAACACACCAATACAGACACAATTTTGGCACGTTCTCTTTACGCCGAACACTGCTCTAGAGCGTCAGAAGTGTCTTCGGTGGGGGCCTTCATATGGGGGATATACTAAAACATGAACCGATGTACCCCATTTTTACTAGAGACGATTGGGTCCAATATAAAGTATAAATTCTTAAATTTCAGGCAGATAAATTGGAAAATCTGTTCTCAAGAAGTGGCAACGATGGGGACTTTTATATGGGGGTTTTATTAAGGGACAATTTAGTGCAATATAAAGTATAAATGCTTAAATTTCCGCCAATTGAAAAATATGTTCTCAGAGTGCTAAAAATAGACATCAGTGTGGACATTGGACATGAACCGATGCACCCAATTTTTACTAGGGACGATTAGGTCCAATATAAAGTATAAAAATTCTTTAATTTCTACTACACCTAAATGCAGAATTCGTCAATTGAAATTCAGAAATTCCATTTGAAATTCAGAACTCGTCACTTAAAATTCAGAAATTCCATATGAAATTCAGAACTCGTCACTTTAAATTCAGATTTTCCATTTAATTTTCAGAATTCGTCAATTGAAAATCAGAATTTCCATTTGAAATTCAGAAGTCGTCATTTAAAATTCAAATTTTACATTTGGAATTCAGAACTCCTCAATTGAAATTCAGAATATCCATTTGTAATTCAGAACTTTTCATTTGAAATTCAGAACTTTTCATTTGAAATTCAGTATTTCTATTTGAAAACAAGAAAATATTTTTTTTAATTTCATGGTTTTCTCACTTTGGAGTTGATCTGAAGATCAAAGAGTTCCTTTTAAGTCAAGCAAGGTGTTTTGAATAGTCAAGTGAAAAACGCCCATGAAATCCAACACCAACCAATGCATGACGTTGCGGAGGTGGTTAGTCAAATCCTCGGATGCAGTAGCGTTTAAAATCACGGTGATTTTAAAATCACCGGCAACTTACAATCACTGTTGGAGTTCGAAATCGCCCGGTTTATTATTCACAGCCTCCCCAAAAAAATTGTTCGAAATATGTTCGGGTGATTTCGAACTCCAAAAGTGATGCTAACTCGTCGGAGATTTTAAAATCACCGTGATTTTAAATCGCCGTGATTACAGAACAAACCCGATAATCTCATCCAATTAGACTTATTGGGCCTGGTCTGTAGGAGACATATTCGTACTGATGATGAAATTTATAAATATGTCTTATTAAGGGTTCTTTCAAGATGGTTATATTGACTTCAAGAGGATCTAAAGACTATATTTTTAACCAATCTGTCGGAAATGTTAATTTCTTTTTTAAATTACCTAATACCATTCTTAATAAAAAAGGACTATATGAGGGGGGAATGATATAACTCCTTTTTTGATACAAACCCCACATTTTTTTTATTTTATTTCCTTTCAGACAAACAACTCCCATTAAAAATCTGCCACATCGAATTTCTTTATTTTCCTTTTCAAATGTATGTTTAAATATAGGGCGATCTAAGTAGAGATAATTTCACGTGTGAGTCGTGTCATGCTGTCATGTTATTTTTTGTTAAGTAAAAGACTTACGCCCGAACAAAGTTTACAAATTATTCAGTTTTATTATCAAAAAAATCGTTCGCCAATTGCGCTAAGTCCATTTCTTTTAAATCAAAAAAAAAAAAACATTTTCCAGTCGACCCACGACCTTGACACCCATGAGCAATATTTTAGCTCTCGTTAAGAGCAATCTTTTTGCCATTGACCGATTCCCGATCCGACGTACCGGAATCATCGGTCCATATTTATTCAAAAATGATGCCGGTGAGAACGTAACCGTCAATGGCGACCGTTATCGTGCCATGATAACCGACTATTTGATGCCTGAAATTGAAGCTCGTGATCTCGGCGACATTTGGTTTCAACAAGACGGCGCCACTTCCCACACATCGCATCAATCAATGGATTTATTGAGAGAACACTTCGGTGAGCACATAATTTCACGTTTTGGGCCGGTCGATTGGCCACCAAGATCGTGTGATATCACACCGTTATACTTTTTCCTGTGGGGATATGTAAATTCTAAAGTTTATGCGGACAAACCCGCTTCGATTCAGGCCTTGGAGCAAAACATCACGCTTGTCATTCGCCAGTTACCAGTCGAAATGCTCGAATGAGTCATTGAAAATTGAACTCAACGGATGGACGATCTGAGATAAATGCCAAAGAATTTTTTTTAAAATGATAATAAACTTTTCCAATTCAATTTGAATTTTCTGTGTTTTTTTCTTTAAAAAAGTAGGGAACCTCGAAATGGATCACCCTATAGTATTTTACATAATTACACAGTGACACATCTGCTAGTGCGGTTACACCTTTTTTATGATTTAATGACGTTAAAAACCTACATTTTTTAAAAGAACAGACTGAAATTTTGCAAATTCTGTTTCAATTTCCTTTGAGAAAATGTAGCAGTGTCACTCACACCTCAAATGTGGTGTATGAGTAATTTTAAGCAAAATTTTAGCTTTTTCATTGATTTTGATGTGCTTGTTTTGCTGAAAATTATTACATTGATAAGAGCGCTAAATGGGCTAAAAACTGCACAATAGGTTCAGTTAGGGGTCATTGTTCTAAAAATGCGATAAATTTCGGATAGTTCAAGTTGATTGGAATAATCGCATTTCCAGAGCGATATGACTGAAATTTAAAATGTATGTCGTCATTAGAAACGAGAAAGGGCTTATCATCATATTTGAACATTTTACAGGAGAATCAAAAAACTAAATAAAATGAAAAATGTTTTCTTTAGAAAAACGGGGGTTTCAGAATAATGCCTAAACATAATGATGCATATACATATAAATTCCCACAAACATGATTTATAGCTTGTTTGTGAAAATTGCGTGAAATAGGAATTTTTAACTATGAAAAAAGAAATAATTTGTGGTTACGCACTTTTGAATTTCGTTAATAAATCCGCCATTTTTTATAAAATAGGTCACTAAAAATGTGTTCGCTAAAATAGGTAGCAAAATTCATCAAAAACTGAATTTCCAGTTTTCTTGTTGTTACGCCCTTTTTCGTTTCTGATGGCGATGTGTAGTTTGGACAAGAGTATGATATCGGAGTCACCTCGATCTGACCACATATTTCGATAGAGCACCCCAAAATAAGACGAGAAAATAATGTGCATGTTATGGATATCTCGCTTAGTTATCGAGTTATTGGATGATAAAGTTTTAAAAAATCTTTTTGTAAAATTAATAAAATCGAAAAGATGTTTTTTTTTGTAAAACGAGCTCAATATTTTAAGAAAGGGGAACAAATAAATAAAAGTTTTTTTCGGTAACTACCTACCTTAGTTATCAAAAATTGAAATTTATAATTGTCTTAGTTATCGAAATAGAAAACATTTTTTCTTAACTTTTTATTAGTTTGAACAAATTTGGAATGGGAGCAATAGAAATCGCGTTATTGATAGAGTTGGGCACTATAGTTATTTTAAGTGATCGCTCTTTTTAGTTCAGTTCAATTAAGTGAACTAGTTCGTTCATTTAGTTCATAAGCTCACTTTAGCACACCAACTTTTTAGCTCACCGGCTCTTTAGCTCTTTAGCTCTCCAGATCTTTAGCTCATCAGCTCTTTAGCTTACCAGCTGACTTTACTTAAACAGTTAATTTCGTTAAAGGAATCTAATTGGAATATGAATGGAATGAGTTAAAAAACGTATACAAAGGCGTTTGTATAGGTAGAATCATACATTCATGATGACATAAAAATGGAAACAACACATAACAGCTGAGAAGAGAGAACTAAATTAGAAGAGAGAACTAAATTAGAAAACATAACGAAATGATATGGTTAAAGAAAAATAAACATAGTGAACTACTGAGCTGAAATGAACGAGCTGTGTGAACTAGTTCGTTCAGTTCAGTATAGTGACCCGTTCACGAACTACACAACTCTAGTTATTGATCGAAATGACCAAAGCCGGCTACGCGGACTAAAGTATTCTTTTTTGCCCGTGTGACCGGCCTTCTGCCTAAGTAGAAGATTTTCTCCTCTGGGGTATGTCCAAAGACGGCTACGCAGACCAAAGTGTTTCTGTGTTAAAGATTTTTACATCTAAGGTATTTCCAACGAAGGCTACGCGGACCAAAGTGTCTTTGGAATAGATATTATCGATTGCAAAGGCAGATATCGACAACTAAAAATTTACAAAAGTTTTCCTTTTTGCCCGTGTGGCCGGCCTTCTGTCTAAGTCGAAGATTTTATCCTCTGGGGTATGTCCAAAGACGGCTACGCAGACCAAAGTGTTTCTGCTTTAAAGATTTTTACATCTAAGGTATTTCCAACGAAGGCTACGCGGACCAAAGAGTCTTTGGAATCGATGTTATCAATTGCAAAGACAGATAGCGATAACTAAAAATGTATCGATTTTTTTCGATTGGTTTCCTTCTAATTTTAGATTTTGAGCACATTGAAAAGAAAAAAAAAACGGTTTTTGCCAAAATTAATGTCCGATAACTCGACTAACTAAGCAAAATGTTGATAACATGCATTTTATCTTCTTCTTATTTTGAGGTGTTCTATCCAAATATGCTGTCACATCGAGGGGCATCGGATATCAAACTCTCCCCGTGGTTTGCATTAAAAATTATTTGTGTCTATGATTCTAACCAGTAGATGGCGCTGTAGTACATTCCTGAAACTCAGAATGTATTATTAATTTTTTTTATTTATATGAATTACAATACAAAGTAAATTAATATTCTAATTTTTGTTGCGTCAGACCAGAGCCACTGGTGGGAATCGAACCCACGACCCCCAAACTCATAGGCGAGCTCGCTACCAAGTCACCTACTGGTGATATCAAAATAAATATATCCCAATATGGGAAGGGCAAGACAATGTCTGCGGGAAAAGAATAGTATTTAATATTATTTTTGCTTTTTTTTATTTTGTTTTTGTACTCAGGCTCAAGATCGTTATTGTTGTTTTCAGTATATGAAAACAACTTTGTTAAAAATTAAAGAAGAAGTAAGCGACATGTATTGGGGGCGGTTGTAATGGTTGGATAGACAGATCTGTTTCGGGAGCCACCAAACTCCCATTATCAATATCCTTATTACAATGATTACTTCAGTCGAAATTATTAAATATATACGCACAGCCAAGTATCATTAAACGAGAACTGTTTGCTAAAATTCATATACTGAAAACAACAATAACGATCTTGAGTCTGAGTACAAAAACAAAATATGTACTATTATTTTTGTTTTTAAATTTATTTTCATAACCGTTGCTAACAAACTTCTTTGGAGATAAAACAAATTGGAAATTTGTTATGGAGTTGTATTTGTATTGGAAATGGCTTCCCTGGCTGTACTTCAAATGTGATTCTTTAAAAATAACTTCCATATTTTTACACATCAATCTGAACCCAAAGTTGGGTGATTACTTCTTAAAATGTGTGTGGAAATAGTGTAGAATCCCTAAAATCGAATTTGTACATATTTTGAAATCTTGAGAGTTGCATGCAAATTTTTGTGAATAAGTGAATTGCTGCACAGCTTTCGTACATTTACGTTTCGACCCTTACAACATAAATAAAATAGATAAAAACAAAATATATAGAATTACAACTTTGAATATGCAATGCCTTGAAATGTGCCAAACATTTTATGCAGAATTAAAAAAAACAAAAACAAGGAAAATTTGATTTAATTTTTCTGTTTAAAAAAAAAACACAATAAAAACAACTGCCACTTTTAGTTAAATAATAATATTTTAAATACCAAAATACTTTTTTTTAATTTTTCAATATTAAAAATTGCTATTTTCATTCAATTTCGGTTTCTTCTTTTTTAATAAAAATTTTATTTATTACATTTAAAATTAAATCTTGTGTAAACATATTTCAACAGCAAATGGAAGAAATGAAAATTTAGCTAAATTTTAGTTTTAGTATTGTAAATGTATTGCAAATATATAGAATATATGAAAATTAAAAAAAAACAAACAAAAACTAAACACCAAACAGTATTGAAATTAATAGAATTAAAAAACAAACATTTTAGTGAAAACAACAACAACCGTAACATTTAATAATAATTACAAAAAATAAAAATTCTAAAGAATTTTTCCACCTCAGCGAAGTAATACAGAAATATTTACTATATTAAACAACAAGAAGACAAAAATACTAAATTTCCATAGATTTTTGCCCCATCTGTCCTTATTTTATTTTTTTATAACCAATTCCAAGAAGAAGAAAAAATTTGAAAAAAACAAACGACAACAAAATACTTTACTTAAAAGCAAATAATACGAATCAGGTAATTTTGTTTTTAATAAAAAGCACAACTTTTTTATAAAAAAAAACTGGAAAAAATAATAAAATTACAAAAAAAAATATTTTAATTATATTGAATATACATATATAACAAATACGTAATAATTTAAACACCCCAACAAAAAAGACAAGGCAAAAAAACGAATAAAATTTGAAAGAAACAATATTAAGGATTTCAAAGTAAACAAACCAGAAACCAACAACAACAACAAGAACAATGTGCTATTAGAAAATTAAACACTCCCTAGAGTTATCAAAACTAAGAAGAAACAACAAAAAAAAAAACATAATTTAAAACAAAACTAAAAATATAAATAGTTATAGAAATAGAATATGAAAAAAATAAATATCAAATAAAACTCGTATAGTATGAGGGAAGAAAAACAGCAAGAAAAACAGCAACAAAGAATATATAAAAAACCCCACACATAATAACAATAACAAATTAACAACAACAACTGAAAAAAACGATTAACAAAATATTCAATGTAGTTAATATCCATAATATAGCAAAAAAAAAAGCAAACCAAGAAAAAACAAGCAAAACATTTTATAAACTATATAAAATTAAAACAAATGGCAGAACCAAATAAACAATTTTAAACTTTTTTTGTTATTTTTATTTTATTTTTAAATGTAATAATAACTTTTGTAATTACATACAACAAAACTATAGTTAAATTTGATTACATCGCCCCCGCCCCCTCGTTTTAATAATATTTAAGTTACCATAAAACAAAATAATACTTAAAACACACCTTCCTATTCGCCACCCCATCCCCCCTCCACCATGCCCCTTGTATATAAACCATAAGTTATCATTAACTAAGTAACTACCACGATATTCTATATACATATATAAATACAACAAAAAAACATAAACATACATACATACATATATATAATTATATGCATATTATAAATAATATTACACTTAACTGCAGAGAAGAATAAATACATTACAATTATGTCTCATTCTTATTTTAAACACACAGAAAAAATAGATATATATATAAATACAAATATATATTCTATTATATATATATATTTCAATAAATTTAAACCAAACAGATATGTAATAATACTTTAATTTAATTTAAAAATACATATATAGTAATATGAAAAAAATATATATCAAATTCAATGGCTGTTTCATTTTATCGGCAGAAAAGGGTGGTTTGTAAACGACATTAAAAACCGACTAAAGTATGTATAACCTCACTTTGTCAGAAATAACTTCAATATTGACCATTTACTAGATGGATACCATGATCACCATGATATCACTGAAAGCTGGCCTGAAAATGTAAAAATAAACAAAGCCCTGGGAGAAGACTGTTTTTTTTCTAAAAAGCAGCTAAATGTCATATATTGTGTGAATAATGCCCGTAAGTGACAGAAAAAAATTGATAATAAGTGAATTGTGCACTTTAACGAAATGCACATAAATATAAAATTTTCAAATAAAAGCAAATCAATGTCCAAAATATTTTCCCTTTTGTACAGGTAAGAAAGAAAAGCACTTAAGTTCAATGCAGCTAAGCGAAAACAACAACACAGAGTATTCTGTTTGTACGAGTATCGGAGAAGAACTGTCAGATTACTTTGAGACCAATTTTTGTATTAAGCAAGGACTTTAAATACTGTACATAAATGTCTTACACGAGTGCCTAAAAGGAGGAGTTAATGTGCACAACATGAATATTAGACTATTTTTATATTGTCGAAGATATTGCCATGATCACAAACCTGGATCAGGGGGCTATATCTAAATCTGAACCTATTTCCCCCAAATTTGGTAGTGTTAATTCATGTAATAAGAAACCTCTTTCTGACAAATTTCGTACTGATCGGATATAAAATACAGTTTCTATAGTGCTTACATAACAAATCGGGGGTAACATATATATGGACGCCATATCTAAATCTGAACCCCAGTGTTCTTTCATGTAATAAGAAACCATTTTCTGAGGAATTTCTTACAGATCGGACATAAAATACAGTTTCTACAGTGCGTAAATGTTAAATCGGGGTAACATATATGTGGGGGGCTATATTCAAATCTGAACCGATTTTCCTCAAATTTAGTATTGTTTCTAAGTGTATCGTATCAATGGACTTCACTCTGTCAATTTTTGTACAGGTGGGTTAAAAAATGTTGCTAATACAGTGCATATATGTATGTCAAAACGGGGATATATATGTATGGAAGCTATATGTAAATCTCAACCGATTTTAAACTAATTCAATAGGGATCGTCCTTGGGCCAAAAGAAAGATATGTGCAAAGTTTCGTTGAAATCGCACTATAATTACGACCAGATCGCACTATAATTACGAGACAGACACGGCTAAATCGACTCAAAAAGTGACACTATGTCGATCGGTATACTAAACTATGGGCCTATCTTTTGTCTTTTTGAGTGTTACAAACAAATGCACAAAGTCACAATACCCTGTACCACAGTGTGGTGTAGGGTATACAAATTATGAAGAAATGTTACTTATCTTAAATGTCAAAGTTGTCAGAGGCTCGGGGAAAAATCCAGGGACTGACTATCTTCCCTACGAAAATGTTACCATTTCTAATTATGGTAAAGTTACCAGAGACCAACTTTTTCTAAGCAAATGCTGTCAGAGACAAAATTTTTCTAAGGATAAGTTAGGTCTATCTGATAAAACTTTTTCATAAGGAAAAGTGGTCAGATTTGTAAGAGATCACTATTTCCTAAGGAAAAGTTGCCAGAGATTGATTCCCCAGTAGTTTTTATTCTTATAATGGTGATTAATTTAAATCTTGGCCCTGTTATCAGCAGGTCCTCATATTTTAAGAAGAAATTTGATGTACTTAATAATAGGCTGACTTTTGGACATATGAACTGTCAAAGCATTAGGCCATCGAACTATAGCACGAAACTTGATGAGCTAAAGGGTTTAATTTCTGGTAGTCAACTTGATTTAATCGGTATTTCTGAGACCTGGTTAAAGTCATATGTTTCATCCAAATCTATGTCGATTTCTGGGTACACATTTGTCCATAGTGACCGTCCTATTAGTAGAGGTGGTGGCGTGGGTATATACATTTCTCAAAAATTAAAACACAAAGTCGTCTTTAGGTCCATTGGCAGGGAAGAATGTGAGTTGATATTTAATGAGATACTATCTGGAACTTTTAAGACACTATTTGGTGTTGTATATTTGCCAAATGGCAAAATACATGTTTTTGATGAAATTCATACCGACCTGTTCTCTAATTACTCTAATGTTATAGTTGTAGGTGACTTCAATTTTAATCTCTTCGATAGTCACAAGTCCACGGTTGTTAGAACTATTGCCAGTCGATTAGGCTTGTCGATAGTTCATAACTCGTTACCTACTCACTTTGATATTTCCCATGACTCTACTTCCCTAATAGATTATACCATGCTGAGTAATCCTCATCTCTTACAATTTTCTTCTTAAATTCAGTGTCCTTAAATTTCACATCACTCACTGATATTTGGCTCTTTGGAAGTGGATGTAGATCGTCAAGAAGGATTCATTGAATATCGTGATTATGCTGGGATTGATTGGGAAGGTTTTTTTTCTTACCTCTCACAAGTCAACTTTCAACCATTGTATTATACCTCTAACGTAGATTTACAATTAGACTTTCTGAATCATATTATACATAATCTATATTACTTTGTGCCGTTGGTGTGTCGTAGGGTTGTAAATAGGAAAGAACCTTGGTTGAGCTCTAGTAAACTGCAATTTGCTAGGTCTCTTAGGGACTTGGCTTATTCCTATATTCGTAACAGAACGACTGAAAATTGGAGAATCTACTGTTCGAACCGAAACAAAGCAAAGTCTGTACTTAGGATGGAGAGAAGAAATTATAGTAACAGATTATTTGCTAACATGGATAATTCCCAAATATGGGCTACTCTTCGTTCTGCGGGTTGCATTGGTGATGATAAGGATTTGCCTCTAGACTTGGATGCTAATGTGATAAATAACTTTTTTGTAGATGCTGGATTGCCAATTGGTAATATTACCACTGATTTGAGTAGAATTGATGATGATGATAATACAGGCTTTTCGTTTGACTGCGTTTTTGAGCAGGATGTTTTAATGGCATTGAATCTCATTAAGTCTTCGTCTGTTGGATTGGATGGTATTCCAGTTAGGTTTCTAAAGATTATTTTTCCGTACATATCCCGACATTTACTCTTTTTCATAAATAGTATTTTTACAACATCTGCGTTTTCCCTGCGATGTGGAAAGTTGGTAGAGTAGTCCCAGTTCCTAAGTAAAAGGATCTTTTGAAGTTGAAAATTTGCGGCCTATCACGATATTACCCGCATTATCTAAGGTTGTAGAGAATATTATTAATAAGTCCATCGTGGATTTTATCAGCCAGAGACCTTGCTTAATGATTACCAATACGGTTTTAGGAATGGGTTTAGTACTACTACCCATTTACTCAGTTTAACTGATACCATTAGGTGTGCTTTAGATGAAGGATTTGTTGGTGCTCTTGTTGGTCTAGATCTATCGAAAGCTTTTGATAAAGTAAATCACAATAAAATTTTGTCTAAAATTCGTAATAATTTTTCGTTTTCTATGTCGGCGTGTAATTTGATTAGATCATATTTGAGTAGTCGTTCCCAATGTGTATCTGTAAATGGAGTGTTATCTGATCTTCGAAATCTTGTAAGTGGGGTCCCCCAAGGCTTAATTCTTGGTCCATTGTTCTTCATTATGTACATTAATGACATTGTCAATTGTATTAGTGTTGATGAGTGTAAATTCTTTCTGTATGTATATATTTATTAAATGTAGTGCACACTCTGAATTGGAAATTAGGGGTAATATTATATTGTATGAAATTAATATGTGGCTTCTTGGAAATAATCTTGTTGTTAACACAGCTAAAACTCAAGCTCTGTTTTTTGGTACATCCGACCAAAGACTTACAATTCGCATGAATGGTGAGTTGGTTGTATTTGTTGAGGAGTTGAAATGTCTTGGTGTTGTTATAGATAGTAAGGTTGATTTTGCTGGACATATTGATACAGTTTTTAAAAAAGTGTTGATCTGTTTACGTCAGTTGTACAGTGTTAACATGTATCTACCTCTTCATGTTAAAAAACGCTTAGCGTATTCTTTGTTGATGTCACATGTCCTGTATGGTATTGAGGTATATTCTGCTGCAAATCTGCGTAATTTTGGAAAATTATCAAGAGTTTTTAGTATGATTCTACGATTCGTATATGGTCTCCGGAAGTATGATCATGTATCGAGTTATTCTTTACAATTTTTAGGAGCTCCTTTTGATGTTTTTGTTAATGCAAGAGTTTTATATTTGTTTTATAAACTGATTACGTCTGGCAACCCACCACTTTTGCGTAGTACATTTACTTTTTCCAGATCTACCAGAAATATTCAGGTTATATTGCCCCAAATATCGTCATCTATGCGTGAGCGTTCATTTGTTGTTCGTGTGGCTAGGATGTGGAATCGTCTTCCGTTAGATTTGCGTACCTTTTCCATTAGTCCACAGCTTTTTAAATCAAAATGTACTGAATTTCTTATTGCTGACCATTAGTTTATGTTTGTATATCTGCATCTTTGTATTGAAATCTAATGTTGTGTTGCTATGATTGCTCGGTGAATTTCCGAGTGAGACTTAGCACATTTTTAAAGATTTTGCCTCTTTATACCCTCACTTTAGTGTGACGAGGGTATATATCATTTGCTACGGAAAAAAGTGTAACACGTCGAAGGAGTGACCTAAGACCCCAAGTATGTTCGGAGGAAATCCGTTTTAGGTCATTTTAAGTCGAATGAGCAATGTCCGTCCGTCTGTCTGTCTGTCTGTCTGTCTGTCTGTCTGTCTGTCTGTCTGTCTGTCTGCCTGTCTGTCTGTGTGTCTGCTGGCTGGTGCGCACGATAACTCTCGAAAGGAGTAACCGATTGACCTCAAATTTGGTATGTGGTAATATTTTTTTCTATCTCCGGCTAAGTTCGAAGATGGGCCATATTGGTCCACTCCTTCTAGTACCTCCCCCACAAAGGGTTAAAATGTTGTGAAATATTGATTCTTTAATAACTGCTATACTACTTATTCGAATCTTTTGAAATTCCACACATAGTATTAGCTTATTAGTCGTTATCAACTCGAGAAAAATGGGCGAAGTCGCCACGTCCCTTTTGGTACCTCCCACACAAATGCACCATTTTGCACCAAAAGTTAACAGCTTATAACATTAATAACAGTGTATAAAAATACTTGAAATTTTGTACAGTATTATGCTTTTATATTGCCTACAGTCCAGGGAAAACTGGGTGTTGTTGTCACGCCCCTTTTGGTACCTCCCACACAAAGGTACCTTTTTGCTCCAAAAGTTAACAGCTTATAACATTAAAACCAGTGTATAAAAATACTTGAAATTTTGTACAGTGTAATGTTTTTATAGTGTCTATAGCCCTGTGAAAAATGGGCGTTATTGCCACGCCCCTCTTTGTACCTCCCACACAAAATGCCCAAATCATACCACAATTTAATGTCTCATAACGTTTATACCAGTGCACATAAATGCTTATAAGTCGGCACAGTGCAATGAATTTGAAGTATCTAATGTTCAGCAAAAAAAAGGTGTATTTGATAAACCCATTCTGGTACCTCCCACACAAATTGACAGAATAATTCGAGTAATATTCAATATTACATTACTCACAAAGTGAGGGTATACCTTAGTCGGTTTACCCGACTGAAACTTTCTTACTTGTTTTATCCTTTGGTTTCATTATTTGAAATAATGCTAATGAAATGTAGAGGATGCATATATGGGTTGTTTTGTAATTGTCTATCATAATTATATAATTTATTTTTCTGTAGTCTTCGCGATATATGATTTATTACTAAGTGCGATTATTATTCTGAAATAAGTAGTCAATTCTAAGCTACCTGCTGATAGGGTTTGTGATTATATTTTAATTTATACTCGTTTATTTGGCTGGGGAACCATATGAATTTTAATAAATTTTATAGTTTTATATTTTATTTATAATATTTTTTAAATTAAATTGGTATTATTCTACAGAAATGCTTGTACACAATATGTAATATAACTCAATTGGCTTCATAGGCTTTTCATATTACGTTAATTAATAAATGAAATGAAATGATATTTCATAAGGGAAAATTTGTCAGAAAATTTATTGGCCGAGACCACCATTTCCTAAGAAAAAGTCAGAGAACACCCTTTCCTAAGGAGAAAATGTTGTCAGAGACCTCATTTTCCTAAGGAAAAGTTGTCAGAGACCACCTTTTTCTAAGGAAAAGTTGTCAGAGACCACCTTTTACTAAGGAAAAGTTGTCAGAGACAATCTTTTTCTAAGGAAAAGTTGTCAGAGACCACCTTTTTCTAAGGAAAAGTTTTCAGAGACCACCTTTTCCTAAGGAAAAGTTGTCATAGACCACCATTTTCTAAGGAAAAGAGAACACATTTTCTAGAGGAAAGGTTATAAGAGACCACATTTCCACAAAAAAAATTCAGGCACCACCTTTTCCTAAAGAATTGTTGGTAGCAACCATTTTTCTTAAGGAAAAATGATCAGAGAGAGCCTTTCTACGGAAATGTTATTTTATAATTTTTTTAAAAAAGTTGTTCGAGAAATTTCATAAGGAAAAGTTATCAGATATAGACATTTCAGTAGGAGATGTTGTCAGAAATAGACATAAGGGAAATTTGTCAGAGACAACCTTTGCCTAAGGAAAAAAGAACACATTTTCTAGAGGAAAGGTTATAAGAGACCACATTTCTACAAAAAAAATTAACATACCACCTTTTCCTAAAGAAATGTCGGCAGCAACAACTTTTTCTTAAAAAAAATGATCAGAGACAGCCTTTCTACGGAAACGTTATTTTATAAATTTTTTAAACAAGGTGTCCGAGAAATTTCATAGGAAAAGTTATCAGATATAGACATTTCAGTAGGAGATGTTGTCAGAAATAGACATTTCATAAGGGAAATTTGTCAGAGAACACATTTTCTTAAGAAAAGGTTATCAGAGAACACATTTTCTTAAAGAAGGGTTATCAGAAACAATCTTTTCCCAAGGAAAAGTTGTCAGAAACCACCTTTTCTTAAGGAAAAACTGTTATAGACAACCTTTTCCTAAGGAAAAGATGTAAGCGACCACCTCTTTCCCTCACTTTGTGTGTAAAGTTATGTATATGGAATATTACACGAATTAATGTGTGGGAGGTACCAGAAGGGGTTTATCAAATACACTTATTTTTCGCTGAACAGTAGATACTTTAAATACATTTCACTGTGCCGAATTATATGCATTTATGTGCACTAAATATTTACGTTATGAGCTATTAAATTTTGTTATAAAATTGACATTTTTTGTGGTAGGTACAAAAAGGGGCGTGATGTTACACCCATTTTTCACAGGATTTTTCACTGTGCAACATTTTGTAGTAGATTCGTGTATTGGTACTCACGCTATAAGCTTTTAACTTTTTGTACAAAATGGTACCTTTGTGTGGGAGGTACCAAAAGGGGCATGGCAATAAGGCTCATTTTTCACTGGACTGTAGGCGCTATAAAAGCATTATCCTGTGCAAAATTTCAAGTATTTTTATGCAACTTTATTGTTATAAGCTGTTAAGTTTTTGTACAAAATGGTCCCTTTGTATGGGAGGTACCAAAAGAGGCGGGGCCACTTCACCAATTTTTCTCAAGTTGATAGCGACAGATAAACTATTAATATGTGTAGAATTTCAGAGGATTCGGATAAGTAGTATAGAGGTTATTAGGAGACGGCCGGACGGACATTGCTCAAATGACTTAAAATGGCTCGAAAAGGATTTCCGCCGAACTTACTTGGAGTCTAAGGTCACTCCTTCGATGCGTTACACTTTTTGTCCGTAGCAAATTATATATACCCTCGTCACAGTAAAATGAGGGTATTAAAAGCGGGTAGGTTTCGTACTTGGTCTGTGTGCCAATTTTCCTATGAATTTGTTGAAAATTGTGATTTCCCTATTTATATTCGAAGTTATTGAATAAAGACATTACGAAAACCCAACAAACGCTTTCGTTTACTAATATTTACTTAAAGAAATACATAATTATTTTTATTTTTTTAAATAATTTTTATTATTATATATTTTTCTATAAGTCTTTCTTTTAACAATTGCGATTATTTAAAATATAATATTTTTTTTTTAAATTATTTATCATGTTAGTATTAGATGAAAATTACTTATCTACTTAGTTTATTGTGAAGTACTGAAAAGCTGAGGCCAAATCACGGCACGAGTACTATAAGATCGCAATGTATTATTTAATATCATTAAAATATCTGTGAAATTCAATTAGATTATTTAAATTAATTCTTATGCCGATCATCTGAATAGATTTTAATTAATTCCAATGTTCACTTTTTCTTATTAAAAAATATTCAAATTGTTTTTCGATCGAAATATTCTCGATATCAAATGAAATCTTTTTTATTAATTTCAAAAATTTATTTCTTATTATTTCAAAAATTAAAAAGGCCTATCGATTGAAATATTCTCCATAACGAATGCCATGATTTGTCCCCTCCCCCCCCAGTACGAGTACATATTTGAGGAAAAATTTAGTTAGATATTTACCCCTGAATTGAAAATATGTAGTGTGTGGTAAGTGTTTATTTGATATTTTTTATTTTGAATAATTATATTGTTTGTTATGGTTGAGATCGATTGCTGAGTATTATGAGATTTTTATAGGCATATTTTTGGTAATTTAGTATTGCTTTTCTTAAATTCTATATTATATGCTTTCAATATATTAAACAAATAATACTGAAATTCTGTATAAATATTACGCTATATAAATATAACATAACAGGAGCGCCCCAGTAGACGAGTTGGTAGCGTACTCGCCTATGAGTTTGGGGGTCGTGGGTTCGATTCCCACCAGAGGCTCTGGTCTGTCGCTGCAAAATTCAGCCATATGGTCTTTGTAACCCGGCCTTTCCCTGGACCTTAAAATTAGAATATAAATTGACTTTGTATTGTAATTCATATAAATAAATAAATATAACAAAGTCCGTAAAATAGAAATCAGCTGAAAAATGGTTTCTCGATTTCAAACAAGACTAATTTTCTTATTTATTAAAATTTTAGGAAGTTTTAAAATGCATGTTTACATTTAAAAATTGTCTAATAAACCTTCCTTAGTCAATTTTAATAAAAACAGTTCTTGTATTGCAATATGCCCTTTGAAAAATGTATAATTAATTCAGAGGAAAAATGTCAGTAAAATATAAATCAACTGAAAACCCATTTCCCGATTTGAGTCAAGACTAATTTTCTTATTTATTAAAATTTATGAAAGTTTTTAAATTCATGTTTACATTGAAAAATTGTCCCATAAACTCAATTTTAATAAAAAAAAGTTCTTATATTGCAATATCCCGTTGGGAAAAATGTATAATTACAGAGAAAAAATGTCAGTGAAATATAAATCAACTGAAAAATCGTTTCCCGATTTCAATCAAGACTAATTTTCTTATATATTAATATTTATGCAAGTTTTAAAATGCATGTTTACGTTGAAAAATTGTCCAATAATAAAATTATTTTTGGTGTTTGTGTTAAGTTTTGAGCTTTGGTTTGTTCTGACACATAAAGTAAAATGTTATGGCCAACATTTTTGTAGAACATTTCATCCCCGCCCTCCCCCTTTTAAGGGGTGTTTTTTATGATTTGTTAAAATGGGACCAAAAACTGCAGTTATGTGGGGGAGCTAGAGGGTTAATATGTTCCACAAAAATATTGGCCTCAATATTTTCTATAAAGTTGCTGAACATACCCTATACTAAAAAAAATATTTTTGTTACATAATAGTGAAATACTAACATTTTTGGGGTACAATGTGGTTTTTTGAGCTATTTAAGTTGCCTAGACACGTTCAGATTGTATTAATATGTTCACAAAACTTGTTCAAATTTACTTTGGCTACAATTTTGCAAAACATTTTTAGTGAAAAATTACGAGTCCCTGAAAGTTATACTGAAAAAAGAGAAAAAAATATGTTTTTCCTTCACTTTTTCAAAAAAAAGTACAAAGTACAAAAGTACAAGTAAAGTAAAAAGTTTTTTCGCAAAAAATTTTAAGAAACTTTGTTCAGCATATTCTAAGCTACATTATTGCTAAATATAGTTAAGCGGTATCACCAAGTCTGAATTAGTTGTTGGACAAAAGCTGATGACACCTTTTTGGAGGGGCCCACTGATTTTCAAAAACTTTGAAGGCCCATAAAAAAAATCGTCACCAATTTCGCCAAACCAAGTATAGGGTTATACTACCCTTTGATAGTAGAATCGAACCTATACTGTCAAGTCCGTGTAGTTTTCTCACTGTTGCAAAGGTGTAATTGTAATTGAATTATGTTTTTGCCTTAGGTTTGAGTAAAATATATTTAAGCATTTTATAAAGCACTTGCACAGTACACTGAAATTAAATATTAAATTGCTTTTATATTTTTTAAATATCTATGATGATATGCTATAAGCATCTTAATACGAGCTGAGAATAGGTGGAGTACAAGTATATGACTTTCACTTTTGATTTTGTGCATTATTAAAAATAAAATTTGAAAATAACAAAAAAAGAAACAAATCATAAATGGATAAACCAGTTCTAAACTGAATTGAGGTCAATGACTTTATAACGGGTTTTCCAATAGGGATGATATGATTTTGAAGTGACGTTTCGGCCATTTGTAATATGTCATGATCTGTCATTTGTTTTTCATTGTATTCAGTAGTGTTTACAATTTCATCATGGAGAGATATACGCAAGAACGACGTTTACAAATTATTCAGTTTTATTATCAACAAATCGTTCTCCAATTGCAAATGTTCGTGCGCCAAGTCCTTTTTTTTGTGAAATCCAAAATAAAACACTTTCCAGTCGACCTACGACATTGACACCCATGAGCAATATTTTAGCTCTCGTTAAGAGATATCTTTTTGCCATTGACGAATTCCCGATCCGACGTACCGTTAAGGAGCTTGAGCAAAAATAAACTTTCCGTTCACATTTGAAAATGATGCTAATTCCATTTTTTTTTTAAATCCAAAAAAAAAACACTTTCCAGTCGGCCTACGACATTGACACCCATGAGCAATGATTTTAGCTCTCGTTAAGAGATATCTTTTTGCCTTTGACCGATTCCCGATCCAACGTATCGTTAAGGAGCTAGAGCACAAATAAACTTTCCGTTCATAATTGAAAATGATGCCAAGTCCTTTTTTTTAAATAAAAAAAAAAAAACACTTTCCAGTCGACCTACGACCTTGAGTATATACTTTAGCTCTCCTTAATAGCTATATTTTTGCCATCAACCGATTGTGGCTACGTGCCACACAGCAAATGAAACAATTGAATTGTTGCGAGAAAAGATTGGAGATTCGATTATTTCAAGAAATTGTGATATTGATTGGCCTCCAAGAAGTTGTGATTTAACACCATTAGACTATTTCTTGTGGGGTTATTTGAAGTCATTGGTCTTTCGAAATAAACCAGACTCTCTTCAAGCTTTACATGTGAATATTGAACCTGCCATTTATGACATAAGACTTGATTTAGTGGAAAAGTGCTCGAAAATTGGGTTCATCGAATTCGTTCCTGCTGCAGAAGAAGTCGTGGAGGCCATTTGAATGACGTTTTATTTAGAACTAAATTGTATCGATTGTACTTCACATTAAATAAAAAACTTTTGAATTTCCTTAACAATAAGTGTGTTCTTTTTTTTCAAAGAAAACATATCACTCTTATTGGAAAACCCATTATAAATATTAAATAAATAAAAAAATCTTAAATAGTAAATGGTATAAATAAATAATTAGTGTACATAGGTAAGTAAATAAAATAATTTCTGAACTAAAATTAAATTATTGCTTTGTATATTTTATATGTTGGAATGTAGGTTTGGGATCGGATCTGTTATTTAAAATTGCACATTGAAAAAATGACTGAGGTTTATATTAGTATACAACTAGTTTTTAATTATATACATATTTGGTCTACTTAATATATAACTATTTAATAGATAACTAAAAAAATAATTTACAAAAAATGTATTTATAGTTTATAATAAATTTGCTTTGGTGTTGTGTAAAGGGACCATAGATAACTTTGGCTTAGCCTTGAGATCGATAGATTTATTTTAAATTTAATTATTTTTCATGAACGACAAATTGTATTGTAGAAATTTCGGATGAAAAATTTAAAAAAAAATGCACGTAAACAAGGTATAGTTATTACAAAAGTTTATATAGGGTGATCTAAGTAGAGATACTTTTTTCAATAGCCTTTTTTTGACAAATCACGTGTGTCGTCGTGTCATACTGTCATGTTATTTTTGTTAAGTATTGTTTGCATTTCATCATGGAAAGACTTACGCCTGAACAACGTTTATAAATTATTCAGTTTTATTATCAAAATAATCGTTCGGCAATTGCGCTAAGTCCATTTTTTTTAAATCCAAAAAAAAAAAACACTTTCAAGTCGACCCACGACCTTGACACCCTTAAGCAATATCTTTGCTCTCGTTAAGACCTATATTTTTGCCATTGGCCGATTCCCGATACGACGTACCGGAGTCATCGGTCCATATTTCTTCAAAAGTGATGCCGGTGAGAACGTAACCGTCAATGGCGACCGTTATCGTGCCATGATAACCGACTATTTGATGCCTGAAATTGAAGCTCGTGATCTCGGCGACATTTGGTTTCAACAAGACGGCGCCACTTCCCATACATCGCATCAATCAATGGATTTATTGAGAGAACACTTCGGTGAGCAGATAATTTCACGTTTTGGGCCAATCGATTGGCCACCAAGATCGTGTGAAATCACACCGTTAGACTTTTTCCTGTGGGGATATGTAAAGTCTAATGTTTATGCTTCGATTCAGGCCTTGGAGCAAAACATCACTCGTGCCATTCGCCAGTTACCAGTCGAAATGCTCGAACGAGTCATCGAAAATTGGACTCAATGGATGGACCATCTGAGACGTAGCCGCGGCCAACATTTGATAGACATAATCTTCAAAAAATAAATGCCAAAGAATGTTCTTTCAAATGATAACAAACATTCCCCATTCAATTTGAATTTTCTGTGTTTTTTTTAAAAAAAAAGTAGGGAACCTTGAAATGGATTACGCTATACATGGAAGCTATATCAAAATCTGAACGGATTTTCTTCAAATTGAGCAATGTTGGTCCATGGATCTAGAAACTATACCATTCTCGATTTCAAAACGATTGGATGTAAAATACAGCTTCTATAGGACTAAAGGGCCATATCGGACAAACGACATATATATATGTGGGAGCTATATCTAAATCTTAACCGATTTCAACCAAATTCAATAGGGTTCTTTCCAGCTGCGAAAGACTCCAAACTCCAAACTGCAGAACGATCGGAGTGAAATTGCGAGCTGTAGTCGGCGAACAACTTAAGATGAACAGACGGACGGAAAGATATGGTTAAATCGACTCAGCTAGTGATTCTGAGTTTATCGGTATACTTTACGGTGGGTCTAGCTATAGTATTTTCAGGTCTAGCAAATATCTGCCATGAAACAAACTTATAATACCCTGTACCACAGTGTGGTGTAGGGTATAAAAAGAGAATCGCAATATCAAGTCAAATTTAGTAAATTTCAAATGTAACATATAAATTTCGTAAGAAATTTTAACAATTTCATATGTAAAATCTCAATTTCAAATGGAATTTATGGAATCCAATATGAAAAATCTCAAGTTCAAATGGGAATTAGCCAATTTCAAAGAGATAATCACAAAATCAAATCAGATTTACTAAATTTCAAATTTGAAAATAGCAATTTCAAATAAAATGTTTACCTATTTCAAGTTGAAAATCTAAATTTTAACTGAAATTTTCTCCAAATCCCATAATGGTGTAGTATATCAATTCCAAAAATGAGTAATGGATTTTTTTCGCCTAAAGTTTAAAAAAATCTACTTATCGGCTTTTGTGCTTCCCTTGATTTACCTACAATTGTAAGGAACATTTAAAATAAACCGCCTCCCGCATTCGATGCAGATTTTTCCTATAATGTACTAGCATCTATACCAACTTCCAGCAACATTTTATCTATACGTTGACTGGCTTTTTGTAAATGTTCTAGTAATTGCATATTTTTGGCTATATTATCATACTGCACCACAGCCAATGGCACCAAACGTGCCGGACACTCTCTCAAATGATTTTGTAAATCATTATCAAACATCAAATCACATTCCAGGCACTGTGAAGGCTGCACTTTGTTTGCATTCATATCGTTGTCTCCAGTTGACGTTGGCATTGTTGGTGGTGGTATTTGTATTCGATGTACAAATTGCAAATGTTGCAACATTTTCGGTTTACTCGATTTGGTCTTTTTGCACAGGGTACACTTGAGATAGCCCTGATGGGGCATATGTTGAAAGTAGTGACGCTGTAGATCGACATGCTTTGAGGTGCGTTGCACCTGATAGCAGGTCAAACATAGATAGGCAGTTTTTTGGTTATTCAGAGGACGAAATTTTGCCCTCACCGCAGTGGTTATGTTATGCTTTTCAAAGACATGCGACCGCCAGGCAGGTTGTTTATCAAATTCTAGCAAACATTCGGGACACAGATAGTTAATGTATTTTTGCATTTCTCTTTTTTGTAAATCGATATTTTTATCATTCGTCATTTTGTTGTATTTGGTTGCAGCATCCAATTTTAATGTTTGCAATGATTCCTCTTCATTTTGTTGAGATTCAGGAATTTCTTCAAACATTTCTTTGCAGATCTCCTCCAGTTCAGTGTCATTTAATTCTACACATTTTGTTTGTATGGCCGAATGATCTTCGGTTTTTTGTCCTCCCATTTCGACCACAAAAACATTTTCATATGTATTAACGGTGGGTGGATCTAAAGTTGTCAGGGATGGGTTATTGGCAGTGTCGCCTTTTACCTCCTCCTCTTCCAAATCAATGCAACTGTCATGCAAAGCTTTTTGTAAAATATCATTAACTTGTGGTTGGGAATAGTTTTTTTGTACATGTCGTTTTTGTATCTGTGGTTTTGAAATGTCCTCCAGGGGTTGAATATCCATCGCTTCGCATACATCTTCACCGCCACCATTAGTATTTGCTAAAGTATCTGCTCGGGCATTTTTTCTTCCCTCTAATGCGGCACGATTTTTCAGCACTTCTTCCAAAACCTTATCATCTTTAGTGTACAATTCTATTTGCTTTAATGTGGCCTCTTTGGCAGGGCCACCCCATTCGTCGGGGGCACAAATGTATTTTTTATTTTTCGTATAATCCGCTCGATGATATTTAATGAAATGCAAAAACAAATCTGTTTTAAAGGATTTCTGGGTGATACAAAAAGCACACTGGAAGTAAGAGGCATAGGGCAGATGGCTGAAGTGATGCCGCCGCAATTGATCCCATTTGGGGCCTCCTTTTAAAGTGTCCGAACACTGATCACAGTAGTAGTCTCGGGTGCAAATTATCCTGTGCATACACAAGTTCCCGGAAGTGTTGGGGTGGGCTTTGTCAATGTGTTCCAGCCATTCGTGACAACGTTGAAAGAGCTTTCCACATTGAGGACAAATGAAACGCATATAGAACTCTCGATTAAATCTAGGATGTCGTAGAGCAATGGCCTGTTTCATTTTCTCCATTTTGTACTCGTTGTCCAGCTTATTCATCAATTGACTGTGACAGCGAAACAAATGCACCGACAAGGCTCTCTTCTTTACATAGGTCCCAGCACAATATCTACACTTGAATGGTCCACCATAGGCCAGGTGAGAGAAACGATGATACTGCAGCAGCACCGGTGAATGATGGCCATGGGCCAGACGCTTCAAGCAGATCTGGCACTCGTGATATTTCCTATCGACTTCCTTAAAATCGAAATCTTTGGCCTTTTTCTTTGCATACTCATGGACAATGTTGAGATGTTGACGCCACTCATTTTGGGTATCTGTCGTTTGTCCACATTCGGGACACACGAAAATCATGTGTCGCTCCATGGCAATGTTGTTGTCGGGGGAAGTCTTGCGTTTTAAAGCTGTATCAGCCATTTTGGATTGAAATTTAGCCTTTAAACACTTTTTTTATAAATTATTTTTTTTTGTTCGGTTTCTTTTTGTAGTAATATTTTTTCACTATTTCTTCACTTGTTTACAAACAAAAACTGACTAACGTATACTGTGATGTCCAGGTTGTTCCGTTTGTCTTTTTGGTGTTGGTAAGGACAACCAACCAGCGACAGCTGTTAATAGAGAACAACCCTTAGCGAGCGTTAATTCCGGAAGCTGTCGTACGATATGAGTATAGGGTTTCCATCACACGAAAACACCCCCAGACATGGTGAGCACAGGGGTGGGAAAAATAAATAAAGTCAATGGGATTTAAAAAGTTGCCACAAATAAACCAAAATATTATAATTTAACCCTAGACAGGAATCTCTCTGGATGGTGTTGGTGGTGGAGTTATAGCACATCCCTCCCTACAGAGGATCAGACAGACTTATAAGTAACCACTTTACACAATTCACTTTACATTTTAAAATTATAAATTAGTTTAGTATGCTTAGGTTTTGTGTTACGAATTTTAAGTTTGTTTGGAAAAATGAATATGAAAATATTTTAATCTTTTGAATTATCGGAACTAGCCAAGTAAACAACTGGGTATACTTTACTGGGTTTCAAAAAATCTCATCTCTTCTCTATAGATTTATTTAAGATAATTTTTTTAATTTCTTTAATTTAAAAGTGAAATGAAATTAAATTTGGTTTGGAAGCAGTTCTATTGACGTACTCGAAAGTTTTCGAAAATGTTAAAAAATAAATGTACCGGAATTTTGTTCGGTTACTCCAAAAAGCCACTAACAAGAGAGTCTCAGGGAGGAAATTTTTGACAGGTCGAAGCAGGAGCGTTTGATGATTTTTATTAATGTTTGTCAATACGAATTTAGAAGTTTGATCTGCGATTATTTTTATAACGAACAAAAACTGCCATTAACATTGGATAGCATTTTTCACTGGACTGTAGGTCCTATAGAAGCATTACACTGAACAAAGTTTCAAGTATAGGTGTGCACTGGTATTAAAGTTGTAAGCAGATAACTTTTGGGGCAAAATTACTCATTTGTGTGGGAGGAACCAAAAGGGGCGTGTCAATAACGCCCACTTTTCACTGGACTCTATGTACTGTAAAAGCATTGCACTGTACAAAATTTTAAATATTTATATTTGTTTTTCATAGTATTCAGTAGTGTTTACAATTTCATCATGGAGAGATATGCGCAAGAAGAACGTTTACAAATTATTCAGTTTTACTATCAAAATAATCGTTGTCCAATTGCAACTTTTCCTGCGCTAAATCAATTTTTTTAAAATCCAAAAAAAAACACTTTCCAGTCGATCTACGACCTTGACACCCACGAGCAACGTTTTAGCTCTCGTTAAGAGCTATCTTTTTGCCATTGGCCGATTCCCGATCCGACGTGCCGTTAAGGAGCTTGAGCAAAAATAAACTTTCCGTTCCCTTTTGAAAATGATGCTGTCCATTTTTTTTAAAAATCAAAATAAAAACACTTTCCAGTCGACCAACGACCTTGACAACCATGCGCTATATTTTAGCTCTTGTTAAGAGCTATCTTTCGGCCATTGACCGATTGTGGCTACGTGCCACACAGCAAATGAAACAATTGAATTGTTGCGAGAAAAGTTTGAAGATTCGATTATTTCAAGAAATTGTGATATTGAATGGCCTCCAAGAAGTTGTGATTTAACACCATTACACTATTTCTTGTGGGGTTATTTGAAGTCATTGGTCTTTCGAAATAAACCAGACTCTCTTCAAGCTTTACAAGTCAATACTGAACGTGCCATTCATGACATACGACTTGATTTAGTGGAAAAAGTGCTCGAAAATTGAGTTCATTTGAATGGCGTTTTATTTAGAACTTAATTGTATCGATTGTACTACACATTAAATTAAAAACTTTTGAATTTCCTTAAAAAAACTATTGAAAGCCCCGTTATAAGCAGTTAAATATTTGTACAAAAATTGTCCCTATTATTGCGATAAACTATTACTATGTGAAGAGTTACAGATGATTCGGATAAGTAGTATAGAAGTTATTAGAGAATTAATATTTCACAAAATGTTAACCCTTTGTGAGGGAGGTACTAGAAGGAGTGGACCAATATGATCCATCTTCGAACTTAGCCGCAGATAGAAAAAATATTACCACATACCAAATTTGAAGTCAATCGGTTACTCCTTTCGAGAGTTATCGTGCGCACCAGCCAGCAGAAAGAAGGACGGACATTGCTCAATCGGCATAAAATGGCGGAAAACGGATATACGCCGAACATACTTAGTGATTAAGGTCACTTCTTCGATGTGTTACACTTTTGGCTCGTAGCAAAGGATATATACCCTCGTATCACTAAATTGGGGGTATAAAAAGACGGATAATATTTATCAAAGATTTTGCCTTTATTGAAATGCCTCAACATTCCGGTTATTGATGGAACACTACTTCATCATAACCGCCAAAAAAAACTTAACCGACAAAATTATCGATTTTCGTTTTTTGATGAAAATCAATTAAGAAGCATAATTCCCATCACCGGTAAAAATTTCGCAGCTGACAAATGTACCGTTACGAAGAAAAAGAAAACAAAAATAACTCAAACGACATTTACTTTTTGTTTACAAATTTCTTGACCGCGTAGTGTCGCTTAAGTTAAATGTTCATTCTGAAGTTTATTTGAACGACATTAAAAAAGTTAGCATTTTTGCGTTGATTGTTTTCTAATATTTATTAAAATGGCATCTGGTGGAAGAAAGGTAACTATGTTTTTGTTGATTATGCAAAATTTTATCGAGTTTGGCCAGATTTTTAATACACATGTGATGTCTCCAATAAGAAACAAATGCAAATCATTGTTGGCTGCTTTTTTCTAAATATGATTTTTATAACTAACGCCCCAATGTGGTCCAGTGTATTATAAGTTTGTGCACTTGTTGGTAACACCCAAAAGGAGAAGAGATCCATAGTTTATTATACCGATCGATTTGGAATCACTTCCTGATTCGAATTAACCATTTCCGTCTATCCGCCTATAATGTATCGTTGTAATCAAAGTTCTGGTCTTATTTGTGGTCCGATCGTGATGAAATTTAGCAGAATGCTCATTATAGGCCCCATATATTTTTACCTCCGATTTGGCATCTAAGCGCTATATAAATCAAATTTTACATCGGATCATTACCAAATTTGGCATAAAGGAGTTCATTGAAAAATTTACTTTTTGTTGCTTAAGTTTTTTTTTGGCTGTTAGGGCACATTTTTAATACAGTGTCCCACGAAAAAGTTGCGTTTTTAAATTGTTATAAAAAAAGGCGGCTAAATATTTTTCAATGATTTTGCCTTTATTGAAATGCCTCAACATTCCGGTTAATGGTGGAGCACCACTTCATTCATATGGCTGGCTCGGCTGGCCTTGCAGTAGCCCATTCTGTGTCGACCCAATTTTTCAAATCATTTTCGATTATGTGGCCCTCTATGGCTGCAATTTCGTATTTCAAGCCATCAGTCGTCTCTGGATGGTTGGCGAAGCAGTTATCCTTAATGGCTACCCACAAAATGTAGTCAAAAGGAGTCAAATCGCAGTTACGAGGCGGCCGTAGTTAAAAAAGCAACCGTTAGTTAGGCCATCCGTTATTAATGATCGTCATGAAGTTATGCATATTTGGATCTTCTCTCTTGTCTCGAGCTATCAGATGTTGTTGAAGTGGTAGTGCGACCGGATGTGTAATTTTTTGCTGCAGAAACTCGAATTTGTGATGAAAACTTGAAATGCTGATTTATAATCGAACTCAGCACTTTTGGATTACAAGTCTAGCACACTAACCACTGAGATACGAAGGCCACGACCCCGTGTGTATCTTTTCTGCCTCCAAATTTGCTCTGAATAAATGGCAATCCTCTGCAACCATTCTCCGTCGGCTTCATCCCATCATCTTACATTCACTTAGCTTTCATTATATACATAGATACCAAAACCAATAAATTTAAGAAGACATTCCTTCACGTACCGAGTATGTGTCAGTTACGAACGAATAGGAATTTGATTCCAACAAGTGAGGTTTTTCGCGGATTTTCAGAACGTTTTAACCGAATTTTTTGCAATTGTCACAATTAAAAAATTCATATTAAACGATAAGTGCAAAAAAGTTTGTTATGTTCGCGGAAAACTATTTTTTCACGTGTGACAATTCATTCCTATTCGTTCGTACCTGACAGATTTTGACATTTCGTCCCGAAGAAATGTGTTCTTATATCTTATTGTTTTTTATCGATACCTCCATTCTAAACAATGCTAAGTGCAAAAACGTAGTTTTTCAATTTTTTTAATTTGTGTGGAATTCTTTTATAATGTAAATCGAATGACCTATACTGTTTTGTGAATAACTTTTGATAGGGTTGACGGATAAACACCAAATTTTGACTGAATATAATTTAGAATATTTAAAAATTAAAAATCTCTCTAAGAACATGCTAAGTCGACACTGAACGGATAGTTCCTTGATAGGCCTCGAGGGCGATGTCGCGTGAGTAGTACTTGACCACTATAGCAGTATACATATTTGATTTCCCCCCGCAGTGGTTTTAGAAAATGTTTAAGACAACTTCGGTCTAGTTTTCGAAAAAATCTCTGCAGATGTTTTCATTAAAATCGTTTGACGAATGCTTTTGTTGAACATTTCAATACCGTATTTCTAAACTCTAAGGGGATCTTTTCAACCTTTTTTCAAAGAAAACTAGAAAAAGTCATAGATAATTATCAGTAAGAGATTTCAAATATTCAACAAAGATTTTCCACACCTCGATTCTCGAGGTTAACTTGGTTCCTTTATGAATAATGTAATGAAGAAATGTCAACAAGTCGAACTTTAATGCGATCAAGTTCGGCTTAGGACAAGCCTGACCTTTGAGTGATTTTTTCTTCTCAGTGAGGGACTATTATTTGTTTCATTGAGGGCTATATTTTGTTTCACCCATCCAAACCAGTTTTTTTCTATTATCCCCTCACCTTATAGGGTGGAGAGTATATATCATTTGCTACGGGCCAAAAGTGGAACACGTCGAAGGAGTGACTTAAGACCCACTTTATACACTCAACAATTGGCAAATAACAATTTATTTTTCCTAAAAGCAAACGATAAAAAAGCATCATTTAATTAACCAAAAATATTTATTAAATTTTTTCTTCATGTGTACATGTGTAAATATGAATTATGTATGAAGATGTAAAAAAGTTAACAAATCTTAAATTCTACTTATTTGAGTGGAATTTCCACGCCGACCTCCTTCAACATTTGATCAATACGTTCGCTGGCCTTATACAAGTGCTCCAATAATTTCTTATTTTTGGAAATGTCACATTTCGCCACGGATAAGGGGCCCAAGCGCTTGGGACATGTGCGACAATGGCTCTTAAATCTTGCCAGAACGGCGTATGTTTTATCACATTCCAAACAATGATAACGTTTCGAACTCATCCTGGACGGATTGGGCATTATGGTCTCCTTTTTAATGTGCATCAAATGAACGTACTCCAGGTGCTGTATCATTTTGGGTTTGCTGGATTTGGTTTTACTGCAAATGATGCACTTGAGATACGACTGAAAAGGCATATGTTGAAAATGATGACGTCGTAGATCGGCATGTTTTGAGGTGCGTTGCACCTGATGACACACCAAACACAGGTGTATAGTTTTGAGGCCATTCAAAGGGCGGAATTTCGATTCTACGGCATTGATTAGATTGTGTTGTTCGTAGACGTGCGACCGCCAAGTGTGCTGATCATCAAATTCATTGCCACATTCGGGACACAGATAATGAATGTATTTTTGCATATCTTTGTGTAAACTATCAGTGGTCCCAAATGGAGGTGAGTAATCGATGACTTCTTCAAACATTTCTTCACAAATAGATTCCAATTCATTTTCGGTTATATCGGAAAACTTTACACAGCCACGCTTTGTTGTAGATGGATTTTCCATTTCGACCACAAACACACTTTCGTATCCATCAAGACTCTGGTCGAGTGCCTGTTCGTGATTGAATTTTGCCCCCGGCATATCCATCGCTTTAGATGGTTCCTCATCCAAATTTATGTCGTGTAGGGCTCTTTGCAAAATATCAGATTTTGGCTTCTTGCAGGCAAGTTCCATTAGACGTCGTATTTCCTTTAGGATGGCTTCATCCGCTTCACCACCCCACTCATCTGGCATATATATAAATCGCCTATGTTTCAAATATTCTAATGTATGATATTTCATATAATGTAGCAATAGTTCTGTTTTATAGGCCTTCCGGCTATAGCAAAAGGCACATTGAAAGAAGGTATTATAGGGTAAGTGGGTAAAATGATGTCTTTGCAGTTCACTTCGGCTGGGGCCATCTTTCAAGGTATACGAACATTCGCCACAGTAATAACTTTTGGTTCCGGCTATGCGATGCATCTTCAAATCAATCGAAGTACTGGCGTGGGCCGAATCAAGATGTTGCAGCCAGAATTGAAAGCGCTCAAACAACTTGCCGCACAGTGGGCAGAGAAAACGTATGTAGAATTCCTTATTTAGTTTTGGATCACGAAATGCCGGTTTCTCCGCCACAACTTGTTGACGGTATCTAGTATCCGAGGTTTTGTTCATTAGCCGACTGTGTACCCGATGCAGGTGGTCGGACAAGGCCCGCTTGCGTAGAAAGGAGCCACGACAATGTTTACAGCGATATATTTTCGAATAGGGCAGATGATGGAAGCGGTGATACTGCAGTACCGCCGGTGTCTGATATCCATTTGCAACCCATTTTAGGCAGACCTGACACTCGTGGTGTTTGTCGTCAATCTCTTTGAAATTAAAATCCGCAGCTCTTTTGTTGGCATACTGATGGACAGAATTTAAATGCTTACGCCAATCCAGAGTACCATTCTCCTTGCCACATTCGGGACAGAGAAAAATCATATGACTCTCGATACTAGGATCGGTTGGGACCGCCGGTGGTTTTAACACAGACATCTTGGTAATTAAATCAAATTGTAAAACTAAATTTCCTAGCCACAAAACAAAAACTTCGAAACTGCTTCACTTGTTTTGTTTACAATTACCAACGCATGCATGGTCATTGGAAAGAGGGTTGCCGTGATGCCAATTATAAACAATGAAGACGTAACGTATCGCAAAACAATCACAAGTTAGTCGCATACGTATAGTAAGAGTTAACGTAACGTGAGTTTATAGTTAGGCGCAGCGTTACCGTTGTGCGACTAAAGTGGCATATTTGCCCCTTTTTTTCAGCCGTGCTACTTTTGCGCCCCTTTTATTTTTTGATACTAAATGTGCCCCTTTTCGCTTTTTTGTGCCACTTTTTAGCTTTTGTGCCACTTTTTAGCTTTTGTAAAAAAATCTGCTTTTTATACTCTTATGACAACACTTTCGTACTAACGTACGGAAATGCCTAACGCGCTACGTTCGAATTAGGTTATTTAATGGGGTATACGCATATGTTAAAACCATTTACATTTATCTTTTGTATGTGTAAGCATATGAGAATCTATTTCCACCGTTTCATCTTATTCGTGAAAATTCTGCGAATAGGTCGGCGTCTATGCAACAATACAATTAATTTGAATGATTTCTTAATTGTAACAATATATGTGTTTATTAAAAAATCCAATTTATTTTTTATTTTTCATTTGGTTGATGTATATAAATGTTATAAGCTTTTTTCTAAACAGATTTATTGTGAGATCAAAAAAACTCAATTCACATCTGTCCCAAGCACAGATCTAATAAGAAAGTATAAAAAAATAAGTTACACAAAAGTAACTATAATTAAAGAAATGTATGTGATGAAATATTTTTAGTATACATCATAAGAAGTTTTGTATAACATTGTATTTTTTGTTTAGTTTTAGTGTAAATGAATAAATTTTTTAATGTTACCTACTTATTTTTTATGTTAAGCTTTGTTTTTTTATTGTTGTTTTCATTAAATAAAAACCTAAAAATTGATCGCCCTTTTTAATGATCGGTTGCCCGAAAAAATCCCCTTTTTGTGCCCCTTTTTGAAATTTCCCAACGGTAACGCTGGTTAGGCGGGTTTTTGTTATACCATAGGTGCTTAATTTGTACGGGGAGCTAAGTCCCCATTTACATGGTACTTTTTTTTAAAATAACTTATCGACTTATTCTCTTTTGAAAAAGTATTTACGTTCACACACGTACTTTTTTTTCAATACTTATACTTATTTTTATTTGTTTTGTTTCGGCTTTTCCTGTGTGAATTGTTTCCAAGTGCGAACGAAAAACACAAAACGATGAGTACGATAAGTACGAGTACGGCATACTTTTTTTCCCCCGTTTCCGACTGCCTCTCTCGCCCACAAAACGCCGATAAGTATACTTAATACTTAAAAAAAAGTATCATGTGAATGCAGACTAAGCTCTTTTAAGCATTATTAGTTCCGATGAAGTTTGGTGCTTGTGTTCCTGTCTTAATCGAGTATGGTGTTGCCAGTGTTGGAGAGATTGTTGTCAATTATTGTGAATTAACGGAAAGAAGTAAAACAAGAATGTAAAATTATTTTAACAATTGCAAAAAGAGTGTAAGCAATTGAACAGAAAATAGTAAATTTAAGTTTTATAAATACATTTCATGAATTGTTTGTCTGTAACCCAGATCTGATGGTCCTGCTGCTGCTGTGTCAAGTGGTGGTGGTGTAGTGGCGCCTTCTACGAACTAACGTATTATTTCCCAGTATTCTTGCTTGATCACTACTCTAATGTTGATCTCTCTTTACATTTTTGATCTCATTTTTCAAGATAATTAATTTGTTTGATATATTTGCTCCATTGAAACTTTATTATTTAATACTTTTGATATTTTATGCTTAAATTTCCTATTATGTTATCTCTTTACTACTTGATTATTGATCTTTTTATTACAATTATGCTCCCCAGTCTCTTCATGTTATATTCTGATGCCTCTTGATACCAACCTTGGCCCTGTAATCAGTGATTCGCAGTTTTTTAAATGTGAGTTCCGCAGATCTAATGGAAAATTTTCTTATGGCCACACGAACTTCCAAAGTATTCGTCCATCAAGATATAATAATAAACTTGATGAACTGAGGTGTATGCTGGTTGGTAGTGATATTGATGTCTTTGCGGTCTCTGAATCTTGGCTCAAGCCATCAGTTTCATCTAAATCTCTAGCAATTCCAGGCTATAAATTGTTACGTAATGATCGTCCCGGACGGGTAGGTGGAGGTGTATTATTGTATGTTTGTGGTAATCTGGTGTACAAAGTTATTTTTCCTTCTGTTCACTTTGGTGTATGTGAGTCTATGTGTGTTGAGTTGAGAATAGGTTCTGCTGTTTTACTTTTTGGCGTAGTATACCTTCCTCATGGAGATATTAACTCATTTCGCTGTGTACATCAAGAACTATTTGATTCGTACGCTAATGTTATTATTGTTGGTGATTTTAATTGTAATTTATTCAAAACTTCCGATTCTTTTGCTATGAGGAATATTTGTAGTACATTAGGATTATCCGTTGTCCATAACTCACTGCCCACTCACTATGATTTGGCTCATAACTCTTCCTCCCTAATTGATTATTGCACTCCTTTAACTCTAATTTTTTCTTCGCAGGGGCAATGTCCTGGCATATCACATCACGCGTTAATTTTTGGCTCTTTAGACTTTTCTGTTACTTATGATGAAAGATGTATTGAATATCATGACTTCAGGAATATGGATTGGGATGGAATATGGAATTATTTATGTAATTTCGATTTTTACCCACTTTATTCCTCTTGTGATGTAGATCAACAACTCTCAATTATTGATTCGTTGATGAATAATTTGTTTTCATTTGTTCCATTAGTTACCCTTAGAGTTACTCCCAAAAATGATGCATGGTTAATGTCAGATGTTGTAGTTTCATCCAAATCAATTAGAGATATTCCGTATATGGAGTACCTTAGACATCCTTCGGATGATAATAAAAGGATTTTTCGACATTACAGCAATCGGTGTAAGGCTGTAATGCGTAATGAGAGGAGCAAATATTACAATAAGGTTTTTGGTCGTATGGATAACACTCAGCTGTGGAAGTCACTTCGTTCGTTTGGTTGCTTGGATGATGGGGTCGAGATTCCTGATATTGATGTTAACGGTGTAAATGACTATTTTTGTTGTTCTCGACCATCTAATGTATCTCTGCGTAGCCGGCGTGATTTTTTATAATAATAATTTGAAAGAGGTTTTTCAGTTTTACTTTTGAGATAAATGTTATTAAGGCTTTATGTAGAGTAAAATCTGAAGCTATTGGTGCCGATGGTATTCCTGTCAAATTTGTTAAATGTATTTTTCCTTATATTTCTAGACACTTATTGCATTTTATCAATTGTATTTTCACTACCTCCACCTTTTCGCAAGCGTGGAAGGTTGCTCGTGTTGTGCCCGTGCCAAAGAAAGGAGAGTCATATCAGTTTTCTAACTTACGCCCCATTAGTGTTTTACCTGCTATATCGAAGGTTGTGGAACATATTATAAAGGATGCCATTCTTGCCTTTATTGATGACCGTGGGCTCATTGGTAGCTTTCAATATGGCTTTAGACAGGGTTTAAGTACTACAACACATTTGCTACACCTTACATATCGTATTTTTCCTTATATTTCTAGACACTTATTGCATTTTATCAATTGTATTTTCACTACCTCCACCTTTCCGCAAGCGTGGAAGGTTGCTCGTGTTGTGCCCGTGCCAAAGAAAGGAGAGTCATATCAGTTTTCTAACTTACGCCCCATTAGTGTTTTACCTGCTATATCGAAGGTTGTGGAACATATTATAAAGGATGCCATTCTTGCCTTTATTGATGACCGTGGGCTCATTGGTAGCTTTCAATATGGCTTTAGACAGGGTTTAAGTACTACAACACATTTGCTACACCTTACATATGTATCTTCTTATGTTGTTCAATTTTTGGGTTTGCCCTTCAGAAAATATGTTGATTTACGTATCCTACAATGTTTCTATAAAACGTTTAGTTCCAGTGGTTCACCCTCCCTACGTTGTATGTTTCATTTTTGTAGATCCTCCCGCAAATACTCAAATTTTGCTTCCATGATTTATATCGACAGTTGGCGAAAGATCGTTTGTGGTAAGGGTAGCTAGGATTTGGAACCACTTACCGATGGATTTGAGGAAATTCTCATTTCCTCCACGTGTATTCAGATATAAAATTATTGAATTATTGGCAGGTAGCCTCTAATACTCTTGTGTTATCTACTTCTTACAGGGTCAATTATTTTAAAATCTCAATTTGTTTTGCTTCAATGGCTGGGTAGCCATAGTTTTAATATTACTTTAGCTTCTTTTTCTGAATGTCATATAATACCATAACATTGTATTATGCGTGATACACTTTTGGTGCTGCTTTTACTCGGTAATCTTCGAGTAAAATCTAGCTTAGAAATTCAATTTTATTTTAACTCTCTGTCTCTGTTTTCCCCCTGCTTTTGCTAGTATGGATTTTTTTTACTAGTAAAATGTATGGGATGAACCTGCGCTACATAGCCTCGAGAGTGTTGTGTTATTTTGTTTGCATTTAGATAAATATCTTTAGGCTATTTTTCTTATTTTTTTTTAGTTTTAGTTTTGTTATTTTTACTATATGTGTATAACACATCGATTTGGAGTAGCTATATCATGTTAAGCTTAACGCTTGTGTTTTCTCTCAATTGTATCGCTTGATGAGTGATTTCTTGAGTGTAGAACCTAATTATTTAATCGGTTAGTATAAAGTTAATATAAGAATTTTGACCATATTGGCTTGTTTATATTACTATAATTAAATAAATGAAATGAAATGAAACCCTACAAATGTTTTGATACAGCTCCTCACAAATTTCAATTTCAATTTGGTTTTAAAGCAACAAACATTGGCGTAGCAATGGATTTATGCTGGGGAGGGCTATAGCCCCCAGAATAAAAGTTTGTTTTTATGGTTTAAAATTATTCACAAATGAAATTGTCAACAAAAATTAGCAAATTAGATCATATTGAAATATAATTTCTTACAACCTTTCTATGATAAATTAATATATTGCATTAAGAATAATTCGATCTTTTAAATGTTTAAAGAAAAAACAAGTAAAAGCGCTAAGTTCGGCCATGCCGAATCTTATACTCGTACATATAACCTCCACCATGCATAGCATGTGAATGGTTTCGGGCACAAATAAATTCGTATTACCAAATATCAGCCCGAGTCATTGAAATTTGTGGTTTTTGTTGAGTTAAAAATTAAAATCTAGGCTATAACCAAACATGGACCCCAGTTACCAATTTTCAGACCGATCAGTTGAAATTTGTAGCGTTAAGCAGTCAAATCGGAGAAATGACTAAATCGTCATAAAATTTTACGAATTTTTTAATTTCACTAACAATTTTACTACATAGTTTTCGATATAAGATGTTTCGATGTAGATCTTAGTCATGTTTTAATTCGACGCATCGCAACGATGTCTTTTACAGCCAGAAGATCTTAGTTGCAACATGCATTTGGATAAATATTTAAAAAGATTTTGTTTTTATACTATCTTTTATTGAATCTACAATTTATGTATTTTTATCAACCTTTTCTTTCTCTGATTAGCTTATTGTCATAACGAGTCTTGAAGATATTTTTAGCACAATAATTTCTGCAGTTAGTGATCCCATATCAATTACTTCTATTATCATCTATGCATTCAAAAGTTAAACGCAATCGGTTTTATGTCATGTTCATTTTTTATCTTAAATTACATTTGCACCATTATAAGACTTTCAATTATTGAAATATTTTCCATTTTATTCGTCCACAAAAAATCCAGAAAAAATTTATGAAAAGAATTGGCATTGCAAGTAGATGCAGAACAATTTGCGACGCCTAAGAATCGTTCTTATACAGGGGTTTCCAACAAGAGGTGTTATTTTGCATCACCCGGTATTTCGGTAGCTGTCACTTTTGAAGCTTTTATTCTTTGACATTTGAAAGTAGAAACTACGCCATTACAAAAATGGAACGATACACGATTCAACAACGCATTGAAATTATTAAAATTCGAAAATCATCGAAAAATCATCATGACTGATGATGATTGGACCTTACTTTTTCGAAAATGAGGTTGGATCAACAGTTACGGTGAATGGATTGCGTTATCGAGAGATGATTAATGATTTTTTATGGTCGGAGTTGGATGGTATTGATCTGGACAACGTTTACTTTCAACAAGACGGCGCTACGTGCCACACAAGCAACGAAACCATTGCTCTGTTACGGGAAAAGTTTCCGGACCGTGTTATCTCTCGAAGAGGTGATCACAATTGGCCACCGAGATCTTGTGTTTTAACACCTTGCGACTTCTTCCTTTGGGGCAACGTGAAAGATAAGGTCTACGCCAACAGCCCAGCGTCATAGGGCAGCCACTTTGCGATTTGGTTATGGAAAATTTCATGAAAAGGATATGGTCCTGTAAGCGTGGTCGTGGTGCCCATTTGCCTGATGTTGTTTTTTTATGAAATAAACATCCGATCATTTATCTCAAAAAATTGCATTTTTCTTTGAATTCCAAAATAACACCTCTTGTTGGAAAACCCTTTACATCCAAATTGATGAGTTTTGAGATTCATTACAGCATTTGCAAAAATTTATATTATTTCTGGCATTGGTAACAGTAAAATTGATAGATGATTGGCGTTGATCAAATTAAAACATCCTGCTGAAATATCTGTGGGGGGGGGGCTAAAAAACTTCTGGGGTGGTATTAGACCACCCCAGCCACCCCCTTCCTACGCTTATGGCAACAAAAACGCAAAATTTCAACAAATCGGGCTGATATTTGTTATTATGCGATTATTTGTACCCGAAACCAGGATCCATGATCCAGGGTGGAGGGGTATATAAGATTCGGCATGGCCGAACTTACAAGTCATAAAAATAATGGGGTAGGTAGCTTAGAACTAAAGAAAAGTTTATAGAGAATGTCTCAGAATTAAAAGAAGTGTCCTATTCTGTATTCTTTGGTCCAAAAGTGAATTTACTTTACTTTAAGTGTAATATTGAACACCTTTGGGACCGCTTCAAAATTTTTGGGTCCTGGGACCGGGTCCAATTTTTGGGTACTGGGTCCGAAATCCACATTTAGGCTTCATTAACCTGTAAACAAATAAGTCTTGATATAGCTAACAGACTACCAGATAGAATGATCAAAACCGGTTTAAAATAAACCGGCCCACCGGTTTTTTGCTTCCACCGTCCCCGGGTTTTCTCAGAATCAAAACCATGAATATGTGGGTTACGTTATTTTGGATTTCAGGTGACGATATACAATTATGTATACCAAATATCACAAATAACGATAGAAATATGAAAGATACGAGTATATGGCTAAAAAATTTAAGAAAATAAATGACACATACGCGCGGATCTCATGTGATAAGTGAACGAATTTTTCCACTGCCAAACCGAAACATTTAGGATTTTATAAAGCTTCCCTGAATTACTTACGATAAATTGTTCTCCAGTTATGCCAAAATATAATGTTGGTTGAACTTCAAATTTTTTTGCAGATGTTAGGAAAAGACCAAAGCTTTCTTTTGAGCACAAAAAATAATCAAAAATAAAAATATGGGTTGTTACAAAAATGCCAGAAAAAGTTTTATATTCCAAAAAAATCACAACAAACATATTTTTGCGGATTTTTTAAAGATATTGAAGAAAAGGCTATTGCAAACACTTTGGGAAAAATTTTCTAAATACTAAAAAGGACCGTTTGACCAAAATGTCACTATTTAACACACTCCAACTCGGAAAGTTTTTAACCGATCTCGTTGACATTTTGTGTAATAACTACTATCCAACAGGACTAAACATGGTGCAAGCTTCATCCGAAAACATTGAATCAGAAAACATTGTTTTTAAAAATCGACTCACTTGACATGAAATCCCACATATGTATATATAGTATTTATGTGTTAATGTTTTGTTGTTAAAAAGGAAAATGTCTTTCAAACTGCAATTTTTATACGTTTTTGTTGTGCAGAAAACGTAAAAGCTAAATATCTCAAAACTACTGAAAAGGAGATACGACTTTCTTTTTTAGGAGGGCAGTATACTCGTATGTGTGTGCTTATTCTGTTCTAACAAGGTGGTGTAGAGTATCATAAAGACAGCTCAAATGTAAAATTACAATATCAAATTTTCTCAATTACAATGGGAAAAATTCTCAATTACAGTTGAAAGTGGTTTAGTCTTATATAAAATAGTAATTGCACAAACAAGATTTGAAGAATTACTCCTGCTTTAGATTTTAGAAAAAATTCACTCAACGATTAACTATAAAATACAGAAACTTTATTATTATGAAAAGTATATAAATTATTTACAAAATTATTTAATTTAAATAAACAGCCAACTGATACAGACTTTAAAAACTAAATATTTAAATACAAAAAAAAACAAATTATTTAAAAAAAAACCATTAAATTTTTTTTCCTATTCTGTCTTCAAAGACAATCTTCAAATTTTCAACGAAAACCAAATGAGATTGAAAAGTTGCTCATGTTGTGGGATTGCAACCATATAATGTAACGACGATAAAATGTATTAATGAACTATTATTAAGAAACCAATAGTAAATATACATAAAAACACGAAAAAAAAGAAATACATAAAACCACTTAAAAATACTTTAAAGAAGATTATCTTATGGCCGTAATCGTATATCTATCTATATCTATGCAATGTAAAAACAAATGTATTAAAATACTATTATTAGGAAAATACATACAATTAGTTATTAAAAATAAAACAATAAATTAAGCAAAATCATCTTTTCTAGTGTAATTAATGTAAAAACGAATGTATTAAAATACTATAATTAAGAAAACAACATATGTATGTACATAAAATATATATTTGGATTTATAACAGAGAAAAAGGAAATAAATACTTGTTATTAAAAATATAAAACAATAAATTAAACAGAATTATCTTTACTAGAATAGGTTAATTTAACGATACCATTTTCAATAGTAATTGGCAAGTTTCTCATGACAATTGAGAAAATAATCATTTAAATATGAAACTTTTCATTTGATTTTACAAAATTTAATTTGAAATTGACAACAATTCAATTAAAATTGAAATTTTCTATTTGAAAATAGCTAAACTACATTTGAAATAAATTTCTTTAATTTTTAACAAAGTTGTTTTATTAATTAAATTAGATTTGAAATTGTGCTGTTCCATTCGAATTTAATTAAATTTCATTAGGAATTAGGATAAATTAAATTGAGAAAATTCAAATTTTAATTTGAAATGAATATTTGACTTTGTAAAATATAATATTTATCGGAAATAAATGGAAATTTCTCAATATAAATTGGAAATATCTTAATTTAAAATGAAATTTAGCCAATATTCCTGAAATATCTCAATATCATATGGAATTTTGTATAAATTTCAAATGTAAAAACTCAATTTCGAAATAAAATTAGCTAATTTGAAAAGAAAATTCCAATTTCAATTGAAATTTAGCCAATTTAAAAAAAAAATATCAATTTCATTTGGAGTAAGTATAATTTAAATTGAGAAAATTCAATTTCTAATTCAAAATGAGAATTTGACTTTGTAATATATAATATTAGCGGAAATAAATGAAAATTTCTCAATTTAAATTGGAAATATCTTAATTACTAATTAAATTTAGCCAATTTCTATTAAATATCTCAAATTAAAATTAGGTAATATGAAATGAAAATTCCGATTTCAATTGAAATTTAGCCAATCGCAGAAAGAAAATATCAATTTCATTTGGAATTAAAATAATTTAAATTCAGACAATTCAATTTCTAATTTAAAATGAGAATATGACTTTGTAAAATATAATATTTAATCGAAAAATTTAACAACATTTAATTTGAAATAGATTATTACGTTTAAAATTTCAATTAAAATTGAGATTTTCCATTTGAAATTGACGAAATTTCAATAAAAATTGAGATTTTCCATTTGAATTTGGTGAAATATCGTTTGGAATTAATATAATTTATACTGAGAAAATTCAATTTCTATATCAAAATGAAAAGTTGACTTTGTAAAATATAATATTTAACGGAAAAATTTGACATAATTTAATTTAAAATTGAGATTTTCAATTTTAAATTGGCTAAATTTCAATTAAAATGTAGATTTTTTATTCTAAATTAGCGAAAATTTAATTAAAATTGAGATTTTTTATTCTAAATTTGCAAAATTTCTATTAAAATTGAGATTTTCTTTTGAAATTTATTAAACTACATTTGAAATTGAGATTGGGATGTGAACTTGACTTTGTAAAATATAATATTTAAAGGAAAAATTAGACAACAATTTAATTAGAAAATGAGATACTACATTTAAAATTGTTTAAATTTCAATTAAAATTGATATTTTCCATTTGAAATTGGATAAAATTCAATTAAAATTGAGATTTTCCATTTGAAATTTGTAAAACTACATTTGAAATTGAGATTTTTGAATATGAATTTGATTGCACTTGTTTTGAAATTAGGATAATTTGGAATTTGGAAAATTTAATTTATAATTTAAAATGATAAATTTACTTTGTAAAACATAATATTTAAAGGAAAAAAAAATACAAAATTTAATTTGAAATAGAGATATTACATTTCAAGTTAACTAAATTTAAATTAAAGTTGATATAGTTAGCATTTGAAATTTTCTAAATTTCAACTACAATTGATATTTTACAATTTAAAATTCGCTAAACTACAATTGAAATTGAGATTTTACATTTGAATTTAGTTAAATTTCATTTCATTTAATATTGAGATTTTCAATTTGAAATTGTTTTTTTTTGGTTAAATTTCTTTTGAATTTGGATAATTTTTATTGAGAAAATTCAATTTCTAATTTAAATTGAGAATTGAACTTTGTAAAATATAATATTTAACGGAAATAAATGGAAATTTCTCAATTTAAATTGGAAATATCATAATTTCAAATGAAATTTAGCCAAATTTAATGAAATATCTCAATAGCCAATGGAATTTTGTCAATTTCAAATGAAATTTAGTCAATTTGAAATGGAAAATCCCAAATTCAATTGAAATTAAGTCAATTTCAAAAGGAAAATCTCAAAACCAAATGCAATTTAGGCAATTTCAAATGGAACACCTTTAATTTAATTGAAATGTAGTCAATTTCAAATTGAAAATTTAAAGTTCAATAGAAAATTTGTCAATTTCAAATGGAAAATCACGATTTTAAGCGAAATTTTGCCCATTTAAAATGAGAAATCTTAATATTAAGTGAAATATTTTCAATTACTATTGAAAATGGCATTTAACAATATTTGAATAAAAGAAAAAAGAGTACATTATTTATAAAATACAATAGTTATGTACAAACATATGCAACATATAACAAAAAAACCAAACTATTAACGTTTTTTGGAAGTCATATTCGACCACAAACGCAACGAGAAATGATACAACATTTCAACCATACTTAATATTGAAAATCCCATGAATAACCCAAAGATGCCGCCACAATTGGCCAAGAAATCCGTCACGCCATACAATTCGGAACGTTTAGAGGTAATGAATTGGTTTTCCTTAAAATATACCGTCAAACGGGACATTTGAGAGCCGGGATATTTTAACAGGAAATCCTTGTTGCCGGCAGCTTCTAACATAGCATCCAAATCGAAATTAGCCTGAGATATTTCGGTGTTGTAGACCAACGATGTGCAGGCAGGCATGCAATTACATTCAGTTTCACCTCTATAATTGAAATCTGTGTCTTTCAGTCCTTCGGCGAATTCTTTCAGCAGCAGACTATCTTCAGCTTGATCATAGCAATGAATTTTATCTTCACCACACACTGGCATATCCGCCGTACGAGGCATTGAGAATTTAACACAACCACATTCTTTTAAAGTATAATTGGTTAGGCATTCCAGTTCGCAGTTATTCTGAGTGTATATTTTAAAGAATTTCAATGTTCTTTCACTGTTCAAATAGCACTGACGCCTATGGGGCTGATATTCCGCTATGCCCGATGAGGTGGTAATCATATTCGGTTTGACAGCAATCAAAACTTCTTTGCCCATGGGTATGCGTACAAACTGTTTCGACACCAGCGGCACATCATCGGGAGAATGCAGCAGGACTTTGAAACCCTGAATGGGACCACGACAACCATAATCCAGCTCTTCTTTGAAACTCTGCAAAACAATGAAGAGACCCGCCCGAGCTCCAGCACTTAAGACTCTCACTGGAAAGGTATGTAAACCACTATTGAGGGAATATCCTTGCTGCAGCGTCCAACTCATTGAACGATTTATATATTTCGAATATTTCACAGTACTTTCTAAACCCATTAGTTGATGTTGCTCCGTATCTTCACGATATAAATCGGTACCATTTAAACCATTAAACGTATAACAGATGCCCTCCTCCGTATAGGTCTTTGTGAAGAGTTCATTGCATTCACTGAAATGACTAAACCATTTGCAATAGAAATAGTATTTATCAAAGTCGGGTAACATTCGATTGAGGATTCCAATGTAATCGATGGGTCGATGTGTTAAAGGTTGAATGCCTTCATCTATAATCTGAGTATTGCATATGTGTAATAAAGTTAGAAATTCTTGAAATTCTGTTGAATTAATATTCGGATGAAATACTTTCCCCTGCTGAATGTCAGATTTTAATTGATTTAATAATGCCATATAGGAGAGACCTGTAAAGAGGGAATATTTGAGCTAAGAAATGTATTCGATAAATTATTGTGATTTAGACTCATCTAAAGATCTGTGGAACTTAAAAATCTGAGACAAATTCATTACATTTTGTTCATAATACATACATACATAAATATTTCAATTGTAAAACAAAAAGACAAAAATCGGTTTTACAAAAAACATAACACTCAAAATAACATGCAACAAAAATGATTGGGTATATAAATAATACACATGTACATACATACATTTTTATAGCTATTGTGGCCAACGAACAATACATTAAACAACATCATCTTTACTAATGTAATGTAAAAAAAGAAAGTATTAAAATACTGTTATTAAGAAAACATATGTCCATAAAATAAATTTTTAGATTTATAACAGCAAAAAGGAAATACATACAGCTTTTTATGAAAAACAATAAATTAAACAGAATCATCTTTAATTTAACGACACCATTTTCAATCGTAGTTGGCATATTTTTATTTATTTAATATCATATTTCTCATGATAATTGAGAAAATAACACTATGCAACAAAAAAAATTTTGTCCAAGGGATGTGGATAACAGTTTCTGATGCAATTAGGTGTCACAAACACGAAAAAAATATTAAAAAAACTTTTTATGGTAATTTTTTTTTTAAATTCCAGCTTTCATGGAAATTACATTTAGTATTTTTCAAGTATAAGCCCGATTGAGCCGTGTTATGCCTCAAACTAAAGGGAATTATGAGGGCTACATATGCTGCAAATATCGCTTTCACGTAGAATCTTTGGTTTAGTAACAGTCGTCAAAAATATGAGAAAAAATTATTTTTTTTTTAAAAACACTTTTTCCTGGTACAAAAAAAAAAACCATAAAAATAGAAAAAAAAATCGAAAAAAATATTTTATCACATTTTTAAAAAGCCAGCATGCTAACGACAAAAACACTGTCTATTTGAAACACTGTCTATGGATAGATGTAAAAGTTATGAGCCATTTTGTAAATGTTAGGGAAATTCAAAAAATCTTGTTTCATATTTTTTCGTTTTCGATTCGTTGATGTTTTTGCTTAGATTGAATTCGCCATATGTGAGAGAGACATATAAGAGACATTGCACTTGTATTTTATTTTATGAGGATTTATGTCAGACATTATAAACTTATAGAGAGGACGAGGTTTTATGGCCGTTCGTAACCCTCCATAAAACATGATATGCAATGTGAGAGCTATATTGGATGAGATCCGCTCAGATAGAGGGTCATTCAACAATATTTGTGGTTTTTTATTTATGAGGTTTCTATTCAGTTACGTCTTTTAGTGGCATGGACATCCCAGTTGTATATACAAATAGTAAAATTATATGTACGCAATACAAAGTTCGAAGCAAACTATGTATATGTCAGCTACAGGTACTTATGAACCTTAAACTCGGAATTTATGAATGAAATTTCTTATTAATAAATTAGTGTAATTCAGCGCATTAAAGATATAAGTCGATTTTCTGAAAAATATTACAATGTTATATTTTGAAGTATGAGTAAAAGGCAAAGAACTTTTCAATGTGTAAATGATCCCGACAATTTCTGCAACATCTGCGGAAAATATGCAATTAAAAAAATCGACGTGCGTTTAGTAAAATAATAGAAGAAATATATGTGTAATATTTTGGTATACGAGTTAAAAATATGAACGAACCGTGGACACCTAGTATTTTGTGTAATTCGTGCCATGTAAATCTTACTCGACGGACTAGTGGAAGAATGCGGTAAGTACTTTAAAACTAATGTATTACAATGTTTTGTGGAATAAAACGTTTTAATTTTAGACTTCACGTGCAATTTGGAATGCCAATGATTTGAAGACAACCATTCATTCACGATACGGACTGCTATTTTTGTCTAAGTTAATAGATTGGAGTAGGAAGTGTCCAAGTATAGCTAACAGCCTAATAACGGAAACATCATCAAGTTCAACTGAGTACTCACCTCTGAACGATTCAAGTTTGAGTTTCGGATGAAACAGTACAATATTTTGGCCCCAGATGTTAACATATGATCTTATAGAGTCCGTGATATACCTTATAAACAATTTTATACAACTGTGGATAACATATGCTTTTAATCAAACATACAATTCAAAGGAATGACGGTTACTTTTACACAACTGAAATCAGAAACCGTCGATACCCATTGCTCATGCTGTCAACACTAAGGAATCATCGAAACAATGGCTAAATTGATAAAATACTTAAAATATGAACAACATGACTGGAAAATTTGTTGCGATTTAAAAGTAATTGGTACGTTATGCCTCTGGGATAGCCGTGCTCGCGAAGATCATTACAGAAGAAAGAAATCAAAATCATTTATTTCATACATTGTAATTAGGGTGATCAAAAAACCGGTTATTTTGAAAATACGGTTTTCGGTTTCTTCGAAAATTAAGTTAACTCTAAAACCGGTTTTCGGTTTAACCGAAAATAAAAAACCGGTGAACCGGTTGTTTTCGGTTTTTCTTTTTTAATAAAAATGCATAAATAATGCTGAACATTTTGTTAGATGACGTAAAATAAGAGTAGTGGAAATTCAATATGTAACCATATTCCAATTAAATTAAGATTTATTTGAAAATTTTCATATTTTTATTTATAATAGGTAATTGTTCCAATTTCATTTATGATATAATATAATCTCTGCAATATTTTTAATATTTATGTTCAATTTTTAAAGAGATTTCTTTCAAAAAAATTGATTATGATTTTTATAAAAATCGACTAATAGTGAAGATCGGCAAAATCTTAGCTTTTAGCATCATATAAATGGCAAAACGATTATATACATATATTATCAGAAGTAACGGATTCTGCCTTGAGCATACTATAGAGATGAAAACTTGTCGAAATGTGAAACTGAACATATCGTGACATCACATCACAATCACATTATTGTGATTTAGACTCATCTAAAGATCTGTGGAACTTAAAAATCTGAGACAAATTCATTCATTACATTTCTTTACATCTTGTTCATACATACATAAATATTTCAATTGTAATACAAAAAGACAAAAATCGGTTTTACAAAAAACAAAATACATACATAAATTATAAAACTTTGTGACTATATAACACTCAAAATAACATGCAACATAAATTATTATTGGGTATAAATATAATACACATGTAGATATGTACATACATTTTTTATAGCAATTGTGGCCAACGAACAATAAATTAAACAACAACATCTGTATTAATGTACATAAACTAAATTTTTAGATTTATAACAGAAAAAAAAGAAAATAAATACAGCTTACAATTAAAAATGTAAAACAATAAATTAAACAGAATTATCTTTACTAGATTAGATTAATTTAACGACACCATTTTCAATAGTAATTGGCAAGTTTCTAATGATAGTTGAAAAAATAATCGTTTTACAATGAGTCTTTTCATTTGAATTTTATAAAATTTAATTTGTAAATAAGATAAAACATTTAAAATTAACTAAACTTCAATTAAAATTTTAAATTTCCATTGGAACTTGGCTAAACTACATTTAAAATTGAGATTTTGGAATTTGGATATTTCTTTTGGAATTAGGAAATATTTGACTAAATTTAATTTGAAATAGAAATATTACATTTCAAATTGGCCACATTTTAATTAAAACTGATTTTTCCATTTGAATTTAGATATATTTATATTAAAACTGAGATTTTACATTTGAAATTGGCTAAACTACATTTGAAATTGCTATTTTAAATTTGAATTTAGAAATTTATTTTTGATTTAGGATTTGAAAAAATGCTAATTCTAATTTAAAATGAGAATTTTACATTGTAAAATATGATATTTATCGGAAGTATTTAAGTAAATTTAATTTGAAATAGAAATATTAGATTTCAAATTGGTTAAGTTTCAATCAAATTGAGATTTTACATTTGAAATTGGCTAAACTACATTTGAAATTGAGATTTTTCATTAGAATTTGGTTAAATTCATTTGGAATTAGGATAACTTTAATTGAAAAAATTAAATTCCTAATTCAAAATGAGAATTTGAATTTGTAAAATATAATATTTAACGGAAAAATTTGACAAAACTTAATTTGAAATAGAGATATCACATTTAAAATTGACTAAATTCAATTAAAATTTAGATATTCCATTTGATATTGGCAAAATTTCAATAAAATTCAGATTTTCCATTTGAAATTTAATAAACTACATTTCAAATTGAGATTTTTCTATTGAATTTGGCTGAATTTCACTAGGAATTAGTATAATTTAAATTTCGAAAATTCAATTTCTAATTTAAAATAGGAATTTGAATTAGAAAAATAATAAAATTTAGCGAAAAATATAACGGACAAATTTGACAAAACTTAAATTGAAATAGAGATATTACATTTAAAACTGCTTAAATTCAATTAAAATTTAGATTTGCCATTTGAAATTGTCAAAATTTCAATTAAAATTAAAATTTTCCATTTGAAATTTATGAAACTACATTTCAAATTGAGATTTTTCATTTGAATTTGGCTGAATTTCATTAGGAATTAGTATAATTTAAATTGAGAAAATTCAATTTCTAATTTAAAATAGGAATTTGAATTTCTAAAATATAATATTTAGCGGAAAAATTTTACAAAATTTAATTTGAAATAGTTAAATTAAAAAAAAAAACTAACTAACTAATTTCCAAATTAAAATTGAGATTTTCCACTTGAAATTGTCTAAATTCTATTAAAATTTCCATTTTCAATTTGAAATTTATATACATTTGAAATGGAGATTTTTAATTTGAATTTGGTTAAATTTTATTTGGAATTCAGATAATTTCATATTCAAAATGTGAATTTGACTTTGTATAATATAATATTTAACGGAAAAAGTTGAATATAGATATAACCTTTCAAATATGTAGACCAAATTTCAATTAATATGGAGATTTTCCATTCGAAATAGGCTAAACTATTTTTCATTTATTTTGGTTAAATTACATTTGGAATTAGGATACCTTAAATTAAGAAAATTCCATTTCTAATACAAAATAAGAACTTGTCTTTGTAAAATGTAACATTTAACGAAAAAAAAAATTAACAAAAATTAATTTGAAATAAAGATATTACTTTTCGAATTGTATAAATTTCAATTAAAATTGATATTTTCCGTTTGAAATTGTCTAAATGTATACTAAAATTAAGATTTTCCAATTGAAATTTATGAAACTACATTTGAAATTGAGATTTTTCATGTGAATTAGATTAATTTAACGATATCATTTCCAATAGTAATTGGCAAGTTTCTTATGATAATTGAGAAAATAACACAAAATTTTTTTTTTTGTGTCCTAGACCTAAAATTTTTTTTTATAGATTGTGGCATATTGTTATATAAAATCAAAACCCAAAAATTTTTTATGGATAAATTTTTTTTAAAAAAAATTTTTATTGGGAATACTATTGTCGTCGAAGTTCCCCTTAGTAATTTGCACTATAATTTTTGGAGTATATGCCCGATCAGGTCGACATATACGTTAAATTGAAGCTATTAATGTGGGCCACCAATGTTGGAAATATCTCTTTCACTTAAAAACAGTGGGACAAAAAAACATAAGAAATAGAAAAAAAAATCGACAAAAACTATTTTATTTTATTTTTTATAAGGTTGCATATTTTGAAAATACGGTTTTCGGTTTCTTCGAAAATTAAGTTAACTCTAAAACCGGTTTTCGGTTTAACCGAAAATAAAAAACCGGTGAACCGGTTGTTTTCGGTTTTTCTTTTTTAATAAAAATGCATAAATAATGCTGAACATTTTGTTAGATGACGTAAAATAAGAGTAGTGGAAATTCAATATGTAACCATATTCCAATTAAATTAAGATTTATTTGAAAATTTTCATATTTTTATTTATAATAGGTAATTGTTCCAATTTCATTTATGATATAATATAATCTCTGCAATATTTTTAATATTTATGTTCAATTTTTAAAGAGATTTCTTTCAAAAAAATTGATTATGATTTTTATAAAAATCGACTAATAGTGAAGATCGGCAAAATCTTAGCTTTTAGCATCATATAAATGGCAAAACGATTATATACATATATTATCAGAAGTAACGGATTCTGCCTTGAGCATACTATAGAGATGAAAACTTGTCGAAATGTGAAACTGAACATATCGTGACATCACATCACAATCACATTATTGTGATTTAGACTCATCTAAAGATCTGTGGAACTTAAAAATCTGAGACAAATTCATTCATTACATTTCTTTACATCTTGTTCATACATACATAAATATTTCAATTGTAATACAAAAAGACAAAAATCGGTTTTACAAAAAACAAAATACATACATAAATTATAAAACTTTGTGACTATATAACACTCAAAATAACATGCAACATAAATTATTATTGGGTATAAATATAATACACATGTAGATATGTACATACATTTTTTATAGCAATTGTGGCCAACGAACAATAAATTAAACAACAACATCTGTATTAATGTACATAAACTAAATTTTTAGATTTATAACAGAAAAAAAAGAAAATAAATACAGCTTACAATTAAAAATGTAAAACAATAAATTAAACAGAATTATCTTTACTAGATTAGATTAATTTAACGACACCATTTTCAATAGTAATTGGCAAGTTTCTAATGATAGTTGAAAAAATAATCGTTTTACAATGAGTCTTTTCATTTGAATTTTATAAAATTTAATTTGTAAATAAGATAAAACATTTAAAATTAACTAAACTTCAATTAAAATTTTAAATTTCCATTGGAACTTGGCTAAACTACATTTAAAATTGAGATTTTGGAATTTGGATATTTCTTTTGGAATTAGGAAATATTTGACTAAATTTAATTTGAAATAGAAATATTACATTTCAAATTGGCCACATTTTAATTAAAACTGATTTTTCCATTTGAATTTAGATATATTTATATTAAAACTGAGATTTTACATTTGAAATTGGCTAAACTACATTTGAAATTGCTATTTTAAATTTGAATTTAGAAATTTATTTTTGATTTAGGATTTGAAAAAATGCTAATTCTAATTTAAAATGAGAATTTTACATTGTAAAATATGATATTTATCGGAAGTATTTAAGTAAATTTAATTTGAAATAGAAATATTAGATTTCAAATTGGTTAAGTTTCAATCAAATTGAGATTTTACATTTGAAATTGGCTAAACTACATTTGAAATTGAGATTTTTCATTAGAATTTGGTTAAATTCATTTGGAATTAGGATAACTTTAATTGAAAAAATTAAATTCCTAATTCAAAATGAGAATTTGAATTTGTAAAATATAATATTTAACGGAAAAATTTGACAAAACTTAATTTGAAATAGAGATATCACATTTAAAATTGACTAAATTCAATTAAAATTTAGATATTCCATTTGATATTGGCAAAATTTCAATAAAATTCAGATTTTCCATTTGAAATTTAATAAACTACATTTCAAATTGAGATTTTTCTATTGAATTTGGCTGAATTTCACTAGGAATTAGTATAATTTAAATTTCGAAAATTCAATTTCTAATTTAAAATAGGAATTTGAATTAGAAAAATAATAAAATTTAGCGAAAAATATAACGGACAAATTTGACAAAACTTAAATTGAAATAGAGATATTACATTTAAAACTGCTTAAATTCAATTAAAATTTAGATTTGCCATTTGAAATTGTCAAAATTTCAATTAAAATTAAAATTTTCCATTTGAAATTTATGAAACTACATTTCAAATTGAGATTTTTCATTTGAATTTGGCTGAATTTCATTAGGAATTAGTATAATTTAAATTGAGAAAATTCAATTTCTAATTTAAAATAGGAATTTGAATTTCTAAAATATAATATTTAGCGGAAAAATTTTACAAAATTTAATTTGAAATAGTTAAATTAAAAAAAAAAACTAACTAACTAATTTCCAAATTAAAATTGAGATTTTCCACTTGAAATTGTCTAAATTCTATTAAAATTTCCATTTTCAATTTGAAATTTATATACATTTGAAATGGAGATTTTTAATTTGAATTTGGTTAAATTTTATTTGGAATTCAGATAATTTCATATTCAAAATGTGAATTTGACTTTGTATAATATAATATTTAACGGAAAAAGTTGAATATAGATATAACCTTTCAAATATGTAGACCAAATTTCAATTAATATGGAGATTTTCCATTCGAAATAGGCTAAACTATTTTTCATTTATTTTGGTTAAATTACATTTGGAATTAGGATACCTTAAATTAAGAAAATTCCATTTCTAATACAAAATAAGAACTTGTCTTTGTAAAATGTAACATTTAACGAAAAAAAAATTAACAAAAATTAATTTGAAATAAAGATATTACTTTTCGAATTGTATAAATTTCAATTAAAATTGATATTTTCCGTTTGAAATTGTCTAAATGTATACTAAAATTAAGATTTTCCAATTGAAATTTATGAAACTACATTTGAAATTGAGATTTTTCATGTGAATTAGATTAATTTAACGATATCATTTCCAATAGTAATTGGCAAGTTTCTTATGATAATTGAGAAAATAACACAAAATTTTTTTTTTTGTGTCCTAGACCTAAAATTTTTTTTTATAGATTGTGGCATATTGTTATATAAAATCAAAACCCAAAAATTTTTTATGGATAAATTTTTTTTAAAAAAAATTTTTATTGGGAATACTATTGTCGTCGAAGTTCCCCTTAGTAATTTGCACTATAATTTTTGGAGTATATGCCCGATCAGGTCGACATATACGTTAAATTGAAGCTATTAATGTGGGCCACCAATGTTGGAAATATCTCTTTCACTTAAAAACAGTGGGACAAAAAAACATAAGAAATAGAAAAAAAAATCGACAAAAACTATTTTATTTTATTTTTTATAAGGTTGCATCCTAGCGAAGAAAATAATGCCTGTTTGATCTATGGATAAATGTAGAAATTATAGCCCTTTTGGTAGAGGTAAGAGAATTTCAAAAAATCTTTTTTTTTTAATTTCTGCTTAAATATCGATTTTATTTATATATTATATTATGTACATTTGAGTTTATTTACTTGAACAAGTTTCATTAGAAGTAATTGTGAGTTCTTTGTTGACGTTTGTAGATTTCGGAATCGGTTTCTCTAATGAGGAACCAAATATAATCTCCCATCATTCTTTCACCCCAGTGCCCTTGGTAACGCCGCTCAATGGACTTCAATTCTTGGTGAAACCTTTCGCCATGTTCGTCACTTACCCAGATTCTCGTGGAAAAAGTTTAAATGAGAATGCAAGAAATTAATTTTGAGGGACATATTGACACCTGTTGGAATACATAAAGCGAAAAATAAGTTGGAAGAATACATACATATGTGTTATATATATATAAATATAAAAAAAAATATATTTCTAACCAATTTTGTCATAATTTTTTAACAAATCATTAATCATTGTTCCATATAGCGGGCTTTTATTGGATCCAAGGAAATTTGAAAGTACAAGCTTAAACGACCTTCATGCTGCAATTTCATCCGACGTCAAATATGAATCAAAATTCACATCATTCATCAGTTTCCTTATTTTAGGCCCATCAAAAACTCCTTCTTCGATTTTTTGAAACGAAAGACTTTTAAATAAACTTTTTAAATAGAGAGTGTAGTGCCATCTTTCCTTAAGGCTTTTAAAAAATTGTTAAAGAGCCCCAGCTTAATATGCAATGCTGGCAAAATATCGGCTATTCCAGAGGCATAACATACCAACTACTTTTAAATCGCAACAAATTTTCCAGTCATGTTCATATGTTATGTATTTTATCAGTTTAGCCATTGTTTCGTAAGATTCCTAAGTGTTGACAGCATGAGCAAAGGGAATCGACGGTTTCTGATTTCCGTTGTGCGCAGTCAAGCTTTCAAACTTTCTTTACTGCTGTCAATAAGTAACCGCCATTCCTTTGAATTGTATGTTTGATTAAGTTCCTCGAACAATTCGGGAATGTCCTTGCAAAAGCATCTGTTATCCACAGTTGTATACAATTGTGTGTAAGGTATTTCGCAGACTCTATAATATGATACGTTAACATCTGGGAAAAAAATATTGTACTGTTTCATCACAGATGCAAGTAGTTCTGTATTATATTTGGTCAGTTCCAAATCTTCCACTAGATCAATGAGTTGAAACTGAGATTAAGGCGATGACTTCTGACTCGAACTTGAATCGCTCAGAGTTGAGTACTCAGTTGAACTTGACGATGTTTCTGTTATTAGGCTGTTAGCTATACTCGGACACTTCCTACTCCAATCTATTAACTTAGACAAAAATTGCACTCCGTATGGTGAATGAATGGTTGTCTCCAAATCAGAGGCATTTCAAATTGCACGTGAAGTCTAAAATTAAAACGTTTTATTCCACAAAACATTGTAATACATTAATTTTAAAGTACTTACCGCATTCATCCACTAGTCCATCGAGTAAGATTTACATGGCACGAATTACACAAAATACTAGGTGTCCACGGTTCGTTTATATTTTTAACTCGTATACCAAAATATTACACATATATTTCTTCTATTATTTTACTAAACGCACGTCGATTTTTTTAATTACATATTTTCCGCAGAAATTGCCGGGATCATTTACACATTGAAAAGTTCTTTGCCTTTTACTCATACTTCGAAATATAACTTTGTAATATTTTTCAGAAAATCTACTTATCTCTTTAGGCGCTAAATTACACTAATTCATTAATAAGAAATTTCATTCATGAATTTCGGGTTTAAGGTTCATAAGTTGCAGTACCTGTAGCTGGCATATTGTTTGCTTCGAAAGTAGACACCCAATATTTTCAAGACTGCCGCGTACTACTTTGTATTGCGTACATATAATCTTACTACCTGTATATACGACTGGGATATCCATACCCCTAAAAGGCGTAACTGAATGGAAGAAAATAAAGAAAACCCACAAATATTGTTGAATGACCCTCTATCTGAGCCGATCTCATCCAATATAGCTGTCACATTGCATATAATGTTTTATGGAGGGTTACGAATGGCCATAAAACCTCGTCCTCTCTATAATTTTATAATGTCTGACATCAATCCTCATAAAATAAAATACAAGTGCAATGTCTCTTATATGTCTCTCTCACGTATGGCGAATTCAATATAAGCAAAAACATCATTTAAAAACGAATAAATATGAAACATTTTTTTTTGAATTTCCCTAACATTTACAAAATGGCTCATAACTTTTACATTTATCAAATATACAGTGTTTTCTTCGTTAGCATGCTGGCTTTTTAAAAATGTTATAAAATATTTTTTTTTCTATTTTTTATACCAGGAAAAAGTGTTTAAAAAAAATAATTTTTTCTCATATTATCAGCATTTGGGCAAATTTTTAATTTATTTATCAGCATTTTGGGCAAATTTTTAATTTTTTCAAAACATTCAAAATAATGACCGCTAAAAAATGTGGTTTCTGTAAAAAAATGAGAATCATAAAAAAGTCGTCAACGTTTTTTCCAAAGAGAAACATTCGATTCAAAATGAGGTACCTTCACTCAATTGTAAATAAAAACGAAAGATGTTCAACGATTTCAATGATCAATGGCTCATTTTGTTCATAGGTTATTTGGCTTTTCGTGAAAGTTATAAGACTTATAAGACTTTTTTCCGTTTTGGATTTATATGATTTAAAAAAAAAGAAAAAATTTAAATTTGTTCACAAAAATATCATTTTAAAGTGGTTTGTGTGTGACCTTTTTCAATATTTGAATGGAATAAACGTTATTTTACTCATTAATAGGCAAAAGTTCATTCATTCGTGCAACAGGAAATAATTTTTGAGAAAAAAAATCAAAAAGTCATCACCCTAGTGTATACAAACCAAAGTTCACAACTGGAATATTCCACAAAATCTCCTTCTGTCCTTGTGGAGGCAATTATAATTTCGAGAAAACACATATACACACACGAACTCCATTACTAACAAATTCATAAGTGTTGAATATACAACTTTCAATACAACACAATGACTATTAACCGGTCCCCAAGGTGGTCTATATTAACCCAGACGAGGACGTGACGATAATAGGACGAGGACGTAATCAATAAATAAGCGTATTAAAGTAAATACACAAATAATAAATTAAATATTTGGTTATGACGGCAGTGATGGCGGTGACGTTGTCAGAGGGATAAAATTGATGCAAATTTATTAAATTTGTATTCATATTTGTTCAATGCAAATTAAAGCCTATGGAAAAATTACGTGTAACAACGCAATTTTACGATCAAATTTGTGGTTTTTATTGACTTGCTCCTGGTGTGGGCTACCATAAGTCGGGTAGGCTTTGGTGCTGTTACTAAACCAAAGATTCTACCTTTAATTTGAGGCATAACACGGCTCAATCAGGCTTATTCTTGAAAAATTATGGTCCAAATACAGAATGTACTTTCCATGAAAGCTGGAATTTTAAAAAATATTTACCTTAAAAAAAATTGTAAAATGTTTTCGTGTTTATGACACCTAATTGCACCAGATACTGTTATCCACATCCCTTGGACAAAAATGTTGTTGCATAGTGTTATGCATGTATTTATGCATGATTTTCATATGGAATTTTCATTTTACAATTGAAATTGCCTATATTACTACTGAAATTGAGATTTTCCATTTGAAATTGAGTAAATTTAATTTAAAATAGAGATTTTATATTTGAAATTGAGGTTTACACGTGAAATGAAAATTCACCAAATTTTATTGGAAGTTGAGATTTTCTGTTTGAAATTTGACATAATTTAATTTGGTATTAGAATATTTCTATTTTAAATTTAGATAATTACATTTGTAATTTAAAATGAATTCAAATTAAATTAAAGTTTAGATTTTACAACTTAAGTTATTTAATTTCTATTTGAAATTATTTTTTAAAATTCTTTTCAAATTAAAATTTTACTTTTAAAATAGACTAATTTGTATAGTGGGAGTAGTTTTCGTCAGCGCTGAGAAAAACATTTTTATGCTATTAATTTTAAATAATACCCTACTTTATTTTAAGACTAAAAAAAACAAAGAAAAACAAAAAATTTTAATTATAATAAGATAGAAAAAAAAATGTTTACAATAATTCCTTATAAGGCAGAGTAGTTTTAACTCATGTTAAAGGTTTTCATTTTTAATGCATATTGTAATTTATTTTTAATTGGCCTGATGGCTTTTTATTACATGTTAAGGAGAATAAATGAAATGAAATGAAATGAAATAGAATAGAATGAAATGAATAGAATGAATTGATAGAATTTTCAAATTAAAATTAGCTGAATTTCATATGGAATTTTCATTTTGCAATTTAAATTGGCTGTATTACTACTGAAATTGAGATTTTCCATTTTAAATTAAGTAAATTTCATTTAAAATAGAGATATTACATTGGCAATTGAGATTTTACATTTAAAATTCGCCAAATTTTATTGGGGGTTGAGATTTTCTATTTGAAATTTGACACAATTTAATTGGAATTAGAATATTTCTAATTTAAATTTAGATAATTACATTTGTAGTTGATAATAAATTAAAATTAATTTGAAGTTTAGATTTCTTAATTTAAATTATCTAAATTCGATTTATAATTGTATTTTTCATTTAATTTTAAAATAAGATTTTACAGTTGAAATAGAATAAATTTCAACTGAAGTTGTTTAACTTAAAATTAGCTAAATTTCATTTGAGATTTACATTTACAATAGAAATTGACTATATTTTCTACTCTAATCGAGATTTTTAATTTGAAATTGATTAAATATCATTTAAAATAGAGATTTTACGTTTGAAATTGATATTTTACATTTGATATTAAGGTTTTACATTAAAAACGCTCGCTCTCTGTTGTCTCCAAATGTTTTGTGGAATCTTTTAAGGTGTCTGCACTAAGGAAGTAAGCATAAGTATATCTTTCAAATTCACTGAATCATGTAACATTTTCCAGACTGAAGTCGTACTGAAAAAGGAAGTCTTTATCAATCTAAAATCATTGGTTTTATCTGAAAGCACTGGAATGTTTGGATTCGACGAGGGGTTCTTCTCTCATTAAAATCCAATAACAATACATAATTCTATCATCAAAATCTAAAAGAAAAAATTACATTTGAATAATCGCATTTATTGGTTCGTAATAGATATCAACAAACCGCTTCTGTACTAGTCTTTGCCGGGCCACTAGGACAAGCTAGCAACTTCGAACTCTTACATTCCATTTTCACATTCGATAAACCACCTTAGAGTACTACTCGTATACTCTTTAATACGTCCCTAACGCCAAACAAATTTGATAACCTCAGCAGAGGGACAGCAACATTGGATTCAAACATACATATTTTTCATATTCCCATTCTATAAATGATGTGTTACATCAATACATATGTACATAAATCTTTATAATAATGAATTACCACACTTGACTAACTAACACATGATAATCTTTGTTTATTTTGCGCCCATGCATTACCAAATAGCTTCAAATTGTTAGTTATTAATTTTCCCACCTTGTTTCCTCATCGGTCTCTTGGTTTCGGAACAGATGGTAATGGCCGGGAACGGTATACTCCAGACAGGTGTAGATTTCTCCGAAAAACTAACAATTACCGGTGTCTCATCCCATTTTACATAAATGTTTTCAATGAGATTCGCACAGCAATAGATCGACACAACAAACACACACACCCAAAACAGTTTCTCCTTCCACGGACGTTGTTCGCCCAAATATTGAACACCATGAATTGAAGTATTTGCACAATATTCAAAATAAATCTGTTTAATGCCCTGCCAGAGGGATCGTTTATTGTTTGTTGTTAGTGGCGGCAAATGCGGTAGATCACTATTCTTTCGAAACGAGGATTTTTCTTCCAGCGCCGGCATGATTTGAACGGAATCGAAAATATTTTCATTTAAATCGGATTTCTGAGTATGCATTTATCACGAGATACAAAAATTAAAATTAACAAAATAAATTAAAAACGATAAAAATGAAAACAAATCACAATTCACGCAAACAAGTGGTGCGACGTGACAAGAGTACCGTTAAACTAAATTCACTGCGCTGCAATTTTGTGGTAGTAACTAGTATGCATCCTCACATATACAACTGCGTTTGCCTAATTATTGGCTAACGTGTGGTGTTGTGGACGACGAACCAGCTGTTTTATTTCTAATGGGGTGTTTACATCATAACGAAAGTGTTTCATTAGGAAAACTAACCTTTTCGCTTACGGCCGTGTTTTATTTGTCAATTTAGCACATTTTTTACAGCACTGAATTAGAGTTTGAAGCCCCTTAGCAGAATTTGTATTTATTTGCCCTAAATAAACTTAATATTTTTAATAAAACAAAACAAACGATACCGTAACTTTACCGTAGGTTAGGTTTTCTTTTTTTCTTCAGCTCACATAGAACAGTTTAGGTCCCTAGTGTTACCACGCGCTGAAATGCCCGAAACCAACCTGTTTGATATACAAATTTATCGATAGTACGAATATCGGTACTGGAAAGATCTGTTAGGCTGTCTAGAAAGGGCTGCCTAGAAAGTATGTCCGGTCGTCGTTTACTCAGAGCGGGGCAGTCGCATAGCAAGTGCTCAATGCTCTCCACTTCTTCCTCATCTCCACAGCTTCTGCAGAAGTCATTGGAGTCAATACCCAATCTTTTGGCGTGTTCGCCGATCAAGCAGTGTCCCGTCAGAACTGATACTAACGTAGACAATCTTTGCCTCTCTAGTGCGAGGAGATATTTTGATCTTCTCAGGTCATACCTTGGCCAGATTTGTTTAGCTACCCTGCAGGTGCCGATTTCTGTCCATCTTTCGTTGGACTGCCTGATTGCCTCTTGCCTAAGTCAAAGCTTGCACGTGGATAGTGGCGCACCAATATATGCAAATTCTTCGAGAATATGTAATGTCGTTCCTTTCCTAGCAAGTTCATCGGCTTTGCAGTTCCCCGGGATATCCTTATGCCCAGGCACCCATATGATGTGTATATTAAACTGCTCAGCCATCTCGTTAAGAGATCTGCGGCAGTCGATGGCTGTTTGTAAATTTAGGGATGTTGCCTCCAGAGAATTGATGACAGCCTGGCTGTCCGAGTAAATGACAACGTCAGTGTTGGTTACTAGGTTGCGACTCAGCCACTTGCCTACTTTCCATATTGCCATTATTTCGGCTTGATAGACACTGCAGGTATATGGTAGTCTGTGAGCTATATCCAAACTAAGCTCTGCACAGTGTACTCCGAAGCCAACCTTCTCATCAAGCTTCGAACCATCCGTGTAAAAGTGCAGATGTTTTCTATTTCCTGGTATTCACCCAACCCATTCATCTCTGGCGGGAATCATAGTAATGTAATTTCTCTCGAAGGTGTACACAGTTGGTATATAGTCCACTCGGTCGGTTACCATAGCACTACAATGTGATATCCTCATGTAGCCGTAGTTTTTGTACCTTTTTGCCGCTTTGGTTGCAACTTCTCTCGCCACAATATTAATCGGCAGTATTTGGAGTAGGGCTTGTAGAGACTCGGTCGCTGTAGTCCTTAAGGCTCCGCTTATGCTCAGGCAGACTGTTCTCTGAACTTTTGTTAGTAGGTTGGTGATGGCTAGTTTTTCAGTTGCCGTCCACCATACCACAATGCCATATAACAGTATAGGACGAACTACTGCTATACATATCCAGTGGACGATTTTAGGAGAGAGGCCCCACCGCGACCATACTGACTTTTTGCAGGAAAATAGGGCGACGTCGGCCTTCTTTATATGATCCAATACGTTAAGTCTAAATAACAGTTTTCTATCTAGAATTATTCCTAAAAATTTTGCACTTTCAGAAATTACTAGATCTGTTCCATTTATCTGAGGTGGAGGGTCCACATGTGGGACATTATTCATCCTAGTAAAGAGAACCAATTCTGTCTTGTTCGGGTTTTACGCCCATACCGCTGCTTCTGGTCCATCTAGCCAATTTGTTCAGAGCCACCTGTAGAATGTCTCGGAGGACGTTTTCGAATTTGCAACTCACTGCGATTGCCACGTCGTCCGCATATGCCACGACCTTGCAGCCACAACGTTCTAGCAGGATTTCATTTACCGCTAGGTTCCAAATTAGTGGGGACAGTACTCCTCCTTGTTGGGTCCCTCTGTTTATAAAACCTTGTTAGAGTTGTGGACCCAAGGCATGCTGTTATGCCTCTTCTGTTGAGCAGACTTTAAATTAGTCTAATCAAACTAGAGTTATCTTTTAGATGTTACCCTTATTGTAAGCATGTTGGTTCACCGACAGGAGTTTTGTATCCAGGTTTTCCATAATGAAATAATCTAAAAGTCTTTCCAGACCTTTCAATCGGAAGGAGGATAGGCTAATTTGTCTGAAGTCTTTTGGCCTAGTGTGTGATATCTTCCCCGCTTTAGGTATGAATACCACTTTGGTATCCCTCCATCGATTCGGTATGTATGAAAGCCTGGATGTATGAAAGCCTGATACAGCCTACATAAATTTTCTCCAGCCAGGGGATAATGTACTTCAACATTTTCTGCATTTCTGCTGGAGAGATGCCATCTGGTCCAGGTGACTTGAAGGGCTCAAAGCTGTTAATAGCCCAGCATATTCTGGATCTCTCAGTCAACAAGCTAGCAACGCTCGCAGTCCACTCGCATTCTTGTTGATCTTCGGGTTCTGTTGGTGAGTTTCCCGGGAAATGTGTGTCGAGCAGTATATTCAGCGACTGCTCGCTGTTTTTTGTCCAGTTATTTGGCTCATCCTGCAAGTAACCCACTGTACAGGGTGAAGCTGATAGTATTCTCCTCAGCCTTGCGGCGTCGGAGACCTTTTCCACTTCGCCACAGAAGGTATATCAAGAGCGTCTTTGCGCCTTTCTAAGCTGCTTCTTATAGATCTTGAGTTGCTCTTTATAGGCATCCCAAACATTAGCGACCCCAGTAGATTTAGCCTTGTTGAATAGCTTGTTGCAGGTCTTTTTCATAGCCGTTAGCTCAGAAGTCCACCATTGGGGTTTAGTTCTACCCTTGTACCTTGTTTTTGGACAGGCTTCTTCAAGGGCACTATTGAATGATGTGATATGCTCGACCAGATTATCCAGACCGGCTTTGTCATTCGGTTCGTACAGAAGTTTGGAGTTGAGGACTTTCTTGAAATTCTTCTCATACAGGTGCCACTTTGTCTTTCTCACATTTCTGTGGACGGCAGGTTCAGGCGCTTTTTCAGCGAGTTTAAACTCAATATAATGGTGATCTGAGAATGAGTGGTCTCTAGTACATTCCACCCAATAATTTTGTCTGACAGCCGGTCAGTAGCAAACGTTACGTCTTGTACTTCTTGTCTGTCCTTAATTGTAAAGGTCGGTTTATTACCTATGTTACAAATACTTAGGTTGGTAGTTAGAATAAAGTCAAGAAGCGAATGACCCCTATTGTTTATATCCGTACGACCCCAGATAGTATGATGAGCGTTCGTGTTTGCGGCAATAATCAGCTCGACCTCGTCAGACGTTGCTTCTTCTACTACTTCCCTGAATAGAGCAGTCGGTACTACAGCTTCCTAAGTCAAGTAACGGGAGACCACCCAATATATGCCATTACCGATTTCCAGACTAGCAGATGTTTGGTCTTTACCACTTAAATTAGCCAGGAGAAAGATACTTAGATCTTTCCTGGCCATAATGCAGGTTCTTAGAGTGTCTTCACAGTTGGCCACAAGCAGTTTAAAGTTGGGTGTCCTGATACCGCACACCCTTCCTCCCACTGCGTAGGGCTCCTGTATCAGGACGATGTCTACTGCACCTGTGGACAGGCGCAGCAATTGAGCCGCTGAGGCTGCTTTAGCGTGATGGAAGTTAATCTGTAGAATTTTTAGGATCATTGGTAATTGACAGATTAACATCCACCCCGACAAGGGTGTCATCTAACTCTTCGTCCGTATCATCGAGAAGCGTGTCTCCGCCAGATGCGTCAAAGAGTCCGCAGACTCCCCTCAGCCCCTCTGTGTCAGAAGTAGAGCTTTCGTCCTCAGAGAAGGACGCTACAGATCTTCTGTTAGATCTGGAGTCACCAGAAATAATGGGCGTGGGTACCTCCGCACTTCCAGAAAGCCGTGTATCAATCACATTCGTACTAAAACAATACACAGAATAATTTAAGAGAATATCAATAAATAACACACATTTTTATTAGAATTATGTTATAATATTCCCAGTGAGATAAATTCAATAATTCAGTCTACTTTTGAATATTTTTCTAAGGAAGATATTTGCTTAAGCAGAGACGGCTTTGACAACAAAAACTTATACAGTTCTATAGAGGATTAATTTTTGAAATAATTATAGCTTTAATGGAATCATTTCATCTGTCCATTGTTTGTCCACAATTTATGGGATTTTTTCGAAATATCTTTGAAAAAGCTAGTGGGATGAAGAAATTATAACAGAAGAATATGAAGGTTACTCAATTTAGGGGTATTTAAAGCTTTCCTGAACTAATTACGATAAATGGTTCTCCAGCTATGCTAAAATATGTGGTTGCACCTTAATTTGTTATAGGTTTATCTTATAATACTCGTAAACAGGTCTTATCCCACTAATAGACTACAAAGCTCTTTAAGGGAATGACCTAAGTTTTCTTTTGAGCTAAAAAGAATCAAAAATAAAAAGTTTCAATTTTCAGTTTTGATCTACGATTTCTTTGGCAAAGTTTCTTGGAATGACCCATAAAACAAGAATCGCGATGCGACTTTGTAAATTTTTTCGGCCACCCTAATATATATAGAAACTAATAACTTTCACCGTTGCGTCACCCATTAAATGGAACTTTAAATAATCAAAACCTCGATTGACTATAAAAATACATTTGAATCAGTAACAAAGGAGGACAAATCCCACATTTTTGGGAAAGGAGGGAGGACGGTGGGGACAAAGGTAAAAAAGGAGGACGTATGGTAACCCTGAGTTTAGAGGATGACCTTAGTGGTAGACTCTATGATAGAGGAAGACCTCAGTGGTAGACTCTAGTATAGAGAAAGACCTCAGTGATAGACCCTATGATGACAGTGGTCGACTCTGGGATAGACCAAGACCTCAGAGATCGATTCTAGGATAGAGCAAGATCTCAAAGGTAAACTCTAGAATAGAGGAAAACTTTAGTGCTCGACTCTAGACTAGAGCAAGACCTCAATGACGGAGTCAATGATAACCCGAGTCTTCGACTATACGATAGAGGATGACATGAGTGGTGATCTCTAGGATAGAGCAAGACCTCGGTCGACTCTAGGATAGAAGAAAACCTCAGTTGTCGACTCTACTATAGACCAAGACCTTGGTGGTGGACTACAGGATATAAGAAAATCCCAGTGATGATCTCTGGTATAGAGGAAAATTTCAGTGGTGACTCTGCGATAGAGGAAAACCTCAGTCGTCCACTCTAGGACAGAGCAAGACCTCAGTGATCGATTCTAGGATAGAAAGAACATCAATGGTCGTTTGCAGGATAGAAGAAAGCCTCATTAGTAGACTCTAGGATTGTGGAAGACCTCTGTGGTCGACTATAGTGTAAAATAAGACCTCTGCGGTCGACTATAGTGTAGAACAAGACCATTGTGGTCGACTCTATGACAGAGCAAGACCTCCAAGGTAGATTCTGGAATGGAGTTAAACTTTATTGGTCGATTCTAGGATAGAGCAAGAGCTCAGTTGGCGAGTCTAGAATAGTGGAAGACCTGAGTGGTCCACACTGTGATATAGAGGAAGACCTCAGTTGTCGACTCTAGGATAGATCAAGTCCCTTTTTGTCCTCTGTAGGATAGAACAAGACCAGCTTAATAGTCTGATTGGTCTACTCAAGTAAAGAGGAAGACCTCAATGGTCCACTCTAGGATAGAGCAGGACCTCAGAGTCGGAACCTAGGATAGAGCAAAAAGTTAGTGGTAAACTATATAAGTATATTATATAAACTATACGCCCTCGAATGGTGAATAACTTCGGTTGTATCAGAGCGAGAATCACAATAATGATACTGCTTTAAGCAGAATAGCGAGTTCTACCTGTAGAAATGAAAAATGTCACACCTAGGTGCAAGATGTCCGATACTTGCAAGAAAAACATGAATTTTAGAGGTAGCTAGCTTACTGGCGGCTTAAGATATAGCTGAAACATTTTTAGGATATTCGCTAAACAAAACAAGCTTTAATTTGAGATGCGGACAACCGCGATACTTTTTTCTGACCCCCGCCTAATATACGTAACGCTATTAGTGTAAGTGAATGGATGACTCCTCTCTTAATTTGACAAATGATGGAATTGCCTTTTACGCAAAGTCGCGCAAAAAATTGTCGGTTCCCAACACAAACAGAAATAAAACTCCTTCTCTAGGGAACGGGTAGAAGCATTTATGTTTCGAAATGCCCACATACCAGAAAATGCCTATATTAAAATCGTCGCTTGAGATGCTCAAAAGTGAATACATGTTGGAATTTGTTTTTCTGTCTCAAAAGTATTTTTTTTTTTTTGGATAAATCAACAATTTATACTGGGACAACAATAATATACATACATACATAGATTTGATAAATGGTTAGACATTAGGGGAAAATGTTTTCATATAGCCTTGGCTAGGAATCGCTTCCTTTGTAGACATAAATTCTGACGCAACTAATAGCCTGATGTGGCATGCCAATAATAAATAGATGAATTTTGAAAAGTTCTGATAGCCTGATGTCGCACATGTATTGCATCCCACTAATCAATGTATGAATTCCGAAATGTTTTCAATGTTCATAACATGAACACTAGGGCGGATTGAAAAAAGTGGTGCGGTTGTCAGAATCTTGAATACATGTATATTTTGTTTTATGATTGTCCTCAAAATATGTGTCGCCAAAGTGTTTTTCGATAGTTTCACATAACCTCTAAATCTCATGGCTTTCTTCAAAATGTTGAAGATATTTGTGAACCACCCTGTTGAGTACTTGTGACTACTTTTGTTATATCGAACATTCTAACGCTTGTAATCCTCCCAATGCCTAGACAATTTTAATACGTTCTGACCAACATTTTAGAAGATCTAGAATTAGTACCATTTTTTGCAATCGGCCCTGCATTGCGTCGACGTAAAAGGGAAGGACCAGTATATGATTAAAAAAAATAAGGGACATGTTATCGGCATCTCGTTTAGTTATCAAGTTATCGGATGTTAAAGTTTAAAAAACTGTTTTTTTTCTTTCCAAAAGTAAAGTTGAAACTTAGAAAAACAAAAGCGGTGACACTTCTGTCAGCGTAGACGACTTTGACATTTGAAGTTATCGAATATTTTTACTTGATTCCGTTTTTTTTCATTGAAAGAGTTTAAAATAATTAAGAAGTAAATATTTTTTTTTTTAATTTCAATATCAAAAATATTGTTTTATTTATTCCGTTTTTTCATTAAGCTCATTTTACAAAAAAATAATTATTTTTTCTATTATTACAATTGCCTTAATAATTAATATCTTCCATAACAATGATACGTTGGTACGCGTAGCCGGCATTGGGCAAATTCCTGTGAGAAAAATCTTAATTTCCGGCTGAATTTCAGCTAAATTCCGGCCTGCGTAGTAAGCTTGGACATTTCGATAACTCTATCGTTACTGATTTTTTTTACCCGACTTTTTATTCATTCAAACAAGCTCAAAATAAAAAAAGGACACAAGAGCATTTTTTTTAATTTTCAATTTCGATGACCGAGGTAGTTATTTATTTCTTCCGTTATTTCCGCATTACTATTTTTCTTTGGTCCGCGTGGCCGGCTTTAGAAATTTTGATTACTCGAAAGTTTTCGAATATTTTTACCATATGTTTTCGTTTAACCGAGAGTTTCGATAACTTTTATCCAATAACACTATGCAACAAAATTTTTGTCCAAGGGAAGTGGATAACAGTTTCTGGTGCAACTAGGTGTCACAAACACGAAACAAATATTAAAAAAATGTTTATGGTAATTTTTTTTTTTAATTTTTCTTTTTAAAATTCCAGCTTTCATGGAAAGTACATTCAGTATTTGGACCATAATTTTAAGTATAAGCCTGATTGAGCCGTATTATGCCTCAAATTAAAGGGAAAGGTATGAGGGCTACATATGCTGCAAATATCGCTTTCGCGTAGAATCTTTGGTTTAGTAACAGTCGTCAAAAATATGAGAAAAAAATGATTTTTTTAAAACACTTTTTCCTGGTACAAAAAAAACATAAAAAATCGAAAAAAATAATTTTATTACATTTTTAAAAAGCCAGCATGCTAAAGAAGAAAACACTGTCTATTTGAAATCTACGGATAGATGTAAAAGTTATGAGCCATTTAAATGTTAGGGTAATTCTAAAAAAACTTGTTGCATATTTTTTCGTTTTTAAATGATGTTTTTGCGTATATTGAATTCGCCATATGTGAGAGAGACATATAAGAGACATTGCACTTGCATTTTATTTTATGAGGATTGATGTCAGACATTATAAAATTATAGAGAGGACGAGGTTTTATGACCGTTCGTAACCCTCCATAAAACATGATATGTAATGTGAGAGCTATATTGGATGAGATCTGCTCAGATAGAGGGTCATTGAACAATATTTGTTTTTATTTATGAGGTTTCCATTCAGTTACGCCTTTTATTGGCATGGACATCCCAGTTGTATATACAGATAGTAAAATTATATGTACGCAATACAAAGTAGTACGCGGCAGTCTTGAAAATATTGGGTTTCTACGTTCGAAGCAAACTATATGTCAGGTACTGCAATTTATGTACCTTAAACCCGGAATTTATGAATGAAATGTCTTATTAATAAATTAGTGTAACTCAGCGCCATAAAGAGATAATTCGATTTTCTGAAAAATATTATAAAGTTATATTTCGAAGTATGAGTAAACGACAAAGAACTTTTCAATGTGTAAATGATCCCGACAATTTCTGCTACATCTGCGGAAAATATGTAATTAAAAAAAACGAAGTGCGTTTAGTAAAATAATAGAAGAAATATATGTCCAATATTTTGGTATACGAGTTAAAAATATGAATGAACCGTGGACACCTAGTATTTTGTGTAAATCGTGCCATGTAAATCTTACTCGATGGACTAGTGGATGAATGCGGTAAGTACTTTAAAATTAATGTATTACAATGTTTTGTGGAATAAAACGTTTTAATTTTAGACTTCACGTGGAATTTGGAATGCCAATGATTTGGAGACAACCACTATTCATTCACGATACGGACTGCTATTTTTGTCTATGTTAATAGATTGGAGTAGGAAGTGTCCAATTATAATAACGGAAACATCATCAAGTTCAACTGAGTACTCAACTCTGAGCGATTCAAGTTTGAGTCAGAAGTCATCGCTTTTAACACAGTTTCAACTCAATGATCTAGTGAGAGATTTGGAACTGACCGAAGATAAGACAGAACTACTTGCATCTCGGATGAAACAGTACAATATTTTGGCCCCAGAGTCCGTGATACACCTTACAAAAAATGTTATACAACTGTGGGTAACATATGCTTTTGCAAGGACATTCCCGGATTGTTCGAGGAACTTAATCAAACATACAATTCAAAAGAATGGCAGTTATTTGTTGACAGCAATAAAGAAAGTTTGAAAGCAGTACTTTTTCACAACGGAAATCAGAAACCGTCGATTCCCATTGCTCATGCTGTCAACTCTAAGGAATCATACGAAACAATTGCTAAATTGTTAAAATACATAAAATATGAACAACGTGACTGGAAAATTTGTTGCGATTTAAAAGTAGTTGGGATGTTATGTGGAATGCAAGGCGGATATACAAAATATTGCTGTTTATTTATGCCTCTGGGATAGCCGAGCTCGCGAATATCATTACAGAAGAAAGAAATGGCCAACAAGAAAAGACATTACATTGGGTGAAAACAAGATCAAATACACACCTCTCGTCCGAAAAGAAAACACTATTTTGCCTCCACTGCATATTAAGCTGGGGCTCTTTAAAAATTTGGTAAAAGCCTTAAGGAAAGATGGCAACTCACTCTCATATTTAAAAAGTTTATTTAAAAGTCTTTCTTTTCAAAAAATCGGAGAAGAAGTTTTTGATGGGCCTAAAATAAGAAATCTGATGAAAGATGTGAATTTCGAATCATATTTGACGTCGGATGAAATTGCAGCATAGAGGTCGTTCAAGCTTGTAGTTTCAAATTTCCTTGGATCCAATAAAATCCCGCAATATGAAACAATGATTAATGATTTGTTAAAAAATTATAAAAAAATTGGTTAGAAATATATTTTTTTATATTTATGTATATAACTCATATGTATTCTTCCAACTTATTTTTCGCTTTATGTATTCCAACAGGTTTAAATATGTCCCTCAATATTTATTTCTTTCATTCTCATCTAAACTTTTTCCCCGAGAATCGACGTAAGTGACGAACATGGCGAAAGGTTTCTCCAAGAATTGAAGTCCATCGAGCGGCGTTACCAGGGGCACTGGGATGAAATAATGATTTTATTTCAATTACTTCTAATTAAACTCGTTCATGTAAATAAACTCAAATGTACATAATATAAATAAAAGTAATAAAATAAATCGCTATTTGAACAGAAATTTAAAAAAAAGATTTTTTGAAATTCTCTTACCTCTACCAAAAGGGCTATAATTTCTACATGTTTCTATAGATTTTTTTCAAATAGGCATTATTTTCTTCGCTGCAACCTTTTAAAAAATAAAATAAAATATTTTTATTATTTTATGTTTTCTTTTTGTCCCAGGATTTTTTTTTTTGAAAAAATCTACTTTTCCAATCTTTTAATGACTGTTACTAAACCACTGTTTCTAAGTGAAAGAGATATTTCAAACATTGGTAGCCCACATTAATAGCTTTAATTTAACGCATAAGCCGACCTGATCGGGCATATACTCCAAAAATTATGGTGCAAATACTAAGGGTACCTTCGACGATAATAGCATTTTTAATAAAAAAATTTTTCAAAAAAATGTATCCATAAAATAATCCATATCTATACAAAAAATAATTTTTTTGTTGCGTAGTGTATTAGTTAATGAAAAATTTTATTTTTTTTATTGAGCTTATTTTACAAAAAATCTGTAATACCGACCGAAGGCCGGTATTCATGGACCAAAGTAACACTTTGGTCCATGAAGTTGGCTTTTGAATTTTTGATAACTGGAAAGTTATGTAATATTTTTACAAGATTTTCTCGATTTTTTCATTTAAATAAAATGAAAATAGTAAAAAAGCAATTTTTTAGTCATTGATAATTTCCATATTAAAGCCACTATGGTCCGCATAGCTGGCTTTAGACATACCCAGAGGCAAATATCTGTAATCCCGACCGAACGCCGTCCAGTCAGTAATATTTTGGTCCGCGTATCCGGCTTTGGAAATTTCGATAACTCGAAAGTTATAGAATATTTTTACCACATTCAAATGAACTGAAAATAGTAAAGAAAACTTTTTTTTAAATTTTCAATTTCGATAAGTAGTTATCGAATTTTTTTTTTAATTTTTTCTGTGGACATTTTTATCCTTAAAAGTTATTAATATTTTTACCAGATATTTCGCTTACCTGACAATTTCGATAACTAATGTAGTTATTGCTTTTTTTGTTTTTTATATAGAGCTTTAAAAAAATCGATTTTTAAAACTGTAGTTATCGAAAATTTTATTTTATTTTTTCTTTGGAAATTTTTATCCTTGAAAGTTATCGAATATTTTTCCAAATTTTTTCGATTACCAGACAATTTCGATAACTATGTAGTTATTTTTTCGTTTTTTTTATATTGAGCTTAAAAATCGATTTTTAAAACTGTAAAATTTTTCTTTTATTTATTTTTTTTGGAAATTTTTATCCTTGAAATGTATCTAAAAGTTTGTCCAGATTTTTTCGCTTACCAGACAATTTCGATAACTAAGGTAGTTATTTTTTTCGTTTTTGAAATTGAGCTTTAAAAAAATAGATTTTTAAAAATGTTTTAGTAATTGACAACTTCCATAGCAAAGCCACTATGGGCCACATAGCCGGCTTTGGACATATGTATGTACCCCAGAGACGAACATCTGTAATCCCGACCGAAGGCCGGACACGCAGTAAAACTTTGGTTCGCTTAGCCGGCTTTGGAAATTTCGATAACTGAAATGTTATAGAATATTTTTCGCAGATCTTCTCGATTTTTTTCATTCAAATGAACTAAAAAAAAAAAAGAAAACAATTTATTCAATTTCGGTAACTATGGTAGTTATCGAAGCATTTTATTTTATTTTTTCCACAGTAACATATTTTCTCGCATTTTTCTTTCAAATAACTGAAAATAATTAAAATGTAAAAAGCGATTTTTTTCATTTCAATAACAATGGTAGTTATCGAAACATTTTTTTTTATTTTTTCCACAGTGGCACTTTAAATCGAGTAGTCGTATTCGAAGTTATCGAATATTTTTAAGATTTTTAAAAATTTTTTTTTCATTCAAATAAGATCAAAATAATAAAAAATATTTTTTTCAATTTTCAATTTTGATAACTAAGATTGTTATTGAATTTTTTTTGTTATATTGAGCTTATTTTACAGAAAAATATTTTTTTTCGATTTTTACAAATTTAACTCAATAGATATGAGAGATATCGATAACATGTCTCTTAGATTTTCTTCTTATTTTGAGGTGCTCTTTCGAAATATGTGAACATATCGCGGCTAGGGATATCATACTCTTGCCCAGAATAAAATGACACTCCATTTTCGATAAATTATGTTATCGACAATTAAAGTCATAATTTAAATAACATGTTGTGGTATATTATTAGAGATTTCTTTTAATTTGTAGAGGAAGACATCTTCTATAAATTCGTAAATACAAAACAGCTGAGGATCTTTTTCGATAATAATATCTATCGATATTTACTTGGTCGTGGATTGTCCGATCCTGGATATGTTATAGTGATGCGATCTGTATTTTTCTATATTTTTATTGTGAAGTTTTATTTTTGCAAACTTTTAAAGTAAATAGCTGATAAGTTCTTGCTAAAGTTTTTTTTATACCCTACACCACACTGTGGTACAGGGTATTATAACTTTGTGCATTTGTTTGTAACACCCAAAAGGAGAAGAAATAGACCCATCGTTTATTATACCGATCGACTTAGAATCACTTTCTGAGTTGATTTAGCTATGTCCGTCTGTCTGTCTGTCCGTCTGTGCATGTATTCTTGTAATCAAAGTACAGGTCGCAATTATGGTCCGATCTCGACGAAACTTTACACATATCTTTTTTTTGGCCCAAGGACGATCCCTATTGAATTTGGTTAAAATCGGTTCTGATTTAGATATAGCCCCCATATATATGTTAGCCCCGATTTGACATGTAAGCGCTGTAAAAACTTTATTTTATATCCGATCAGTATGAAATTCGGCAGAAAGAGGTTTCTTATTATATGAATGAACACTGTTAAATTTGGAAGAAATCGGTTCAGATTTAGATATAGCCCCCATATATACGTTACCCCCGATTTGACATGTAAGCGCTGTAAAAATTTTATTTTAGATCAGTGCGAAATTCGGCAAAGAGAGGTTTCTTATTACATGAAGGAATACTGCTAAATTCGAAGAAAATCGGTTCAGATTTAGATATAGCCCCCATATATATGTTACCCCCGATTTGACATGTGAGCGCTGTAAAAACTGTATTTTATATCCGATCAGTGCGAAATTCGGCAGAAAGAGGTTTCTTATTACATGAAGGAATACTGCCAAATTCGGAGAAAATCGGTTCGGATTTAGATATAGCCCCCATATATATGTTACCCCCGATTTGACCTGTAAGCGGAGGTCGGAGAAAATCGGTTCAGCTTTAGATTAGGGATGTAACGAATATTCGCATTCGCAAAAACCATTTTTGGATTATTGGCTTTCGCAAAAATATATTTCAGTATTCGCTTCCATTTATTAAAGTGTTAAATCTCCTTATTCCCTTCACACAATTTGAAGATATGTGTGTGCTTGTGGTAACAGGAGGTAAAACTATGGAAAACAGTCTTAATACTTGAATATCCTGGAAAAGTATCAATTCAGTTTCTTAAATTTGTTGGTACTAAAGGCTCTAACTATTATTCGCATTTGCATTCGCTTTCGCAAAAATGAATATTTCACTATTCGCTTTCGCATTCGCAAGAAATATATTTCAATAGTCGCTTTCGCTAAAGCCACTTTCGTTACATCCCTACTTTAGATATAGCTTTTTTTTTGCCAAATTTTAATTATGTACATTATTTCTTATCTCTCCGATGGAATCTAATCAAGATATTTGTATTGCGGCAGTGAAATGTTTACCTTACCAAACCAGGTCAAACAATAGAACGCAATGATACGAGTATGTTCTACGGAATTGATCTCAGTGAGTGGAGGGCCCAAAAGAAGAACTACTAATGAAACTTATGCATAACGTGTTCAAAAAATAAGGTGACTTCTTAAAGCTATTATAAAAAAATATTTATATATTCATCAATATCAATCATGTCCAACAAAGACTATCAACACCGATCCGCCCTGATTGGGAAACCCTTTATATTTAATTTATAAGGGAAATAACGAAAAAAAAACTTTCCCTCATAGCATGGCAGACTATTTTTGCTTTACGCTTGCAACATATGGACGATTACATTTCATATTGTGTGCTGTACCTATACTTATGACCATGAATGTTTTTGCGATAAATTAATGTCTGTCATCACTGTGTTCTAATATTTACTTAGAAAACAAGTCATAAAAATAAATTAAAATGGCTTTTGACACAGAGCACATCAATTTCATGTCAAGTTGAGGGATTTCACTTAAAATCACAAATTTTCGGCATTCTTGTGGCTCAATGAATGAATGATATCATAATTTAATAAAGAAAACATGTTGGCTTATCTATGTATATCTTAGATAATTTATTAGAAATACAATTAACTTAGAGGGATTTAGGATTGGATGGGTAAGGAGCGAAAAGAAAAAATAGTGGAAGATCTCAGAGGTCGCCACTAATAAAGGGGAAGTCATCAGGGTTCGATTCTGGTATAGAGGAAGACCTCAGAGGTCGACTTTAATATAGAGTACTTTACTGTTTTTTTTATTTATTTTTTTTTTTTGAGGCGGTGAACATTGTTTTGGCGGAATTTTTTTCTGTGACGGGCAATTTGACAGACCTACATACGTATGTATATACCACAAATAGTAAACTAATACTACTAAATGTGTATTTCTAATATCGAAATTTAGCGGTATTAGGGGACTGTCAATTTTTCATCACAAAATGTGTATTGCTAGTATCGAAATTTAGCGGCGTTAATGGACTGTCAATTTTTCATCACACAAAACATATGGTTTAGAAAATAGATTATGATCCAAAGAGTACTCGTATTTTGCAATAGTGATAAGCGCACTTCTTTTGGTCATTAAAACGTTGTTTAAACATCATTTTATACATATGTAGGTATTTTTGACACTGAGGTGAATAATACTATACGAAATTAATTTTAATTTTTTTTTGGTATGACCAAACATTTTTTTTTAATGAGAGACAGTGTTTACTACGTTCGGTTTATTTCTGATTTTTCGCTAATTTCTAAGCCCTTTGTGGCTAGTTTTTTTACCCAAAAAATACGCACAATTAATTGTCTTCGAGAAATCGATCTGCCGCTCATGAATGCAAACCTTTTCTAACAAATTATAAATCAGCTGCCGGCAAAACAGATACACTAATCTCTCTCTATCTCTTCATCCCTCTTCTCGGTTGACGGTTCCGTTTCAAAATAAGTACATACATATAAATACATATGTATATACGGGAGTAGGTGTTTTTCTTCTTTTCTATAGTCTCTCCCTCTTTTTCCCAGTCTGGATTTCTCAATAGTTTTATATATTTTTATTTGCAAACTGGTGACGTCATAATAAGTGCCGCCGGTAACATTTGGTTCATTCACATCAACTGAGCTAGGTAAATACATATGTATAAAAGATTTACCGATGTCGATCGTAAACATTCGCATGATTTGAACAAAATTTTGAAAATTTCAAACAGAATCATTATTTTGATATAAAAGTTTAAAAATTTGTAAGTGTTGTCCCATAATGATAAAGGTTTTTTCAACAGGGACGCTACAAAAGTAGACCGACAGGGACAGCAAACGACGCCATATTTTTTGCCGCTCTTTTGACATTTCTCTTCAGTAAGGTTTGCCATTTCATGATGGAAAGATATACGAGCCAACAACAAGTCGAAATTATTAAAATTTACTACCGAAATTCGGAGTCAACGTCAACGTTAAGAGCGCGAAAAATCGAAAAATCATCTTCAGCGATGAGGCTCATTTCTGGCTGAATGGCTTCGTCAATAAACAAAATATGCGTTATTGGTCAGACAGCAATCCACACGTACTCCATGAGTCATCATTGCATCCCGAACAAATTACGGTTTGGTGCGGTTTATGAGCCGGCGGCGTCATTGGGCCGTACTTCTTCCGTGATGATCAACACCGGCACGTTACTGTGAATGGGAATCGCTACCGTTCAATGATAACCGAATAACCAATTGGATGATATGGACTTGGAGGACATGTGGTTCCAACAGGACGGCGCCACAAGCCACACAGCGAATGCCACAATCAATTTATTGGAAACCAAGTTTGGAGAAAGTGTTATCTCACGAAATGGTCCAGTCGATTGGACGCCTCGGTCGTGCGATTTGACGCCGTTAGACTATTTCCTGTGGGGCTACGTCAAGTCTATGGTCTATGCCAACAAGCCAACGACGATTGATGAACTTCGTACGAATATCGAACGTGAAATTGCAGCAGTATCGGCCGATTTATGCTTGAAAACCGTCGAAAATTGGGTTCAGCGTCTGGACTTCTGCAAGCGTGCCCGTGGTGGCCATGCAAAAAAAATCGAGTTCCATACATAATGGCATCGAAATAATGGAATAATCAATTTCATTGATATCCGAAACCGTTTTTGTTTTATTTAAAAAAAACTTTTGTAGCGCTCTATTTGCCAAACCCGTTATGACAAACCAAACTAACAAAAGGCAATTATCACCGGTTAAATCGGTTGTCAAATCATGCAGTGTAATCATCTCAAAGTTGTGAACCTGTAAAAAACACCCTAAGAAGAGGAGGAATCAACTAGAAAGCCTTCTCAATCTGTGTCCCGTTCTCTCCAGAAGGTTGCAGGATAGCTAAGCTAACCTATCCTAACCTAACCTAACCTAACCTAAACTAACCCCCATCAAACACTCTAAAAGAAAGTCATGGGAAGCGCTCTGCGATGAAATAAATAACGATCCCTGGGAACTTCCATATCGTATCGTAATGAAGAAGATGGGAAACCGCAACAAGATCCCTGGGATAACAAACCCAGAATGGGCGCGAACTATCGTAGAGACACTGTTCCCAAAAGCAACGTCCCCAAGTATTTACTTCCCAACTGTAGTATCAGCAGGATAACCTAACCTAACCTAACCTAAACTAACCCCCATCAAACACTCTAAAAGAAAGTCATGACAAGCGCTCTGCGATGAAATAAATAACGATCCCTGGGAACTCCCATATCGTATCGTAATGAAGAAGATGGGAAACCGCAACAAGACCCCTGGGATAACAAACCCAGAATGGGCGCGAACTATCACTGTTCCCAAAAGCAACGTCCCCAAGTATTTACCCTTCTCAAATGAAGAAATATTATATACCGCAAGAAAGCTGAAGAAAACTAAGGCACCTGGTCCAGATGGAGTGCCAAGCGAAATCATAACACTTACAGCATAATGCTGGCCGGAATTGTTTACCAATACATTTAATATGTGTTTGAAGACAGGCATATTCCCAAATATTTGCAAAAAGCAGAAGTTAGTTCTCCTACGTAAGGGAGATAAACCCCTAGATAATACTTCATCCTTCCGGCCGTTGTGCCTATTGGACAATTCGGGAAAATTTCTGTAGAGATTACTGTTGAATAGATTAGAAGCCGAGCTATACGCAAACGGAGGGGTTTCCCCAATGTAATTTGGATTTGTGAAAAAGAAATTTCCCAAGCAGTGAACACAGACCAGAAATCGATGGAGGGAAAACGATTCTGTACCATAGTTACTTTGGATATAAGAAATGCTTTTAATACCGCAAATTGGAATGTTATTCGAACAGAAATCAGGAAGAGGAACTTCGAACTATTTAGTCAAAATGATTTATAATTATCTAAATGAGCGAACACTAGAATATCAAACCAACCATGGGGCAAAACATTTCAGTGTGTCGGCAGGTGTACCACAAGGATCGATTCTAGGACCTTTCCTTTGGAATCGTATGTATGACGGTCTCTTAAACCTTAAATTACCAGATGGGGCTTCACTGGTGGGATATGCAGACGATGTCGCCCATATATTTGACAAGTCGGACTCAGCCTTGACTGAAATTGTAACTAATGACTGTTTAGGTAGAGTAAATAGGTGGCTAAATTCCAAACATCTACAACTTGCATCATCAAAAACTGAGGCAATCCTGGTTACTAAGCGGAGATCTTTTGTTTATGCCCAATTCCACGTTGACGGATACAACATTAAAATAAACAAGAGTTTAAAATATCTTGGAGTCTACATTGATGGGGGAATCACTTTTGCTGAACATGTAAAAGTGGTATCAGAGAAGGCCCAAGGAACAGCTAGAAAACTGGCGCAAATAATGCCAAATATGCGAGGACCGAGGCAAACGACCAGGAAATTGATCGCCGGTGTCTCATATGCACAGATGCTCTACGCGGCTCCTATTATAAGTAATAAAGTACGAGAACGCTTGTCACTAACAAATAGACTCGAAAAAGTTCAACGAATGGCTACAATTCGAGTTACGTCTGCGTATCGCAAAAATGGGTGGAAAGAAAGCATGTCGAAATAAATTTCTTCCTAACACAAGCATTAAGCGACCATGGAAACTTTGCGACATACCTGGAGAAATTTAAAATAAGAGAACATGGAATACGCGACATGTGCGGAGACATAAATGATACTGTAGAACACACAATATTTGTCTGTTGTGCTTGGGAACAATTATGACGCGATCTCAAACGTTCCATAAGAGCCAACTTTACGGCGGAGAATTTAGTTATAATGATGGAGAAGGTAGAAAATTGGATGGCATGCTCATCATTTATAGAACATATTCTACGAACAAAAGCTGAGCTACAATATAACAGATTGCCGAATCCCTAATCTATATATAATCGTATATAGGATGGGGGAGTAGGATAAGATACCAACTGCGTTAAGCAGTAAAGAACCCACCCCGAAGTAATGCGAAAGCGGTCCCGGGGTAGTCGTTCAAGTGCAGGACCACTAGTTGATAGTGCGCTATCACTACGTCCAAAAAAAAACATAACCTAACCTAACCTATTTGCGTTCAGAGCCAGACTCATAAAAATCAGGACTATGCCAACAACTAAATGGAAGGACCGAGCCAGCTGCAAAACACAAGTTCTACAATACCGCAGTCGTCAGGCTAAGGGTTCGTCTATTCATATCCATTTTTCCAGTATGCTGTAAAATAGGATCCGACTGGTCTCGATCCTACTGCCATAAATACGTGTAGTTGTGGATTCTGACCAGGAAGCCGGCCAATATGGGACAGACACTTCTAGATTTCTAATGGGGTATTCCTGTGGGAGGATACTTTTATGGCGTCATCTGTTCGCCATGTTACATAATCCGTATAAGGCACCTGTGCACTTTTATAGTACGCCCTGGGATTCTGCCGCTCTTGGTCGGGAGCTGCTTATTTGTCGCAGCAAATCTACATATCTGTAGGTTGTTCAGATATCCGCCACCCGCTGACGCCGATAGTAGCATGATCTTAGCCCTAACCTATCCAGGTTAGGGCAGTTTATCATATTTACACATGATTAACTGACGCAGTCCATTTCGGTAAATAATTATGATCGAAAGTGCATTTTTTTATAATAAAATTTCGATAAAACTTCTTAAATTTTACTTGAAATTAAAAGTACTTTTCGAAATGGGTTTGCTATTGGTTTATTTCGTACATAATTTGAAAGTACATACATACACTGATAGAAAAAGCTTCGTCATTCGTCAAAAGTCAGCTAACGTACGAATAATCCTATTGATGAATTTGTTCGTCGCCCTGTCGAATCTCTGGAAACTATAGTTTCGAGGGTTATCGTTCGCTCCAGTCAGGCTTGCGGATGGACGGACATAATTCAAATGACTTATGTGTTCTAAAACGGATTTCCTCCGCATATACTTAGGGTCTTAGGCCACTCCTTTGATGCGTTACACTTTTGGTATATGTTATATATACATTCATTGATATTTGTATTATAAATCCCCATATTTATCGCCTCACCTTAGAGATGAGGGTATATATAATTTTTTTATTTATGAGCACGATTCATCGTAGGGATGATATGTAATCACCCAGTGGGGTTTTGTTTTTATTTCACTAAATAGTTCTTGTTCTAGTATACTTAAACAGAGATTCGTCATGGCGACGAACAAATTCATAGATAGGATTATCCGTACGTTAGCTGATTTTTGACGAATGACGAAGCTTTTTCTATCAGTGTATAATTGAAATGTTCCAAATTATAAATTTCAAACATTGTTTACGCCAACGTTACACTCAATTTCGAACACCACTGTATGTTTGTTTTCATAGCGACTACCTGTTGACTTACCACTCTCATAGTTTTGGGCCAGTAAAATTCTCTTTGGCAAAATTTTCTCTATTAGATTTGGTTAAATTTCGAAGAAGAGTGATTCCGTAACTCTCTCTCTCCCTTTATATTGCCAAATAAGTATTTCACTCACGCAACTTTTGGATGCCAGTCGGCAAACTGCCCGGTCATATCTGGTACGGCGTTTTGCACATTAGTAGAACATAGCATTTCATCCGTGTTAGAGTTACATTTTGAAACTATTTGTTATAAATGCGTTATTTTTGCAATTCCGGCTAATTGCTTCGAGATTTTTTTAGTGTTATCTCGTAACAACATTCGCCAAGGTACGAGTTATAAACATCTGAAATGAGAAAATTATGAGACTTAATGAACGGGTGTGTGGCGGGACAGGTTTCGTAAATTTTAGTTGTGCCAATTGAATAGTTTAAAATTGTGTCAAAGATAAGAAAACAACGAAATTTAAAATGAAAACAGAAGTGTGTGGATGTGTTATTGAACTCTAGTAAAAAAAAAAACAAAAACTTTGAGCAGCGATACAAAAGTTCGGTGAGAGTTTCTATGAAACTTTTAGTTTAAAGTCAATGTGTTTGTGCGAAATAGATATATGTATTAGTATATATTATAATAAAAATATAACTTTTTATTTGTAGCAATGGATTAATACAAAATAGGGTGTATCTTAACATTTTGGGAAAACCGGTTTTTAAATATTCAGGTAGAGAGACAACAGTAAAATACACCTCTCGTACAAAATTCAGTTCCCATTCTCAGATATGTAAAAAAAAAACTCGTAGAAATTTTGCGTTTATAGAAAATTTCATAGCAATTTTGTATTTATAGAAAATTTGGTTTTTATAGCTAATTTCATAGAGATTTTGCATTTATAGAAATTTATGGAAATAGATTTGGTATTTATGGAAAATTACATAGAAATTTTGCATTTATAAAACTTTTCATAGAAAAATTTGTATTTATAGAAAAATTCATAGAAATCTTGTATATATAGAAAATGTCATAGAAATTTGTATTTACATAAAATTTTAGACATTTTTTAGTTATAGAGTTTCATAAAAAAAAATTATTTATAGAAAATTTCATAGAAATTTTTTATTTATAGAAAATTTCGTAGAATTTTTTTATTTATAGAAAATTTCGCAGAAATTTTTTATTTATAGAAAATTTCGTAGAAATTTTTTATTTGTAGAACATTTCGTAGAAATTTTTTATTTGTAGAACATTTCGTAGAAAATGTCATAGAAATTTGTATTTACAGAAAATTTTAGACATTTTTTAGTTATAGAAAGTTTCATAAAAAAAATTTTATTTATAGAAAATTTCGTGAAAAATTTTTTATTTATAGAAAATTTCGTAGAAATTTTTTATTTATAGAAAATTTTGTAGTAATTTTTTACTTATAGAAAATTTCATAGAAATTTTTAATTTATAGAAAATTTCGTAGAAATTTTTTATTTATAAAAATTTCGTATACATTTTTTATTTTTAGAAAATTTCGTAGAAATATTTTTTTTTTAGAAAATTTCGTAGAAATTTTTTATTTATAGAAAATTTCATAGAAATTTTTTATTTATAAAAAAGTATATATTTATAAAAAAAGTTCATAGAAATTTTTTATTTATAGAAAATTTCATAGAATTTTTTTTATTTATAGAAAATTTCATAGAAATTTTTTATTTATAGAAAATTTCATAGAAATTTTTTATTAATAGAAATTTTGTATTTATAGAAAATTTCATAGAAATTTTGTATTTATAGAAAATTTCATAAAAATTTTGTATTTATAGAAAATTTCATAGAAATTTTGTATTTAAAGAAAACTTCATAGAAATTTTGTAAATATTTATTTTTCTTTGTAGAACATAAAAATGTCCCATAAAAACACTGAGACTAAATCCAATGCAGCCGAACACGTTCCCCTCGATGCGAACATTGCAGCGCCCCGAAGGAAAACCTTTTGGCAGGGTATACAAGAAATCTATTACGAATATTGTTCCAACACATCGCTGCATGGAGTCCAATATCTGGGACAAAGGCGTCCATGGAAGGAGATCTGTTTTTGGTTGTGTATCTTTGTATTAGCGGTATATTTTTGTTCGCAAACAATCAGCCAAGTTTATGATAAATGGAACACTACTCCGGTGATTGTGAGTTTCTCAGAGCAATCCTTACCAATTTCGAATATACCCTTTCCAGCTATAACCATATGCCCGGAGTCAAGGCGAAGAATAAGAGCAGATGGTAGGTACACCGGCACAAACTTTTTATGAAATTTTCCATAAATAAAAACTTTTTATGAAATTTTCTATAAATAAAAAATTTCTATGAAATTTTCTATAAATAAAAAATTTCTATGAAATTTTCTATAAATAAAAAATTTCTATGAAATTTTCTATAAATAAAAAATTTCTATGAAATTTTCTATAAATAAAAAATTTCTATGAAATTTTCTATAAATAAAAAATTTCTATGAAATTTTCTATAAATAAAAAATTTCTATGAAATTTTCTATAAATAAAAAATTTCTATGAAATGTGCTATAAATAAAAAATTTCTATGAAATGTGCTATAAATAAAAAATTTCTATGAAATTTGCTATAAATAAAAAATTTCTATGAAATTTTCTATAAATAAAAAATTTCTATGAAATTTTCTATAAATAAAAAATTTCTATGAAATTTTCTATAAATAAAAAATTTCTATGAAATTTTCTATAAATAAAAAATTTCTATGAAATTTTCTATAAATAAAAAATTTCTATGAAATTTTCTATAAATAAAAAATTTCTATGAAATTTTCTATAAATAAAAAATTTCTATGAAATTTTCTATAAATAAAAAATTTCTATGAAATTTTCTATAAATAAAAAATTTCTATGAAATTTTCTATAAATAAAAAATTTCTATGAAATTTTCTATAAATAAAAAATTTCTGTGAAATTTTCTATAAATAAAAAATTTCTATGAAATTTTCTATAAATAAAAAATTTCTATGAAATTTTCTATAAATACAAAAATTCTATGAAATTTTCTATAAATAAAAAATGTGTATGAAATTATCTATAAATAAAAAATTTCTATGAAATTTTCTATAAATAAAAAAATTCTATGAAATTTTCTATAAATAAAAAAATTCTATGAAATTTTCTATAAATTAAAAATTTCTATGAAATTTTCTATAAATAAAAAATTTCTATGAAATTTTCTATAAATAAAAAATTTCTATGAAATTTTCTATAAATAAAAAATTTCTATGAAATTTTCTATAAATAAAAAATTTCTATGAAATTTTCTATAAATAAAAAATTTCTATGAAATTTTCTATAAATAAAAAATTTCTATGAAATTTTCTATAAATAAAAAATTTCTATGAAATTTTCTATAAATAAAAAATTTCTATGAAATTTTCTATAAATATAGAAAATTGCATACAATTTGTTTATTTATAGAAAATTGCATACAATTTGTTTATTTATAGAAAATTTCATAGAAATTTTTTATTTATAGAAAATTTCATAGACATTTTTTATTTATAGAAATTTTTTATTTATAGAAAATTTCATAAAAATTTTTTATTTATAGAAAATTTCATAGAAATTTTTTATTTATAGAAAATTTCATCGAAATTTTTTATTTATAGAAAATTTCATAGAAATTTTTTATTTATAGAAAATTTCATAGAAATTTTTTATTTATAGAAAATTTCATATAAATTTTTTATTTATAGAAAATTTCATATAAATTTTTTATTTATAGAAAATTTCATATAAATTTTTTATTTATAGAAAATTTCATAGAAATTTTTTATTTATAGAAAATTTCATAGAAATTTTTTATTTATAGAAAATTTCATAGAAATTTTTTATTTATAGAAAATTTCATAGAAATTTTTTATTTATAGAAAATTTCATAGAAATTTTTTTTTTACTTCATAAAAATTTTCTATAAATAGAAAATTTCATAGACATTTTTTATATATAGAAAATTTCATAGAATTTTTTATTTATAAAAAATTTCATAGAAATTCTTTATTTATAGAAAATTTCATAGAAATTCTTTATTTATAGAAAATTTCATCGAATTTTTTATTTATAGAAAATTTCATAGAAATTTTTTATTTATAGAAAATTTCATAAAATATTTTTATTTATAGAAAATTTCATAGAAATTTTTTATTTATAGAAAATTTCATCGAAATTTTTTATTTATAGAAAATTTCATAGAAATTTTGTATTTATAGAAAATTGTATAGAAATTTTTTATTTATAGAAAATTTCATATAAATTTTTTATTTATAGAAAATTTCATAGAAATTTTTTATTTATAGAAAATTTCATAGAAATTTTTTATTTATAGAAAATTTCATAGAAATTTTTTATTTATAGAAAATTTCAAAGAAATTTTTTATTTATAGTAAATTTCGTAGAAATTTTTTATTTATAGAAAATTTCATAGAAATTTTTTATTTATAGAAAATTTCATAGAAATTTTTTATTTATAGAAAATTTCATAGAAATTTTTTATTTATAGAAAATTTCATAGAAATTTTTTATTTATAGAAAATTTCATAGAAATTTTTTATTTATAGAAAATTGCATAGAAATTTTTTATTTATAGAAAATTGCATACAATTTTTTTATTTATAGAAAATTTCATAGAAATTTTTTATTTATAGAAAATTTCATAGAAATTTTTTATTTATAGAAAATTTCGTAGAAATTTTTTATTTATAGAAAATTTCATAGAAATTTTTTATTAATAGAAAATTTCGTAGAAATTTTTTATTTATAGAAAATTTCATAGAAATTTTTTATTTATAGAAAATGGCATAGAAATTTTTTATTTATAGAAAATGGCATAGAAATTTTTTATTTATAGAAAATTGCATACAATTTTTTTATTTATAGAAAATTTCATAGAAATTTTTTATTTATAGAAAATTTCATAGAATTTTTTATTTATAAAAAATTTCATAGAAATTCTTTATTTATAGAAAATGGCATAGAAATTTTTTATTTATAGAAAATTGCATAGAAATTTTTTATTTATAGAAAATTTCATAGAAATTTTTTATTTATAGAAAATTTCATAGACATTTTTTATTTATAGAAAATTTCATAGAAATTTTTTATTTATAGAAAATTTCATAGAAATTTTTTATTTATAGAAAATTTTATAGAATTTTTTTATTTATAGAAAATTTCAGAAATTTTTTATTTATAGAAAATTTCATAGAAATTTTTTATTTATAGAAAATTTTTTTTATTTATAGAAAATTTCATAGAAATTTTTTATTTATAGAAAATTTCATCGAAATTTTTTATTTATAGAAAATTTCATCGAAATTTTTTATATATAGAAAATTTCATAGAATTTTTTTATTTATAGAAAATTTCATAGAAATTTTTTATTTATAGAAAATTTCATAGAAATTTGTTATTTATAGTAAATTTCGTAGAAATTTTTTATTTATAGAAAATTTCATAGAAATTTTTTATTTATAGAAAATTTCATAGAAATTTTTTATTTATAGAAAATTTCATAGAAATTGTTTATTTAAAGAAAATTGCATAGAAATTTTTTATTTATAGAAAATTGCATACAATTTTTTTATTTATAGAAAATTGCATACAATTTTTTTATTTATAGAAAATTTCATAGATTTTTTATTTATAAAAAAATTCATAGAAATTCTTTATTTAAAAAAAAATTTCATAGAAATTTTCTATTTATAGCAAATTGCATAAAAATTTTTTATTTATAGAAAATTTCATAGAAATTTTTTATTTATAGAAAATTTCATAGAAATTTTTTATTTATAGAAAATTTCATAGAAATTTTTTATTTATAGAAAATTTCATAGAAATTTTTTATTTATAGAAAATTTCATAGAAATTTTTTATTTATAGAAAATTTCATAGAAATTTTTTATTTATAGAAAATTTCATAGAAATATTTTATTTATAGAAAATTTCATAGACATTTTTTATTTATAGAAATTTTTTATTTATAGAAAATTTTAGAAATTTTTTATTTATAGAAAATTTTATAGAAATTTTTTTATTTATAGAAAATTTCAGAAATTTTTTATTTATAGAAAATTTTATAGAATTTTTTTTATTTATAGAAAATTTCATATAAATTTTTTATTTATAGAAAATTTCATCGAAATTTTTTATTTATAGAAAATTTCATCGAAATTTTTTATTTATAGAAAATTTCATAGAAATTTTTTATTTATAGAAAATTTCATAGAAATTTTTTATTTATAGAAAATTTCATAGAAATTTTTTATTTATAGAAAATTTCATAGAAATTTTTTATTTATAGAAAATTTCATAGAAATTTTTTATTTATAGAAAATTTCATAGAAATTTTTTATTTATAGAAAATTTTTTATTTATAGAAAATTTCATAGAAATTTTTTATTTATAGAAAATTTCATAGAAATTTTCTATAAATAAAAAATTTTCTATAAATAAAAAATTTCTATGAAATTTTCTATAAATAAAAAATTTCTATGAAATTTTCTATAAATAAAAAATTTCTATGAAATTTTCTATAAATAAAAAATTTCTATGAAATTTTCTATAAATAAAAAATTTCTATGAAATTTTCTATAAATAAAAAATTTCTATGAAATTTTCTATAAATAAAAAATTTCTATGAAATTTTCTATAAATAAAAAATTTCGATGAAATTTTCTATAAATAAAAAATTTCGATGAAATTTTCTATAAATAAAAAATTTATATGAAATTTTCTATAAATAAAAAAAATTCTATAAAATTTTCTATAAATAAAAAATTTCTGAAATTTTCTATAAATAAAAAAATTTCTATAAAATTTTCTATAAATAAAAAATTTCTAAAATTTTCTATAAATAAAAAATTTCTATAAATAAAAAATGTCTATGAAATTTTCTATAAATAAAATATTTCTATGAAATTTTCTATAAATAAAAAATTTCTATGAAATTTGCTATAAATAAAAAATTTCTATGAAATTTTCTATAAATAAAAAATTTCTATGAAATTTTCTATAAATAAAAAATTTCTATGAAATTTTCTATAAATAAAAAATTTCTATGAAATTTTCTATAAATAAAATATTTCTATGAAATTTTCTATAAATAAAAAATTTTTATGCAATTTGCTATAAATAGAAAATTTCTATGAAATTTTTTTTTAAATAAAGAATTTCTATGAATTTTTTTATAAATAAAAAATCTATGAAATTTTCTATAAATAAAAAAATTGTATGCAATTTTCTATAAATAAAAAAATTGTATGCAATTTTCTATAAATAAAAAATTTCTATGCAATTTTCTTTAAATAAACAATTTCTATGAAATTTTCTATAAATAAAAAATTTCTATGAAATTTTCTATAAATAAAAAATTTCTATGAAATTTTCTATAAATAAAAAATTTCTACGAAATTTACTATAAATAACAAATTTCTATGAAATTTTCTATAAATAAAAAATTTCTATGAAATTTTCTATAAATAAAAAAATTCTATGAAATTTTCTATATATAAAAAATTTCGATGAAATTTTCTATAAATAAAAAATTTCGATGAAATTTTCTATAAATAAAAAATTTCTATGAAATTTTCTATAAATAAAAAAAATTTTCTATAAATAAAAAATTTCTATGAAATTTTCTATAAATAAAAAATTTCTGAAATTTTCTATAAATAAAAAAATTCTATAAAATTTTCTATAAATAAAAAATTTCTATGAAATTTTCTATAAATAAAAAATTTCTATGAAATTTTCTATAAATAAAAAATGTCTATGAAATTTTCTATAAATAAAAAATGTCTATGAAATTTTCTATAAATAAAAAATTTCTATGAAATTTTCTATAAATAAAAAATTTCTATGCAATTTTCTATAAATAAAAAATTTCTATGCCATTTTCTATAAATAAAGAATTTCTATGAAATTTTTTATAAATAAAAAATTCTATGAAATTTTCTATAAATAAAAAATTTCTATGAAATTTTCTATAAATAAAAAAAATTTTCTATAAATAAAAAATTTCTATGAAATTTTCTATAAATAAAAAATTTCTGAAATTTTCTATAAATAAAAAAATTCTATAAAATTTTCTATAAATAAAAAATTTCTATGAAATTTTCTATAAATAAAAAATTTCTATGAAATTTTCTATAAATAAAAAATGTCTATGAAATTTTCTATAAATAAAAAATGTCTATGAAATTTTCTATAAATAAAAAATTTCTATGAAATTTTCTATAAATAAAAAATTTCTATGCAATTTTCTATAAATAAAAAATTTCTATGCCATTTTCTATAAATAAAGAATTTCTATGAAATTTTTTATAAATAAAAAATTCTATGAAATTTTCTATAAATAAAAAATTTCTATGAAATTTTCTATAAATAAAAAAATTTTATGCAATTTTCTATAAATAAAAAATTTCTATGCCATTTTCTATAAATAAAAAATTTCTATGAAATTTTCTATAAATAAAAAATTTCTACGAAATTTTCTATAAATAAAAAATTTCTATGAAATTTTCTATAAATAAAAAATTTCTACGAAATTTTCTATAAATAAAAAATTTCTATGAAATTTTCTATAAATAAAAAATTTCTATGAAATTTTCTATAAATAAAAAAATTGTATGCAATTTTCTATAAATAAAAAATTTCTATGCAATTTTCTATAAATAAAAAATTTCTATGAAATTTTCTATAAATAAAAAATTTCTATGAAATTTTCTATAAATAAAAAATTTCTATGAAATTTTCTATAAATAAAAAATTTCTACGAAATTTACTATAAATAAAAAATTTCTTTGAAATTTTCTATAAATAAAAAATTTCTATGAAATTTTCTATAAATAAAAAATTTCTATGAAATTTTCTATAAATAAAAAATTTCTATGAAATTTTCTATAAATAAAAAATTTCTATGAAATTTTCTATAAATAAAAAATTTATATGAAATTTTCTATAAATAAAAAATTTCTATACAATTTTCTATAAATACAAAATTTCTATGAAATTTTCTATAAATAAAAAATTTCTATGAAATTTTCTATAAATAAAAAATTTCGATGAAATTTTCTATAAATAAAAAATTTCTATGAAATTTTCTATAAATAAAAAAATTTTATGAAATTTTCTATAAATAAAAAATTTCTATGAAATTTTCTATAAATAAAAAATTCTATGAAATTTTCTATAAATTAAAAATTTCTATGAAATTTTCTATAAATAAAGAATTTCTATGAAATTTTTTATAAATAAAAAATTCTATGAAATTTTCTATATATAAAAAATGTCTATGAAATTTTCTATTTATAGAAAATTTTTATGAAGTAAAAAAAAAATTTCTATGAAATTTTCTATAAATAAAAAATTTCTATGAAATTTTCTATAAATAAAAAATTTCTATGAAATTTTCTATAAATAAAAAATTTCTATGAAATTTTCTATAAATAAAAAATTTCTATGAAATTTTCTATAAATAAAAAATTTATATGAAATTTTCTATAAATAAAAAATTTATATGAAATTTTCTATAAATAAAAAATTTATATGAAATTTTCTATAAATAAAAAATTTCTATGAAATTTTCTATAAATAAAAAATTTCTATGAAATTTTCTATAAATAAAAAATTTCGATGAAATTTTCTATAAATAAAAAATTTCTATGAAATTTTCTATAAATAAAAAATTTTTATGAAATTTTCTATAAATAAAAAATTTCTATAAATAAAAAATGTCTATGAAATTTTCTATAAATAAAAAATTTCTATGAAATTTTCTATAAATAAACAAATTGTATGCAATTTTCTATAAATAAACAAATTGTATGCAATTTTCTATAAATAAAAAATTTCTATGCAATTTTCTATAAATAAAAAATTTCTATGAAATTTTCTATAAATAAAAAATTTCTATGAAATTTTCTATAAATAAAAAATTTCTATGAAATTTTCTATAAATAAAAAATTTCTACGAAATTTACTATAAATAAAAAATTTCTATGAAATTTTCTATAAATAAAAAATTTCTATGAAATTTTCTATAAATAAAAAAATTGTATGCAATTTTCTATAAATAAAAAATTTCTATACAATTTTCTATAAATACAAAATTTCTATGAAATTTTCTATAAATAAAAAATTTTTATGAAATTTTCTATAAATAAAAAATTTTGATGAAATTTTCTATAAATAAAAAATTTCTATGAAATTTTCTATAAATAAAAAATTTCTATAAATAAAAAATTTTTATGAAATTATCTATAAATAAAAAATTTCTATGAAATTTTCTATAAATAAAAAATTTCTATGAAATTTTCTATAAATTAAAAATTTCTATGAAATTTTCTATAAATAAAGAATTTCTATGAAATTTTTTATAAATAAAAAATTCTATGAAATTTTCTATATATAAAAAATGTCTATGAAATTTTCTATTTATAGAAAATTTCTATGAAATTTTCTATTTATAGAAAATTTTTATGAAATAAATAAAAAATTTCTATGAAATTTTCTATAAATAAAAAATTTCTATGAAATTTTCTATAAATAAAAAATTTCTATGAAATTTTCTATAAATAAAAAATTTCTATGAAATTTTCTATAAATAAAAAATTTCTATGAAATTTTCTATAAATAAAAAATTTCTATGAAATTTTCTATAAATAAAAAATTTCTATGAAATTTTCTATAAATAAAAAATTTCTATGAAATTTTCTATAAATAAAAAATTTCTATGAAATTTTCTATAAATAAAAAATTTCTATGAAATTTTCTATAAATAAAAAATTTCTATGAAATTTTCTATAAATAAAAAATTTCTATGAAATTTTCTATAAATAAAAAATTTCTATGAAATTTTCTATAAATAAAAAATTTCTATGAAATATTCTATAAATAAAAAATTTCTATGAAATTTTCTATAAATAAAAAATTTCTATGAAATTTTCTATAAATAAACAATTTCAATTAATTCGAAATGTCTATGTATGAAAATAAATATTTATACGCCTTCTCCTCCCCCTGTTTTGCAGGACCAAGTTTTAGGGACCTAGTACGTGCGATAACCAATGACAATGGGCTACCGGCTAATTTAACGACAACAGAGCTTGAGGAATTTTTAACATTATTGCACATATGTGATTCTGGTGTGTACAATGTGCAACTCCCACGTCTGTCAAACGAAACCATTGATTATATTCGAGTTTTGCATGAGATGTCACTCGGTTTAGAGGATCAGGTTAGGCACTGTAAATGGTTTGGCATAGGGGATACATGCGAAGACCTACTAACGCCAACCGACACCGGGAGTGGATTGTGCTATACCTTCAACGGTTACAATGCCACCGATTTATACCGAGAAAATACTGTGCAGTACCAACAAAGCTTACAACGTTTTGTCAATGTCTCATCTACGGGTAGAATAAATCGCACCTTGACTTGGTCCTTGGAACAGGGATATGCCAAAAATGAACCCTTGAAAACGTATCCCGCTAGAGTTGTAAGTGCCAACAACAAGGCTTCCTTTGAAGCCTTTCTTCAAATGGATGCCGAACATATAGATTATGCCTGCAGCCCCACACAAGGTTACCAAATTCTGGTGCATACACCCGATGATGTGCCGCTGTTGACCAGACATTTTGTCCGCCTATCTTCCAAAATAGAAGTTACTATTACCGCCAAACCCATTATGGTCACCACGTCGGATGGCATCGCCAAATATCCGGCCGAGAAGCGAAAGTGCTTCATGAACAGTGAACGACATCTGCAATTCTTTAAGGTCTACAGTGAGAAAAATTGCGAAATGGAGTGCTTAACCAACTATACCCTCGCGCAGTGTGGATGTGTGAAATTCTCTATGCCTCGCACTGTCGATATGCCGGTATGTGCGGTAGACAAAATCGCATGCTATTCCCGGGCAGAGGAGAAGATGTTGCAGGATCACTTCAACAATGGCGATGGCTGCAATTGCATGCCTTCGTGTACATCTCTAGAATACGATGCAGAGATATCTCAAGGCGATTATGACGTAAAAAAGCTTTTGGATGCTCAAAATTATGATGTGGCTGATTTGAATACCACATATTCCCATTTGGTTGTTCATTTTAAAGATAATGAATTTATTCCCTCTAAACGTTCCGAGTTGTATGGTTTTACGGATTTCTTGGCCAATTGTGGCGGTGTACTTGGCTTATTTATGGGTTTCTCCATATTAAGTTTAGTCGAATGGCTGTATCACTTTACATTGCGTTTGTGGTCGAATATGACATCAAAAAAAGATTTCTAATGCCATTGGCTTATTAGCATTTAAAGTCTATTTAAGATCGTAGATATTTAAATAACAAGACCTTACTTAATTCATATACTTATATATATTTAAAAACTATTAAATATCCTTGTTTGTAATAAAGACATTTTTAAAGCGTATTTTTATTGTGTTTAAATTTCTGAAATGAGATTAAGGGTCACTGACCCTTTTCGGAGTTTATTAATCCTCGATTAAATCTAGATAAAGGTAGTTGATTCCGGGTTAAATGGTTATGATTACGTATTTAAGGTCATTGACCCAGTCTAAGGATCATTGAGCTCAGACTAAAGGTTAGTGATTTGGCAATAGGTCATTGATCCATGTTTAAGAGTCATTAAAGTTGCAGTCTCCTTAAAGTCAGCGCGCATTTTCAAGTGTCATTGATCACAGAAGACAATGGGCTACGTCACTGACCCAACATAAAATGACACTAAGAACATATTAAGAGTCTGTGAGGCCAGCTTAAAAGTCATTGACCTTATCCGAATGTCATGGTCGCTAGCTGTATTCAATTGAACCCCAATTAATGGTCACTACAGATAGCTGTATTCAATTGAACCCCAATTAAAGATCATTCCAGAATACTTTGCTTTGGGATCAAAGGCTTTGAATCCTTAATCTAGGATCATAGGCCCGAAATTACACATTTTGACCTACTAAGGTCAATGTCACCTATTGATATTGATATATCTCTGAATCAAAAGTAGTTGGCCACTGACGAATACGAATTGTTGGTAAATGATCCCTGCAAAATGTTAATGAACTCTTGAGTAGGTCATTGAGCGCTCCCAAAGGTCATTGAAACCAGATAAAAATTCACTGAACCCCAATGGATCTCAGTTTGAAAATAACGGTTCGGTTACGTTAGGTTAGGTTAGGTTAGGTTAGGTTAGGTTAGGTTAGGTTAGGTTAGGTTAGGTTAGGTTAGGTTAGGTTAGGTTAGGTTAGGTTAGGTTAGGTTAGGTTAGGTTAGGTTAGGTTAGGTTAGGTTAGGTTAGGTTAGGTTAGGTTAGGTTAGGTTAGGTTAGGTTAGGTTAGGTTAGGTTAGGTTAGGTTAGGTTAGGTTAGGTTAGGTTAGGTTAGGTTAGGTTAGGTTAGGTTAGGTTAGGTTAGGTTAGGTTAGGTTAGGTTAGGTTAGGTTAGGTTAGGTTAGGTTAGGTTAGGTTAGGTTAGGTTAGGTTAGGTTAGGTTAGGTTAGGTTAGGTTAGGTTAGGTTAGGTTAGGTTAGGTTAGGTTAGGTTAGGTTAGGTTAGGTTAGGTTAGGTTAGGTTAGGTTAGGTTAGGTTAGGTTAGGTTAGGTTAGGTTAGGTTAGGTTAGGTTAGGTTAGGTTAGGTTCGGTTAGGTTCGGTTAGGTTCGGTTAGGTTCGGTTAGGTTCGGTTAGGTTCGGTTAGGTTCGGTTAGGTTCGGTTAGGTTCGGTTAGGTTCGGTTAGGTTAGGTTAGGTTAGGTTAGGTTAGGTTAGGTTAGGTTAGGTTAGGTTAGGTTAGGTTAGGTTAGGTTAGGTTAGGTTAGGTTAGGTTAGGTTAGGTTAGGTTAGGTTAGGTTAGGTTAGGTTAGGTTAGGTTAGGTTAGGTTAGGTTAGGTTAGGTTAGGTTAGGTTAGGTTAGGTTAGGTTAGGTTAGGTTAGGTTAGGTTAGGTTAGGTTAGGTTAGGTTAGGTTAGGTTAGGTTAGGTTAGGTTAGGTTAGGTTAGGTTAGGTTAGGTTAGGTTAGGTTAGGTTAGGTTAGGTTAGGTTAGGTTAGGTTAGGTTAGGTTAGGTTAGGTTAGGTTAGGTTAGGTTAGGTTAGGTTAGGTTAGGTTAGGTTAGGTTAGGTTAGGTTAGGTTAGGTTAGGTTAGGTTAGGTTAGGTTAGGTTAGGTTAGGTTAGGTTAGGTTAGGTTAGGTTAGGTTAGGTTAGGTTAGGTTAGGTTAGGTTAGGTTAGGTTAGGTTAGGTTAGGTTAGGTTAGGTTAGGTTAGGTTAGGTTAGGTTAGGTTAGGTTAGGTTAGGTTAGGTTAGGTTAGGTTAGGTTAGGTTAGGTTAGGTTAGGTTAGGTTAGGTTAGGTTAGGTTAGGTTAGGTTAGGTGATTTAATTAATTAATATGAGTCTAAATATCACCTATCGTTACCCTAGACAAATGTCATTAAATCCTACCAAAGATAATTTTTCCCATTTTTCTCATTACGTTTATTGAGCGTTTATTACAGGTCATTGATCCCAGAATAAGTTCAGTAAACAGGGTTTGAACTTCATTGCCTCAGGATGAATCCCGTTGACTCTAGATTTAAGGTCACTGGCCCGAAATATAAGAAAAAATTAATGCAGGTCTTATGGTGACTAAAACACGATTAGAAGTTTATTGACACCTATGAAATTTCACTGGCTAGAGGTTAAAATTCTTTGAACCTTAACATAGATGATTGATGCAGGTCTTATGTTCACTAAATACGGGTTTGAAGTTCATTGAAACCTGCAAAAGACACTGCGACTTGGAAAATGTCATTCATTTCAGGAGATTCTGATTAAAGTGGTTGGTCATGAAACCACGATTAAGGTTCCTTCAAAAGTCGGATTAAATGTCATTAATACATGCAAAAAATCACATGAACATTGTCTAAGCTATGTTCGTCCCTGAGCTATGTCCAAATGTCCGTCTGTCGGGCTGGAGCGGTTGATAATTATCGAAAGAAGTGACCGATTGACTTCAAATCTTGTATGTGGTAGTAATTTCACCTATCACAGACTAATTTCACCCGATCTGGCATCACCCACATAAACTACCAAATTCTATAGCACATTTTCTACAAATTTGATGCTTTCTTTAGTCGTTTTACTCGTCTGAACATTTCGTCCCCTCAATATAATTGTTCAGTTATCTGAACTGAATTGTATATAGTCGGGTAGATTATGTTTTGCATTGACAAAATGTGTGTGTATAAATTATTAGGGAATTCAAATAAATTCCCACTTTTTGTTATTCTAACATCGACCCAGCCATGCACACTAGATAAGCGTAGTGCTTTGGTCGATGTTGTATTTACATTTATGATCTATTTATAGACTGTAGTGAAGATAAGGGAAACATGTGTTGTGACCTTATGTCTTCTCTTTTCTTCTTGTTTATAACATAGGTTAAGAATTAGTTGGTTAGTCTTAAGATAAGTAAAAAATATTGTAAATAAAATTAGTTCCTTTCTAGAACTCAAACGTGTCACATCAATTTTCATGTCTGCTAGCTCTGCTACAAACAATAATAATAACCTATACTACACAATAGGTATTATACGCTACTGTTATATTGAGGGGAATATTTCTTAATTATTTTAAATATTTCTTTGTTCATTTTTGCACATCACTGCAGATTTGTTGTCAAAACTCTTGTCATTCGATATATTTACTCACTCTCTCTCTCTTCCATATGGTCTTCCTTGGCTCAAGCGACAAGAGTGTCATGTCGAAAATTTCTCTCTTTGTCAAAAGTGAGAGTAATATTTGGTGTTTGTTACTTCATTCGCGGAGAGTTGTATTTCTTTTCAATTTTGCAAAAATTTCACACACTCTTCTATCCAAAGAATTCCGGTTAAAGCATACCTATGTTGTAGTACCGCAGAGATATTGGGAAGTTGTAGAACGTAGCATTGAAGCGTGCGGAGGTAAATTTTTATTTTTTTTTTTGCTACTACCGCGACGTCGTGGTTTTTGTTCGTTGGGATCGTTAAACGAATTTTTGTTTAATTTTCGTAATAATTGTCAAGTAAGAAAGAAACTATACAGATGTGGGGATTATGTTATTATTCATAATACATATTATTTAGTTTTGAGTGATTTGAGGGTTTCCTTAGTTTAAAGTGTACACAAATTTTAAATAAGTGAAACGAAATTCTTTCCAAAAGTGCGTGAGAGATAAGAAAACTATTTTCGATTAAATGAAACTTAACCACCGGTGAAATTAAATTATAAACAAATCGAAATAATCAGAGTGGATTAATTAATGACATAGCATAAAAATGCCATAAACAGTGGGCGTTGATAGAGAAATGGAGGAAGTGAAAAACATGAATATTTTTAATAAGACAATAAGTCAAATTAGATGAAACCTCTATATGAGGTCCCATATCAACATGTCGGCTAATGAGGTTCATTTAGGATCTTTTAAATCATTCGGGGTAAAATCAGCTCAATTGTTTGATATTTGTGGATTTTAAGGCGTCAAGAAGTCATATCGAATGGGACCTTTGTATGGGATCAAAATGGCAAAATGGAGACAAAAGAGCTCCACTACTAATGTCAAAGCTCCACTGTTAGTGTCAATGGTCCTGAATAAAATTCAAAACAAGTTTGCAAAACTACAGCCCAATCGGCTGTGGTTTGTAAGGCGTCAAGAAGTCAAATCGGATGGGACCTTTGGAGGGCCAATAAGGGCAATTGATGTCGTTTCAATCATACTGGGCGAAATTAAATGGCAACTGCCTACATTTTAGACAAATCGGTTGATTTTTGTGGTTTTTAAGGCGTCAAGAAATCAAATGGGGTGGGACCTTTGTATGAGGTTTACGCTAAAATATTGACTAATGAAGTCTATTGGACTCGTTTAAATAATTTTAGGTAAAATTAAATGCCAACTGCATAATTTTAGCTCAATCGGTTGATATTGTCGGGTTTTAAGGCGTCAAGAAGTCAAATCACTTGTGACCTTCATATGGGGCTATATCGAAATAAGGTCAATTGATGTCGTTAAACTCATTCTGGGGAAATTAAATGCCAATTGCACAACTATAGCTCAATCGATTGCTATTTGTGGTTTTTAAGGCGTCAAAAAGTCAAATCAGTTGTGACCTTCAAATGGGGCTATATCCAAATAAGGTAAATTGAGTTCGTTTTAATCATTCTGGGTGAAATTAGATGTCAATTGCGCAATGATAGCTCAATCGATTCCTATTTGTGGCTATTAAGGCGTCAAGAAGTCAAATCAGCTGTGATCTTCATATGGAGCTATATCGAAATAAGGTCATTTAAGGTCGTTTTAATAATTCTGGGTGACATTAAATGCCAACTGTCTAATTTTAGCCAAATCGGTTGATATTCGTGGTTTTTAAGGCGTCAAGAAGTCAAATCGCTTCTGACCTTCATATGGGGCTATATCGAAATATGGTCAATTGAAGTCGTTGAACTCATTCTGGGTGAAATTAAATGCCAATTGCACAATTATAGCTCAATCGATTGCTATTTGTGGCTTTTAAGGCGTCAAGGATTCAAATCAGCTGTGGGGCTATATAGAAATAAGGTCAATTGAAGTCGTTGAACTCATTCTGGGTGAAATTAAACTCCAACTGCCTAATTTTAGCCAAATCGATTGATATTTGTGGCTTTTGAGGCGTCAATAAGTCAAATCAGTTGTGACCTTCATGTGGGCCTATATCGAAAAGAGACCAATTAAGGTATTTTTAATAATTCTGGGCGAAATTGTATACCAATTGCCTAATTTTTGCGCAATCGGTTGATATGGTGGCGGTTTGTCAGGCGTCAATAAGTCAAATCACAATCACAAGGTCAATTGAATATGGGGCTATATCGAAATAAGGTCAATAAAGGTCGTTTTCATAATTCTGGGTGATATTAAATGCCAATTCCATAATTTTAGCTCAATCGGTTGATATTTGTGGATTTTAAGGCGTCATGCCCTAAAATCATATGAGACCATCATGTGAAGGCCATATCAAAATGGAGAACAAATAGCTCCAATACTCGTGTGAATGGTTCTGAGTGAAATTAAATGCCAATTGCCTTATTACAGCTCAAACGGATAGCATTTGTGGTTTGTAAGGCGTCAATGACTCAATGATCAAGTGGGACCAGAGTATGAGGGCTATAATAAAATGGACCTCATTGTTCTTTTGAGGTCGTTTAATTGTTTGTGAGTAAAAATAAATGTAGACTGTAAAATTTTAGCCCAATCATTTGGTGTTTGTATCTGCTATGACGTCAAGAAGTCAAATCGTTTGTAGGTTCTGTGCCGTAATGAAAAATATAGGGGATATATGACAACATGGACTGATATGACCCCCTTTTTAATCTCAAACAACTGATATTTATAAGATATATTTGCGCCAAATTTAATTTTTAGTCAATACATATTAATATTTTTTTCGATATTCCCCCACTGTGTTCTGTGAAGTTTCTTTAATTTTACAATATTTATGAAATAGAAACAAGCGATCAGTCTCAAATTAGTGCCAATATTGATATCACTAAATAGTCTACAGATGTTATCTGAGCACAGTAGTTAAGGTACAGTGGGTACAATAAAAATAAAAAATATATTTTTAATACAAAAAATCATCACAGAACACGAAAAAAAAAATCGTACAAATTAGATATAAAATTGCCACGACATTTTTAATTTATTTTGAAGTACCTAACTTTATAGGAAAGAAATTGAATTATATCTCCAGGAAGCCCATGGATATTTTAAAAAAGGTCAAAGCAACTCTGAGAAAATAATTTGCTAATTTTAAAGATCTTTAGAATAAATCAATTGCATACTTAAAATTAGGGCAATTTATCTGAAATTTAAGGAATTGTCTTAATTTTAAGTATATTATGTTCTTTTTACTCCTCAGGACAGCATTAAAGTATGACATTTCTTATTTAATGACTAGGACTCCTTTGCTGTCAAATCTTTAAAATTAGTAAACATTTATCTCAGTGCATTTTTGCATATTAAAAGCATTTTTCAAAAATTTATTACAATATTTTTTAAAACCATTTGTTAAATTTCCTAAAGATTATAAATTACTCAATAGATTTGATTAATTTCAGAACTAAATGTCCACTCATAAACCTACTACAATTCTCACTACCACCAATGGCATCGAACTCTTACCTCTCGATGTTGAGGCTAAAATCGCTCGTGACAATGACAATAAGCAGCCGCCAATCCGTAGAAAAACAATTGGTCAGGGTCTGAAAGAAATCTATTACGAATATTGTTCCAATTCCTCGCTGCATGGAGTCCAGTATATGGGACAGAGGCGTCCATTGAAAGAGATCTGCTTTTGGTTGTGTGCTTTCGTATTATCGATATTCTATTGCTCGCAAACAATCGGTAACATTTATGAGAAATGGAATGATACACCGGTCATTGTAAGTTTCTCGGAGAATTCGATGCCGGTATCCGATATACCATTTCCAGCTGTAACAATATGCTCTGAAACGAGAAGAGAAAGGAAAGTGAATGGTAAGTAATTACATTTATTTAAATCTATATACAGGGTCTCCCATATTCGACGGACCCATCTGGCAACGCCATAACTTTTGACAGAGATGTCAGATCGCTTAATGACATACCGCGTTTGAAGCGTCAGTCCAAGCAGATTTTTACCATGGAACAATACACGCCACGCGAGCGCTCTGAAATAGTTGAAATTTACATTCAAGAGAAGAAGTCAAGTCAACGTGCTTTTAAAATATTAAAAAATGTGAGAAGTGCGCCTTCTAAGAACACCATTAAGCGTTTATACGAAAAATTTTCGACTGGTGAGGCTCTTTCTAATCCGAAGAGGCCAAATAAAAGTCGACCAAGGCGATCGGCCGAGAATATCGCTGCCGTACGAGCCAGTGTTGAGAGGTCCCCAAGAACATCCCAAAAACGCCGTTCTCAGCAGTTGGGCATGGCTCGGTCCACTTTACAACGGATTATTCGCGTTGATTTGCATTTGTTCCCGTACAAAATTCAATTGACGCAAAGATTGTTGCCTGCGGACAAGCCTCGTCGATTGGAATGGGCCCAAAAAAAACATGGGTCCGTCGAATATGGGCAACCCTGTACATATATTTTGTACAGGAAACGGTAATCGATGATGACTTTTCTGTACGAAAAGATCATCGTTCATGACTTTTCTGTACGAAAAGATCATCGTTCATGACTTTTCTATACGAAAAGATCATCGTTGATGAGTTTTCTATAGGAAAAGATAATCGTTGATGACTTTTCTATAAGAAAAGATCATCGTTGATGACTTTTCTATAGGAAAAGATAATCGTTGATGACTTTTGACGAAATGCTCATCATTGATGAACTTTCTATACGATAAGCTCATCGATGATGACTTTTCTATACGAAAAGCTCATTACTGAATACACTTCATGACTTTTCTTTTTTTGTACGCCTTTTCTATACGAATAGCTCATCATTGATGAATTTTCTATAGCAAAAGCTCATCTTTGATGTCTGTTGTAAACAAAAAGCTCATCTTTGATGTCTTTTCTATACGAAAAGATCATCGTTGATGACTTTTCTATAATAAAAGATCATCGTTGATGACTTTTCTATAAGAAAAGATAATCGTTGATGACTATTCTATGAGAAAAGATCATGTCATCGACCATTCTATGAGAAAAGATCATCGTTGATCATCGTTCATGACTTTTCTATGAGAAAAGATCATCGTTGATGACTTTTCTATATGAAAAGACCATCGTTGATGACTTTTCTATAATAAAAGATAACCGTTGATGACTATTCTTTGAGAAAAGATCATCGTCGATGACTTTTCTATACGAAAAGCTCATCATTAATGACTTTTCTATACAAAAAGCTCATCATTAATGACTTTTCTATACAAAAGGCTCATCGTTGATGACTTTTCTATACGAAAAGCTCATCGTTGATGACTTTTCTATACGAAAAGCTCATCATTGATGACTTTTCTATACGAAAAGCTCATCTTTGATGACTTTTCTATACGAAAAGCTCATCATTAATGACTTTTCTATACAAAAAGCTCATCGTTGATGAATTTTCTATACGAAAAGCTCATCGTTAATGACTTTTCTATACGAAAAGCTCATCATTGATGACTTTTCTATACAAAAAGCTCATCATTAATGACTTTTCTATACATAAAGCTCATCGTTGATGACTTTTCTATACGAAAAGCTCATCGTTAATGACTTTTCTATACGAAAAGCTCATCGTTGATGACTTTTCTATAAGAATAGCTCATCATTGATGAATTTTCTATACCAAAAGCTCATCTTTTATGTCTGTTCTAAACAAAAAGCTCATCTTTGATGTCTTTTCTATACGAAAAGATCATCTTTGATGTCTTTTCTATACGAAAAGATCATCGTTGATGACTTTTCTATAAGAAAAGATCATAATTGATGACTTTTCTATACGAAAAGCTCATCATTAATGACTTTTATATACAAAAAGCTCATCATTAATGACTTTTCTATACGAAAAGCTCATCATTGATGACTTTTCTATACGAAAAGCTCATCATTGATGACTTTTCTATACAAAAAGCTCATCATTAATGACTTTTCTATACAAAAAGCTCATCGTTGATGACTTTTCTATACGAAAAGCTCATCGTTGATGACTTTTCTATACGAAAAGCTCATGGTTGATGACTTTTCTATACGAAAAGCTCATCATTGATGACTTTTCTATACGAAAAGCTCATCATTGATGACTTTTCTATACGAAAAGCTCATCTTTGAAGACTTTTCCATACGAAGAGCTCATCTTTGATGACTTTTCCATACGAAGAGCTCATATTTGATGTCTGTTCTATACGAAAAGCTTTTTACTGATGACTTTTCTATACAAAAAGCTCATCTTTGATGTCTTTTCAATACGAAAAGCTCATCTTTGAGGTCTTTTCTATACGAAAAGATTATTGTTGACAAGTTTTCTTTATGAAAAGCTCATCGTTGATGACAACTCCCATATATTTTTGCTGATCTACTAAATTACTAATATTAGTACTTCTTAATAAATATCTTCCTTCCTTCCGTCTATGGCCTTCTTTCCAGGTCCAGGTTATTACCAACTATTATCAGCGCTACAGATGGGCGAAGGTCTTTCGCCTAATTTAACTTCAACTGAACGTGAAGAATTTCTAACATTATTACATACATGTAATAATGAGAGGATCGAAGAGGAATTTTCCCGTGTATCCGATTCTGACGAACCTCCTATCGATTACATACGCATCCTAAATGAAATGTCCGTTGAGTTGAGGAAACAACTGCTTGCATGTACTTGGCATAACGCCGAGCAAGTTTGTGCTGACGTTTTTACGAAAACCTATACCGAGGATGGGCTATGCTACACATTCAACGGTTTCAATGGCTCCGATTTATATCGAGAAAATACCGTCCAATACCAACAGAGCTTAGAAACATTGGTCAGTAATGTTTCGTCCACGGGAAAAATATCGCGTTCCCTGTCTTGGTCCTTGGAACAGGGTTATGCCAAGAATGAACCCCTCGACACATATCCCGTCAGGGTAACGAGGGCCGGTAACAATGCTGCCTTAATCGTAATGCTACAGGTTGAAAAATCCTCTATAGACTACGGCTGTAGTGGGGCCTCGCTGGGTTACAAGATTGTCCTGCATACACCCGATGATGTTCCGCTGCTGTCAAAACGCTTCGTACGCGTCTCACCCGACAAAGAAGTGGTGATTGCCGCCAAACCCATTATGGTCACAACTTCAGATGGTATCGCCAAATATCCGGCCGAGAAGCGAAAGTGTTTCATGAACAGCGAGCGGCATCTGCGCTTCTTCAAGGTCTACAGTGAGAACAATTGCGAAATGGAATGCTTAACCAATTATACCCTCAGAGAGTGTGGCTGTGTGAAATTCTCCATGCCTCGCACTGCCGATATGCCGGTATGTGCTGAAGACAAAATCTATTGCTACATCCAGGCAGAGGACCAGATGTTATTGGAGAATTTCCAAAATAGGCACTCCTCGAACGTTGAGAGCTGTAATTGCCTGCCCTCATGCACATCTCTGGAATTTGATATGGAAATATCTCAGGGAAATTTCGATACCCAGAAATATATCGAATATAACTTACAAATTGAGAACTTTGAAGATTCATTGTCTGCGTTCGTTATTCATTATAAAGATAATGAATTTATTCCCTCCAAGCGTTCCGAATTGTATGGTTTTACCGATTTCTTGGCCAATTGTGGCGGTGTCCTTGGCTTGTTTACGGGTTTCTCTATATTAAGTGTTGTCGAATGGCTGTATCACTTGACGCTGCGTTTGTGGTCAAATATGAGGAGTAAAAGGAGTCTGGAATAGCTGCGGCGACAATATACAATAAACAATTATAATATGTACATCTACTTTTTATTGTAATTAATAAAAATAAATAAACTCTTTTGAGAACATCTGGCTGCAGTTAATATCTCGAATTTTATTTCATAAAAAAACAAAACGTGGTTGGGGAAATATATAATAGATATTTGGTACAGACTAAAAGAGTAGCATGTCGATGGAAGGCCCTACATCCAGAGAAAAGTAAATTAACTCCCTCGCTTATTTTCGCAAGGCATTTTTCGTACTTAAGTGATAAAATGACCTTAGCTGCACACATTTGCACTTATCCGTTTTATAATTAGATCATAACATGAAATAATGATATGAAATGAATTGTGCACTTAACCGAATTGCACCTAAACATAATATTTTCTAATAAACACAAACAAACGCACAAAATATTTTCCCTTTTGTGCAGGTAAAGATAAAAGGCACTTAAGGGCAATGCAGCTAAACGAAAAACACAGTATACAGAATTTCTATAAAAAAGGTCATCGTTGATGACTTTTCGATACGAAGAGGTCATCGTTGATGACTTTTTTAAACGAAGAGGTCATCGTTGATGACTTTTAAACGAAGAGGTCATCGTTGATGACTTTTCAATACGTAAAGGTCATCGTGGATGACTTTTCTATACGTAAAGGTCATCGTGGATGAATTTTCTATACGAAAAGGTCATCGTGGATGACTTTTCTATACGAAAAGGTCATCGTGGATGACTTTTCTATACGAAAAGGTCATCGTGGATGACTTTTCTATACGAAAAGGTCATCGTGGATGACTTTTCTATACGAAAAGGTCATCGTTGATGACTTTTCTCTGCGAAAAGGTCATCGTTGGTGACTTTTCTCTGCGAAAAGGTCATCGTGGATGACGTTTTTCTGCGAAAAGGTCATCGTTGATGACTTTTCTATGCGAAAAGGTCATCGTTGATGACTTTTCTATGCGAAAAGGTCATCGTTGATGACTTTTCTATGCGAAAAGGTCATCGTTGATGACTTTTCTATGCGAAAAGGTCATCGTGGGTGACTTTTCTATACGAAAAGGTCATCGTGGATGACTTTTCTATACGAAAAGGTCATCGTGGATGACTTTTCTATACGAAAAGGTCATCGTGGGTGACTTTTCTATACGAAAAGGCCATCGTGGATGACTTTTCTATAGGAAGAGGTCATCGTGGATGACTTTTCTATATGAAAAGTCATCGTGGATGACTTTTCTTTACGAAAAGGTCATCTTTGATGACTTTTCTATCCGAAAAGGTCATCGTGTATGTCTTTTCTATACCAAAAGGTCATCGTTGATGACTTTTCTATACGAAAAGGTCATCGTTGATGACTTTTCTATACGAAACGGTCATCGTTGATGACTTTTCTATACGAAAAGGTCATCGTTGATGACTTTTCTCTGCGAAAAGGTCATCGTGGATGACGTTTTTCTGCGAAAAGGTCATCGTTGATGACTTTTCTATGCGAAAAGGTCATCGTTGATGACTTTTCTATGCGAAAAGGTCATCGTGGGTGACTTTTCTATACGAAAAGGTCATCGTGGATGACTTTTCTATACGAAAAGGCCATCGTGGATGACTTTTCTATAGGAAGAGGTCATCGTGGATGACTTTTCTATATGAAAAGGTCATCGTGGATGACTTTTCTTTACGAAAAGGTCATCTTTGATGACTTTTCTATCCGAAAAGGTCATCGTGTATGTCTTTTCTATACCAAAAGGTCATCGTTGATGACTTTTCTATACGAAAAGGTCATCGTTGATGACTTTTCTATACGAAACGGTCATCGTTGATGACTTTTCTATACGAAAAGGTCATCGTTGATCACTTTTCTATACCAAAAGGTCATCGTTGATGACTTTTCTATACGAAAAGGTCATCGTCTATACGAAAAGGTCATCGTTGATGACTTTTCTATACGAAAAGGTCATCGTGGATGACTCTTCTATACGAAAAGGTCATCGTTGATGACTTTTCTTTGCGAAAAGGTCATCGTTGATTACTTATCTCTGCGAAAAGGTCATCTTTGATGAGTTTTCTCCGCGAAATGGTCATCGTTGATGACTTTTCTCTGCAAAAAGGGAATCGTCGATGACTTTTCTCCGCGTAAAGGACATCGTTGTTGACTTTTCTATGCGAACAGTTCATCGTTGATGAATTTTCTATACAAAATATACATAAATACTCCTTCGCTGAAGTGAAGGTATACAAATATTCTGCACATTTGCACATTACTGTATAATTTTTTATATTTCATCATCAACAACCGCCTGTTGATTCAGATTTCTTTATTATGTAGTGCGAGTGGTACATTGTCTCCATTGGTAATGTACTCTCACGCACACAAAGCTCTCTTTGTGCGGAGTGAACAAACATTAGAATCTAATGATTAGATTTCAAGATAGAGTATTATTGGGTGTCTCTCCCTCTCTTAACATTACTAAAATTTTGGCAATGAGCATTTCACGGAATGCCGGCCATCTGTAGTGCTGCTGCTTTAGTAGTATTGCCAAGTTCAAGAACACAGTATTATTTAAAGCGTGCGTGCGGGAGATTATTTTGTGTATTTTTTTTCGTTTACGAAAGCATTGCTGTTACGCGGCGTGATTGATTGGCGGGTTTGAGAATTTGCCCAGAATATCTATCTCGCAAGGCTTGCTAAGGTAGCTAGATACTCGTAATACATATGTACTCGTATATACATATATATACTTGTCATTTAAGACACTATGAAAATTGATGGATAGATTTTTGAGTGATTTTATTTAATGGTGATTGATGTACATACTTATTTTCCAACGTTTTGTGGGAGCAGCATTATTTTACTTTCCCATAGTTTATACACTGAAAAGAATCACTGCAAATTATCTAAATGTAAAACTATAAGATAAGGACATTTAAAAAATAAAATTTATTTCATACTAATTATGTATATTTTCTTTAACATAAGAAAAACATTCCATTTATTTTAATGATTTATTATCTTTGCGCTAAATAAGTTTTCAGTGTATTGCGCAAAATTTGAATAGACCAACTCGATTTGTTTAAAATGTTCCTCTCTCATAGAAAAACCAAACATTTTCGATAGAAACTTATTAAACCACCGGCGAATTAAAATGCAAAACTATTCGTAACAAACAGAGCGGAGAGTTATTGACCTCTCATAAAACAACAACAAAAGAGCTTTTCGGTACAACTATGTTTGTGCGTTGACAACAATCAAATATAAAAGATATGGTAAACAATTGGTGTCACGAAATAATAGAAAAACGGCTGATTTATTTAACCTCCCACCAAAAAACATACTTAAAAAAATGGTGAAGATTTAAAATTTATAGAAATTTTGTGTTTATAGAAAATTTCATAGATATTTTGTATTTATAGAAAATTTCATAGAAATTTTTTATTTATAGAAAATTTCATAGAAATTTTTTATTTATAGAAAATTTCATAGAAATTTTTTATTTATAGAAAATTTCATAGAAATTTTTTATTTATAGAAAATTTCATAGAAATTTTGAATTTATAGAAAATTTCATAGAAATTTTGAATTTATAGAAAATTTCATAGAAATTTTTTATTTATAGAAAATTTCATAGAAATTTTGAATTTATAAAAAATTTCATAGAAATTTTGAATTTATAAAAAATTTCATAGAAATTTTGAATTTATAAAAAATTTCATAGAAATTTTGAATTTATAAAAAATTTCATAGAAATTTTGAATTTATAAAAAATTTCATAGAAATTTTGAATTTATAGAAAATTTCATAGAAATTTTGTGTTTATAGAAAATTTCATAGAAATTTTGTATTTATAGAAAATTTCATAGAAATTTTATATTTATAGAAAATTTCATAAAAATTTTGTATTTATAGAAAATTTCATAGAAATTTTGTATTTATAGAAAATTTCATAGAAATTTTTTATTTATAGAAAATTTCATAGAAATTTTGTATTTATAGAAAATTTCATAGAAATTTTGTATTTATAGAAAATTTCATAGAAATTTTGTATTTATAGAAAATTTCATAGAAATTTTGTATTTATAGAAAATTTCAAAGAAATTTTGTATTTATAGAAAATTTCAAAGAAATTTTGTATTTATAGAAAATTTCAAAGAAATTTTGTATTTATAGAAAATTTCAAAGAAATTTTGTATTTATTGAAAATTTCATATAAATATTTCATAGATATATTTATATAGAAAATTTCCTAGAATTTTTTCATAAAAATTTTGTATTTATAGAAAATTTCATAGAAATTTTGTATTTATAGAAAATTTCATAGAAATTTTGTATTTATAGAAAATTTCATAGAAATTTTGTATTTATAGAAAATTTCATAGAAATTTTGTATTTATAGAAAATTTCATAGAAATTTTGTATTTATAGAAAATTTCATAGAAATTTTGTATTTATAGAAAATTTCATAGAAATTTTGTATTTATAGAAAATTTCATAGAAATTTTGTATTTATAGAAAATTTCATAGAAATTTTGTATTTATAGAAAATTTCATAGAAATTTTGTATTTATAGAAAATTTCATAGAAATTTTGTATTTATAGAAAATTTCATAGAAATTTTGTATTTATAGAAAATTTCATAGAAATTTTGTATTTATAGAAAATTTCATAGAAATTTTGTATTTATAGAAAATTTCAAAGAAATTTTGTATTTATAGAAAATTTCAAAGACATTTTGTATTTATAGAAAATTTCAAAGAAATTTTGTATTTATTGAAAATTTCATATAAATATTTCATAGATATATTTATATAGAAAATTTCCTAGAATTTTTTTTTATAGAAAATTTCCTAGAAATTTTTTATTTATAGAAAATTTCCTAGACATTTACTTTTATAGAAAATTTACTAGAAATTTTTTATTTATAGAAAATTTCCTAGGAATTTTTTATTTATAGAAAATTTCCTAGGAATTTTTTATGTATTATAGAAAATTTTATAGAAATTTTTTATTTATAGAAAATTTCCTAGAATTTTTTTATTTATAGAAAATTTCCGAAAAATTTTATATTCAAAGAAAATTTCCTAGAATTTTTTTTATAGAAAATTTCCTATAAATTTTTATACCCTACGCCACACTGTGGTACAGGGTATTATAACTCTGTGCATTTGTTTGTAACACCCAAAAGGAGAAGAAATATACCCATCGTTTATTATACCGATCGACTTAGAATCACTTTCTGAGTCGATTTAGCTATGTCCGTCTCTCTGTCTCTCTGTCTGTCTGTCCGTCTGTGCATGTATTCTTGTAATCAAAGTACAGGTCGCAATTATGGTCCGATCTCGACGAAACTTTACACATATCTTTTTTTTGGCCCAAGGACGATCCCTATTGAATTTGGTTAAAATCGGTTCAGATTTAGATATAGCCCCCATATATATGTTAGCCCCGATTTGACATGTAAGCGCTGTAAAAACTTTATTATATATCCGATCAGTATGAAATTCGGCAGGAAAAGGTTTATTATTACATGAATGAACTCTGTAAAATTTGGAAGAAATCGGTTCAGATTTAGATATAGCCCCCATATATACATTACCCCCGATTTGACATATAACCGCTGTAAAAATGTTATTTTATATCCGATCAGTGCGAAATTCGGCAAAGAGAGGTTTCTTATTACATGAAGGAATACTGCTAAATTCGGAGAAAATCGGTTCAGATTCAGATATAGCCCCATATATATGTTACCCCCGATTTGACATGTAAGCGCTGTAAAAACTGTATTTTATATCCGATCAGTGAAAAATTTGGCAGAAAGAGGTTTCTTATTACATGAAGGAATACTGCTAAATTCGGAGAAAATCGATCAGATTTAGATATAGCCCCCATATATACGTTACCCCCGATTTGACTTGTAAGCGCTGTAAAAATGTTATTTTATATCCAGTATGAAATTCGGCAGAAAGAGGTTTCTTATTATATGAATGAACACTGTTAAATTTGGAAGAAATCGGTTCAGATTTAGATATAGCCCCCATATATACGTTACCCCCGATTTGACATGTAGGCGCTGTAGAGACTGTATTTTATATGAGATCAGTACGAAATTCGACAGAAGGAGGACTTTTTACATGAATGAGTATTCAGGGAAGATCGGTTCAGATTTATATTGATTGTTCCTCCTGATTTGGTATCAAACCGCTATAGAAGTTGTATTTTACTTCCGATCATTAAAATTTTCCAGAAAGATGTTTCTCAATTTAGGAACGAATATTGCTTAATTTAGCGATTATCGTTTCAGAATTAGATAATAGGCGTGTTTTCGTTACACCATAAGTGCTTAATTTGTATGGGGAGCTAAGCACTTTTAAGCACTATTAGTTCCCGATGAAGTTTGGTGCTTGTGTTCATGTCTTAATCGAGTATGATGTTGCCAGATTGGGCACCCTATATTTAGCAATATGGCATCCCATTTTTGGAGAGATTTTATCAATTATTGTGAATTAACGGGAAGAAGAAGAACAAAAATGGGAAATTATTTTAATATTTGCAAAAGAGTGTAAACAATTGAACATAGAATAGTAAATATATGTTTTATAAATACTTTTCACGAATTTTTTTGTCTGTTTCGCACTGTTCTTTCTTCGCAACTCATGACACCATTGCTACCAGATAGTGAAAATCCGCCACTTATTGCTTATGTGCCAGTTAGTGGAAGTCAGTTGTTTTCGTTGCAAAGTGCTAAACTAAAAGTGCTAGCTTGTAACGAAAACATGCCTAATATGTTTCTACCCATTTACCAATTATTCCAAATTATTATGGCAATGACCCTTATCGCTTTGTTAGGGAGGTGTAGGGTATTATATAGTCGGTCCCGCCCGACTTTCTGCCTTTCCTTACTGGTTTACTTATAGAAAATTTCCTAGAAATTTTTTATTTATAGAAAATTTTCCTAAAAGTTTTTATTTATAGAAAATTTCCGTAAAATTTTTTATTTATAGAAAATTTCCCTTAATTTTTTTATTTACAGAAAATTTCCCTTAAATTTTTTATTTATAGAAAATTTCCCAAAAATTTTGTATTTATAGAAAATTTCCTAGAAATTTTGTATTTATAGGAAATTTCCTAGAAATTTTGTAGATGATTTCAGCTCTACTTTATTTTCAACCCACACTAATGTATTGTATTTATTTTGCATATTTAAATTAGACGTTGGTACTTTCAACATCAAAATTTCTAAAGGAATATATTAATCTGTTCGTGAGTTTTTCGTCGCCATATTCTTTGTTATTGGCAAACGCAACAACTAAGTGCAAAAAAAATCTTTAAAAAGTATCGAAATGTTTTCATTTTGTGATCCATGTACAGATATATAAATATACACATATGTACTCGTATATAATTATTATTTGCCTTTAGATTTTGCCGCAATATGAAAATCTTAAATAGAAAATAGCCATAACTTAATATCAAAATGACTGTTTTTTTAAATTCTAATGTATGTTTGTTTTCCATAAAATTGAATGGCTGATTGCACATTCGAATGCAAAAATAATTATACATAAATAAATTAAATTCAGGTTTTTATTTCATTCATAAGATCTATGATATAATATGTATATATATATATTTGTGGATTTCTTTACCCTCCCACGAGACAAGCGTATGGCATCTACGCTAATGACTAATAAATATCCCAGAGATGCTGTGTGGAATTTCTCAGTCGAGAGATAAATACAAATGTTTGAAAGAAACACTAATTTATGTCACAATTTCGATGTGAACTTTTCGCTTCAGAGCGATTTATTTATATTAGTGAAATAAAAAGACGTATATATGTATATATATAATTATAAGAAGAAGGCTGGATGCCCAAATCATAGAGTTTTCTACCCATAGTCGGTGGTGAATCCATTTCAATTTGTATTATTTTCTATTTGATATTTATTGTTATTAAAATATCATTAATAATATTTTTCAAATGCAATATTTTTTATATCCTCACACTAGAGGAGTAAGGTATATGGGCCAAACGTGTACCACAACGAAGCAGTGATCAAAGACCCTAAGGTTGTTCGAGGGAAATCCGTTTGAGGACATTTTATGTCATTTGAGCATTGTCCGTCCGTCTATCTGTCTTGTTGGTTTTCACGATAACTTTCGAAAGGAGTAACGGATTGACTTCAAATTTGGTATGTGATAATATTTTTTTCTATCTCATGCAAGGTACAAACATGGGCCATATTAGACCATACCTACTAGCACTTCCCCCACAAAGGGTTAGAATTTAGCCAAATAGTGATTCTGTAATAACTTATATACTACTCATCCGAATCTTTTGTAATTCTACACATATTAACAATTTATCTGTCGCATAAACGTGAGAAAAATTAGCGAAGTGGTCCCGCCACTTTTGGTACCTCTCACACAAAAGGGACCAATTTGTACAAAAAGTTAACAGCTTATATCTTTAATCCCAGTCCATATAGATACTTAAATTTTTGTGCAGTGTAATGCTTTTATAGTACCTACAGTCCAGTAAAAAGGGCGTTATTGTCACGCCTTCTTTTGTACTTCCCACACTTTCTTATTTGTTTTTGGTCCATTTGGCGTATAATCAATATTTTCATAATCAAATTACTTATACGTCATGCGATATAGGACCGTTTTGTATCCTTAATTTAGTGGAGGAGGTTACACATGAAGAAAGTGACCTAAGACCCTAAGTATGTTAGGCGCAAATCCATTGTTTGGACGTTTTTAAGTCATTAGAGCGATGTCTGTCCTTCCTTAACTCTCTAATAACATCTACACTAGCCATCCTAATGTTCCGCAATTCCAAAAATTTATCTATGTATCTATCTATGGGCTAGGAACATATTTCCACCTTTCTGACTATCACGCCAAACAACCTATTCCATAATATTACATTAATCACAAAGTGAGGGAATACCTTAGCCTTTTGTTATTTGCTTTGCTTTCTTTAAGAAATTCCATTGTCATATTCTAGCGTTCACTTAATTAAAAAAAAGGCCGCATATTTGTATCGCTATCTTTCAATGATTTATTATGATGTGTTTCTATTAATTACTATCTTGGCGGGAGTAGTTTCGAACACGAAAGGAGAAATAGAAAAATATTACGCGCCAAAATGATGTACTCGTTTTTCACGCGGATTAAATTCTCCCTATGCTCTTTTCGGCAATTTCCCGCTTCAAAAATCGCAAGTACCATTACTCCCCCCTCCACCACCAACATGCATCGTCACTAACATCATTTTACCCGAATAGTGACATCAGTGAACAAAAACAAACAATTTGAGAAAAAATACTCTCTTTTTGATTGTCAGAAGGTTTTCTCTGTTGACTGACTGAATGGAGAGTAGCGACCCCCAACATAGCTTATTCGGTAGTTTATGGGGAATCGCAGAGGGGGTAATGGTCGTGTTTACATAGGAAATAGAAATTCTATTTAGGACATTTCTGGGTGTGAATGTTTGCATGATTAATTTCTTGTGGAAGTGGCAAGGACAAAACAGTTGAGAAGTTCTTGTTCTATACAAACATATGTATTTAAGACATTGCATGTATACTCGTACATATGTATGTACGAGCATATCTTCTTTAAAAACCTCATTCAATGAATGCCTCAACGTATTTGACAAAGTTACTCTTTGTTCTAAAAAAACGATTCAGTCGTAGAGTTGAGAGGACAGAGCGCAATGCAAAGCAACAAGTAGACGCTATGATATCACAACAAATGGTTTTGTGGTGGGTAATAATGAATACTCATGATTTAGTAATAATAATTATTTTTTAAATAGAAAATTCGTATGTGAACATTTTTAAATAGGAATTTCAATGAGAAATTCTTTAAATGGAAATTTCGTTGTTGATATTTTTAAATGGAAATGTCAATGTGAAATTTATTGCAGTTATTGGTAATAACTTATAAAATGTTCCCAAGAATTTTTGAATAGCTAAGATAAGGTCTATTTGTGGCGTAGTGTTTAAAAAACATTATACTCAAGAAAATATTGATAAATTATGTTTTATGGAAATTGTGATACGTCGCAAAAATTTTTATTCATTTGTTTAACGATTTTCTTTTTTTCGATAGCATGTTAGCTACAGTGATGCCAATTTTTTCCGAAGCAAAAGCGTAATAAAAAATTTAAAAAGCGTAAAATGGCGTAAATTCAATACAAAAAAAGAGGACAACATTATATCCGCCCCCATCAGAGCAGAATAAAAAGAAATATGTTTTGCCAAATTGTATCAAAGTTGTTTTCTTAATGAGAATAATATGTCCAACAATTTTTATTTTATGGCGCTTAGATTCAAAATCAGGGTATAGAAATATACAGGGGATATTCCATATAACTGAACCTATTTTGTCAAATTTTGCAACGTTCGTTTTTATTTCAAGGAACTGTTATGTGTTAAAAATTATAAAGATGTATTAAGAAATGCGGATTTTAAAGAGTCTACATTCAACATTGAGAAATATATGTTATGGAGTCTATATCTAAATCTGAACCAATTTTTATTTAAATTTTATAGTGTTCATTTCTGATTAAAGGAACCGTTATATATTAAATTGTATGTAGATCTAATGAGAAACGGGTATTCTATGGCGCTTAAATCCAAAATTGGTATATCAGTATATATGACGGATATATCTTAACCTGCAACAAATTTCATAAAATTTGCAAGAGTTTATTATTTATTATTGGCTCCAAAAACTTTTCTATGCCAAATTTTGTAAAGATTTGATGCAAATTGTGGCGTATAAGATGTCAAATAAAGATGTACATACATATGGTGTAGCAAATAGTCTACTTTCTTTTCGGTACCAGATATGTTCTGGCAAATGTGCGAAGAGCGTCAAAAGCACTAAAGAAAAATGTGAAAAGCGTGCAGTTAGTGCTTTTTTTCATTTGGCTCTAACTTAACACTTTTCGCGTATTGAGTGGTCTGAAAAGCACTAAATCTGGTGCGAAAAGCACTAAGTTGGCATCCCTGGTTAGCTATTCGAAAATTCTTTGTAACTTTTTTTTTCTGGTTATTACGAACATCTGCAAACTTTATTTTTTAATTCTTATAAACATTTCGAAAATTCTTTGTAACTTTTTTTTTTGGTTATTACGAAGATCTATAAACATTTTTTTAATTCTTATAAACATTTGCTAAATACTAATTAATAGTTGAATGAAAATAAAAAGTTTTAGAACTAGCATTCATTTTACAAATTTCAAGCCTCATTCTTTTATAGACATTTTAGAGGTAAGTTGGCAATTACACTATGCAACAAACATTTTTTTTTTTAAAACTTTTTTTAATAGATTGAGGCATACTATGTTATGAAGCCTAAACAAATTATTTTTTATGGTAGATTTTTTTTATGTTTTTTTTTTATAAAATTAAACTTTTAAGGGAATTTACCTATAGTATTTGGACCATATTTTTTGAAGTATAAGCTCGATAAAGCCGCGATACCATTTTAATTATAGGAAATTATAAGGCTAGAAATACTGGCACGAAAAAATCCATAAAAATAGACAACAAAATTGCAAAAAAATTAATGCTGCCCTATTATCGAAGGTACACATCATTATCCTCTCACCTTAGAGATGAGGATATATATCATTTGCTACGAACATCGAAGGAGTGACCTAAGACCCTGAGTATGTTCGGCGGATATCCGTTTTGGGTCATTTTAAGTCTGTCTGTCTGCTGGCTGGTGCGCACGATAACTCTCGAAAGGAGTAGCCGATTGACTTCAAATTTGTATTTGTATGTGGTAATATTTCCTTCTATATCCGGCAAAGTTCGAAGCATATAGGTCCACTCCTTTTAGTACTTCCCCACAAAGGGTTAACATTTGGTTCTATACTACTTATTAATAACTTCTATACTACTTATTTGAATCATCTGAAATTCTACACATAGTATTAGTTAAGTAGTCACTATTACCCCGAGAAAAATAGGCGAAGTTGCCACACCCCTTTTGGTACCTTCCACACAAATGGACAATTTTGAACAAAAAGTTAATAGCTTATAACTTTACGGGGGTTTCCAACAAGAGGTGTTATTTTGAATCACCCGGTATTTCGGTAGCTGTCACTTTTGAAGCTTTTATTCTTTGACATTTGACAAGTAGAAACTACGCCTATACTAAAAATGGAACGATACAGGACGCAACAACGCATTGAAATTATTAAAATTCGAAAAATCATCTTGACCGATGAGGCCCATGTCCACCTCGGTGGCTACGTCAACAAGCAAAATTGTCCCATCTGGGGTTCGGAAAACCCAAGAGTTATTGTTGAGAAGCCCCTCCATCCTCAACGTGTGACTGTTTGATGCGGTTTATGGTCCGGCGCGGTCATTGGACCTTACGTTACGGTTACGGTGAATGGATTGCGCTATCGAGAGATTATAAGCATTTATGTGTACTGGTAAAAACGTTATGAGATATTAAATTGTGGTATGATTTGGGCATTTTGTGTGGCAGGTACAAAAAGGGGCGTGGCGATAACGCCCATTTTTCACAGGGCTATAAACACTATAAAAAACATTACACTGTACAAAATTTCAAGTATTTTTATACACTGGTTTTAATGTTATAAGCTGTTAACTTTTGGTGCAAAAATGTACCTTTGTGTGGGAGGTACCAAAAAGGGCGTGGCAACTACGCCAATTTTTCCCTTGACTGTAGGCAATATAAAAGCATAATACTGTACAAAATTTAAAGTTTTTTTATACACTATTATTAATGTTATAAGCAGTTAACTTTTGGTGCAAAACGGTGCATTTGTGTGGGAGGTACCAAAAGGGACGTGGCAACTTCGCCCATTTTTCTCGAGTTGATAGCGACTAATAAGCTAATACTACATATGTGTGGAATTTCAGAAGATTCGAATAAGCAGTATAGCAGTTATTAAAGAATAAATTGTTCACAACATTTTAACCCTTTGTGTGAGGAGGTACTAGAAGGAGTGGACCAATATGGTCCATCTTCGAACTTAGCCGGAGATAGAAAAAAATATTACCACATACCAAATTTGAAGTCAATCGGTTACTCCTTTCGAGAGTTATCGTGCGCACCAGCCAGCAGACAGACGGACGGACGGACATTGCTCATTCGACTTAAAATGACCCAAAACTGTTTTCCTCCAAACATACTTGGGGTCTTAGGTCACTCCTTCGATGTGTTACACTTTTTTCCGTAGCAAATGATATATACCCTTGTCACACCTCACTTTAGTGTGTATAAATATTGACAAATATCAAAGCACTAACGTAGTACCCACAATACTGAGAAATTTTTCTGCATATAAATGTATGTATTTCTTAGTTTTTCTTCTTATATACCTTATTAATACCTTTAATCGATAGGATTTTAGCTATTAAAATTCTTTAGAACCTTTCTTTTAGGTTAGTTACCAATATTACAATTAAAGAAATCAACAATGAAATTTCTATTTAAAAAATTTCTCATTGAAATATTCATTTAAAAATGTTCACATTGGAATTTTCTATTTAAAAACTAAATCATGAGTGTTCACTTTTGCCTCCCACTGTACTATTTGTTGTGATATGAGGCATAGCGTCTACTTGTTGCTTTGGATTTTGAGTTAACTGTTATCGCTCTGCTCTCTGCCCACTTAATACGCTCGATTGAATTGTTTTTGACCCAAAAGAGTAACTTCGAATGTTAGAGTTTGGCGCCATATCCCTTTGCCAAATACGTTAAGGCATTCATTGCATAAGGTTTTTTAATGAAGATAGCTCATACATATGTTTGTATGAATAAAAAAGAATTTATTTATGCACACATTCGCACCGAGGAATATCCTAAAAAGAATTCCAATTTCCTATGTAAACATGACCATTAGCCCAGTTGCGATTTCCCATAAATTACCGAAAAAGCTCTGTAGGGGGTCGCTTCTCTCCATTTTGCCATAGAAACTCAGTCATCAGAGAAAACCTTTTGACAATCAAAAAGAGACCATTTCTTTTCAATTGTTTGTTTTTGTTCACTGATGTCACTATTCGGTTAAAATGTCGTTTGGCGACGAAGAATAATCGGGGGAAGCGCACAAATTCTCAAATAAAGCATAGAGAGTGTTTAAACCGCGTGAGATATGAGTACATCATTTTGGCGCGTTGTATTTCCCACTTTCTCCTTTCATGTTCAAAACTACTCCCGCTAAGATGATGGTGATACAACTATGCGGCATTTTTTATTTAATTAAGCGAACGTTACATAATGGCAGTGGCATTTTTTAAACAAAGAAAAATAATTAAGAAAAGGCTAAGATATAATATGATACATTACATTGGTCGATACGTTTAAATATTTGTCAAAGACAATATAAGGGATTTAAGAAGTCCCAGTATGTATTTAGGGTCTTAGGTCACTTCTTCGATGTGTTACACCACTAAAGGCTCACGAAAGCAAATGTTTAAGTTACAAAAACATGTAAGTACATTTCCGGTCGAGTAAAGCGACTAAAGGTAAGTACACACGATTTGCAGATCGGACAACATTGCCAGAAAAATGCCGGAAAAATGCAACCCTGTGAATTTACAAACGTGTACAAAATAAACATTATTAAAAGCAACAAATAAGTAGATATTAATATAATTATGGTAAAAACAATTAAATAATAATAAAATTGTGTACATATGTGTAAATATTTTAGCATAAAGAAGTCAATATGGGTTGCTCGCTAAGATGGAAAAAAATTATCAGTGCACAATGAGAGAGACGTGAGAGAGAGAGAAAGAAATGAGAGTCTTGGTGCAGCTCAGCTGACCACCCAGGGTTGCTTTTTTGGCCACCGCCAGTGAAAATAGTACAGAGATGTATTTGCTAAAGTCGACCATAAAAAATGTGTGCTTTTTAAGACCGGAAGTTATGAAATTATTGATCTGGCAATTACATTATTTTCCAATTGGAAAATTGCTAACGTCATTGACGTAAGGCCAGGGCGTAAGGAACGAACGATAGAACGTTAGAGAAACCAAATTCCTGACGAAAGTGAGTGACTGGTTTTCGTTCGCAGAGGCTTTCGTTAGAAATACAGAAACAGGCCGATAGCCTCACTTTGTGAGTAATGGCATATGGTACTTTGCGTGGCAGGCAGAAAGGTGGAAACGTTTCATTCAGTCTATAGTCATTGAAAAAGATGCCTAAAATACAGAATATGAACATATTTAGATGACTGCTGCAGAATTTGAGGAAATTGTGTTCGCATGAATCTCTTAATGTGTGTGGCGGGTACCAGTAGTGACTTGACAATTAAGGCAATTTTTTTGGGTATTTCCCTCCGTCTGCTTGCTGGTGCGCCCGGGCCATATTGGTCAACTCCTTCTAGCACTTCCCCCACAAAGGGTTAACATTTAGTGAAATATTGATAATTTAACTCGAATCTTCTGCAATTCCGTACATAGTATTAGTTTGTTAGTCGCTGACACGTCAGGAAAAATGGGTGAAGTGGCAACTCCGTTTTTGGTACCTCCCACACAAATGGACCATTATGCAGCAAAAGTTAATTGCTTGTAGCTTTAATAACAGTTCATATAAAAACTTGAAATGTTCTACAGTGTAATGCTTTTATAGTACCTATAGTCCAGAGAAAAGTGGGCGTTATTGCAACGGCTCTATTGGTACCTCCCACACAAAAGGAGCATTTTGCAACAAATGTTAACAGCTTAAAACTTTAATACTTACAAGTGCATACTTTAAAGTTATTAAATTTAAGTTGATAATAATTTAATTAAAATAAAAGAATAAATAAATTTACGAATATTTTTTTGGAGCTGAAGGTGAGGGATTTCTTAAGTCGGTTTATCCGACTTAGCTTTCTTACTTATTTTTATTTCTACGAGTATAAGCACTTTCAGTAACTGAAGTCAAAAGAAATTCAACATTCGATGACCTCGAAAATGTTACCGATTAGACTTGTTGACGCTCTGGCGAACGTAATGAAATTTAAGCATTTATACTTTACTAGCGTTAACCCGGTGCGCTTCGCAGCCCCATCATTTATTTATTTTCTTTTTAGGGTACTGTAGAATAGTTATACCTCTTTCTTTCGAAAACAAATTATTCCATATGGGGAAAATTATCGTGTTTATGTTCCTGGCATCAAGGTACAATATTTATTCCTTTTCCCTTCTGTGCCTCTAAACGTCAACAACTATTTTTTGGATCATATTTTACATTTTCCCCTAGTTTATGTTCCAATAGCTACATTCACACCCTGATACAATATAAAATAATGTTTGCCCCACAGTGTCTTTAAAAGTTTTAATTAAAAAAAAAGGTAAAATGAATGCCTACACTGAAAAAAAATTTGTCATAAAATTAAAGAAATGCTCCAAAGACGTCCTTAGTCTTCACAATAAGTACATTTTGTACTTAAAATTAAGAAAATTTACTTAATTTTAAGTAGATTACTTAATATTATTAAAATTATCTATAATTTAAGTACAAAATGTACTTATTTTAAAAACTAATGACGTCTTTGGAGCATTTCTTTAATTTTATGACATTTTTTTTTTCAGTGTAGTTTAAGTTGCAAGACTTACAATTTCCATTGGCATCATATTTAATCATTTTCGCTCCATTCATTCAACCCAATGTGTCATAGGTTAGGTTAGGTCCCCCATCTGTGACACATTTAGCTTTTTACCATACCGTGTCTTATTTAACTTTTTTTCCACGGTTTACATTAGAAGCATCGCACTCTGGTTATGAATCACTGCACTACTTAACTTAATTCAATATTTTATTATTCCACTGTTCTTTTAATGTAAGAAATTGTATACATATCTGAGATTATGTATGTACAACACTTTTCCCCACTTACCACTTTTACCATTTTGCCACACTTTAACAGTACCAGTTTGCTATGCTCAATCCTATTTAACAACTTTTAACACCATTATAACTTTAACTAAAATCATAACAGTTGAAAAAAGGACTGTATATCTCATATTTATGTTCCAGATGTTGCGCTCTCCCCCTAGATCCATGATTTTGCCCATATTTAGCACCTTTTTGTATTACAGTACCATATTTAACTATTTTTGTCCTACTGTTGCATTTTTGACAATTTTTTCCCCACTGTACCATATTTAACCCTTTTTGACCTACTGTAGAATAGCCAACCATTTTTGTCACATTGTACCATATTTAATCATTTTTGTCCCACTGTACCATAGTTAACACATTTTTGCCTCACAGTTTTCGAGGTAACGCTTTTTGGCCCACTGTACCATATTTAAGCCATTTTGTCTCACTTTACCATTTTTAACTACATATATTTTCCCCGCTGTAATATGATTAACCCTTTTTTGTCCCACTGTGCAATATTAAATCCTTTGTCTCTCTGTAACATATTTAACACTTTTTGCCCCACTGTACCATATTTAATCCTATTTGCTCCACTGTCTCATATTTAACACCTTTATGCCCCTTTTTGACCCACTGTACCATAGTTAACCATTTTTGTCACACTGTACCATATTTAATCCTTTTTTCCCCACTGTATAATATTTAATCCATTTTGCCCCACTGTATCATAGTTAATAAATTTTTGCCCCACTGTACCATATTTAATCCATTTTGTCCTACTTTACCATATGTAACTATTTTTGCCCCACTGTACCATACATAACCCTTTTTGCCCCACTGCGCATATTTAACCCCTTTTTAGTCTCACTGTTCCATATTTAAAAATTGTCACCACTCTACCATACTTAATCCCCTTTTGGCCCCTTTTTGACCCACTGTACCATAGCTAACCATTTTTTTCACCTGTACCATATTTAATCCTTTTTGCCCCACTGTATCATAGTTTCATAATTTTTTCCCCACTCTACCGTATCTAACCCTTTTTGTCTCACTGTACCATATTTAAAATTTGGCCCCACTCTACCATACTTAACCATTAACTGTACCATATTTAGAGACATTTTATCCACTGTACCATTTTTGCCCAATATACATTATTTAATGTTTTTGACCCACTGTGCTCTTCACATGTCAAGTTTAAGTTCCAATTTTGCCAGATTGATTCATTTTTGCCCCAATGCACCATTATTAACCAGTTTTGCCCCACTGTGCCTCTTAAAGTTAGAATTTCCACTGCGTCCCGAAAAGTACGATTACAAAAAAAACTGACTACCCCGATCCGTTGTCCTAAGTCAGTCAGCCACACGCTGAAAAAAAAATCGCTTCTGTAGTATATTGACTCAAACATATTCTGCTTGAAATATACATATGTTTAGGGTACACTCCAAATATACAATATTTGACACACACAAATTGTTCTAAACAAAAATATGTTCCCATGCTAATATTTTTTATTTGGAAATAAAGATTATTTTGGCAATGTACCAATTCCTTTATTTAAAGACAAGTTTTCTGTTGTCCAGAAGTTCAAAGCAAAATTTTTTTTATAAATTTTTTGTTTGTAAAATTCAGTTAACACTTAAGTCGCATAATCTTTCGTAACTATAAATTGCATTGATGGATTAACTAAAAGTGATGAATTGGAATACTTATAAACTAAATTATTGGTGTACAACAAAACCTATGCTGCTAAAAAAATTTTTAACTTAACCAAGTTCAACACGTAATCTAATAAAAAACTAACTAAAATTCGAAAAATTCAGCAAAGTTTTAAAAAAAAATTTAAATAAAATATATTTGGAAAACATCTTAAACAATAACTTTGTTTGTGGGTAAACACATATTTTATTTGTGAAAGTCAGTGCGCAAATATATTTCGTTCTAATATATAAATATATGCGTTCCAAACAAAATTTCATGATTTTCAAATAAAATTTATTTGCTAACAAATATATAATATTCAAAAAATTCGTTTCCAAATATATTTTCCTTCAGTTCAAACATATCAAAAATGGCGATTTTCCTCCGTGCAGTCACGCAACAATTTTATTTATATAGATTTATGTTCCAGGAGTTACCCTCTCTCTCCGCTTTTTGCCCCCACTTAACCACATTTAACCCTTTTTGTCCCACGTCACCATATTTAACTATTTGTGCCCCACTGTTACCATTTTTGTCACATTGTACCATATTTAAGCATTTTTGCTCTACTCTACCATAGTTAACACGTTTTTCTCCCACTGTTCCATAGTTAACGCTCTTTGCCCCAATGTACCATACTTAATCCATTTTTCCCCACTGTGCCTCTCAATGTGAGAGTTTCTAAAAATCACTTCCGATCTCTAGTTTATGTTACAAAAGCTACCCCAGCACCATGAGATTTTTAAACAACTGTACCATATTTTACACCATTTGCCCCACTGTACCTCGAAAAGTATGAATACGTAAACAAATAAAGCTGACTACTCCGATCCGTTGTCCTAAGGATAACCCCACGCTTCAATTCTAGGCGTTAAAAATGGCGGTTGGTACCATATTTATCTCTTTATGTCCCACTGTGCCACTAAAATTTTAAAAAAATTGCTCCTTGTTCTAGTTTACGTCCCAAGAGCAGAGTATGAAACCGCCGAGCGTCGATTCGGCTCTCCTGGAAACAATCTGTTTCGACTTAAGCTATATATAGACGAATGACGGAAAAATGCAACCCTGTGAACGTACAACCGTGTGAACATACAATTTTTGTCTTGCAACGTTGGCAGAAAAGCCATTATGAGATAATTTGCAGATTGTAATATGTGCGAAGTTTATGCATGTGACAACGGCGCCATTGTCGGAAAAACAATTTATTGGCAATCCTGCATATAAATATTTACAAAATATATTTTAAATATATGAAATTGTAAGGGTTTCTTGCAATCGTCTTCGCCTTTGCCTAACAATCTGTCATTGTCCGTACATTTTACGACACTTTAACAGGGTTGATAAAGTTGTCCGATCTGACAAACGTCTATACATAGCATTAGCATACTTTGAAAATAGAGCGTATCATAGAGCCTAGCGGTATGGTATCGATGATTGTTTCACCTCACAATATCTTACAATTAACTTAAAAACATCTATTATTTAAGAATAAATACCAGAGCATAACTTTTCAACTATTATTTAAAATGTTAAAATGTCTATCATAGAGCCGCCGTATGTCAATTTTATGTCGGCTTAGCCGCCTAGCCGCCGCCGCCGATCTATAATTTTCAATGGCAGCCGCCGCCGCCAATTTTGGCTCGGCTTCATTCTCTGCCCAAGAGCTACTCTATCAGCAAATTTCACGATTCTAGCTCTTGCCATTTGGATTTGGCTGATGTACCAAATTTATTACCTTTTACCCCACTGTGTGCGTCAAAATCCTGCCAATTTCTGAGTCTACCTCCTAGGGGCTACCCCCATACCAAATTTCAAGATTCTAGCTCATTTCGTTTAGATTGGGCGGTGGTACCATATTTATCCCTTTTTGCCCCATTGTGCGGCTAATAGTACGAATTTCGAAAATCCCGCCTTATTGCTCGTCTACGTCCCAAGGACTACCATCCCACCAAATTTCATGATTCTAGCTTCAGCCGTTCGCCCTGGGCGATGATCAGTCAGTCAATCAGTCAGTCAGTCAGTCAGCCAGTCACGCAACAATTTTATATGTAGATAATTCAGTAAAACATCCTAGAATATGGTGGTTCATGTTTTGATACAGGGTGGCTGATATGTAATGCAACAAAGTAAAGAGCTATATTTTTTTAATTTTTTTTTTAAATTTTATTGTTCAAAAGCAAAAAATGTCGGAAATAACATAAAATTTTAGAAACAGTTTAGATTTGTTCGAATTGGCATCCTTTGGCACGAATTATGGCCTTCAAACGGCCGACAAAGCCATCACACGCTGCACGAAAGTGGTTCTGCGGTATTTTGGCCCATTCCCGGCGAAGCGCCGTCTTGAGATGATCGATACGTTGGTATTTTTTAGTGCGAACCTTACTCTCTAAAATGCCCCGGCGCAAAAGTCCAACGGATTGAGATCCGGAGATCTTGGTGGCCATTGTGCGGTAGAAATGAAGCGAGGAACCTCCTTATTAAGCCATTCTTGGTTGACGCGTGCTGAGTGCGATGGTGCTGAGTCCTGTTGGAATGTCCATTGTCTGCGGCCGAAATGTTTGTCTGTCCAGGGCTTCAATACTGTCTTTAGGACATTTTCCCGATAATATTCGGCATTTATTTTGACCCCATGGTCGATGAATACGAGCGGGGAGCGACCATCGGCCGTTACGGCGGCCCACACCATTACCATCGGCGGCGCTTGAGTTCTGGTGGCCAATCGAAGGTGTAAATTTTCAGCTGACCTCTTTGGCAAGTAAACCCGATCATTTTGTTTGTTCACAAACTGCTCAATTTGGAATGGCTTCTCATCGGAGAAAAACAAATTCGGTAACTGGCCACTTTCGTGCAAGCGAAGCAACTCCTTGGCTCTTTCCAGTCGAACTTTTTTTTGTGCATCGGTGAGCTCTTGCACTTTTTGGAACTTCAGTGGATTTAGTCCAAGCTCATTTTTTAATATGTGTTGTATCCGTTCTCGCGATATGTTCAGCTCAAGAGCAATTTTTCTACCACTGCGGCGTGAATTTCGATCAAATCTGGCCTTCACCTTTCGGATCATTTCTGGTGTTGTTACCGTTTTTTTTCGTGCACTTTTTAGATGCGATGCAACACTGCCAGTATCACGTTAACAAGCAATGGTACGAGAAACAAAAGATTTATTCACATTTAAATGCTGGAGGGCTCTAACGATAGCCACTTGTGTTTTTCCACCCAAATATAAAGCAATCACACTATCACGCTTGAATTCCATCACGAATAACTTTTTTTCTGAATCTGAAGATCAAAATGCTTTTGTAAGCTTGTAAACAATAAAATGAACTGTCACTGAAATAAATCTGTCAGCTATCAGACTAGCGGTTTGGAAATGATAGCAACCTGAAGTTGGTTGCAATACATATCAGCTACCCTGTATAGTCCTCATATAACCCTTCCAAATAGCTCTACAGAACGCATTTTTCACGGATCATGCTGAGCTTTAAGTATTTAGCTTTTATATTGCATTAAATCATCTCACGTGAAAATGAGAATCATCGGTCCATTTTTTTAAACGGCCCCCATTTAAAGAATTTCGGCTCAAATTTATTTTCAACATTACTTTTTCGACCCATACCAATGTGTCGAAAAATATTTAAATTATTTATTTTTAATATTTAAATTAGACGTTGCTACTCTCAACATCAATATATCTAAAGGAATATATTAATATGTTCGTGTGTTTTTCATCGCCATAATTGTTGTTATTGGCAAACGGAACAAGTAAGTGCAAAAAAATCTTTAAAAGTTAGTCCCGATTTACACTGGCTGAATGTTCAGCAGATTATCGGCGTTTTGTAGGAGAGAGAGGCAGTCGGTAAGAGGGGGGAAAAACTCTACACAAAAATGATCCTCATAAATATATATATATATATATATATAACTCTGACAATAATCTCTTATAATCTAATCTCTTAGACATTAACTTACAACATTGTTTTCATTTAGCCTAATGCTCCCTTCGACACAAAAATGAAAACTTTGAACCATCGTAAAATAAAACATGTTTATTCTACAAAAATGATCTACTAAACATGCCCTTCACAATTATATGGTCGTTATTCTGTTCCTAAAATGCCGTTGGACAGTTTTATTATTTACCTTTAACTTTTTCGGAAATATAAACATCTTACGTAGAAAATACCCATAAGTTAATTTCATAATGTTTTCTTTTTTAATTTCTGATGTACATACATATACATATTTCTTTTCTCTAATATTTTATGGCAAACTGCACATTTGATTGAACAAATAATCTATAAATTAAATTTTTATTTTTATTTTTATTTCATTCACAAGGCCTATGATATAATATATATATATATATATATATGGAGAATTCCATGACAAATCAACGGTTTCAAAAAAAAATTGGTTTTGATTTTTCCCATTTTTTTTATATTTTTTTAGTACACCTGAAGAAAAGCTTTGTGGAATTTTTTGAGATTTTTTCCAATAACTCGTTCCGAAGTTATCATTATTTAAAAAATCGTTAAGATATCACTCTGTGTATAGGGTTTTTGGTCATAACTTCTTAAGTAATGGTCCGATTTGAAAATTTTTTTTTTGAAATTTTGGTATTTTCCGGTACTTTTCAGATTTTTTTTCCCATTTTTTTATATTTTTTAGTACACTTGACAAAAAGCTTTGTGGAATTTTTTGAGATTTTTCGGATACCTCGCTCCGAAGTCATCATTATTTAAAAAATCGTTAAGATATCTCTCTGTGGAGCGGGTTTCTGATTATAACTTCCGCAAAATATATATTTTTTTCAAAATTTTCTACCGTGATTTTTAAAGGATAATGAAGAACTAAAATTTGCAGCTCCATTTTGTGCCCTTTCATTTGTCTTATTAGGACTTTTAGAAAAATTACAGACAAGTTTTCAACAATTATATCCCTAAAAAATCGCATGTCCTTTTAAACGCGAGCTCGACTAGAAAATAAAAACTACTGTGTGTACAGTTTAGTATTTTTCTTGTCAGCTCTAAAAAAATATTAAATTTTTTTTGTTTGCTATTTTTAAGTTTTACAATTTAAATGTCATTTTTTATATTTTATCAAGCCAGAAGTACAGTGGCTAGCAGCGAAATTATTTTTAAAAATTTTAAAAAATAAATAAATAATTTGAAGCCCACTTCCATACAAAGCTTATATGTTAGATAATTATTAGAAGTTTAAAAAATAAATAATTCGCAAAAATCGGAGAGTACAAACAATTTAAAAAATGATATTTATATTGTAAAACTTAAAAATCGCAAACAAAAAAAAAATTTAATATTTTTTTAAAAAAGAAATTCTGAAAAGTACAGGAAAATACAAACATTTCAAAAAAAAATTCGAATCGGACCTTAAAAAGTTATGACCAAAAACCTGATACACAGAGTGATACTCGTATCTTAACGATTTTTTTAAATAATCATAACTTCGGAACGAGTTATTAGAAAAATATCAAAAAATTCCACAAAGCTTTTCTTTAGGTGTACTAAAAAATATAAAAAAGGGGGAAAAATCAAAACCGAAATATTTTTGAAACCGTCGATTTGTCGTGGAATTCCCCATATACATATATGTATATTTATATAATTATTTCCCCACCTACGAGATGAACATAAGACATCTATTCTAATGTCTAATAAATATCCCAGAGATGTTGTGCGGAATTTCTCAGTTGTGAGATAAATACAAATGTGTGAAAAACTTATTTATGTCACAATTTCCATGTGAACTTTTCGCTTTAGCGCCTTTTATATTAGTAAAATATAACAAACGTATATATAAGCATAAACATGTACGATATATGAATATTTATAGGAAGGCTAGATGCCCAAAACATTGAGTTATCTACCCACAGTTGGTGGTGAATTAATAGCAATTTGTAACCTTTTCTATTTGATATTTATTGCTATTATAATAACATCTAACAAACGCTGACATATTTTTATATCCTCACTTTAGTGGAGGAGGTTATACGGGGAAAACGTGTAAGCCATATGAGCAATGTCCGTCCGTCTGTTTGGTTGGTTGGTGTGCCCCATAACTTTCGAAAGGAGTAATGGATTGACTTAAAATTTACTATGTGGAAATATTTTTTCTATCTCAGACAAGGTATTTTATCCCAAATTGTCATCTACAGGGTTTTCCAATAAGAGTGATATGATGTCTTTGAAAAAAAACACACCTATTGTTAAGGAAATACAAAAGTTTTTTATTTAATGTGAAGTACAATCGATACAATAAGTTCTAAATAAAACCTCATTCAAATGGCTTCCAGGACTTCTTCTGCAGGAACGAATTCGATGAATTAAATTTTCGAGCACTTTTTCCACCAAATCAAGTCGTATGTCATGAATGGCACGTTCAATATTGACTTGTAAAGCTTGAAGAGAGTCTGGTTTATTTCGAAAGATCAATGACTTCAAATAACCCCACAAGAAATAATCTAATGGTGTTAAATCACAACTTCTTGGAGGCCATTCAATATCAGAATTTTTTGAAATAATCAAATCTCCAAACTTTTCTCGCAACAATTCAGTTGTTTCATTTGCTGTGTGGCACGTAGCCACAATTGGTCAATGGCAAAAAGATAGCTCTTAACGAGAGCTAAAATATTGCTCAAGAGCTAAATATTGTGTCAAGGCCGTAGGTCGACTGGAAAGTGTTTTTTTAATTAAAAAAAAATGGACAGCATAATTTTCAAATGTGAACGGAAAGTTTATTTCTGCTCTAGCTCCTTAACGGTACGTCGGATCGGAAATCGGTCAAGGGAAAAAAGATAGATCTTAACAAGAGCTAAAATATTGCTCATGTCTTGGAGGTCATTCAATATCAGAATTTTTTGAAATATTAGAATCTCCAAACTTTTCTCGCAATAATTCAGTTGTTTCATTTGCTGTGTGGCACGTAGCCGCAATTGGTCAATGGCAAAAAGATAGCTCTTAACGCTCAAGAGCTAAATATTGTGTCAAGGTCATAGGTCGACTGGAAAGTTTTTTTTGTTTTAAAAAAAATGGACAGCATCATTTTCAAATGTGAACGGAAAGTTTATTTTTGATCTAGCTACTTAACGGTACGTCGGATCGGGAATCGGTCAATGGCAAAAAGATAGCTCTGAACAAGTGCTAAAATATTGGCTGTCAAGGTCGTAGGTCAACTGGAAAGTATTTTTTGGATTTAAAAAAATGTACTTAGCGCACGAAAAGTTGCTATTGGAGAACGATTATTTTGATAATAAAAATGAATAATTTGTAAACGTCGTTCTTGCGTATATCTCTCCATGATGAAATTGTAATTACTACTGAATACAATGATAAACAAATGGCAGATCATAATATACTACAAATGGCCGAAACATCATATCAAAATCATATCATCCCTATTGGAAAACCCGTTATAATAAGAACAGGTTTTAAGACCTTTTTGCAAAAATATTTTCTTATAAATCGATATCTTGTGGCGTATTTGGTAAAATTGTAATATCTCGAAAATGTTTGGAATCGCCATTTAAATTTTAACATATGTTTCAGATGACATATAAGTTAATCTACAGAATTTTGTAAAATTTTAACCAAGAAGTGTGTTCACTTTTGCCCACCCCTATATCGTTTGTGATGCGAGGCACAGCGTCTACTTGTTGCTTTGTATTTTACGTTAACCGTTCTCTCTCTCGCTCTGCCCTCTCAACTCACACTGTTGAATCGTTTTTGACCAAAAAGAATAACTTCCGCAGAGTTTGGAGCCTCTCTCCATCTCTTTGTGAAAATACGTTGAAACCATAAACACTCAACTACTAGATGTTCCATCCCGCTCTTAAGCAAATTTCTCGAGTTACGAACGATTACATTTTTGACATTATTGGTTAAGAGAAGAAAGAGCACAAATTTGTTTTCATTTTTTATTCATATTTTTAGCATTTTTCCTCAAACATTTAACTTTACAATCACAATTGATTTTTTAAAAAATTGCAAAACACACATCTTTAAATCTCGAGAGCTAACAAGAGAATGCAAAAATAACTCGAAGAGTGGGAAACAAATGTCAAAAATTTAATCGTTCGTAACTCTCACTTTTTAAAGAGTACGACGGACCATCTATTACTTCGATTGTTTATGGTTGAAACATTATTTGAATGAGGTTTTTAATGAAGATATACATATATCCATATGTATATGTATATGAATGTAGAGATCAGAGCTTCTCAGCTGTTTTGCCCTTGCGAATTTATTCATGTAGCAAATTAAATTATTCATGCAAAACTGCACACCCAGAAATGTCGTCAAATGAATTTCTATCTAAATGCGACCCTTAACTCGCCGCGTCTCCTCTGAAATACCGAAAAAGCTGCCTAGGGTGTCTTTGCTCTCTTTTTGAGAAGCTATGCTCGTGATTAATGACTCTACAAATTCAGTCAACATACTGAAACCTCTCTATTAAAAACATAACAATAAAAATAAAATATTTTCTTTTCGTAAATTATTTGTTTATGTTTTACTGATGTCACTTTTCGGTTAAAACATCGTTAGTGTCGACGATGCGCGCGCCTTCGAGTAGCAACGAAACGTGCTAAACACATACGAGTACGAGTATATTAAAAGCGTGCGGCCCAATGTTTTTGCCATACGAGTATAAACTATGAAGTGTATTTAAAACGCGTGAAATACATCGTTAAAGTGCGTGATATTTCTAACCAATTTTCTATTATTTCTATGCTCGAAGCTCGCGCTATGGTATGAGTTATAATTAATTAAATACTACAAAACATAGTAATTCAGCAAAAGATAGTGATAGTGAATTTTCGGTGTTTACATTTAATTAAGTGTTTTTAATTGGGTAATGACATCGGAATATTACGTGAAGTTTTTTAAAGAAGGACAATTTAATATTAAGTGAAAAATTCCCGATTTAATGAAATTACAAAGTTATACCAAATAATACGAAATATATATTCCTTCAGTAAGTTGAACAAGTACGATAACAAATGGCCGATAAGTCCAATTAGAACAGGGATCAATCCGCAGATTGTCCTTTTTAATATGAAAACAATTGGTATCTTTACCAACTTCAAATACAGATCCTTAGCTAAGGAGTAGATCTAGTCGTCTACTGAAGCGTAGACAACTCAACTTTCCGCCTACAAAAAACTAGACAACTCAACTGGTCTTCAGCTAAGGAGTAGATAACCCAACTGTATTTCTGCTATAAATAGCAGATAACCCAATTTGTCGTCGACTAATGAATAGATAATCTAACTGGCCCCCTATTAAGTAAAAGATAACCCAATTGGTCATCTACTAAGGAGTAGATAAACCAATTAATTCTCTACTACAGTGTAGATAACCCAACTGGACGTCTTCTAAGGAGTATATAACCCAACTGGTCCTCTATAATGGAGTACGTAAACGAAATTGTAGTCAAAAAAGAGTAAATAACAAATCTGGTCGCCTACAAAATCAAGTGACCGCATACTAAGATGTAAGTAACCCAACTGGTCGTCTTCCAAGGAATAGATAACCCAAATGGTGTTCAACTAAAGAGTAGATAACCCACGTGGCCGCCTACTAAGAAACAGATTTCCCAACTGGTCGTCAACTAAGGAGTAGATAATACACCTGGCCGACTAGAAAGAAGTAGACAATGTAACTGGTCCTATAATAACGGGTTTTCCAATAGGGATGATATGATTTTGAAGTAACGTTTCGGTCATTTGTAATATGCCATGATCTGTCATTTGGTTTTCATTGTATTCAGTAGAGTTTACAATTTCATCATGGAGAGATATGCGCAAGAACAACGTTTACAAATTATTCAGTTTTATTATCAAAATAATCGTTCTCCAATTGCAACTTTTCGTGCGCTAAGTCAATTTTTTTTAAATCCAAAAACGAGCAATATTTAATCTCTCGTTAAGGGCTATCTTTTTGCCATCGACCGATTCCCAATTCCACGTGCCGTTAAGGAGCTAGAGCAAAAATAAAACTTCCTTAACAATAACTGTGTTTTTTCAAAGAAATTATATCACTCTTATTGGAAAACCCTGTATGAAGTAAATAGCCTAACTGGTCCTCTACTGTAAAGTATATAACCCAAGTGGTCGTCCACAAAGGAGTAGATAACCCAACTGGTCGTATACTAAGTATTAGATAACCCATTTACGGCCGTTTTCAGGTAGCTCCGTTAGTTATTTTTATTGAAAAAGTTAGCTAACAGTCGGTTAGCCTAACGAACAATTTAAACGGCACGTTAAAAAATTCGTTTTCAGGAAGGCTCCGTTAGATAACTTTAAGTTTATTACTATTGTGAATGACGCCTAAAATATTTTGACATATTTATATGTGTTAGAGCAAAGGGGAAATACTTTGCTCAATTCAGTTTGAAGAGTTTTTAAATTTTTGTCATAAAGAATATAACGTCAGATCTGTACACCTGAAAAAGTATAAAAGGGAAAAGTTGAACTGAAAAGTTGTCATTTTTATAAAATAATTGGTGGTGTACAGAATTGAAAAACAAAAAATAAAAACTAGAAGTTTCTGAAAAGAAAAAAAAAAAGAGGATTTCTATCAAAAAAAAGAGGATTTCTATCATCAGAAGTGGGATAAATTCAGCCTACACCACACTCTATTGGGAAGATGACTGAAGATGACTCCAGTCGAAGAGGTCAGATTCAAGGAAATTTGAATTTGCAGGAGGGAAGTCCAGAGTCGAGATCCAACAATTTTGTAATTACGGTGGAAGCAATTAATAAAATTTTAGAATCCACACAAGGGTCACAATCAACCGGCGCGTTGGTGGGTTTTCCGAGTTTTGATCCTGATCACTCCCGCGTTGATATTCAGAAGTGGTGCACGGATATTGATGCAAGGGTACAACGAGACGGTTTGCAGAATTTTGACATTTTGCCTAGAATACAAGTTTCTCTGCTTGGGAGGGCAAAATTATGGTTCAACAAATACGGATATCAACTTTATAGCTGGCCGGATTTACGTGCTTCTTTGATACACGCTTTTTCTAATGGTACGGACATTATTACACAACTCAGGAAGGTTGCCAACTCAGAAAGCAATGAATATGCTTCCTATACGGAGTTCGTAATGGAAAAGGTTTGTCAAATGAATCAAGTACCTTTTGAAATTCCAGAAGACAAAATGGTCAAAATTGTCATCGGATGCATTAGTGAGGTGAGTTTGAGAAATTCTCTTACATTTGTTATGCCATCAACTGTGCAAAGTTTGATGAGTCATATCTTTTGGGTTCTGTGTTGAAGTTTTGAACAAGCTTAAGATTGTCTCTGAGTCATAACTTTCAGTTTCTGTGTTGAAGTTTTGAACAAGCTTAAGATTGCCTCTGAGTCATAACTTTCAGTTTATGTGTTGAAGTTTTGAACAAGCTTAAGATTGCCTCTGAGTCATAACTTTCAGTTTATGTGTTGAAGTTTTGAACAAGCTTAAGATTGCCTCTGAGTCATAACTTTCAGTTTATGTGTTGAAGTTTTGAACAAGCTTAAGATTGCCTCTGAGTCATAACCTTCAGTTTATGTGTTGAAGTTTTGAACAAGCTTAAGATTGCCTCTGAGTCATAACTTTCAGTTTATGTGTTGAAGTTTTGAACAAGCTTAAGATTGCCTCTGAGTCATAACTTTCAGTTTAGGTGTCGAAATTTTGAACAAGCATAAGATTGCCTCTGAGTCATGACTTTCACTTTAGGTGTTGATTTGCAAACAAGCTTAAGATTGTCTCCGAGATTCGATTCAGGAAGTAACATCTGAAATAATGGTTTTGTTTACAGCTCTGGATATCTGTTGGTTGATTGTACAAGGGGACAGATTACTGCTGTGGAATTTGAAATAATGAATTTGTGTTTTCTGTAAACTGTTTGGTTTCTTGTGATTTTAGATTGTTCTTTCTGTAATAAACAGATGATTGTTTTGAAAACAAGAAGTTTTGAATTCATCGAGAGCGATGATTTTACAGGATGGCCGTGTTAGAGCAAAGGGGAAATACTTTGCTCAATTCAGTTTGAAGAGTTTTTAAATTTTTGTCATAAAGAATATAACGTCAGATCTGTACACCTGAAAAAGTATAAAAGGGAAAAGTTGAACTGAAAAGTTGTCATTTTTATAAAATAATTGGTGGTGTACAGAATTGAAAAACAAAAAATAAAAACTAGAAGTTTCTGAAAAGAAAAAAAAAGAGGATTTCTATCAAAAAAAAGAGGATTTCTATCATATGTATATTTTTTAATTTCTGAAAATTGGGCACAATATGTTTATCAAATATTAAAAAAGTGTTATTTCATTGAATATACTCGTACATATGAGTTATTTTGTTGCAGTATGATTTGGCTGCTTTGTGAGGAAGGTAGCAGAAAGGACTGGAGACCATTTTTAGTGGAGGAGGATATACATACATTCATATGCACTATTTCGTCTGCTGTGGAAAAAAGTGCACATTGAATGAATGATATACGTATTGAAAGAAAACTTTTGAGGACATTTTAATTTACTTCATCGTTGCCCTCCTTCCGACTGTCTGTCTGCATGATGCGCACTTTAACTCTCGAAAGGGGTAACCGATTGACTTCAAATTTGATAGGTGGAATAAAGACGTGCCGAATTGTCCCACTCCTTCTAGACTTTACCCCTCCACAATGTGTAAATATATAAAAGAGGATGTGCATTTTTCTTGTCTGTTCCGTATAGGCGGCTAAATGGCTGCATTTAGCGGCAGTTTATGTGATTGGTCCAAAAATTGGCGGAATGGGACCAATGGGCGTGGCACCGCCAATATAAGCTGAATTTTGAAATTGAGATATCTAGCACAATTTGTTAACGAGAGTGCTGCAATTTTGTGTATATGTATGTATCTAGGGTGGGATCGGAAATCAGCGGCAACGAAGTAGACCAGGTTCAGTTAGTACTCTTTACCCGAATCTTGTGTAACTTTTGGTACTTCCCACACAAAGTGACCATTACATTCAAATACTTGATATTGTATGCAGTGTACATTTTGATAGGGCCCATAGCCTAGTGAAAAATTAACGATATTGCCACTCCCTTTTGGTACCTTCCGCAACATGCGGCCAAATTAGACCAACATTTAGTAGCTCGAAACTTTAATATTAGTGCACACAAACGCTTAAAAATCGGTACAGTGCATTGTCTTACAAGAACCCATTGTTCTGTGCAAAATAATCGAATTTGTCGATCCCCTTCTGGCACCCCCACAAATTGACTGATTAATTAACAATTGCCCCAAGAATCATCTAAACATTTTTATATTCCCTATTTTATGAAACTGTGCTATGCCTATTGACCTTACTGGCTTTTTTAAATATTTTTATTTTTTTTTTTTGACAATTCATATTTTTCTTCGGTTAAAGCACTTAACTGGTGAAAATATTCCAGTTAAATTTAACGACTTATTTTCAGTTAAAACTGTCAGTTAAATTTTAACGGAGCTTCATGAAAATCATTTTTTCTTAACGGGTCGGTAAAGTACCAGTTAACATTTAACGGAGCTACCTGAAAACGGCCGTTAGTCGTCTAATAAGGAGTAGATAACCTAACTGGTTCTCTACTATGGAGTATATATATAACCCAACTATTTGTCTACAAAGAAGTAAATAACCCAATTGGTCATCAACTAATAAGTATATAACACACGTGGCCGCCTAGTAAGAAGTAGATAACCCATATGATATTTTACTATGAGGTAGATAACCCAGTTGGTCGTCAAGAAAGAGTAGATAACCCAACTGGCCGCCAACTAAGGAGCAATTTACCAAACTGGTCATCTCCTAAGGAATAGATAACCCAACTGGTCTTGTTCTAAGCAGTAGATAACCCATCTGGTCCTCTACTATGGAGTATTTATCTATTCGTCTAAAAAGAGTAAATAACCCAAAATAGGTTACTAGATAACCTATCTGGTTGTCTACTCAAGAATAGATAACCGAACTGGTTGTCAACTGAGGAGGACATAACTCACCTAACCGGCTACTAAGAAGTATAAAACCCAACTGGTCGTCAACGAAGGAGTAAATAAAACAACTGGCTGTGAACTTAGGAGTAAATAACCAAACTGGTCGTCTCCTTAGCAATAGATTACTCAACTGACCGTTAATAAAAAGTAGATTTCCTCACTGGTCATTAATCACCGTTAATCCGGCGTCAATGACCTTCAATCCGGGTTAATGAACTTTAATGAGGGCCAATGACTTTTAATCCGGGGTGAATGACCTTTAACCGGGATTAATGACATGTAATCCGAGGGCAACGACATTTAATCCGAAGTCAATGACCCTTAATCCGGGGTTAATGACATTATTCGGGGTCAATTACATTTAATCTGGGGTCAATGACCTTTATTACGGGGACTATAACCTTTGATCTGTGGTGGATGACTTTAATCTGGGGTCAATGACCTTTAATCGAGGTCAATGACCTTTAATCGAGGTCAATTAACTTTAATATGGTATATATGAACTTTAATATGGTGTCGATGACCTTTAATTTGTGTCGATGAACTTTAATCGGGTGTAATTACCTTTAATCCGATGTGAATGATCTTTAATCGGGGCCAGTGAACTTTAATCGGGGTTAATGACATTTAATCCGGGGCCAATGACCTGTAATTCGGGGTCAATGACCTTTAATACGCTGTCAATTACCTTTAATCCGGGGTCAGTGATCTTTGTTCGGGATCAATGACCAATAATCTGGGGTCAATTACAATTAATCTGGGGTCAATGATCTTTTATACGGATTCTATGACCTTTGATCCCTGGCGATTGACCTTTACTCGAATCAATGACCTTTAAAACGGGGTTAATGACCTTTAATCTGGGGTCAATGGCCTTTACTGTGAGTCAATGACCATTAATCGAAGTCAATGGCCTTTAATCGGGGTCAATGAACTATTATCCGAGGTCAACGGAGTTAATGATCTTTAATCCGGGATCAATTACCTTAATAGCGGTCAATGACCTTAATAGCGGTCAATGACCTTAATAGCGGTCAATGACCTTTAATACGGGGTCAGTGATTTTTGATAGGGATCAATGACCTATAATCTGGGGTCAATGACATTTAATACGGGGTCTATGGCATTTGATTCCTGTTGAATGACCTTTAATCGGGATCAACGACCTTTAATCGGTGTCAATGACCTTTGTTCGGGGTCAATGTCCTTTATTTCGGGGTTAATGATATTTACTCCGAGTCAATGACCTTAAATCCGGGGTCTATGGCCTTTAATCTGGATCAATGACCTTTAATCTGGGGTCAATAGTCTTTACTGTGAGGCAATTACCTTTAATCGGGATTAATGCACGTTAATAGGGGTCAATTACCTTTAATCTGACGTCGGTGGACTTCAATCGGTGTCATTATGTTTAATCCGGGTCAACGACCTGTAATCCAGGGTCAGTAACATTTGACCTTTAGTCTGGGTCAATGGCCTTTACTCCGGGGTTAATGAACTTTATTCTGGGGTCAATGACCTTTCATCCGTGGTCAATAACCTTTACTCCTTGGTCAATGACCTTTAATCCAGGGTCAATTACATTTAATACGGTGTTAATGACCTTAAATCGTTTCAATGAGCTTAAATATGGGATCAATGACCTTAGTCTGACATGTACTCGGAGTCCGTGACCTTTAATCCGGGGTCAATGTCCTTTAATCGGAGTCAATTACCTTTAATCCGGAGTCAATGACCTTTACTCCTTGGTCAATGACATTTAATACGGTATCAAAGACATTTAATATGGGATTAATGACATTTAATCTGGGGTCAATGGCCTTTAGCCGTGGTCATTTAAATTTATTTAGTCGGGGTCAATTACATTTATTCCGGCGTCAATGACATTTAATCCAAGGTCAATGACCTTTAATCCAAGGTCAATGACCTTTAATCGAAGGTCAATGATCTTAAACTGGGGTTTAATACCATTAATCCGGTGTAAACGGCTTTTAATCGGTGTCAATGACTTTTAGTCGTGGTCAATGACTTTTAATCGTGGTCAATGACTTTTAATTGGGGTCGACGACCTTTAAACGGGGTCAATGACTTTAAATCGGGGTCAATGACCTTTAATCGGCTTTAATATGAGTAAATGACTTTAATTCGTGGTCATTCGGTCTATGTCCTGGATGGTTGATATTGCACCAATCGCCTTGAAATTAGACTTGTACTTCCGTTATAGTATCAGTGCGCATGACCGCCCCGTACGACCCTACATGTGGTGAACTATTGAATCAATCGTGACATTTTTTATTTACGGATCTGACCTACATAAAGGAAATATTTTTTTTCGTTTGTACATCAGGAGGATATGTTGCACTCTGCACATTGAGAGAGTACTTTTTCCTTCAATATTCCCAATTGAAACAATAATGGGTCCACTTTTTGTTTGTTTAAAGTTACATCTGTGGGTATCTATATTCTTACGTGACATATCATATGGTTTTATTTCATTGAAATGAAATTTAAGGGCAGAGAAGCGCACCGAGTACAGCTAGCTAATTGATACAAATCAATTCCTAAGTCAACAGATCAGCGATAAGTTCCAGTTTAGGCAATACTGAAATCAGTAGACTCATATTTAATTTGGTATCGAAGCTGAATGGAAATTTGTTCGAATCCTCTTAAATTTTGAACAGTTTTTTAGTTTGTAATTTTTTTCTTTTCAAATTCATATGGAATATTCTCATTTACATTTCTTTTCATAGAACTAAACGATGACTCGTGACTACAGTGACCCCACAACTAATGGAGCCGAACACTTACCTCTCGATGCCAAATTGGCCTTGGAGAATGGCAATAGACAGCCGCCAGCCAAAAAGAAAACCCTTGGTCAGGGTCTAAATGAAATCTATTACGAATACTGTTCCAACAGCTCTCTGCATGGAGTCCAGTATCTGGGCCAGAGACGTCCATGGAAAGAGATCTGTTTTTGGTTGGTCATATTTGCGATATCGTTGTATTATTGTTCACAGACAATTGCTGCAATTTATGACAAATGGACAGATACTCCCGTTATAGTGAGTTTTGCGGAGCGCTCCACGCCTATCTATGATATACCATTTCCGGCAATAACCATATGTCCTGAAACAAGAAGAAATGTGAGGACAGGTGGTAAGTACACATGAAAAAAATTCAAAATAATAGATAAATATTAAATTGTTTGTTAAAAAAGTGAGATGTTTTTTAATGATATCAAAAATAACGTACAAAAATCATCAATTAACTGATCAATTTCGATAATCGTTATTAAAATCTAGTTTAATAGGATCGATCAAGTAACATTGTCAAACAAAATTTCTTCCATTTAAAGAAAAATTATATAAAATTATTTCTGTTATCGAAAATAGCAGAGGAAAATCTCGATAAATTTTAGTTATCGACGTTAAGTAATAAGATAAATCAAGTAACATTGTCACATATTTTTTTATTTAAGGAAAAAATAATATATTGTTTCTATTATCGAAAGTAATTAACTGATTCATTATTGCCTAATTTCGATCATTTTTAATTTTTGTAATTTAATGTGATAAATCAAACAATTCATTCAATTTAGAGAAAAAAATTTATGTATAATTTTTATTATCAAAAATATCGTAGAGAAATCATCGATTTACTGATCAATTTCATTTCGATACATTTTTGTTATCGAAATTTAAGATCTAATTTAATATGGTTAATCAAGTAAACAATAATACAGGGTTTTCCAACAAGAGGTGTTATTTTGAATCGCCCGGTATTTCGGTAGCTGTCACTTTTGAAGCTTTTATTCTTTAACATTTGACAAGTAGAAACTACGCCATTACTAAAAATGGAACGATACACGATTCAACAACGCATTGAAATTATTAAAATTCGAAAATCATTGAAAAATCATCTTGACTGATGAGGCTCATTTCCACCTCGGTGGCTACGTCAACAAGCAAAATTGTCGCATCTGGGACTCGGAAACCCAAGAGTTGATGTTGAGAAGCCTCTCCATCCACAACGTGTGACTGTTAGGTGCGGTTTATGGTCCGGCGGGGTCATTGGACCTTAATTTTTCGAAAATGAGGTTGGATCAACAGTTACGGTGAATGCTATCACCGTTCGCTAGCGCTATCGAGAGATGATTAATGATTTTTTATGGTCGAAGTTGGATGGTATTGATCTGGACAACGTTTACTTCCAACAAGACGGCGCTACGTGCCACACAAGCAACGAACGGCACACTAAAAAAAAAGCGTACTGAAAATCAATGAATTTTTCGTAAAGTTTAAGATTTCGGCAATGATTTCGAGCCAAAGACAATCGCTATAAAAATAAGAAGGTTTTATAGTTAATTTAAAGACGTGAATAGTACTTGTTTTGAGGATGCATTTCATAGAATTAAGAATTTTGGGTAATAAAAATAATTATGTTTGGTCTTAAAATAAGCACATTTTTGCGTAAATTTAAGTATGTCGCGTGCTTATTTTTACTAAAATATCATATAATTTATAACATTATCGTAATAAAATTTAAAATGTTTGTCCTTGATATAAGAATATACTGGTAATTAATTTAAGGCATACATGAATTTAAATACAGTTTTTTTTAAATATGTATGGAAAATTCGTTACATTATATTGATTATAATGTTACTCTTTTAAATGAATCATTTTCTTTGAAATCATTTAATATTCATAGAAAATTCAATAACACAACACTTTATCTTTCTAAATATATATTTTATTTGTTATATTTTATATTGCATTATATTTTTATACAAAAAAATATAATACATATTACGGATAACCTTGAACATTTTATAATTTAAAACAAAATGTAATTGTATAAAGACAAATCGGCCAACACACTATGAAGTTTGACTTTTATTCGAATATTGTATTGTTATGTATCGATTCTATAGCGGGATTCGTTTCTTTATTTGTTGTCCATGAACAATTTTTATCGGAACCAACCTTAATGATTTTTAACCTAGAATTTGGCTGGAATTTGAATAGAAATTATATAAAACAAATATTATATTATTATATCATATACATAGTTTGTATGCTCACTCATTTCCTGCAATTTGTAAATTTTTAATTTTTCATATACCCAAATAAAGTTCAATTGCGCGAACTGAAATGAAAATAATTTGAATATAAGTCAAACAGAATGATTTATATACGATAAAGTATTAAAATAAATTTTATCATAAAACTGTCACAAAATGTTGAAAAATAAGAGATATATTAAAATCTTTGGAATATACTTACTTCCACTGAAATATTTAGTCACTCTTCTACGACACAAATTCTCATAATAGATCCATACAAAATTTGCTGTACTAAAAGTTAAAAAAAAAATATTTATGTAAGATATTATTAATAATAGTAACTGATTGTTTTGAAAGTGGCGAAAGTGACATTTTTCATATAAATTAAGTTATCAAAAATAATTTTCTCAAAAAAATCAATCGTGACTTAGATTTTAAAACCTTAAGTTTTGTTAGCAAACAAAACTACAAAAACTTATTAAAAATTACTTCTGTAAAACAAAAGCTAATGCTGCTTATGGCATTCTTAACCCTGGTGTTAGATTAGCAAATCTGTACGAATCCTAGATTAAGAGTCCATTTGGTCAACATTACATTTTTCATATAAAATGAATATGGAAGACAATATTTTATATTTATTTTTATTCAATACTTCGTGAAAAGAAAGCAGCTTATTTACAATTATTTTTGAGCAAAAACGCTCATTATTTTGATTTTAGTAAAACAAAAATATCCCTTGGACCAAATTATAAGGCAATATTTATACATACATATATTACCGTTTATAAAGGAAACGATACAAAAATTAGACCAAACGGGCCTAATCTAACAGCAGGTTTAATTATGAAGTACTTATGAAGCAATTATGAACACGAAATCAAGGAAAAATTTAAACTAAAATTCAAAAAAGGAAAACATCTTTTTAAATAAATTATATTTGGAAAACTTTTTAACAATAACTTTGTTTGTGTGAAAACACGTATTTTATATGTGAACGTCAGTTCGCAAATATATTTTGTTCTAATACATTAATATGTATATGCGTTCCAAATTAAATTTCTTGATTTTCAAATAAAATATATTTGTTCAGAAATACATAATATGTACTTACAAATATTGTTTCCAAATCTATTGTTTCCAAATCTCACTTATTTGTTGTAATTTATAAATGGCATTTAGCACTGCATTTTTCATATATCCATCACATTTATCTTCAAATATTGCGTGATCTAAAATTAAAATAATTAAATTTTTTCTAAAAATAAATCAAATAAAATTATCTATAAACTAAAAAAAATGCAAATAAATTTTATCATATCACAATTGGAAAACGCTGAAAACTAAGAGAAATATAATATATAATATAATACTTACGTTGAAATATTTTGTAAAATTTGCCATTCTTCTCACAAAAGACCCATTCTAAAATTATTTTACTAAAAAAATTAAAAAAGATAGTTATATGTATAACATATTATTAATAATAAATGTCTATATTGCCACAAATAATTTTACATTTCTGCATTATGCGCTGGTATTTTTAATAAATAAATACTTTCAATTAAAATGTGTTTTGTTAATTTTGTAATTGCCAATAAGATGTTTATTTCAGAATAATAATATTATTTTTCACGTACGTAAACATTTTCCCATTGTCTCAGTATTACAAAATCTATTACTCACATTTTTATCATCAATTTGGCACAAATCTCTTCACAGGACTTACAAACAAGATCTCCTTCAAAAACGCATGTACATCGCCATAAATAAAATACAGCAAAAATAACTATGACACACGCACTCCCTTATCACAGAGATCGATGGTGACGCCGACGGCATAACCACATGCATACACACATGTTGTTGTTGCTATGCTTTAGCAAAAATAACTGTTAACAGCCCATATTAAAATTATTTTAGGTGCAATATGCACGTATGTATTCACGTATACTTACATATTCACAGCAACCAAATTTTTTCACAATCCGCGTCCCGAAAACAGACAACCGTTTCCTTCCATTGCTTGTAAATAACTGACGATTTAAAAGAAAACGAACAGAACTGTTCTCTATTTTCTCTTCTAGCATTCCATAACAATTATTGATTCACACATTACCAAACAAAACTGATTCTCCGAGCGAGAGAGGGAGGGAGAGATTGTATAATTCTCTCGTATGTATTCTTAAAAATAATGACAATAGTCATAAAATTTATTACCAAGACAGCCTTTCCTTTAAGGGGAGCATAGCCTTAAATTTATTACTCAAATATCTCATACTGTTAATTAAGTCCGATTCGGCATTAAAACTATGACATGTCTACGTCATAGTGTTAATGTAAAAAATCCTTAAAAGTATTGAAATATTACTTAAAATAATGCGGATTGGAACAAAAATAATGTTTTTTTTCTTTAATTTAAATGCGTACATTTAAAGAAGCGCGTACACAAAACTAATGATTAGATAGTCATTAATTCAAATTCAAAAAACTTTATATTAAGGAAAATTTCGTAAAAAACGTGTAAATTTTCATTATTTTAATGAAAATTTTCATTGAATTGATGCCGAGGTAGCATACTTAATATAAGAATGTGTCATCATTAGTTTTATTACTATTTTTTTTTTCAGTGCAGCCACTTTGCGATTTGGTTATGGAAAATTTCATAAAAAGGATATGGTACTGAAAGCTTGGTCGTGGTGGCCATTTGGCTGATGTTGTTTTTCATTATTAACGGCATACCTTCCTATTTATTATGAAATAAACATCCGATCATTTATCTCAAAAAATTGCATTTTTCTTTGAATACCAAAATAACACCTCTTGTTGGAAACCCCTTTATCATACATTGGCCTTTTTGGTCCATTGTTTCCTCAACAAGTACGAAAGTCAATACCTTTTACCCACCCAAAAAATATAGATTTTGGTAGTCCTATGGATGTTTACCTCTTGGAATGAGTACCACAATCGGTTACTTGTTGAGCCCTTTTAAAAGAATTATAAGTTCATCTATAGAAGAAGAACTATGTTGAGGCCATTTGATCTCCGTTTCGGACCAAAAAGAGTAAATCGCGAAAAATTGGTTACTACTATATCTGGGTACTTATGGTATATTATTACCACCAACATTCTGGGGGAAGGGTATCATATATTTGAAAATGTTTACCCCCAAAAAGTACATATTTCAAAATCGGTTTATTAGTTCATATTTCAGAGAGTATATCATATTCGGGCCATATTTGATAATATTCATCCCCAAAATGTACGAGCATGAAAATTTCTTGGTTGCCTTATATCTAGGAAAATGTATATACATATATTTGGGCTCATTTTGTTCCCAGTTTCCCAAAGCAACAAAATTTAGTAAAAGTTCATATCTGGGAGAGGGTACTATATTCCGACCCATTTTATTTCCTATTCATGACAAACAATATATAAACATTGATTTTGATTATTAGTATATATAAAAGGGTACCAATTTCCGTCCCTTTCTGGACAGTTGTTTCCCTTTCCAATCCCAAAACTTACTTAATTCCGATTATAAGTTCATCTCTAATTTTTGAGGCCGTTTGATATCCGTTTCAGACCAAAAAGTGTAAATTGGAAAAATTGGGTATTAGTAGGCACCATTTCTGGGTACTTTTTGGTACTCTGATGGGTATCATATTATTGAGATCCTTTACCCCTTAAAAGTACACACCATATTCGGGCCCTGTTTGACCAATATTTATAACCAAAAAGGTACGAAGTACGTTTAAAAAATACATAATATATGGACACATTTCGCTCCTATATTAACCTCAAATAGTTTACATTCAGTAAAAGTGATATAAGTTCTTCTATGGGAGAGGGTACTATATTCAGACCCGTTCCATGACAAAAAGGATAATTTTAAAAATTTCGTTATTAGAGAATGTCTATGAGAGGGTACAATTTTCCGGTCCTTTGGGTTCATTGATTCCCTTTCCAACCCCTAATTCGGTATATCCGTTATTAGTCGTCTCCCTGAGATGGTAACATATTCTGGTCCTTTTGACACATTTTTATCCACTAAAAAGTACATATTTCAAATGTCCATTATTAGTCAACATTTTTGTGAAGGTACTATATTCCGGTCCTTTTGAAACTTTTGATCTCCAAAATGTACATATTTAAAATGCCCGTCATTAGTCCTTTTCTCTAAGAGGGTAACGTATTCCAGTCCTTTTGACAACTTTTTACCTCCAAAAAGTATATACATACTTCGAATGTCCGTCTCTCTGAGATTGTAACATATGCCGGTCCTTTTTACACCCCAAAAAGTACATATTTGGGATTTCCGTTTTTAATCTATCTCTTTAAGAAGATACCATATTCCTGTCCTTTTGTCCGTTATTAGTCCGTCTCTCTGAATGTGTAACTTAACCCGTCTCTTTTGATACCTTTTCACCCCGCAAAAAGTACATATTTCTAATGTGCGTTTTTATGCAATCTCTCTGAGAGGGTTACCTAGTCCGGACCTTTAACAGATGTTTACCCCCAAAAAGTACAAATTTGGATTGCTCCTTATTAGACAACATTTTTGTGCAAGTACCACAATCCGGACCTTTAGACAATTTTACACTACCCAAAAAGTACATAGTCCGGTCTTTTCGAAATTTTTTACTCCCCCAAACACACACACAAGGTACATATTTCGGATGGCCGTTTTTAGTCCGAATCTCTGAGAGTGTAATATATTCGGGTTCTTTTGACACCTTTTTATCGTCAACAAGTACATGTATCCGATGTCCATTACTAGTCCGTCTCTCTGAGAGGGTAACATGTTCCTGTTCTGTTGACACATTTTCACCCCACAAAAAGTCTATATTTTCGATGTTCGTTTTTAATCAATCTCTTTGAGAGGTCCCATGTTTGTGTCCTTGTACAAAAAATACACATTTCGAATGTTCGTTATTAGTCCATATCTCTGAAATTGTAACATAGTCATCCCTTTTGCTACATTTTTACCCCCCAAAAAGTACATATTTCGGGTTCTCGTTTTTAGTCGGTATCTCTGAGAGGGTAACGTATTCCGCTCTATTGAAAGATTTGTATTCCCAATAAGTGCATATTTCGTATGTCCAATACTAGTCCACATTTTTGTGAAGGTACCATATTTCGGTCCATATTCGGGCCCTGTTTCACCAGTATTTATACCCAAAAAGTACGAATTTTTAAAAAAAATGTAATATACGGGAACATTTCGCCCCTATTTTACCCTCAAATGGTTTACATTTAGTAAAACCGTTATTAGTCCTTCTATGGGAGAGGGTACTATATTCAGAGCTATTTAATCTCCGTTTTATGACAAAAAGTATAAATTTAAAAATTTCGTTATTTGTACATGTCTGTGAGAGGGTACTATTTTTCGGCCCTTTGGATCCATTGATTCCCGTACCTAATTCCGTTATTAGTCCGTCTCCCTGAGATGGTAACATTTTCTGGTCCTTTTTGACAAATTTTTACCCACTAAAAAGTACATATTTCGGATGATCCATTTATCCGTTTCATTCGATAACTTTTTACCCCCCAAAAAGTACACATTTCGCATGTCCGTTATTAGTCCGTCACCCAGAGGTGGTAATATATATATTCTGGTCCTTTTGACTTGTTTTTACCCTTTTGGCACCATTTTATCCCCAAGAAGTTCATATTTAGAATGTCAGATATTAATCAGTCTCTCTGAGAGTGTAAACTATTTAGGTCCCTTTGATATCTTTTTACCCTCAAAAAGTACATATTTCGGATGACCGTTTATAGTCCGATTCCCTGAAAGGGTAACATATTCCGGCCCTTTTGGCATCTTTTACACCCCCAAAGAGTACATATTTGAGATGTCCAATTCTAGTCCGTCACTGTTACTCTGAGAGGGTAACATTTTCCGCCTCTTTTGGCACTTTTTATCCCCAAAAAGTACATATTTAGAATTTCAGATATTAATCAGTCTCTCTGAGAGAGTAAACTATTTTGGTCCCTATGATACATTTGTACCCCCAAAAAGTACATATTTCGGATGACCGTTTGTAGTCCAATTCCCTGAGAGGGTAACATATTCCGGCCCTTTTGACATCTTTTTACACCCCATAGAGGACATATTTGAGATGTCCATTTATAGAGATATAGTTCTAACTCACAAAAGTTAGTCCGGAGAGGAGCCATATTCAGGCAATTTTTTTACCCAAAAAAAGTGCTCGAATATAGGTAGATATCGTGCTACATATATTCGGGCACATTTTCTCCCCGTTTTATCCTAGCACTCGGCAGAGTTTAAGCATTTTAGGTTCCAATGTCGTTCCAAATGGCCATTGTGCTTCCAATGACCACAAAAAAGTGCTCGAATAAGAGTAGAGAGCGTGCTACACATATCCCAGCATTCGGCACATTTTACCCATTTTAAGTTCCAATGTCATTCCAAATGGCTATTGTTTTTCCAAATACTTAGTCCCGATTTACACTGGCTGAATGTTCAGCAGATTATCGGCGTTTTGTTGGAGAGAGAGGCAGTCGGCAAAGGGGGGAAAAAACTCTCCCGTACTCGGGTTTATCGGGCTGAACGTTTTGTGTTTTTCACTCGCACTTTTGGGACTCATTTCTGAGAATTGGACGTGAAAGTGGCCCCAAAATTAGGAACTTCTGCATCATTCGTTTACTCAAGTTGGCTCAATTAATAATTTAATGGCCATACGATTTTTTTGCTCAAGGTGGTTTTTTTTGCACTTTTTCTATATTTTTTTTCTCGCTATACCGTACGGAATATCTCTTTTGTGTCTGAAGCAAAGTTGTAGGTATTGAATAGAAGAAAAAAATGCGAAACAGACCTACCCGAAAAGGTGCACCCAGTGCCTTAAAAATCGCAATGAATGCAGAATTTCTTATTTGTGGGACTACATTCACTCCAATTCTCAGAACTTAGTCCCAAAGCAATGAGCTGAAAAATGCCGTACTGTGTTCCCTTTTATCTATTTATTCTCAATTCTCTTGTCCTGGATTTACATCCCAAGATCTATGGTCGCACCAAATTTCACTATGCTAGTAGGTAGCTCTAGCCAAATGGATTTGGTCGCGGTACCACATTATTCCTTTTTGTTCGATTGTTCCCTGTCTTCGCCCCAAAGGACTGTAGGTGCTGCAGAATGTTTTATGTGCCTTGGTACAAACGCTAGGATATATTTGCTCTATTTGTGTGGGGGTAAGGCAAAAGAGCTTATAGCTTACGCCCTAGCCAGTTATACTCGTACATGTAGGCAGACATCTGCAGCACAAACATTTCCCTTTTAAGTATGACGTTTTTCTTAATCATCCATTGTTCTCTTTTTTTCTTTCAGATCCAACTTATGTCCAAATATTGGCTCTGTTAGAGGAGGGCAATGGTTTTCCAGAGAATATAACTTCAACTCAAAGAGAGGAATTTTTAACCTTATTACATACGTGCAATTATGACACCCTCGAGTTTCAGTTTGACCGTCTATCAAATGATACTATAGATTACATACGAGTTCTGGAAAGAATGTCAGTACAAATTGAAGATAATGACAATCAATGCAAATGGTTTGGCATAGAGGATTCCTGCGAAGATCTATTTACGACAACCTATACCGAGGATGGTTTATGTTATACATTCAATGGCTACAATGGCACTGATTTATATCGCGAAGATACAGTGCAATATCAGAAAAGCTTTAGACCCATACATCAAATGCCGATGAGTGAGAGAATAAATCGCACATTGACTTGGTCTCTGGAACAGGGTTATCCCGACAATGCTCCCTTGAAAACCTATCCCGCCCGTGTGGTAAGCGCCAGTATCAGAGCCTCATTAATTACAATTCTTGGGATGTCACCGGCAGCGTTAGACTATGGCTGTAGTGGGGCCACACAAGGCTATAAAGTTGTCCTGCATACACCCGATGATGTGGCCCTGCTGTCCAGACGCTTTGTCCGCTTGTCGCCCGAGAAAGAAGTGGTGATTGCCGTCAAACCCATTATGGTCACAACATCAGATGGCATTGCCAAACATCCGGCCGAGAAGCGAAAGTGCTTCATGAACAGTGAGCGACATCTGCGCTTCTTTAAGGTCTACAGTGAGAAGAATTGCGAAATGGAATGCCTAACGAACTACACGCTCAGGAGCTGTGACTGCGTCAAATTCTCGATGCCCCGCACGCCTGATATGCCTGTCTGCGCAGAAGACAAGATTGCTTGCTACCTAAGCGCCGAGGAAGATATGCTGCTGGAGAACTTCAACGGTGGCGGTGAGGCCTCTATGAATGGCTGCAATTGCATGCCCTCGTGTACGTCTCTGGAATTTGATATGGAAATATCACAGGGTGATTACAATGTATCGAATGTAATGGCAAGTGCCAATTTTGAAAATGAAGATGGCACGATATTTTCCCGATTAATTGTTCATTTCAAGGAAAAGGAATTCATCACTTCGAAACGTTCGGAATTGTATGGCTTTTCAGATTTTTTGGCCAATTGTGGTGGTGTTCTTGGTTTGTTTATGGGTTTCTCCATACTAAGTTTGGTCGAATGGGTGTATCACATGACGCTACGTTTATGGTCAAATATGAGAAGTAAAACTACTAATGTGGAATAGATAGATGTATCAGCATACATATGGATACCGATCGATTCCAAAGTAGGCTAAATCGAAAGAGATAGTTTTTCAGCAAAAGCAATTTAAGTTTTAAGAAATTCAGTCAGAATTTATTTTGGTTTAAGACCATATGTTTCAGTGACTTTCTGTCTATTGCAAAAAAGTAATAGAAACAAATACAAAAATTGGTAGAGAGTTTTAATTGCTTGGTAGAACTGACTGCAGTTTCGGTAGACACCACTCTATCATCATATCGGAATTCAGTAGCAATAGTGTATGTGTATGTCTTTAACTTAAATCAGCTGAAATACTTATGGAAGCAGTAAATTGAATTTAACAAGAACTACTAGCCAAACCCGTATTTTACCGAACTAAGTCCACATACTACAACTCTCATACAAATAAATTTTTGTTTTTTGCCTGGGTTCGCATCGCAAGAAAGAAATTTTTAAATATTTTGTGGAATTTCTTTATATCGTAAATCGAATGATTTTCACTTTTTTGTAGATAACTTTTGATTGAGAATTTGATTTAGAATTTAAAAAGCTATATCGACTTAGCAATGAAGGAATCGATATGTATCCATACCAAAAAAAAAATATTCAAAATTATCCGACTTATATAAAATTTTTATAAAAACAACATTAATGTCTGTTATTTTGGAATACCAAACAAATGATGTTAATTTTGTTTGTTATTAAAATTTCATCTAAACATTTTTTTACCTTTAAGTAAATTTGTATTTAGGAAAACAATATGTAGATTTCAATTTCAATTATCCAATAAATAACCGAGTTGAAAAAACGTTCGTCTTATATGTAGTTTATGTTCCAATACTACTAAATATGGTACCAATGTGCGAAACATTGGTACTATTTACAAATTTTTCAGTTTTATTATCAAAATAACACTATGCAACAAAATTGTTGTCCAAGGCAAGTGGATAACAGTTTTTGTTGCAACCAGGTGTCACAAACACGAAAAAAATATAAAAAAAAAATTTTATGGTAATTTTTTTTTTTAAATTTGTTTTTTTTTTTATTTCCAGCTTTCATGGAAAGTACATTCAGAATTTGGACGATAATTTCAAGTATAAGCCTGATTGAGCCATGTTATGCCTCAAATTAATGGGAATTATGAGGGCTACATATGCTGCAAATATCGCTTTCACGTAGAATCTTTGGTTTAGTAACGTAGTAGTCGTCAAAATATGAGAAAAAAATGATTTCAAAAACCAGTAAGGAAAGGCTAAAGTCGGGCGGGGCCGACTATATACCACTCCACTCTCGTAATATTGAATAACTCTGATATATAAATTTTGTAATTCATGTATAAATTGTTTACATAAATTTACTTTTGGGACATTTTATACTTAAATAATACCCTGTGGTGTAGGATATAAAAACTATTGGATCTAAAGAGCCAAATCGGATGAAACATATATATGGGAGCTATAGCTAAATCTTAAACGATTTTCTTCAAATTCGGCAATGTTGGTTCATGGATCAAGAAACTCTACCATTCTAAATTTCAAAACGATTGGATGTAAAATATAGCTTCTATAGAACTAAAGGGCCAATTCGGACGAAACATATATATGGGAGCTATAGCTAAAACTTAACCGATTTTCTTCAAATTCGGTAGTGTTGGTTCATGGATCAAGAAACTCTACCATTCTAAATTTCAAAATGATTGGATGTAAAATACAGCTTCTACAGGACTAAAGAGCCAAATCGGATGAAACATATATATGGGAGCTATAGCTAAATCTTAACCGATTTTCTTCAAATTCGGCAATGTTGGTTCATGGATAAAGAAACTCTAACATTCTAAATATCAAAACGATCGGATGTAAAATACTAGCGATCTTAACAGCCGCGAAATACTGTAAACTGCAAAATTTCAGAACGATCGCAGTGAAATTGCGACCTGTAGTCGACGAACAACTTTACATGGACAGACGGACGGACAGACATGGTTAAATCGACTCAGCTAGTGATTCTGAGTCAATCGGTATACTTTAAGGTGGGTCTAGCTGTGTTATTTTCAGGTGTTACAAACATCTGCCGTGAAACAATCTTATAAAACACCGTACCACAGTGTAGTGTAGGGTATAAAAAAAATATTGTATTACATTTTTAAAAAAGCCAGCATGCTAAAGAGGATAGCGCTGTCTATTTGAAAAAAAATCTATAGATAGATGTAAAAGTTATGAGCCATTTTGTAAATGTTAGGGTAATTCAAAAAATCTTGTTTCATATTTTTTCGTTTTTAAATGATGTTTTTGCGTATATTGAATTCGCCATATGTGAGAGAGACATATAAGAGACATTGCACTTGCATTTTATTTTATGAGGATTGATGTCAGACATTATAAAATTATAGAGAGGACTAGGTAAAACATGATATGCAATGTCAGTGTAATTCAGCGTCTTAAAGAGATAAGTCGATTTACTCAAAAATATTACAAAGTTATATTTCGAAGTATGAGTAAAAGGCATAGAACTTTTCAATGTGTAAATGATCGCGACAATTTCTGCTACATCTGCGGAAAATATGTAATTAAAAAAATGGACGTGCGTTTAGTAAAATAATAGAAGAAATATATGTCCAATATGTTGGTATACGAGTTAAAAATATGTACGAACCGTGGACACCTAGTATTTTGTGCAATTCGTGCCATGTATATCTTACTCGATGGAGTAGTGGAAGCGTGCGTCCACGGATTGTTCGAGGAACTTAATGAAACATACAATTCAAAGGAATGGCGGTTAATTGTTGACAGCAGTAAAGATTCCCATTGCTCATGCTGTCAACACTAAGGAATCATACGAAACAATGGCTAAATTGAAAAAAAATATGTACATAAAATATGAACATGACTGGAAACTTTGTTGCGATTTAAAAGTAGTTGGTATGGTATGCCTTTGGGATAGCCGATATTTTGCCACCACTGCATATTAATTAAGCTGGGGCTTTTTAAAAATTTTGTAAAAGCCTTAAGGAAAGATGGCAATTCACTCTCATATTTAAAATGTTTATTTAAAAGTTTTTCTTTTCAAAAAATCGAAGAAGGTGTTTTTGATGGGCCTAAAATAAGGAAACTGATGAAAGATGTGAATTTCGAATCATATTTGACGTCGGATGAAATTGCAGCATGGAGGTCGTTTAAGCTTGTAGTTTCAAATTTCCTTGGATCCAATAAAAGCCCGCAATATGAAACAATGATTAATGATTTGTTAAAAAAATTATGAAGAAATTGGTTAGAAATATATTTATTTTATATTTATGTATATAACACATATGTATGTATTCTTGAAACTTATTTTTCGCTTTATGTATTCCAACAGCTGTAAATATGTCCCTCAAAATTAATTTCTTGCATTCTCATTTAAACTTTTTCCCCGAGAATCTTGGCGACGTAAGTGACGAACATGGCGAAAGGTTTCACCAAGAATTGAAGTCCATTGAGCGGCGTTACCAAGGGCACTGGGATGAAAGAATGATGGGAGATTATATTTGGTTCCTCATTAGAGAAACCGATTCCGAAATCTACAAACGTCAACAAAGAACTCTAATGAAACTTTTTCATGTAAATAAACTCAATTGTACATAATATAAATAAAAGTAATAAATGAAATCGCTATTTAAACAGAAATTTAAAAACAAAAGATTTTTTGAAATTTTCTTACCTCTACCAAAAGGGCTATTATTTCTACATTTATCCATAGATTTTTTTCAAATAGGCATTATTTTCTTCGCTAGGATGCAAACTTTTAAAAATAAAATAAAATATTTTTTTTCGATTTTTATACCCTACACCACACTGTGGTACAGGGTATTATAAGTTTGTTTCACGGCAGATGTTTGTAATACCTGAAAATAACACAGCTAGACCCACCTTAAAGTATACCGATCGACTCAGAATCACTAGCTGAGTCGATTTAACGATGCCTGTCCGTCCGTCCGTCTGTCCATGTAAAGTTGTTCGTCGAGTACAGGTCGCAATTTCACTCCGATCGTTCTGAAATTTTGCAGTTTAGAGTATTTCGCGGCTGTTAAGATAGCTATTGAATTTGGTGGAAATCGGTTCAGATTTAGATATAGCTCCCATATATATCTTTCGTCCGATTTGGCCCTTTAGTCCTATAGAAGCTGTATTTTACATCCAATCGTTTTGAAATTTAGAATGGTAGAGTTTCTTGATCCATGAACCAACATTGCCGAATTTGAAGAAAATCCGTTAAGATTTAGCTATAGCTCCCATATATATGTTTCGTCCGATTTTGCTCATTAGTCCTGTAGAAGCTGTATTTTACATCCACTCGTTTTGAAATTTAGAATGGTAGAGTTTCTTGATCCATGAACCAACACATGAACCAACACTCTCATATATCTGTGGTCACAAGGCATAACAACATAAGTCGAGTTATGCTCAAATTGCGTTTTTGATGCCACGATTTTCCCCATATTCGATTACATATTGTGAAAAATGTTGGTGATGATACCTTGTTTAGTTGTTTAGATATAAGGCAAGACTTATTAGCATATCTCACTGTGTCACTACATTTCATAACGTACATAACAGCATATCTCACATTTTTTCCTTTAAAAACTATACTTGTGTTTTTATTCCCCAGTTATCTTTGGACTATTGAAGATATCTGAGTTGTGTTATTATTCCAAATTTAACTAAGGCGTAGCACAAAAGCATAACTCAAGTTATGCTGTTATTCCAAAATCTAATGTTGCTACTGAATGTTGTAAATTTCGAAATCATCCTTTGATTTATCAGCATAAGTCGATATATTCTACAATATATAATATAATCCATTTTGTAAGAACGACACAACTCGAGTTGTGTGTTTTATAACATAATTGATTTAAAAAGGGGAAAACAGCATAAAACAGTTTTGGCTTATAACATTTATAATTAAAATAATTATATAAATGTTTTCTTATTAATTCATTTCCCTTCCAAGGCCTGAGAAATTGCAGTCGTAAAATTCAAAATAAGTTTATAAATATTTTTGCTATATTGATTCAAACGTTTAAAATGCTCTCCTGAAAACTTGCAAAAACACATATATGCTGTTATGCCTTGTGACCACAGATATATGTTTCTTAAATAATACCCTGTACCACACTGTGGTACAGAGTATTATTTAAGTATAAAATGTCCCAAAAGTAAATTTATGTAAACAATTTATACATGAATTACAAAATTTATATATCACAGTTATTCAATACTACGAGAGTGGTGTAGGGTATTATATAGTCGGCACCGCCCGACTTTAGCCTTTCCTTACTGGTTTTTTCTATTTTTATACCCTCACTTTAGTGTGACGAGGGTATACATCATTTGCTAAGGAAAAAAGTGTAACACATCGAAGGAGTGACCTAAGACCCCAAGTATGTTCGGCGGAAATCCGTTTTGGGTCATTTTAAGTCGAATGAGCAATGTCCGTCTGTCTGTCTGCTGGCTGGTGCGCACGATAACTCTCGAAAGGAGTAACCGATTGACTTCAAATTTCGTATGTGGTAATATTTTTTTCTATCTCCGGCTAAGTTCGAAGATGGGCCATATTGGTCCACTCCTTCTGGTACCTCCCCCACAAAGGGCTAAAATGTTGTGAAATATTGATTCTTTAATAACTGCTATTATACGTATTCTAATCTTCTGATATTCCACACGTAGTATTAGTTTGTTAGTCGCTATCAACTCGAGGAAAATGGGCGAAATTGCCACGCACCTTTTGGTACCTCCCAAACAAATGCACCATTTTGCACTAAAGGCGAAAAGCTTATAACATTAATACCAGTGTTTAGAAATACTTGAAATTTTGTACAGTGTAATGCTTTTATAGTGCCTACAGTCCAGTGAAAAATGGACGTTATTGCCGCTCCCCTTTTGGTACCTCCCACACAAATGCACCATTTTGCACCAAAAGTTAACAGCTTATAACATTAATACCAGTGCATAAAAATACTTGAAATTTTGTACAGCGTAATGTTTTTATAGTGCCTACAGTCCATTGAAAAATGGGCGTTATTGTCACGCCCCTTTTGGTACCTCTCCCACAAAGGTACCATTTTGCACCAAAAGTTAACAGTTTGTAACATTAATATCAGTGTATACAATTACTTGAAATTTTGTACAGTGTAATGCTTTTATAATGCCTATAGTCCAGAGAAAAATGAGCGTTATCACCACGCCCCTTTTTGTACCTCCCACACAAAATGGCCAAATTATACCACAATTTAATATCTCAACGTTAATATACCAGTCCATATACACGGTTACAATTCGGCACAGTGCAATGTATTTAAAGTATCTACTGTTCAGCGAAATATAGGTGTATTTCATAAACCCTGGTACCTCCCACAAAAATTGACAGAATAAATTGTATAATATTCAATATTACATTACTCACAAAGTGAGGGTATACCTTAGTCGGTTTACCCGACTGAAACTTTCTTACTTGTCTATGTTCTTTTCTGTCACAGATTTTTTTTTTTTTTTAAAATCTACTTTTTCCAATTTATTTAATGACTGTTACTAAACCACTGTTTAATGTGGCAGCCCACATTAATAGCTTCAATTTAACGTATAAGTCGACCTGTTGGGGCATATACTCCAAAAATTATAGTGCAAATACTAAGGGTACCTTCGACGACAATAGTATTTTTAATAAAAAATGTATCCATAACAAATTTTTGGTTTTGATTTTATATAACAGTATGCCACAATATATACAAAAAAAAATAATGTTTAGGTCTAGGACACAAAAAAAAAATTTTTTTGTTGCGTAGTGAAATATAATAATAAACCAGTAAGGAAAGGCTAAAGTCGGGCGGGGCCGACTATATTATACCCTACACCACTCTCGTAATATTGAATAACTCTGATATATAAATTTTGTAATTCATGTATAAATTGTTTACATAAATTTACTTTTGGGACATTTTATACTTAAATAATATCCTGTACCACAGTGTGGTGTAGGGTATAAAAACGATTGGATCTAAAGAGCAAAATCGGACGAAACATATATATGGGAGCTATAGCTAAATCTTAACCGATTTTCTTCAAATTCGGCAATGTTGGTTCATGGATCAAGAAACTCTACCATTTTAAATTTCAAAACGATTGAATGTAAAATACAGCTTTTATAGGACTAAAGGTCCAAATCGGACGAAACATATATATGGGAGCTATAGTTAAATCTTTACCGATTTTCTCCAAATTCGGCAATGTTAGTTCATGGATCAAGAAACTCTACCATTCTAAATTTCAAAACGATTGGATGTAAAATACAGCTTCTTCAGGACTAAAGAGCAAAATCGGACGAAACATATATATGGGAGCTATACACGCAAAGAAAAAATTCGTTTCTGCGAAACGAAATATTAGACAACTACAATTCTCGTTTACAACGACTGAAATTTCTTTTGGTCAGAAGATGTTTCTTTCACAACAAACGAAATTTCAATTCCGGCAAACGAGAATTGTAGTTGTCTAATATTTCGTTTCGCAGAAACGATTTTTTTCTTTGCGTGTAGCTAAATCTTAACCGATTTTCTTCAAATTCGGCAATGTTGGTTCATGGATCAAGAAACTCTACCATTTTAAATTTCAAAACGATTGGATGTAAAATATAGCTTTTATAGGACTAAAGGTCCAAATCGGACGAAACATATATATGGGAGCTATAGCTAAATCTTAACCGATATTCTTACAATTCGGTAGTGTTGGTTCATGGATCAAGAAACTCTACCATTCTAAATTTCAAAATGATTGGATGTAAAATACAGCTTCTATAGGACTAAAGGGCCAAATCGGACGAAACATGTATATGGGAGCTATAGCTAAATCTTAACCGATTTTCTTCAAATTCGGCAATGTTGGTTCATGGATCAAGAAACTCTACCATTCTAAATTTAAAAACGATTGGATGTAAAATACAGCTTCTATAGGACTAAAGGGCCAAAACGGACGAAAGATATATATGGAAGCTATATCTAAATCTGAACCGAGTTCAACCAAATTCAATAGCGATCTTAACAGCTGCGAAATACTCTAAACTGCGAAATTTCAGAACGATCGGAGTGAAATTGCGACCTGTAGTCGACGAACAACTTTACATGGACAGACGGACGGACGGACAGACATGGTTAAATCGACTCAGCTAGTGATTCTGAGTCGATCGGTATACTTTAAGGTGGGTCTAGCTGTGCTATTTTCAGGTGTTACAAACATCTGCCATGAAACAAACTTATAATACCCTGTACCACAGTGTGGTGTAGGGTATAAATATATTAGTGGAGTATAATCTTCGTAGTATAGTGTACACTTTTCTATGTAGGAAATCAATATGCATCTCAACTGACAGCTTATTATCAAAAATAACACCCAAGCATTTGTGGTGATCAACAAAATTGCCTCTGGACTGGCCCAGAAAAACATTTACTTCAGATGTTTGACACCCAAACATAATTCCCTTAGTCTTCGAAGGATTGATCGCCGAAGAATTTTGTGACGCCCATTGAGCAATACGACAAGGGCAATGATTTAGATTACCTTCCAACACATCAGAAAAGTTACGATCACCACTAAAAACAAGAAAAACATCATCCTCAAATAAAAGCAATTTACAAATGTCATCACCCACATACTGAGAAAGTTCCTTAACATACGCGTACAGTATAACAAGGAGAGGCCCTAACACCGACCCTTGCGGCACACCAGATGTTAAAGAAAGTACACTGGACGTTCTCCCATCCATACTGAGATCGACCACACAAATAGGCCATATTAAGTTTACAGGCATCTACAGAGAAACAAAATTCATCCCTTAGCTTCCTAATCATGACGCCATATGAAATAGAGTTAAATGCCTTTGTTAAATCTAAAGATACCATAACGCTATGTTTATTTGTATTAATATCATTTCTAATATAGTCAGTCATATGAAGAAGCAAACTGTGGCCCCGCCGAAATGCAAATTGACCATTAAAAATGTGCATCCTAGTATGACTCAGAATCTGTTCCTTCATTATATGCTCACACAATTTCGATAATACAGGAAGAATCGAAATTGGCCTTAAGTCATCCGGGCCATTAACAACATTACATTTAGGTATCGGCACTATCGGTTAGAATAGAATTAATTAGATTTAAAATGCACTCAGAAATGTGAGGAAAAACTAATTTCAAAAATTCAACAGTTATACCATCAATACCTACAGATTTAGATTTCACTTTATTTAATGCAGCAGCGATATCGTCGACAGAAACACAATTAAATGCAAACCCACCATCAGACTCATTAAAGCTATGAAAGTCTACATCATAATAAGAACTCGATGGTACAGCACTAGCAAAAAAACTATTAACAGCATCAACATCGCCATGATAACAAAAATCATCCTCACCTACATACATATACATATACCCAGATCCTTTCAAAACTCGCCATAGAGCAGTACTACACAAATTACTACATTTTATGGAATAAAGTTTCCTTTTTTCCTTCCGAATGACAGACTTCGCTTTATTACGGTATCGTGAATAAATTGATCAATTCTCTCGCGTTCTATCCCGCTGATAAGCAATAAATGACAAGTTTCCAGCTCAGTTCCACCCCACAAGGGAAATGTCAAACCCAGCCTGGCCCCGCCAGTGTAAGCGAACAAGAATTTAATTAATTGTCACTCCGCCATCGCCATCGAGAAGACTCTAACAGAAGATCTGTAACGTCCTTCTCTGAGGACGAAAGCTCTACTTCTGACACAGAGGGGCTGAGGGAAGTCTCCGGACTCTTTGACGCATCTGGCGGGGACATGCTCCCCGATGATACGGACGAAGAGTTCGATAACACCCTTGTCGGGGTGGATGTTAATCTGTCAATTACCAATGATGGTAAGAATTCTACAGATTAACCTCCATCACGCTAAAGCAGCCTCAGCGGCTCTATTGCTGCGCCTGTCCACAGGTGCAGTAGACATCGTCCTGATACAGGAGCCCTACGCAGTGGGAGAAAGGGTGTGCGGTATCAGGAAACCCAACATTAAACTGCTTGTGGCCTACTGTGAAGGCACTCCAAGAACCTGTATTTTGGCCAGGAAAGATCTAAGTATCCTGGCTAATTTAAGTGGTAAAGACCAAACATCTGCTAGTCTGGAGATCGGTAATCGCATATATTGGGTGGCCTCCAGTTACTTGCCTTATGAAGCTTTAGTACCAACTGCTCTATTCAAGGAAGTAGTAGAAGAAGCAACGTCTGACGAGGTCGAGCTGATTATTAGCGCAGACACGAACGCTCATCATACTATCTGGGGTCGTACGGATATAAACAATAGGGGTGATTCGCTTCTTGACTTTATTCTAACTACCAACCCAAGTATTTGTAACATAGGTAATAAACCGACCTTTACAATTAAAGACTGACAAGAAGTACTAGACGTAACGTTTGCTACTGACTGGCTGTCAGAAAAATTATTGGGTGGAATGTACTGGACGACCACTCATTCTCAGATTACCATTATATTGAGTTCAAACTCGCTGAAAAAGCGCCTGAACCTGCCATCCACAGAAATGTGTGAAAGACAAAGTGGCACCTGTATGAGAAGAATTTGAAGAAAGTCCTCAACTCCAAACTTCTGTACGAACCGAATGACAAAGCCGGTCTGGATAATCTGGTCGAGCATATCACCACATCATTCAAAAGTGCCCTTGAAGAAGTCTGTCCAAAACAAGGTACAAGGGTAGAACTAAACCCCAATGGTGGACTTCTGAGCTAACAGCTATGAAAAAGACCGGCAACAAGCTATTCAACAAGGCTACATCTACTGGGGTCGCTAATGCTTGGGATGTCTATAAAGAGCAACTCAAGAAAGGCGCAAAGACGCTCTTGGTATACTTTCTGTGGGAAGTGGAAAAGGTCTCGACGCCGCAAGGCTGAGTAAAATATTATCAGCTTCACCCTGTACAGTGGGTTACTTGCAGGATGAGGCAAATAACTGGACAAAAACCAGCGAGCAGTCGCTGAATATACTGCTCGACACACATTTCCCGGGGAACTCACCAACAGAACCCGAAGATCAACAAGAATGCGAGTGGACTGCGTGCGTTGCTAGCTTTTTGACTGAGAGATCCAGAATAAGCTGGGCTATTAACAGTTTTGAGCCCTTCAAGTCACCTGGACCAGATGGCATCACTCCAGCAGAAATGCAGAAAATGTTGAAGTACATTATCCCTGGCTGGAGAAAATTTATGTAGGCTGTATCAGGCTTTCATACATCCCGAATCGATGGAGGGATACCAAAGTGGTATTCATACCTAAAGCGAGGAAGATATCACACACTAGGCCAAAAGACTTCGGACCAATTAGCCTATCCTCCTTCCGATTGAAAGGTCTGGAAAGACTTTTAGATTATTTCATTAGGGAAAACCTGGATACAAAACTCCTGTCGGTGAACCAACATGCTTACAATAAGGGGAAGTCTACAGAATCAGCCCTGCACGAACTTGTGAGCACTATCGAATCGTCCCTGCATTTCAAGGAATTCACCATGGTGGCATTCTTGACATAGAAGGGGCTTTTAACAACATTCACTCAGATGCAGTAATTGCGGCACTGTCATATCTAAAAGTTAACTCTAGTTTGATTAGACTAATTCAAAGACTGCTCAACAGAAGACGCATAACAGCATGTCTTGGGTCCACAACTCTAACAAGGTTTGTAAACAGAGGGACCCCGCAAGGAGGAGTACTGTCTCCACTAATTTGGAACCTAGCGGTGAATGAAATCCTGATAGATCTAGAACGTTGTGGCTGCTCGGTCGTAGCATATGCGGACGACGTGGCAATCGCAGTGAGTTGCAAATTCGAAAACGTCCTCCGAGACATTCTACAGGTGGCTCTGAACAAATTGGCTAGATGGGCCAGAAGCAGCGGTTTGGGCGTAAAACCCGAACAAGACAGAATTGGTTCTCTTTACTAGGATGATGTCCCACATGTGGACCCTCCAGCTCGGATAAATGGAACAGATCTAGTATTTTCAGAAAGTGCAACATTTTTAGGAATAATTCTAGATAGCAAACTGTTATTTAGACTTAACGTATTGGTACGTGTAAGGATGGCCAACGTCGCTTTATTTTCCTGCAAAAAGGCTGTAGGGTCGCGGTGGGGCCAGAGTGCGAAGTCGATGCTGTTTTGAGTTCGGCGGCGGCTCGCTGTTTTCGGTCCTGTCGGCGGCGGCGATTTCTGTTTTTGCTCGGCGGCGGCTCGATTTCGGCTGGTTTTTGAACAATTCTGAGGCCTAATTCCAGCATCTGTTTCGTATCGTAATAAATACCATTTATACACAAATTTGATGAATACCGCTGCAAAAGGGATTTATAACATTTATACAAAGGGTCGCCAATTACTCGATTTTTGCTGTCGAAGAATCAGATTACATACAAAATGGATTCGGGACATAGGCCCTACTTTTGGTTTTTGTAGGATTTTGAAGTAAGCACTTTAAATTGTGATGATATTTAAAGATTGGTTTTTAAGAGCTTTAGTATTTGATTTAGAAAAAAGCAACATAAAATTTAGAGAAATGTACGAAATATTTATTTGAGTCGATAGAACGGTCCATATTATTCAATGTTTAAAAATGATTTCAAGTAATTTTTGACCGCGGCTGCGACTCAAATGGTTCATACGCTGGGTCCAATTTTGGCAACATATCGGCCGGTATCTCAAGAATAAATTCTTTAATATTGGCTTCCAGTGCGTAAACCATGAGCCCCACAAAAAATATCTAAAGGCGTTAATCGACCCCGGAGGCCATTTGACCGGCCCCAAATGTGAAATAAACTTCACCGAACTCAAAATTCAAAAAATTTCAATAAAAATAAATAAAATTCAATAATTTGGAAGCGTTGTTCGTTTCTAAGTCGATTTATGCTTAAAATTTAAAATATTTGGTCATGAAAATGTCTATATAATTCCGAAAGCAGACAAGAAACAAAAACCTTTGTTCTCAGTTTTTGTATTTTCTGGTCGAATTCGCGTTTAAAAGGGCACGGATATAATCATACAAAATGTTGTTGTAATTTTTCTGATAGTCCTAGATAGACGATAAGGATATGAAATGAAAGGGGGCATTGTGTGCTTTCTAAATACTACTTTTGTTTTTAGAAAGTGGAACAAAAAAGCTGTAAAAATGACTGCAAATTGTAATCCTTCGCGAAACCAATATAAGCAATTGTTGTTCGAAATACACAATCAAATATATGTTTTAAATTCTGTATCTTCAAAGTAACCTTCAACGTATATTTAAAATAATTCTTAGAAACGAACTAGTCAACATAGAAAGCTGAAATTTGGATATGAATTGAAAATGGTTAGATCCGCAATATATATTTTTCAGAAATTTTTCACCGTGGATTTAAATGATAATGAAGGATTAAAATTAAAGATTATAATTTCCTAGGTCATTTTTGCAACATTTCTGGACCCCTTTATAAAAACAAAAATAGTATATAGATAAGGTGGCGCAAAAGTAATCCTCCTATCAGAAAATTCTATAAATTTTGCGATTGGCCCCTAATGTCAGTTCTGTTTTGACATTTGTGTAGTAAACACATGCGAAATAGACGTTAATGAACAATGGTACGCTACACTGCTCCAGAACACGGAATATTGCTGACTATTTATTTGACCAATAATCGGTCGGTGACTTTGGCACAACGTGAATTTCGTCGCAGATTTCCTGGCCGTCCAACGCCTACTGGTGAAACACTGCGACGTTTAGCCGCTCGCCTCGAAGAGTCTGGCACAACACGAGATGCTGCCAGGCGTGGCAGACCCCGGAGTAGCCGTTCTGCAGAGAATATTGCTGCTGTAGCCGAGGATGTCATGGAAGCGCCGTCGACATCGACCAGACGACGTGCCACGCAAATGGGTATTAGTCGACGGTCTCTACAGCGAATTTTGGTACAAGATTTGAAGATGTTTCCGTACAAAGTCCAGACGGTGCATCAGCTGTTAGCTGCTGACCGCCAATCGCGTCTAACATACGCTCAAGCCATCCTTAATCACCACCAAGAGGAAGATGATTTTTCATCAAAAATAATAATGAGTGGTGAGGCCCATTTCCATCTTAGCGGGTACGTAAATAAGCAAAATTTACGCTTCTGGGGCACTGAAAATCCGCGTGTAACCCACGAAGAGCCATTACACCCGCTCAAAGTCACTGTATGATGTGCTGTTTTCGCTGGAGGAGTCATCGGACCTTTTTTCTTCGAAGACGTCGCGGGCCAAACGGTTACTGTGAATGGTGAGCGCTACAGAGCAATGATCAACGAGTTCTTTTTGCCGCAACTTAATGAATTGGGATTGGAAAACATGTGGTTCCAACAGGACGGTGCAACGGCACACACTGCACGTGCCACAACCGATATGCTGAAGGATGCATTTCCCGAGCGCCTAATCTCCCGTTTTGGCGATTTGCACTGGCCAGCAAGATCGCCTGATTTGACCGCTCCAGACTTCTTTTTGTGGGGCTTTTTGAAGTCGCGGGTTTATGTCAACAAGCCTCAGACTCTTGCAGCTCTTAAAGACAATATCCTTCATGAATGTGAGGACCTATCGCCGGAAGTTTTGGCCAAAGTGATGGAAAATGCCATAAAAAGGGCTCAAATGACAATCAACTGTGGCGGCGGCCATTTACATGACATCATATTCTCGACATGATGTAAAAAAAATTAAAAGAACAAATAAAAATAATCCACAAGAAGAATCAAAGTTTTTAATTTTTTTTTTAAATTACAGCAAAAAAACATCGAAAGGTTACTTTTGCGCCACCTTGTAGAAAACAATGTCAATGACAACAATTTTTGAATGATTATATCCTTAATCCTTCTAATCGCGAATTCGACCAGAAAATAAAAAACTGAGAACACAGTTTTGTTTTGTTTCTTGTCAGCTTTCGGAATTATAGCAAAAAATGTCATGGCCAAAAATTAATGTTGCAGGACGGCTGACGTAAATAGTCGGCGCGCCGTTTTCCTTCGGCGGCTGTTTTTAGCCGATTTGAGCCGATAACATCGGCGGCGGCTGGACTGGCCAAAAACGAGCGGCGGCGGCGCGCCGCCGAGCCGTTTTCGGCTGACTTCATACTCTGGGTGGGGCCTCTCTCATAAAATCGTCCACTGGATATATAATAAGCAGTAGTTCGTCCTATACTGTTATACGGCATTGTGGTATGGTGGACGGCAACTGACAAATTAACCATCACCAACCTACTAACAAAGGTTCAGAGAACAGCCTGCCTGAGCATAAGCGGAGCCTTAAGGACTACAGCGACCGAGTCTCTACAAGCCCTACTCCATATACTGCCGATTAATATTGTGGCGAGAGAAGTTGCAACCAAAGCGGCAAAAAGATTAAACTGCCTACCAATGTGGAGGTACAAGAACTACGGTCACATGAGGATATCACAGTGTAGTGCTATGGTAACCGACCGAGTGGACTATATACCAACTGTGTACACCTTCGAGACGAAGCCGACGCGGCGCAAATCGGCGGCGCGCCACAGCCGGCCATTCATTTCCAGCCGGCGCCGCCGCCGATTTTAGCGGCTCACATCGGCTGAAACTCAGCCGCCGAACATTATTTAGTGAGTCAAATCGATTTATTTTATGCAACCATGAAAATTAAGAAAGTGACTACTAAGTAATACAATAGGGTCAGATATTTGCATAAAAATTTATAAAAAGTTTCTAAATTAATCTCGCTATCATTTATTTAAAGAAATGCGTGTTTTGGTTTTTACGGAAAATACAATAGCTCTTGAGCGGCCGAACCAATTTTTACAAAGTCTACGTCGTTCTAGAGAGAAAACAACAGGCGGTATGTCATTCACAATAAATTCTCTTTCACAACAAAGACTAATAAGTAGACATTTATTGAACTGATTTTCGACATTAAATCAAAATTTCCTTAACTTTTCTTAATTTTTTGTGTTAATTTTAGGTTTTGTCATCTAATTGTAAATATCTTAAAGCGCCATTTTTGCCTGAGATTGACATTCGTGCGCCATCGTTTGTTGGAACTTTGTCGGCTCAGCCGATTGTTGAAATTTGATCGGCTAAGCTGATCAGCCGCCGCCGCCGATCGGTATTTTTCAATGCGCCGCCGCCGCCAATAATTTTGGTCGGCTTCATTGCCTGCTTCGGAGTACACTGTGCAGAACTTAGTTTTCTTTCCAGTACCGATATTCGTACTATCGATAAATTTGTATATCAAACAGGTGGATTTCGATGAGGGGCATTTCAGCCCATGGGACCTAAACTGTATAAAAAAAGTTTATAAAAAAAATACGGCTGCCCCTAACCTAAACCGTCTGGGAATGTTCACTTGGCTCTAAGCTTATCTGCATTTAATATTTTATATCTAGTCACTATGTTTAAACGACGAAGATTTCGGCAAACAGCATTAAGATGACTAGCAGGAGGAGAATAATGGTCATTAAGGTAAACTCGATTATTTAATGCACTCCCTGGCCCATTCAATATGTCACTAATTTTGAGGGTACGGGTTTTAAAGAATTTCCTCATGATACTGTCTCGTTTGGAGACTTTGCTTAGCTTGACCAAGATTTGCTTCCGCCTATTTATATAGCACACTTGGCTAGTCACTTCCACGTTGTAAAATGCGCCCAAAGCAATTACAGGGGCTTCCAAGTCACTCAACCCATCTGGCAATCCACTAATCAGAAAGTCAAAACGATTAAATTTCCGGTGCATGGTGTAGTCCTCTGCTTCAAGAGCAGCAAATTTGCTTGATGAAGACGTCTCAATACGGACCACACGCTCACTGCACTTTTTGATGTCAGACTTCATCTCAGCAAGGCAGGAAGTCATCTGCGACTTGATGTCACCCAGGGTAGCTTTAAAGGCAATCTGTTCCGCTTGGCAACTTTTAAGGAAATTATCCAATTTCTCACCAATCTTAGGGACAGTATTCAGGTTGGGTTCACAAGAATCACAAATAAATGAAAAAGACTTAAGAGTCTTTAATACCAAAAATTCTTTATCGGCAATACGAGTATTTGCACAAGAAGCATGCATACAGCGGGAACAGGCCTTGCACATTACACTCCCTTGAGTCCTATGGTAATTTCGTTTGTGCAAAAAAATGGACATTTTTTTCTACATTTTACACTGAAATCGCATTTTTAGGCAAGAAAAATCATCAGCAACAGCAGGAGAAAGCAATGCGACTACACCTATGTATAAACGCAACTGCAGCAACGCAGTCGGAGTTATGCAATCAACTCTTT